>CM061118.1:11244446-11887344 GCA_030770115.1 Daphnia galeata
TCTGCCTTTAGTGGCCGTATTAAAACGTAAATTCTCTTCTTATCTAGGCTTCATTAGTCTAGCGTGAATTGACGTGAATCCCGTTTCGTCTCACTCAATCATTGGAAAAACAAAAAAAATCATTTCCCTTCATTTAGTCGTCCCGTGTGAGATTGTCGTGAATATCACGTTAAATTCGTCTATTCCGGGTAGTTTTAATATTTTCTTCTTCTCAAGTGAAGGAGGACGCAGGCAGCATCGACGGGTTTTTTCTTTTTTATTTGTTGACGACATAATGGGACGAGAAAAGAAACATAACCAAAATACGTGACACGAAAACACTTTGAAAAATTCTTGTTCGCCTTTCATTTTAAATGTTATCATAGATTGATGACGGTTGACTCACTTACTCGCTGCCAGTTGACTTGTTATCAACTACTGCCGTCGTCGAGTAAATACTCGGGAGCGAAGGAGAAGAAGAAGGAGGAGTTGAGTCGAGTTTAGTTGTCTGCATTTTTTATTATATATAAACAGGGGCAAAAGTTGGTGTGTGTGCGATATGAAACAAACGTCAAGGAGAGGAAGAACTTTCTGTTGGCCAAGTTTTGAAACGAGTTTGAAAGTGAAATGGAGGTGAGGGGGAGGAGGAGGAAAAAAAAAAGGAGTTGCCGGAATTCTTTTGATGACTTTTCATGAAGGAGGAAAAAAATCACGACATCCCCCCTTAGGTGTTAGTTTATATGCGTGCCTGGGAATTTCCAATGGGAAAAGTGAAAGAAAAAAAAGAATAATGTTCTATTCCCTGTGCCGTGATGAAGGGGGGGGGGGGGAATATCCAGTGTGCTACAGCTGTGTGTGCACATCTAACCCGCCATGGAATTCTCCAGTGGACGAACCCCAACTCGTTCGACTCGTCGTCGTCGGCTCCGGGGGTCCTATTTTTACTGAGAAAGAGAGGACGGCTGTGTGTCGTCGGTGGACGGACGACGATGTGTACGTACGTTGCGCTTTGAGCTTATCTTATGTAAGACCTCAAAATGCCAGGCAGGGGCAGGGAGCTCGTTTGAAAATTTGGCTCCAGTCCGATGCACATCAAGATGAACGATGTGTGCGCTAGTGGCCAGAAGCCCATCAAAACGTCTTCTTCTTCTACTACTTCTACTTTTTTTTTTCTTCTTCTTTCGCTCTTTTAGATGGAAACATTTAACGGCAGGGGGGCGACGGGGAGGGTTCACGTGATCCGCACGCGTCCATTTCGTTGCCCAAACGGCTTCACTTTGCCCAACAACAACAACAACAAGAGAAAAATGGGTTACAACGTAAACAAAATATAAAAAGGCTTTTTTATTTTCTTATTTATATTGGAGAAAATTGATAATATTTTGTAGACGGCACCGCTGTTCTCTTCTTCGCCGTTTGTGTAATTCGATATCGATTTGTGTGTGTGTGTGTGTGTGTGACGACTAGACTGTTTTCGTGCAATGGCCCAGGCTCTGTTTATGTGTGTTTGTCCTGGGTACGGCCATCGATCACTCGTTTTTCCCGACGCATTATTATTATTATCATCACTACTACTTTTACTTCTACTGTATGCATTTTAGGGTTTTTTTTTTCTTTGGCTTAAAGTTTCAAGTGGCTCTTTTTTGAATTGACTTTGAAGCTTCGATTTTCTGGGTATTGTGCGAGTGCCGGTTTGCGTGTGGTTGTTGTTTTTCTGGTTTTTATTTGTAGCTAGACATGAAGAGAGAGAGAGAGAGAGAGAGAGAAAACGCCATTGTGCCGTTGTTCCCTCGGGAATGATATGCTTGGGCACGATCGAGGAAAAAGACGACAGAGCGGTCGTCGCGGCCGCGTGTGGAATATCTCTAACTTGCAAACAATCGATGAATGCTACGGACGTACGTAGGTACCCAACAAGATGATGATGACGTGCTATATAGCGCCAACCATTGCCGTAACGGATTATTATCTTTTTGTTGTTGTTGTTGTTTTCTTGTGGGCATGGGTCAAAACGAGCGCAACCTAAAGAACCATTTCTATTTTTGTTGATCAATTCACCAAATATTTTATTTTTACCCGAAAAAAAAAACAAAAAAACAAATGGCGAAATGCGCAGACTTTCCGTTCTTTATAATTTTGGCTATTTTCTATCAAGTCGAGTCGTTTGCTTTTTTTTTTGATAAGCCAACCCTGCTGTAAAACGACTATGGTTTTTCTTTTTAATGGCAAAAGTCAAGGAGTCAGAAAGGGCCTTGGAACATGGGACGACGAAGAAGTCATAAAGAAAAAAAAAGAGAAAAAATCGAACATGGCGGACCTTCTTTTTTGGGTTGTTTTATTATTGTATCGCTCATCAATTTCGATTGAACATACAATAAGAATCAAAGGAAATGAGAGAGAGATGGGCATAAAGATTTATCTTTTATTGTATTATAACGAAAGCAATTTGGTATGGCAAGGCTAGTCGTTTTTTCTTTTCAGGAAAACGATTTACGTTTGGCCTTAATTTTTGTTGTCGTGTTACCTCATTTCCTTGTTTTGTTTATTTCCTTTTTTTTTATAGAGTCGAAACGGGATAAGGATCGAACGACGAAAGAGGAGAACCATTCGTCATCGAGTGATAGCGGCTATCAGCCGTACTCTGGTGCCGGATCGACCATCACGACAGCGTCTAGCACCAACGACGCCGCCGCCGCCGCCGCCAGTAGTAGGTGTTCTCAATCCTCTAACGCACTTGAATCATCGGATCAATCGCTGCATCCATCGTCTGCTACCAATGCTGCCGCTGCTGCATCCTCCTCTCCTTCTTCTTCTTCTTCTTCTTCTTCCATGCCTTGCGTTGTTGTTGTTGTTCCTACCGCTACTACTGCATCGTCATCCAGCAGCACGTCTTTTTCCAATTCTTTGTCGTCGACGTCGTCGTCGTCAGAACAACGGCCCGTTTCGTTGCATGTCACTTCCTCATCCACCTCGTCTGTTATCACATCTGCACTTGCACCTGCATCCAATTCCACTTGTTCTTCTTCATCATCTTCTTCCTCATCACCTAAAACCATTTCCTCCACTTCGTACGCATGGAATAAACGCAGCGGAGGTACGGGACTGGTCGGGGCGGCCAAAGCACGCGGATGGTTGCGCTCTTATCACCATCCGTCACCTCCTGTCAACGCCAGCACGGCCGACGCGGTCGATAGTAACAAAAAACGGCAACAGCAGCGCCCCGCCCAGTCCGTCCGATCCGTCGTTGTCGTCGTCGTCGTCGTCTGCTGCTAGCGCTTTGTCCAGCACTGCGGGTAGTAGCACGAGTAGTTATATCATAGCCAATAGCCAATCACAGGCGACCACGACCAGCACGAGTGGCGTCAATGGTAGCACCACCAATTCCTCATCCTCATCCAACATCCATTCCTCCTCCTCGTCTGCATGCATGACGCCGTCGTTTGCGGCCAGCCTCAACGCCGCATTGGCATCGGGACCACTTGTGCCCGGCACGGGTACCATCAACGGACATCATTCACAATTGTACGATTCATCGTCTTCTTTTTCTTCTTCTTCTTCTTGTCCACCTCCACCTTCCTCTTGTCCTCCTCCTACTTCCTCTTCTTCTTCTACCACCTACTCCCAAACAGCCACCACCGCAGCAGCTGGATCTGGAAGCAGTAATCGACCCAACAGTTTGCCACCTGGGATGGCGCCCGGTCACGGACTCCTTTCCGCTTTGGTCGGACATTCATCGTCGTCGTCGGCCGGAACACCGCCGTCCCAATTGCGTCAGACAACGCAGATCCTATTCAGTAGCTCCGCTTCCACACCTTCGCCGACAGCTTCCGCGTTGACGTCGACAGCAGCAGCAGCAGCAACTACTACACCAGCCACCCCAGCGTCGTCGTCGTCATCTTCTTCATCGTCGTCGTCTCATTTTCCTTCATCGTCTGTCGGCTCGTCTCAAACGACGTCAACCGCCGTCACCATGTCCATGTCTTCCGCTTATTCACAAGTTGTCAGTTCAATAGCTCAACGCAACAGTCAAGCCCAACACCAACAACAAGGTGAACCAGCTGTTTTTCCTTGTTTCTCCTTGTTTGGGCTCCTGATTGAGTCCCGTGTCAATATGTCTCTTTGGTTGTGTTTTGACGATCGATGATTTGGGGTTGGATTTTTTGGGTAGGGGGGAGATGATTGTGGTCTGTTAACGAGACAAAAAAAAACCCAGTTGTTTGAGTTGATTCACCTTTCTTTTGCCCATCACGTAGAATCCCATGTCAAAAGTGGGCAGGGGAATCCCTGACAAATTTGCCTGGACTGGTCAATCCAGTTCGCATTCTTCTTCTCTAATTAAAACGAATCTCATTTTTCATTAAGTTGATCGTGTTCTTGCTTCAAAGTTTTTGTCGTGTGTGTTTTAACCATCTGCAATTAGTCGGCTGATAAAAGAGAGAGAGAAATTGTTAGGATTTTATTTGATATTAGACTCAAAAGTGTTGTTTTTATTTTTCTCTCTTTTTCATTTTAAAATGTCTGTGTTCTTTTGTTCTTTTTAATGATCATTCTTTTTTCATTTTGGCGTTGGGTTGGAATTTATAGGTTCCGGTTCACCATCTGTCATTTCCAAGTTACCTGGAAGGGCAGCAACATTGCCCATCATCTCTGTGGCAACGGCGTCGTCATCAACGACAACGTCGGGTGTCAATACGGTGACGACGTCTACGACCATCAACGTCGGCTCACACCCGTCAAACCGATCTCCGGTCATTGCCATGACCGTTCAACAAACGCCTGTTACGTCGTCGTCGTCGTCGTCGTCTTCGTCTTCCCAGGCAGCCGAGTCATCGCAATCGACGGTTGCTCACGGTGGTATGCAGCCGATGATGACGGACTTGCTCGAGCCACCGATTGGCGTGACGGAGATTGGACCCATTCCGCCTCCGCCCATGTTTTCATCACCCAGTCCAATGCTACCTCCTCGCGGAGCCCATCATTCGGCGCCTCCGCCCACCCATGGCATCCACCTGGCCCATTTAGCACCACCCGCCGTGGCCTCTTCGTCGCCCAACATGTTGACGAGCGTCGGTCACGATCTTTCCGATCTCCAGGACGACGACGTTCCGGAAGAGAGTGTCGACGATAGCGACAGTGAGAGAGGATTGCCTCCAGCAGCCAGTAAGTTTCGCGCTCATTGTATCAATTGTTACACCACGTCGACGGACATGTGGACAGACTGGCTGCCGGTCCGGATGCATGTTGCTGCCGATGGTGATTGTGTTTTCGTGTAACTTGACGATGATGAGTTTTTTTTTTTTTCTTTTTTGTTCTTCTCCAGATTGGGTGAGAGCACAAGGTCCTAAAGAGCCATCACTTCATGCCAAGCCACTCAAATCGGCTCTGAAGAAATCCGGTGCTTCCGGATCGGCCAGTAACTCACCGTCGACGCCGCCCACGCCGACGATCAACACACCGACGCAGGACTCGTCTCCGCACGGAAATCGAGGAGTCGCCTGGCAACAGGATCAACCGCCACCTCCTCCGCCACCGGCCAGGTAAATAACAAATAATCAGATGAATCATCATTTAAAAAAAGACAATTGAAAAAAGTTAACTTTTAAAATTTTGAATACTTACTTAGTTACTTACTTGTTTGAGGCTATTTGTATTTCAATGAATTCTGAAAGAAAGAAAAAAAAAAGATCTTTATATTTGGTGATTGGTGTCTTCGTGCTTCCGTCGTCGTCTTTAATTGGATATGGACAAAAAAACAAACAAACTAACGCTCGCGTTTTTCTCTCCTTTCGCATTGCTCCTCCCTCCTCTGCTGTCCAAACAAAAAAACAAACAAACAAAAAAATCCCAATTCCAAACAAAACAAATTTAAAAAAAAATCAAACGATATAGGCGGCTCTCACTAAGGCAGAGGATACGGTTCAGGTATTTAACCCTGCACGTGACTAGCATCTACTATCCCTTTATGATTCCTTTTCAAGCTTATTATTCTCTCACACATCTCTTTTTTTTTTATCTTTTACCCCCGCAGTTACGTCGAGTATTTAGCGTTTTGCTTGGAATTGTAATTAGCCCTCTGAGAATCCCCGCCATGGCACATCACACACTGGCGAGGCTCCCGTCTGTGTGTGTCTATTGAAAATCTGCTGCCTCTTTTGAAAGATTTAGTTTAGTTTTTCCTCTTTTATTTTTTTTGTTATCTTCTTTTTTCCCTTTGGCGTTATTATTATTATTATTAGCCGAGGTTTTGCCCGTTTTTGGGACTGGCTGGCTGGTCATCAACGTGACCGCGTGTGTCTGGCTGGCCATCTGCACGTTTTTCTTTTTTTTTTTTTGTTGTTCTTCTTCTTTCTGTTGATTACCATCTGACGGTAGTGGTGGGTTTTTTTTTCTCTGACCGAACCTCAACATTATTTTTTTTTCCCTATTTTGCCCACGGTTCTTCTTCTGGTTTATTTTGTGAATCGCTGCTGGAATTTTTCTTCCTCTTCCGTTTTGATTCTTCTATTTTTTAATTTTCTTTTTTTTTTGCCGTGCACCATTACGTAGCTTTATTCTTATTTTATTTTCTATATTTCATTCGCTCATTCTTTTTACGATCAATTGTTGTTGCTGTTGTTGTTGGGGGGGAGGGGGAGGAGTTTTCTTTTCACTTATTTGCCTCCCTTCATTTTTTGGTGTTTCTTTCGTGTGTTGTGTGGGTGTCGTGCAATGATTGTCTTTACGGTGTACATTAATGACGATATTTTGTGTGTCTTTTTCTCTCTTTTCTTTCTTGCCATTCAAATTTTTGAACGGGACGGTACAGCACGCGACCTCTGAGATTTGGCATCAGCCTGGGCGGCGGCGGCAGCAGTAGCAATAGCAACAGCAATAGCACCTCGAGCAGCAATGGTCCAGTCAATGGTAGCGGATCAGCTCACGACCACAATCACAACATGCAGCTCAAGTCGGACAACAATAATCGCGAGTCGAACGCTTCTTCTTCTGCTGCTGGTGCTGGTGGTGGTCATCATCATCATCATCACAATCCTCCACCACCGCCACATCATCATCATCCACCGCCACCTCCTCCGCCGGCTAAAGGCCAGAGACCGACGTACCTGCCCGTTCCCGTGACGATACCTGTTCATTGCGACTACGATTCGGACGAGTCGGACGGACCGATCCTGTACCGTGACGACGACGAAGACGAGGAGAACATGTCTGAAGAAGGTAAAAACAATCAAAAACATTTTGATTCAACAAGTTGTTTTCGACAACAAAAAAATCATCATGATCAACTGACACGGAAAACAATCACAGCGAGACTGAGCGCCCGCATCGCCCGCAAGGACAGTCTGGCGTTGAAATTGGCCATGAGACCCGATCGTCAGGAGTTGATTGAGAGAGGCATCTTGCACGCACAAACGGAGAGAGAGCGACACATTCAACGTGAAACCATTGGCGCACGTTTGACCAGGTAAAACCAATTTGATCCCGGCGATCGATTTCAAATGAATTTGGAGAAAAATTTATTTTAAACAAAAATATTATTTTTTTTTCACAGGCGGCTGAGTCTTCGTCCTACGCAGGAGGAACTGGAAGAGCGCAACATCCTCAAAAGCAAGTGTCGAATTTCATTATCATTTTTACGACAATGGCCGCGACGAGGGATGTGTAGTCTAATGGAGTTCCCTTGTTTTCTGTCCTTTTTTTTGTTTTTCCTTTTAAAAAAAAAAATAGGAACCAGTCCGGCGGAGGAGAAGAAGGAAAGGGAAGAGAAGAAGATGACTCTCTTCCGTAAACTCAGTTTCAGGCCAACGGTCGAAGAACTCAAAGCCAGAAAGGTGAAATTATATTCTATACATACAAATGATTCACGTTTGGTTGCACAGCGATGCGTTGTCTTTAAAAAAAAAAAAAAAAAAAAAATATATATAAGAATTTTAATATGACTTGACTTGTCCAAACAGATCATACGGTTCAATGACTACGTCGAAGTGGCCGATGCTCAGGATTATGACCGGAGAGCCGACCGACCGTGGACGCGGCTCACGCCTCAAGAGAAGGCCGCCATTCGTAAGGAGCTCAACGATTTCAAGAGCACCGAGATGATGGTTCATGTTGATAGTCTTTACATGATAAGGTCAGTCTCTCTCCCTCTCTCACTAAACTTTCTCGGTTGATGATTGGGGGAAAATTTTCAATTCAATTTTCATTTGACTTTACAGATTCCACAAATGAGTTGTCCGATTCTCCTGACTGACGAACTCTGTGATATACTTGCAAATAAGACTGGACTAGAAAGAAAAACAAAAAGAGAAAAAAAAAACAAAACAAAAGAGAAATATTAAATCCCGTGTGCTTGTTTCTTTGATTGCGCGAGTGTGTGTGTGTGTTTGTGTTTTGTATCGTTAGGTTGTGCGCCAGCGTGTGTATTCCGGCTGCGGGAAGGGGAAAACATTTCCGGAATGATTTGTTTACTTATTTTTCTTTCCCTTTTTTTTTCTAGCAAGAAATGACCTTCATTTTTTGAGCCATCGCAAGATTGCTTCTTTTGTTGACATACAAAATGTGTTTATGGTGAAATTGCGCTCGCACGGATCAAAACTACAAAATGTGACTACATGATATCGAAGTGCCTGGGGGATTCTTTATTTAAAACGAAACAAAAAACAAAACCGGATGCATTATTGACTTGCTTATCGAGGAAGAGATCGAGAGGAATTGGGAAAAAATGAGGAGATAACGGGGTGTAACGCTTTTTTTTTAATAGTGATGATCCTCTTTTGATTATTTTGTCTCGTTTTTTGTTGGCGGTGCTGTCGGTGATGTGTATTCTCGTGACTTGAATTTCGTTCGCCGTTCCTCTCTCTCTGTTTTGTGGAAGGCGGGGAATGACGTAACGACCGAGCCCTCTAAAGAAACAAACGCCATTTTCCATTCCATTATGATAATACTATTTTTTCTGCTTCTTCTTCTTCTTCATTTCCTTGGTATTTTTTTTTGTTTGTTGCTGCCGCTGCCACACCCTTCCCTTGTCTCTACACTTTCCTCTCGCGTTTCTGTCTCGTCTCTCAAGCGAAATGAGTTCACGCAGAAAAAAACAGCAAACAAACAATTTGAAGAAAAAGAAAAAATCCGCAATTTTGTTCGATCGACGAGTGCTGCTGCTGCTACCAACTGCCCCCACGTTTTCCCATCCCTTCCTGATCTATATTAAATATTAGATATATATTATATGCGATTGTGTTTGGGGGAAAAACGCAGGGAGGGGAAATAAGAAATTAGTTGTCTGTTTGATCTTGATTTGATTTTCATTTTTTTTCTCTCTCTCTTTTTAAACAAATGTCAATTCAATAATTTGTCTTTTTCTTTTTACAAATGATTGTACAGACGTTTGTTTCGCTCCGAATGACCGCAATCATTGTGTACAAAGTCGTAGTCTATATTTGCTCCCCGTTCCCCTTTTTGATTTCTCCCAAGCCCAAAATTCTAATAAAATTCAATTGCCTCCCTCCCTCCCCTGTTTTTTCTGTTTTGCAGCAGTCGTGAACGAATGAAGACAAAAAAACCTAATCCTCCTCCGCAACATGAGAACAAATGGATGCTATTAAACCGCGTATAGTATTGTGTTTAGCCTGTTCCTCTTTTTTTCCAATGAAATGCCCCAGTCCCGCGATTATAAAAAACCAACAACAACATTTTTTTTGGTTTGTTTCTCTTTTTGGCCCAACTACTTCATCTTATCTCTCCTATCTCCCCCCACTCTCCAACAACAAAATTTAAACAAAATGCTCTTGGCTTTGTTGATCCCGTGCGTGTAGATGTGTTCAAAAGTGACTCACCCAAGTTTCTTCTACATGTCGGTCGCTAGCCGCACCCCAACTGATCCCTCCTCCAATCCCCCATCTGCGTCCGTTCACGACGCCAATCAATTCAATCATGGTCCCTTTTTTTATTAATTTTTTATACGAAAGAATGAAAAAAAAATAATAAATGAAATACATTAATTATCGATCGATGTTGCCGTTTTTGTACATCTTTTTTTAATAGGTAACAGGATAAATAGCATCTTTTGACTTCTTCGTATTCGCTGGTCAACAACAACAATCTTCAGGTAAGACGACAATTCTTACTGTCTGACCGGAAGTGCCGGTCATTCATTCCTAGTTTGCAAACGGTTCTTTGTTTATGTCTAATTAGTGTGACGCGCTCAGTGAAATCCCACGATTTTTTTGTTTTCTTTTCTTTTCTTTAGCAAAAGTAACTTACAATGTAAGAAAAACGTTGCTGGTGACGACCGACGTGCGGCCGCACGGTAACGAGATCTTTGATGATGTCTTCAGCCTTTGCGCATTAAACAACAGGATATAGAAAAGAGAATCGGTTGGTGTCTGTCTCCTTTGTGGGACGACAGTACGGCGGGGCGTATACACGACGTGCGGTATAGTGACGTATAGTGTAGGGCCACGTCCGTCGTCCGGTTTCCGAAGGAGCGAAAAAAATGAATCGACTTTCAACGTGAAGTTTGAAAATCAAATAAATTTACGCGCGCTGTCTGTTGTCAAATGGAATAGGAAAAAGGGACGTTGAATCTTGAATAGATCGCGCCGTCTTCCATCGAGTGATGACAAGCAGCGCGCGATAGAATAGCAGATGGCCAGTGATGGAATGAGTTGACTTTACATCAGCTGTTGCGCCATCCCAACCGCACACTAAGGGAACTGGGAGGCAACAGAAATTCTCCCGTTGAACCGGCATCGTGTGAACAGATACCATTAAAAAAAATGATTAGGAAAGGGGAAGGAAAATCAATTCAATGTCAATCAAAAAATACAAAACCTTTTTTCGGTTTACTGTGTGTAGTGGTGTGAAACAGCAAACAACCGTTTTAGCAACAAAAAAACAATAAGCAATAACAGCCCAACCATTATGTCTACCCTATTGTTCGTGAAATGGCCCTCGCCGGAAGGTGATGCAGCCGGAGAACCCCCGGAAGGCCTATTTTTGTTTAAATGATGCATACAATTAAGGGTAAAGTACAGCTACGTTTCTATCTTTTTTTTCTTACTCATAGTACTACGTAAGTGACGCAAAAAAACGAACCTAACGAGTTTTTTTTAAGGAATTTAGAATTAGGACATAAATTTGGTGTAGACAATTGCCCTGAAACCAGTGAAATGTATAATTTTACGGATTTTTTATAATCTGGCTCAAATAATTTACAGTTTCTAGTTCAAATTCAAAATCACTTTTTTGTTTGTTCTGTCCCTTTACCAACTCTCTTTCCCTTATCTTAATCTTCTTCCCTCTCGTACTTCCCTCTAATTTACGTTTCGGTACGAAATATTTTATTCAGCGCATCGTTACCCACTGCGATTCCACACAGTTCTGATTGCTGTGCCACTCGATAGGATTCCAAAGTCCAAATCTTAAGATACCGACAAATCGTTGACTGCATACTTTTATTTACTTAAAAATGCTTTAATGTCTTAAACAGTCGAACAACAAAGTTCACTTGGTAGTGTTATGCAAGTTCTCGATCCGGAAGTGAACCGGAAGTATGCGATAGCTCCGCAACTGTTGAGCTATGATAAAAGATGTAGCTAATCACAAGTAGTTAAAAATAACCCTTCCGTTTCTATGTATTAACACATTGGATTATTCTATAACCCCAACGATCGCCTGTTTTTTTTATGTCAAATAGTGGAACTGTTGTTTTGTTTTTTTCTTCAATTTTCAAAGTTCGAACCAACTGTTATGAGGGACATCTCGTGCCAATAAACAAAATTACTACGACACCTAGTGGAACAGTTTGGGACCATTCTTTACACTATTATCGCGTTGGTCCGTATGAAAGATGGACGTCATCGACTAACAGCCAGGCTGCTAGGTGATCGTGATTAATTGGTCATGTCCTGGTATATGGCCTGTCTGGGACTTTGGGTGATCGTGATTGAATAAAATCTCATTTTTATTGAAGTAAACACGTATTTGAATGATGCCATCATTCTTAATACTCAACAACAAATAGACCAGCACATTCAAGTAGCCCAGAAACTGTACAATCAAGACAACTGGATATTTGCTGCTGATGCTGTTTGGTTAGGCTGGTAAGTTTTATCTTAATTTCTTATTACATTAGAATATCTAATATTGGTATCTTTCAACTTTGATCCAATTCATTATTTTCCTCTTGGTGAATCGAGAATGATTCAGGCCGGGCCTGAATGTCAGACTCCTCTTAAATTAGTGTGGCAAAAGTTCATAAATTTTAAAGATTTTACACCAAGTATTATCATAACAGATATTTACTCTGAATTATTCAATTTGGGGGTACTAATAGTGACCTATTTTCAATGTAACGTTAAATGTGTTATTCCTTTGTTCTGAAAGAACTGAAGGATATAGTTGCCATGAACTTGCCAGAATTAATCACACAATGGCATACAACTGTCAAAGTTTTAAAAATAAAAGTGGTTTTCAAGCTTATTTTCAAAAAGCTTTTTGTTGTGCTCAAGCCAATCACTGTTTCAGACAAGGATGGTCCTTGCTTGCAAAGACATTATTTTATCTTAATTTAGTAATTGAATTGTGGTTGATATTTTCTTGTATATTTTTTTTAAGCTACGTTTCTACCCTTCATTATCAGTTAGATTTATGTGATAATGAAGAATTGAATTGACTTGGTTGGATGCATGGATTAATCATAGATGGAAGTATGGTCTAATCTATGTTGTTTTGTTTTTTTCCTTTTTCAGTCTGACTGGCTTGACTCAAGTTCATGATTGTGTGCATCTGAAACCAGGAAGGCAACTCAGACTACAGGACGGCGGACTACGAACGATGGATGGACATCCGGAATCCAGATTCAAGCAATGCCTGTCAAGGTAGGAAATGTTTCTCTATTTTCTTATTTAATTGTTGGTCGGTCATTTTCTTTCCGTTTTGCGACAAATCTCTCTCCTTCCCCAAACACAAGATGTCAGGATAGGGAAAATTATCCATTGCTATTAGGTGCGGATGCGAAATCCGCCGTCCGTTGTGTGACTGGACAGGATCAGGAACATGGCGCTCGTGGTTCAAATAACTCGTCACTTTCAAATAATGCAATAAGATGCACTAATTAGTCAAAATTGCACGGAGGATAGTGCGTGGAGCTATGTTTGTTCGTTTAGGAACCAATTTTATTATTACCGATTCATTATTACCATGGTGATCCGATTAATGACAACTTTAAACTATTTTCAACGAGTTAACAATTCAGTTTGTTTGAGAAGAATTTTCATTATTTTACAGTATAAGCAGAAGGAACCAGATTTTGAGTCTACACAGAGGCCAATACATTAACAGTTGTGTACGTTTAGCGGCTGGCCAGAAAAACATTTGTGGGGAACAAGAAAGAAAAGGATATGAACCCACTCGAAATGACTTGAGGACTTGGTTTGAGCATTTACGATAGTCAGATTTTTTCCATTTAGTTGAGCGTTTGAAACACTCGAGCTGACGTCATTTTCATCTGACTTTGTTGTGCGTTTTGGGATGGATTTTTACTTTTAGTAGTCGTATTCGTAAGGTGTGTTACTTATGCGTGGATCGAATTTCGGTATCATCACTTTCATCAGCCAGCGTGATGTTGGTGTCAGTATCGAACGAGATTGCTTCGAAAGCTTTGACCTTGGGTGGAACTCTGATCACTAGGACCGCAGTTGGCGCAGGAAACTGGATTTTTTGTCCAAACGGCATTTAAATCGAAGGCGAACAATGGAAACGAATTTGTTCCTTTAGTATATTCTTCATTTCGTAGCTATTTGACACTAGAGCTCAAACTGCCTATCGGTGAAGTTTACAGAAACAGAAAACTTACCTTTCAAATCCAGCCACTGTTCGATGTGTCGGATATCATTCCAGTTGTTGAATCCAATTTAGGTTTGCCTAACATTTTACGTGACGTTGTTGTGTGCTTCACGACATTGGATCCCCTAATTTGTTTTTTAATCCAGCAATTTAAGTGATTTGTATTTGGTGGAAGAATCCACTGACTGCAACAGCCAATAAGATAACTCGATTAGGAAGAATATATTTTGTATTGAATAAAACACAACACGAGCGATTCTTTTTTTCGTCGGTAGTTTACGAGGAACTAGTCTGTTTCGAACACTTTAAAGTGACTAATTCGACTGAACGTAAATTCGAGATATCTTGCTGATGACGGTGCAAATGTAAAACGATTTCCATAGAAACAAAATGTTTGGGTTAGTCGAAGTAGTCGCTGAATATTTTGTTTGTTTTTTTTTCTTTTCTTTTAGCGATCACTTTCGCTAGCAGCTTTTTCCTTCTCAAGTTTTCAATAGAATATCGTGGTTTCGTCTTCCTTCTTTGTTACTGACTTCTTAGATCCATCCAGTCCCTGACATTCTTTCGATCCTCGAATGTTGGCACGAAATAATTGGAAATAAAATGTGTACAAAGAGAAAGAGAGAAGGTTGAGCTTTGGGTCGATTAGTTAGGCCTTCTCCCCTAATGGTAAAACGAAAGAATATTTTGGGAGTAACTTGACTTACAATGTAAATGAATGTATAATGCAGAGACTTACTCGTTTTTGTTCGCCGTTGATTTGTGAAGAATAATTGTTAGATGCTTTGCCGAGCTTGTCTGACGAACGACGTAGTGTTCTTCTAGATTGAAGTGCAGAGAGTTCTCTTTTATAGTTCCCAGTTGATGAAAGTGCGTGGGTGACATGGAAAAAAAACCGGACATACTCGTATGCATTTTCTGGGTGGAATAACGCGCTACACAGACTTAGTTGGCTTAAAAGGGAAACTCGGGATTCACGTGACTGTCTGTTTGAAATGAGTCATTCATTTCCTTTACTCCTACTTTAGAGCCGTGTCATTTCTCGAATGGAAAAGGGGAAACAGTAATGTCAGATATTCTCTCGGTCCAGATTTTACAGCCGTTAACCATTATTCTGGGAAAGCCATCATTTTATTTAGTTCATAAGTTAAAGTATAGTTTTGTGTCATGAGTGATTTATAGAGTGT
Organism: Daphnia galeata; assembly: GCA_030770115.1. Taxonomy (NCBI): domain Eukaryota; kingdom Metazoa; phylum Arthropoda; class Branchiopoda; order Diplostraca; family Daphniidae; genus Daphnia; species Daphnia galeata. The sequence continues at coordinate 11,259,452 of CM061118.1, forward strand.
TTTAAATTTACTTCCGGTTTCTAAATGTACTTATAGCTAAGTAACCATTAAGCTGACGCAAAAAAGAATCTGATTTTCGTGATCCTCTTGTAAAATGGGATAAAGTTGATGTTTCCATCCAAAATACCCGAAAATCGCAAAAAATCGACGTACAGTTCAGAGAATTTTTTTTGGGCCATGTCATGGATTTCGTTTAAAATACATCATTCCCCTCTAAAATTTGATGGGGATCACGAATCCGTGAGTTCTTTTGATCACAGCTCAATAATTGGGGAGCTATCGGTCTACATCCGGTGTACTTCTGGACAATTTGAGTTTTCGAATTGCCTAAAAGTAAAAAGTGAACTTTGTTCTCCACGCAGTTTTTATCAATTTAAGCATAGTTCAAGTAATAAAGAAGTATGCTAGATGCTAGTTCAGATTTCAGATTTATTCGTGTGTATTGTGTAAAGAATTACTGGATTGGCAATCCAGTCTTAAGCACGAGTGTCTAATGACTGACGCTAGATGTCCTTCGCTGTTGTTGTCCTTGTGTCTGGAAAATGTCTTTCTTCCTCTGTTGTTATTTTTTCAATTGATTTGTTGTATTCTGGACAAATTCAACCGTTATTTAGCAAGGAAGTTAACTAGGAGCGTTTAAAAGTTTTGCGTTAATTAAGTAAGGTTTTGTGTCATGATTAAAATGTTAACTGTCTGGCTCAGTTACAAAGTGTAACTTATCACTTGTGATATATTCTTTAACCAATTTTTAACCTCTTCTCTTTGGTTTCTCTTTGGCATATTCACTGCTAATTGATACTTTGATCTACAGAATGTGGCATCGGAAATTGGAGTGACATGGTGGTGAACTGGGACTTGGAGGTTCTTCATCGTCAAATGATATCTACTTGTGTAAATTAACTTCATTGTGGAAGTTAAATTTGTCAAACAAGTTAAGGATTAACCTTCTATTTATCTTAGTATTGCATTTTTCTGTAATATTATTTATTTATGCGACTTTTCCTTATACATATCTTTTTCAGGTCAGCAGATCCAAATGGTTACAAGTTGCTTGGATTTCAAGATTGGATACAATCACACAATGTTCTCGCTATTGGAATAGAAAAGGTAAGTTTTTGCATTCAAGTTTTATGCATTGGATTTTTATGGAAATTACTAGTGCCACTATTTACTCAAATTTATTTTTTCCTTTTCATAGCAGTGCCAGCAGTGCTCTTGGAAAGAATAGAAGAATTTGAACAAGAACTACATTGACCAAGTATTACATTATAAATTACAAGTGCATATCTGGGCTCCCTTCTTTTCTGTGGCCCCGTTTCCCCTTGACTCATAATAAGCCCGTGGTTGGTCATGCTTCCACTGTGATAACCAGTGAGGTAGGGGAGGGCTCTGGTCGAACGGGGACTTGCAAGCCTCATGATTCAAGGACATCTTTTGGAGGGTCATGGGGCTAAGCAGGAATCCTAATAGGCTAATCGCTCCCTATCACGCCTCTGTCTTCATGCATTATACGATTGCGCAACCTGATCCTACATGATCAGGAGTGATGCAATCGACAACTGCTATATCAAACAGCTTTCTGCACCAAACAAATAATAACCTATATGTTATTATCGCGGTTGAGAAAGCAACAGGACCCCCCCTGTGGGGGGTACATAAATAATTAAGTAGGATAATATATGGATGTGTTGTTTTGTCTTTAATAAATATATATATATGTATATCATGTCATTGTCTATAATCTCTTGTATTACAAAATATACAATACAATATTAATTTAACATCATTTGTACATTATGTTATTAATAAGTCAGTAAATATTGATGAGATTTAATTCATCACTCAAATGAAAAGGATGTACAGGAACCACTACAGCATTATTAACTCAATCTGAAAAGAAAGAAATAGAAGTCAATAGTGGCACTCATAATTTCCATAAGCACTTGATAAGTTACCTTCGCAGAAGTTACATTATGTTACATTATTTTGTACATTATGTTATTAATAAGTCAGTAAATATTGATGAGATTTAATTCATCACTCAAATGAAAAGGATGTACAGGATCCACTACAGCATTACTAACTCAATCTGAAAAGAAAGAAATAGAAGTCAATAGTGGCACTCATAATTTCCATAAGCACTTGATAAGTTACCTTCGCAGAAACTAATGTAGACAAGTATGTAGAGGGGCCAAATGAAGAATGATGTACAGGAACCACTACAGCATTAAGCTCTAATCTGAAAAGCAAAAAGTTTGAAGTCAATAGTGGCACTAATAATTACCAAAAACACTCAATAAGTTACCTTTTCTATTAAAGTAGCTAGACAAAGCATTATTATATCCAATGTTCAATTCCTTTGTGCCAAGCACAACTGATGACAAGAACAGCTTGTGATAATCTTGCACTCAAGACCTGAAAAAGAAAATAAGATTAATTGGGTGTAAACATAAGTAAAAGTAACAACATCAACAGCTTGTTAAGATATTGCACTAAAGATATAAAAAAAGAAAATGATTAAATAGGCTTGCACTGTCAGTGAAAAGTATGAATGGCAAGATAAGGCAAGTTAAAATCCTTCTTGAAACTCGAACTTAATAAATCTTAGTAAACTGAACTCATCTAATTGAGAAATTTTGCAAAATAATTTACATCATCTGTGAAGAAAGTAACATCTAGAAATCCATTTTTGAAAGCTTAATCAAGACAATGGATGGAAAAAGGGAGTTACCTTTAGTGGCTGAATGATGGCACTAGCGATTGAAAATCGACACGAACTGAAGATCTTCCCCACGTGCTGAGAATGATGGCACTAGCGATTGAAAGACACGAAAGTGAAGAACTTCCCCGTGTGCTGAATGGACTTGCAGTTGAAACAAAGTAACACTTCACTTATTTAGAATGCATCGACTCACTTGTTAGTTGGCTGCCATTTTAACAAGAAACATTTGCAGTATAAATTGCTGCATTTAAATAATCTCGAAGAAGAATCTCCAACATGAAGATTCGATGGCGTCATGACTGATGCTGGAGTCATCGTTGCCAGATTTGAAATTTCATTTCCAAACTGCGCCTCCTGGTGGCCGAGTTTCAGCTTTTTAAAATCCAACAGAGATCCATTTATTTTCATTACAATCCGAGTCTATAAAAGAATTGTCAAATTGAACAAAACATTTAAAATATAATAACAGCAATTAGTAGTTCTGAATCTATTACCCAGTGGAGGCAAAAAAATTGGCCGCCACACCTTCGAATACGAGCCGAATATCTCCGAACCGAGCCGTTGCTGGATAAAAGATCCGATTTCTTTTTTAATTTTTTGTGATGACAACAAATCAATTGAAAAAATAAAAACAGAGGAAGAAAGACATTTTGCCAGAGACAAGGACAACAACAGCGAAGGACATCTAGCGTCAGTCATTAGACACTCTCATGCTTGGAGACTGATAGCCAATCCAGCAACTTTAGACTTTAGACACAAATAAATCTTAACTAGTATACTTCTTTATTACTTGAACTATGCTTAAATTGATAGAAACTGCGTGGAGAGGCTTTCCCAGAATAATGGTTAACGGCTGTAAAATCTGGACCGAGAGAATATCTGACGTTACTGTTTACCCCCTTTCCATTCGAAAAACGGCTCTAAAGTAGGAGTAAAGGAAATGAATGACTTCATTTCAAACAGTCACGTGAATCCCAAGTTTCCATTTTTAGCCAACTAAGTCTGTGTAGCGCGTTATTCCACCCAGAAAATGCATACGAGTATGTCCGGTTTTTTTCCATGTCACCCACGCACTTTCATCAACTGGGAACTATAAAAGAGAACTCTCTGCACTTCAATCTAGAAGAACACTACGTCGTTCGTCAGACAAGCTCGTCAAAGCATCTAACAATTTCTTCTTCACAAATCAACGGCAAACAAAAACGAGTAAGTCTGCATCATACATTCATTTACATTGTAAGTCAAGTTACTCCCAAAATATTCTTTCGTTTTACCATTAGGGCTAACTGAGTTGACTCTGACTCTCTTCCTCTTTGTACCCATTTTATTTCCAATTATTTCGTGCCAACATTCGAGGAACGAAAGAATGTCAGGGAATGGATGGATATAAGAAGTCAGTACCAAAGAAGGAAGACCACGATATTCTATTGAAAACTTGAGGAGGAAAAAGCTGACTGTGAAAGTGATAAAGAACTACAAGCCATTTGCTGGGTATCTCTAATATGTCGACTGTTCGATAAAAACACTCTACAGTGTCTAAAAGAAAAAAAAACCCAAAATAGTCAGCGACTACTTCGACTTGATCATTTTAAACAAATTCTAAGCGTTTTTTTTTTCATTTTAAATTTCCGTTCGAAATAGTACAGATGTCAAATAGGATTTGTACATACACCCCTGCCTCTCCATCACCCCCAAAATAAATAATACGGTCGTTTTGGCTCGATTGACTAGCGACTCGGAAATCAAGGTACAAAACCAGGCGATTTATTCCTGTTTCAAATGTTGAACGAGTTAGTCAGACAACACGCGACCAACTCAAAACTGCGGAGACAAGTCAATGAGACGAAAAACATTTGATTGCTATCTACTGAACAATCTTCTTAATTACAACTATCTTGAAAGCATAAAAGAGCAGGAAACTTTAATTATCTTATTGATCAAGGTCTCTGTAGTTTGCCTGAAGATCAAATTCCGGACGAGATGTCCAATCCACCTCACACACTGGAAAGCAATTCCGTGCGACAACAACTACAACAACAAAAGTGGCCCGGATTGGAAATTGCCGTCCCCATGTCCAAGTTATGGACGGCCCGAACGACCCGCAATGTCAACTGGAAAATGGCTACGGCCAATGGGAACTAACAAATGGCCGAGTTCCGCTGATAGCACCGCCTTTCAATCAGAGAAGAACGTCGCCTATGCGAAACCTGAAACACGAGCGCCATGTTCCCCATCCTGTCCAGTCACACAACGGACGGCGGATTTCACATCCGCACCGGATAGCAATGAATAACTTTACCTATCCTTTACATCTTGTGTTTGGGGATGGAGAGGGATTTGTCGCAAAAATACGGTCAAACAAAACGGAAAGAAAATGACCGACCAACAATAAAACAATAAAAGAGAGAAACATTAAATGTGAAAAGTAACATTTCCTACCTTGTGAGGCATTGCTTGAATATGGATTCCGGATGGCGGATGTCCATCCATCGTTCGTCATTCCCTCGACCATGTGAAGAATTTGAGTTGTAGTGGATGTTGGGGGACTAGGAAGTCGTTTCGACCTTGAGCCAACAATAAGCGTCGTAAATTCCTAGTTCAAAGTTGAAGAGAATATCAGACGAGATTAGGTTTCAATTAAAAACGTGGAAAAACAAATTAATAAAACATTACATCAACCACTTGAAGAATGTAAGAATTAGTTAAACAGACACTAAGTGTGTAAAGGGTTTATTAATGATGGTTAATTGGATATGCCAGCATGCCAGCTATGACTTGACAAACAGTGTAGACGTATGTTGTCACATAGTTAACTAGTTTGAATTCATCAGGTAATCATATAATGTTACAAAGAATTTAGGGAGCTAAAAGGAGACCTAAACATATTCAAGAGTCAAGTAAAGAAGTAGACTTACCAATATGAATTTGAGCGATTCAATCTTGAACTTAAGATGAACTAGTGTTGACTTAACCAGACTTGACTTCAATCAAACACTATCACCGATTAAAATTGTGTTCAAGTGTCCACCATGAAGGAAATCAGAGTGTAAATTTGTAAACGTTATTTGGGATGGTCGAGATGTCATCACTAATGTCACAGTTGCAGGAATAGTTAAGAGCTGATGGGAGTCTGACACGGAAAAATTCGCTTGAAATATACTTGAAGGGAATGATTTACTTGATTCCGAACGTCACATTTTTTATGGTCACTAAGATGTCACAGTTAATCCACGATTTCACTTTTAAAAGAACGGACTGACATGCTGACATTTTGTTTGATCAGCAGAGTGAGTGAGCAGAAAGCAGACGATCAATAGAATCGATGGATGATTTCCGATATCGATATTCGATATACACTAAACACTACAGACAACACCATCTTTTGATCTTAAACTAAGTTTCAAAATTGAAAATCCTTTTAGTGTATTGTTAACTATTGGTTTGAATGAAACTCGCTCATTAATACAGGCTATATATATATATATTTCAAGACAGCAGGAACAACAAGAATAAATCAGTCAAGGCACTCACACAAAATGCAATTTTGGATAGAAATCAAATAAAGTAAATGCCCCACACAAAATCATATTAGACCCCACTGACACGCACAGGAAAGGACCAAGTTATGAATGATATTATTGGAATAATTGATAAATTTTGTTTGATATCAACGGTATAAATTCAAATTAGCGTAGGATAAACCCGGTTTGAAAACAAAAACAATCGAAATGCCTCAATTTTGAACTACCACTCTGACACACTATAATATGAACAATTACAACTTCTTTGGAAACTCGTTCATTCGTTCGTTCGTGTTCGTAATTTAACACAAAAATGCGTTGTTGGTTTCGTTGATTTTTTTTCATTAAAAAAAATCAGAGTGGTCATTTTCAATGAGTTGCACAATCAAAAAAAGTACGGCTGCCGTCATGCAATAACAAGGCACGATTGCTGGTGTACAACTGTTATGTAACTACACTGGGTTCAAAATTAAAACAAAAACAAAACTTTTCTATGAACTAAAAATTAACAATGCTATTACTTCGCTGGAATCTGTGTCGATAAAAAAAAACAAAAAAAAAACAACAAGAAAGGAAACGACTTATTTTCCCGTACACAAACTTTCTGAAATGTTTGGTTTTGTAGAAGCAACCGCTTTTAACACAATTACGGGCTGTCTATACGGAGTGGAAACACACAAATGGGAATGCGAAACAATTTCGGAATGTTGGTCGTATCGCAAGGTGTTAAATAAGGCGATAATGGCTTAATTGGTCTCCAACTGTTTTGCTTAAACATGCGTGCCTTTACCCTTGCGCCGGAATATTCCACCCAAAACAGATCTCCTTTTTTCTCTTTCTTCTTTCTTTTCCTCGCGTGGTGACGGAGTTGCCGGTGCGTCGCTCTCCGAAGACGTGTCGCTTCGGATGTCGACCGCTGAAACCGGCCGCTGCTGTTGGTGATGATGTTGCTGTGGTTGTTGCGCGTATTGCTGATAATGCTGATGCTGCAGACTTCCTGTCGAACTGGGAGCAAGGTAAGACGAACTAGCCGAGCGGCCGTCTACTTGACTAGACAACGATGCGCGGCTGTTTGACCCTGATCCTGCAAATTGAGAAATTGTGGAGCGAATGAATGATATAGCTCATTATTTCAATTAGTAATGAAGCGGTAATAATAGGACACGGAAGCTGGGAACGAACCATAAGCTACAGCAGAGCTAGCATAATACGAGGACGAATCCTGCCATTCCTCAGCTACAATGTGCATACTAGACATCTGGCGAACTTGTTGCTGGTGGTGGTGATGCACAGGCTGCGAGGCCCCCCTTGGGGGCACGGGCGGACGGGACGGAGGTAAAGGAGGCGGGGCTGAACGAGGCAACGGAGGGAAGTCAACTACTATGTACATTCACATGAAAAAGCGCCATTGATAATTATACAATGCGAACTTACAGTGACATGTCAAATAAGACGATTGCCAAGATGCAAAAGTATTTATTCAAGTAAATAATAAATAAATATAAGTTGAAAATTCCAGGAAATATTGAAAAGTGAAAGTTTAAATCAGCAAAAAAAAAAAAAATTTTTTTTACGTCTAATAGATTTGACATGCCAGTCGCAGTACATACCAATAAGCCAAAGACACTGAGACATGCAACAACATACAATTTGCAATTTGCCCAGTAGAACGAAAAGTAAAAGAAATCACTGCAAACCTTCCGCGTAAGCTGCGTTGTTCACTTTGATCCAGACTTCGTCGCCGGATGGTTGACGCGATGGAGCTGAGGTGCGCGGCAAGACAGGTGGCGCGGTCTGTACTACTGGTTCAACAAGAGATGCTTGGCTCTCCTATAAAATGATATACGGGAGAAGAAAAACGTGTGAGATCGTTGATTGCATTGGATGACGACAAAACACACGCGGCGGGTACACACACAAAAGACAATACAAATAAATCGAAGAGATTGATCGTGCAGGTGCAAGTCAAACCATCAAAAAGCCAAAAGTACAACAGATTTTTTAAAAAAAAGTAGAAGCGTCTAGTTTTTGTGCTGGATACCTGACGCTTCTTAGGAGGAGCAGGAGCAGACGGACTCGATTTGGTAGATTTAGGACCTTTGGCATCGGGGGATTTTTTTCTGGTACGAATCCGAGTCAGAACCCGAATCCGCGCTGTGGAAATCCTCCTCCGTATCCGCTTTGGCTTCCATGGACGCGATTGTACTCAAGTTCCGCTTGACTTCTTTTCCCGGGGTTTTATTTTTGGATGAATCAATCAAGGAGGAAGCAGGAGGATTGACGGACAGAGAAGACTTAGCCTATATAGCGTGTTCGATCAAAGACACGTCCCCCGTAGCGGCGTATAAAACAAGAGTTAGAAGGTGAAGGTGTCAAAGAACTAAGAAGCGTGGGATTTCAATTCGACTATTTACATGCATATAAGTTAAAGACCAAAAGGCGAGAATAATTCAACTATCAAAGATTTTTCTCACTATTGGACCACTATTGGAGCCTAATTATGACATGCTCCATCTAAAAAGGCCTTTTCTTACCTGGTAAGAGTCGTAACTCATCAGTTGCTGAGCTGGAGATAAGGAAGCGTGGAAGGAGATCTTCTTGACCCAATCGTCCAGGTGCTGTTGATCCTCGGCTGAGAAAAGGAACTCGGCCCCGTCAGACGTGCGCAATCTGAAGACATTCTTACGCTTCGTATAGTTGCTGGCCCGTTCACACACCGCCTGGTAAAGGTTGAGTGGAGAAGCGGCTGCTTTGCTTTCGGCAAAATCTTCTTGCTCTTTAAAAAAGCACAGCAATTGTCCGCAGAGAACTGTAGGAAATGAAGAGAAAATAAGCGCAATGAGTTTATTTTTTTTTTCAAATATTTTAGTTTGTTTGTTTTAAATACCCGTGTAATAAGATTTCCATGAGCGAATGGCAGCCCGTTTCCCGCCACTTTGTTGTTCATGCTTGCGATCAAGGAATCCACCCATTTCGACAGGTGCCAAGTCTTCGGGATTATCCATTCGTTTGACTTTACGGAGGCTGCTGGTTCTCTTTCGTGTAGTGAAGCTCGGATTCCGTTTGAGACGTGAAGCGTCGGCCGCCGACAGTGAGGACGGACCTGACGGTGCTGTCACACGCATACTCTCGGCTCGTTTGACTCCACCGACAACGATGCCACGTAGTCTATCAGGTGTCAAGCTTGGGTCCATTTTGCCACTGGGGCTATTCTCGGCTGACGTCACATTAATTCTCGGTTGCACCCTAAAGAAGTTAACGAACAAACAAAAAGTTTAGATAAACTAAACGAAAATGAAACGACAAGACTCAAACGGATTTACCTGGGCGATCCTTCAATAGAACCTTGGAAGCGCTCCGATCCTCCTGATACGGAATTGGGTCCAGAGCCACTAGGAGCGCCATTCATGTTTAAAGGTAGGCGATCAAGCTCCTCTCGTGTCAGTTTGATCTCCTGAGTCCGACGTCTCTGCTGCTCTTCTTGTCTCCGTTCCTGGTGTCGATCCAAGTTAGAGAAAGAAAGAAAAGACAGTCAAAACAGAAAACACAAGCTTCAAGGCAATGAAAAAACTCGTTTGGACACTCACGTTTGTGATGCGCTGCATTTCCTTTCGCTTGGCCGCTTCTAACCGGTCTTGCTCGCGACGCTGAGCTTCGGCTTTGCGCGTCTCTTCTTCCAGTTTGCGCAGATGCTGGAACGCCTTTTCCAACTACAAGAAAATAGAGAGTAACGCTTGGTGATTCTTGGAAGGTACAACAATTATTCCATTGGAAGGTTCTATTACGTACCAAGGTGATTCTTTTCAATGCTTCGGCTTTCTGATCCTGGGCATCAAGAGTCTTGGCGAAATCTTCGTGACGGCGAATGAGTTCTTCCACTTCGGAGATGGACGAGCCAAGTTCTTCGTGAGCCAAAAGTTTCTCACGCGACTCCAACCACGATTCAAGTTGGGAAGCGTCACGCTCGAAGAGTAGCGCGTCCATGTTCCGCAGATAGATTTCTTCACGACGTTGCCAAGTCTCGAGCAGTTGATGACGTCGTTGGGTTAATGTCATGACTTTATCTTGGATCTCTTCAGCCATAAAATGTCCTTTACCAATCAAAGCTTCGCCCATATGAACGAAACGATCAAACGGCTCCTTGCGGGCCTCGATTTCTGTTTGATATTCACGATGACCAGCCAACTGCAAAGCAGCGCTAGCACATTCTCGAGCTAATTCAGGAGCAGTGATTTTGGCAATCATTTCGCTGAACCAGGCCCTTTTTTTGACATAAAATAAAAGCAAATTGTAAAAAGAAGTTTTTTTTTCGAAATTCTAAATGTTGATGTAAGACTCACATCAAGTCGCGGTAGTCGTCAAAGTAAGCTTGCAACGTTTCTGCTTGTTGCAGTTTATCTTTCCTCTGAGCTCCATTTTCGAGAAGATCGTGCCAGGCACGTAGAGTTTCTCCATGGCGGATGGCAATGTGTTCACGAGCATCAGGGAAAAGACCGGCTAATTTCTGGGCTTCATTAATGACGGCGTCGACCTAAACAAAACCAAATGTGTGTGACAAATATCATTTTCATGCAATTCGGTTCAAAGTAAAACCCACCTGTTCCTTGACAGCAGCCAGATCGTGTTCGAATCCAGCGTGCTTTCGAAGAAGAGCCTGAACACCTTCAAGGTCTTGACCGTAATCTTCGCTGTATAGGGCGGCCTCTTTCTCTGTGATCCATGTCACTGTTTCATCGGCATTACGGTCGAAAACGTGGACTAGTTTAGCTCCGGACAAAGCGTCTTGGCGTGCATGTGACAACTCGTTCAGGTCATCCCAAAGCTGATTGACTTCATCGACTTTAGCACGAATCTTGGCAGAGTCGATCTTGGGATCGTCCGTGGAGGCTTTGGCAGCCGCTTTGAGCAACTCAATTCGATCTTGGCTGGCATTCAGAGTGCTCAGGAAGCTCTCAAACTTTTGAATGAGGATTTCTACATGTTCAACGTCACGACCGTAATCCTCCGATGCTGCCATAGCCATTTGTTCGTTGATCCAGTCGGCCACCTCGTCCGCTTCACGTAAGAACTTGTGAATCTTGTGGTTGTCGTCTAAATTCTTTTGACGAGCATCTGCCAATTGTTTGAGCTGTTCGTATTGCTGGTCCACTGATGCCATCTTGTTTTCGATGTTGGGGGCATCAAAGTGACCACGTTCCACGAGACCTCGACTAAGTTTAGCCAAACGGCCCATATTGGCGTTGAAGCCACTAACATCTCGTTGGATAACGTCAAGTTTCTTCAACAAGCCCTGTTACATTAAACAAAAAAGAATGAAATTCAATTGGAAATTGCACGATTTAAAAAAGTCAAAGCGAAAACTCACGATGATCGAATCTTCATCTTTGCCGACGTCAGGATTCGACAATTGCTGTCGTTTTTCACGGATCCATGTTTCTGCTTCGATCGCTTCAGAGTAAAACATTTGCGACTCGACGGCATCCAGTAGGCGCAATCGACGGATTGATGAATGATCTTTCAGTGTCGTCAATTGCGACTGAAGCTGCTGCAAGCTTTTCTCAACCTAACCAAAAAAAAAGAGGAATACTCATAAAATCTCAATTTCAATCAGTTACATTTTATTCTTTCAATTTTACCTGCTGGACTGCGAAGTGATTGCTTTTGATCATTTGTTGTCCACGAGAGACCACGGTGGCAATGACCGGTTCATGAGATTGCAGTTCAGCTTCTAGGGCTTGGTGCTTCTTTTGCAATGTCTGCACAGAGGATAGCGATGTACCCAAATCAGTAGACGATGCAACCGGATGTTTCTCCCGGATCCACGATAGCTCATCTTCCACATCACGCAAGAACTGATAGAGGAGTAATGCGTCCTCCAAATTGTCTCTTCGGATTTGAACGGGCTCGTGCAACGATTGGTAGCGTTTGATGATAGCCTGCGACCGCTCGTTGATCTCCGTCGCCTGGAAGTGTTCGGCTTCATGGAACGAAATTGCAGTCTCCTTGACCGATTGAACGGCGTCCGCGTGCGCGTGAATGTCCACCTCAAGCGTTTGATGTTTCTTGAGCAGATGTTGGACTGTTGTGAGATCCCGTCCGTGATCTTCCGACTGGAGTTGCTGTTCGACCTCGTCCATCCATCCATCGATATCGTCCAAACTTCGGCTGAAGAGCAGCGCTTGGTAAGCGTCTTGTAATCGGTCGCGTCGCAACTGTGAGGCGTCCAACAATTGTCGCCAATGTGAATCGAGCGTGTCCAACTGCGATTGAATTTCCATCGATGCAAAGTGTCCAGAAGCCATCAATTGTTCACCTTCACGTGTCACCTGAGACACTCGACCTCGGTTGGCCTGCAATTCACCTTCGAAGGCAGCCTGCTTTTGTAATTTGCTTTGCAGATTCGTTGGGTCTCTATAGGCTTCGTCGGACGCCACCTGCAGCTTTTCTGATATCCAACCTTCGACCTGTTCCCCACCGGAATCAAAAAATGGTAATTGAAAAACCTTTATCCATGAATAACAAGTAGCAGTTATTATTACGTACCTCGTGAATGTTTCGCAAGAATATGTGCAGTTCTCTCGATTCTTCTAATCTCTTGCGACGTTGATGAGATGCTTCACGGACGCGGTCGCGCCTGCCCAAGGCCTCGTCTAATTGTTTTTGAATTCCACTAGCGTTGTAATGCTGGTTGGCCAGTAGTTCAGCGGCGAACCTTTCCAGCTCTTCGAAACGTGAGCCTTGGGCCACCATCGTCTTTTCAAAGGCTTCGTGCTTACGCACCAGCATCTGGACGCCGGCCAAAGAATCTCCCAGATCGTCATTGTTAAGAAAAGCCTCCTGTTTGGCCAGTGTAGCTTCAGCCTAATTTAAATGAATCATGAAAAAATCGTAAAGTTGCCTGTTTTTCTTATTCAATGAAATGAATAAAGTCAAATTCAAACCTGATCGACGAGCTCGTCAAAGTGACACAGCTGCTGGCATTGGCTCAGCAGAACTTTACGTTCTTCCCAGGTTGCGGCCAAAGTTCTTCTCAATTCCTCCAGTTCTGATAGACAAGTGCCAATTTCGTCTTTTGAGGGATGCTGTTGTTGAACCAAACGCCGTCCGTGATCTTTAAGAGCAGAGAAATTGTTCTGTCGGCCGTCGATTTCAGCTTTGCGCTCCTGATGTAGTTGCAGGGCCGCTTGGGCATCTGTAGAATTATTGGCCAGGACGGTGGCTTCCATTTTGTTGTTCATGTCTTGTACCCAGGCTTCTAATTCACGCAGATCAGCTTTGAACTTGTGAAAGGTGTAAGCTGAAGCCAGGCTTTGACGACGGGCAGCTGCAGTTGAAGTCAATTTCCTCCAGTTGTCCTGGGCTGTCGTCAGCTTTGCCCGGATAGTGGGAGACATGTCAGCGTACTTGGTAGTCAATTTGCGAGCCTCAGAGTCGTGTTCCTTCAGTTTGCCTTCGATGGCTGTCAGGTCACGCTCGACGGCCTCTTGTCGTCTTTGCAGCGATTCGACTTGAGGCAGATCTTTGCCTTCATCAGCTGCGCTCAATAGAATTGTTTTTTCCGTCACACGACCTTCTGTATCATCGACGTCTCGGTTGAAGGCGTGAATCTCTAGAGCGCCGGCTAAATCTTGTCGGTATTCCTCCAGAGCGCCCTGCATTGCCCGCCAGCGCTGATTCAGCGCATCTCTTCGCTGCTGGACAGCTGGAGCATCACTACGACCTTGGCGCACGAGTTTATCGCCCAGAGCATTGATGGCTTTGATGCGAGAGTCGTCGAATCTCATGTCTGAGTCGACATCGTCTAATTTTCTCTGCAAGGCCTGGCAATGTTCATAGTCGCGACCTAAATCTCCTTGCTGGACCATCAATTCTTTGTCGGCAATCCACGCCATTGCCTTCTCCAATTGAGTGTTGAAATCGAGAATATCTTGAGCTTCTTCCAGACCGCGACCCAACAGAGCCGAGGCGGCCAGCAATTGCTTCCATCGTTGTAGGAGATTTTCTAGTTGACGGTGGATGTCGGGTGAGGCTTCGTGTCTTTTAGAGATCAGTGTTTCGCCCGTTTGTTTGATTTCGTTCAGTCGGCCTTGATGAGCACTGACTTCAGCCTGGAACGCTTGATGTTTCTGTAATCTCTTGGCCTAATGAAAAACATGGAAAATGATTGAAATTTATTTAGTCTATGGATCACACTCGAATAATTTTACCTTATCCTCCAGTGAGGTAACCTCTCCAAGTGCTGCTTCAACATCCAGCTGCTTCTGACGTTCTTCAATCCAATCGTCTGCTTCCGACACATCACGGACAAACTTGGCATAGAGAAGGGCATCGCGGAGACGATTGCGACGACTGTTGCTGAGTTCCTTGACACGATTGCGTCGTACCGTCACTTCAGCCACACGTTTCATGATCCATTGACTCTCGAAATGATTTTGACCGATGAGTTTGTCGCCATGTTCCATCAACAACGCCAATCGATCGTCCTGTGCTTGCACCAACTTGTCAAACGCTTCATGTTTCTTGAACTGGGCCATGACTTCTTCGGCTGTCGAGCCAAGATCCGTTCCCAGAAGAGCGGCTTCTTGGGTATTGCAAGTCGATTCAATTTGCTTGGCATCCCTGCTGAAAAACTGAAGATCCAGCAGCTGGTCTAAGTGAATCTTTCGCTGTTGCCAGACAGCGTGAAGCTTTTCACGCTCTTGAAGCAACTGCCTGAGTCTGTCTTTGATTTCGTTGGAGGAGTAATGCTCCTCCTGGATCATTGTTTCACCGGCTACGACAGCCGAGCTGAACACATCTTCTCTGGCTTCAATTTCGCCTTTCAGCCGATCGTGTTCGGCACGCAAAGCTTGAGCCTCGTTGGCGTCGTGAACTTTCTCCGTGGAAGACATGATGGCCACAAGTCCTGAAGACCAAGTGACCAGGTCGCGGACGGTGGTAAGGAAGCGCTGAAAAGCACAACTGTCTTGAAGTTCTTCTTTTCGACGCGCCATTCGTTCCTGTAAAGTGTTCCACGATTCAATCACCAGAGCTTGTTGAGCTCGAATGTGCTCGGCATTGCCACCTGGGTACGCCACTTGCAATTTGGCTGAATCATCCACCAGGATCTGAACGTATTGAAAATGAAAATGTTGTTACAGAATTCCTAGAATCTAAGATCAAATCATGAATGAAACGTACCTGAAGTTGGGCTTCAAGCGCCACTAAATCAGTTTCAAAGTTTTCGTGGCGTCGAATAAGACCCAAAACTGAATTCAAGTCCCGACCAAGATCGTCCGGAATGGCCACGTACTTTTCCTGGATACGGGAAAGCGATTCGGCAACATCACGATTGAAGCGATGAATTTCACCGGCGGCTACTAATTTCTCGTCTCGGAGTTCGACTGTTTCCAGCAATTTCGACCACTCATCGCTGAACATCACCCCCAAAAGTAAAAAAAATATTATTAACGTCGTTACAATGTCATATCTTCCCTCTCTGTATTCGCATTCAGTAGATAGACCCACGTGCAACCAGAGTGGAAGATGGAAACCAAGAATGAAATAGAAAAACCACAGATCAAAGAGGTAGCCACCTTAGACCGGCGTGTTTCTGCCCGACTTGCTCGCTGATGCGGGCCCAGCTCTGTTCCTTCTTCGGTGAACCCATACTGGTGTGTCAGCGTGTTAGGTAAGATTTAAAAAAAAAAAAAAAGAAGAGCAGAGCGAAGAAAATGGTGAAAAGAACCCGAATGTGTAGATGAAGCCCGTTAATCAATGGGTTAGCATGCAAGATGATAAAATAGTTGAAACCCAAGTGCAAAGCAACTAGTGAACCCATTTTCATTCAAAGATCCAATTTCTTACCGTAGTTCTTCTTGTTTGGCAGGAAATTCGGCAGCGTATGGATTCTCACTGGCTATTAGACGTTTGGCGATGGCGTCGCACTGACCGAAACGTTCAGATCCGGTGGCAATCCGCAATTTAAAGTCTTCAAATTTGTTGATCAATATCTGGAAGACAACATGTCAAAACAAGTTCTCAATCTATATGAATCAAAACAGCATTTAGAGAATAGATAGGATACCAATAAATGTTCGTAATCTTGTCCGTAGTCCTCCGATGAGGCCGTGATCATGTGTTCATGGATCCAGGCCAAGATGCTCTCGGCTTCGCGAAGGTATTCGTGACGACTGACCGAGTCGACGAGTCGTTGTCTTCGTTGCGACGCCAATTTCTGCAGGTTCTTCATGCCCTGTGAAAGTAAATGCTGGCGCTGTGTGATGACTTTGCTGTCGGGATGATTGTTGGACACCATGGCTTGAGCCATGTTGCCCATTTCGTTGATGAGACCGCTGTAAGTGTCCAATTCAAGTTCCAGGGCCTTGTGTTTCGTTAGCAGTTTAATGGCGGCATCTTCGTCTTTTCCGACGTCTAGAGAGTTGAGGAGTTCCGTCTTCTCGGCCATCCAACTCTCAACCTCCGAAGATTCGAAGAAAAACTGCTGGGCTTTGAGTGAGAGGTCCAGTTTCTTTCGGCGCTGGATGACAAGTTCGCGCAAATTATCCCACGATAAACGCAGTTCTTGACATTTCTTTTCAATTTCGTCCTGTTTCGGATGATCCTCTTTTTCAAGTTTCTCTCCCGCATCTAAAGTGTGGTCGATTGCTGGCTGATGTCCAGTCAATTCTCCTTCCAGTTTCTTGTGTTTCTTATCTAATGATTGGGCAGTGTGTAAATCTTGGCCGAGAGTTTCAGAGCGGGCCGCTGGTTCCCTTTCCTTGATCCATTGCAGTTCATTATCCACTTCAAAGTTGAACGTGTGAAATCGTAACGACTCTTCCAATTTATCTCTTCGTTGCTTCAGCGGATCTGAAATAAAAGACATAACATTTAAAATCATATATTTAAGGAAGTAATCGATTGAAAATTTACCTTTGAATTTTTCAAGTCGTTTCTTGTAGCTCTGTCCTTGACTGAGGATACTTTCGGCATCAAAATGTCCGTCCTGGGCCATCTCCTCTCCGTCTTGAACCAAATTATTGATCTTTTGATCCAATGAGGCCACATCGTTCTCGAGCATCTGTTGCTTCTTGAGTCGTTCACGGCAACTGCGAAGATCATTACCGACATCACTCTGATTGATTTCAGAGTTGAGTTCGTCGAGTTTACTCTTGGCATCCTCCAGCGTCTTGTTATGAGCCACTTGGTTGGTGGCCTGTCGGAGCTTGCGGCCTTTGTCGAGCGAGGCTGCCACAAGGGCGTCCCATTGGTCGTTCATTGCGTCGAGCATTTGATCAATGTCCTGCTTTCTATAATGATTCTTGCTCGACATGCTCTGTCCAGTCTGTCCAACCCAAGAGTAGGAGAATAATTACAATTAGCCATGAACAGATAGATTTCTTTTCATCAATGAATTGTAAAAAATAAATCAATTGAATGGTCACCTTATTAATGGATCGCAATTGACCTTCGTTGGCGCGTAATTCCAGTTCAAAAGCTTCGTGTTTTTGCAACTTTCTTTCCAAATTAGTCAGGTCCCTGTAAGATTCATCTTGAACGGTGCGGCTTTTCTCGGCCATCCACGACCGCAAATCGTCGATGGAAGCCACAAATTCCTAAGAGATAAATATAATTTAAAGTTTATTTCAATTTCTTTGATCGTTGAATGATAGAAGAAATAATAATAGAACCTGGAATGTGTGGGAAGCTCCCAGAGCGTCTTTGCGTTTTGACGAAACATTTTTGACGTTGTCTCGGCGTTTGACGACATTATTCCTCCGCTCGTTGATGCTATTTAATTTGAAGCAAATTTTAAAAATGAAGAAAATGTTTTTAAGTTTTGCATTAAACAAAAGTGTTACACCAACATAACTCAATATAAAAACGTACTTTTTGCTATCGTAATGTTTGGCAGTGATGAGCTTGTCGGCCGCTTCGCTAAACATTTTGAGTCGTTCATCCTGGGCGGCCAGCGAGTTCTCAAAGTCCTCATGCCGTTTCTGAAGAGCTTCCACGTCATCCAGCGATGACTACCAATCACAAAGGGGCGTTAATAAAAGGTGCGTTCGACATGTTGAGTAAAACAACGGAATATTAAAGAAATGTTTCAATACGTACGCCCAAGTCGAAAAATTCAAGAAAAGCTTCATGCGATGAAGAGGCGGCATCGATTTGATCCGCCTCTTTGTTGAAAATCTGCAAGTCAAACGTCTGTCGAAGGAAATCGTCTTTCTGCTGCCATCCTCGCTGCAGAGCCCTCCGTTCTTCGTCCAACTGTTGGGCCTTTTCTCTAACCTCCTTGTTCTTTGGTAGTTTACTCGCCAGGCCGGCCAACGAATCAAAACTAATGAATAAAAAGTAAAAAACATTTGTTAAATCAGTAGTTAAACATCAATCAAATGAAAAGAATGTAGAAGAGAGAGTTGAACGCACTCGTCCTGGTGGGCGCGAATGTCATCGCACAGGTCTTGATGGTTCTTCAAAAACAATTCAGCCGTGGCCACATCACGAGCTGCTTCACCGGCATTCAACTTTTCTTTAACATCAGCCACCCAAGTCAACTAAAATTTAAAAAAAAAAAGAAACCCGATGCGACAGCATTTTAATATAAAGAACAGAAAACAGTTTTGAAAAAAAAAATTAGTCTTACTAACCAGACTTTTGGCTTCTTTGAGGAAAAGTTGTTGGCCAACGGCCTGTTCCAGACGAGATCTCCGGTCGACGGCTTTGCTCTAATAAGAAAAAGTCAATCAAAATTCAGTTTTATCGATCGACTACACATCATTAGAAAAGTTGAAAACAGGTATCGTATTTTACCTTGACTTGTTCCCAGAGTTCCTGGACTTCCTTTTGACGCGTTTGAACGGCTCGCTTTTCTTCCGGGTAGGAGGCCGTGACCCCTTTAAGGATGTTATTCATATAATAACGACCTCATTAAATATGCATCAACACCAATTAGTAAGGGGGAAAATGAACTTACGATGCCGACAAGTGATTAATTCGGTTGACTCTTTCCTCAAGCGGAGCCAATTCACGTTCCAGGTTTTGATGCCGTCGCTGCAGGGCTTGAACCGTTTGCAAATCTCGACCCAATTCTTCCGTGTCCAATTTGGTGATTTTCTCTTCCATCCATTCGGTGGCTTCGTCGCACGTCCGGTGAAACAATTCAACGCTAAACCAATAACAAATAAGTTAAAACACATTCTTTTCCAAACAAGATTCCCTGTTTGTTGTGGACACACCTGTTGGCTCCCTGTAGGCTACGCTCTTTGGCCTGACGTAGTTTGTTGATGGAATCCGACCGGTCGTGAATGCTTTTGACTCGGGCGCGAATGTTGGCAGGCGCAGCGGCTTTAACGGCCAGTAGCTCTTCAGCGCGTCGATCAATCCCATCCAACCGGCTGCGACTTGCTGATAAGTCTGTCACGATTTGCTGCACGTTGGCACGTCAAAAATCATCAGATTAGATAGTGACGTGACATTGGCAGCAACCGGTTTGTTTTTTTTTTTGCTATTTTCCTATTTTACCTCAAATTTCCTCTTGGCCGCGTCGACCGTGTCCCCACGGTTGTCGGCGTTTAGCTGTTTCGCCTTCTCCTGCAGCCACTTGTCGAAATCGTCGCACTCGCCGTTGAATGCAAAGAGAAGGATCGCGTTCTCAAGGTCCGTGTGTCGTTTCTGCTCATCAAACGATTCACGTCAATTTCGATTGTCTGACTTGGAAGTTACACAAACACCAAAGAAACTAGTCATTCTCACCTTGGCTAGTCGAACAACTTCGTCGTACGATTCGTTGATGTTCTTTTTACGTTGAGACACTGACTCAACTTCCGTGGCTGAAATTAAAATGTGTAGAAAAATGTTAAAAGATCCCAAGAAGTCAAAATGTCAAATTATTAAATTTCTAACGGACCAACTGCTTTTGGAGGAGGTTTCGGTTTACGGATGGGCACCGTTTTCTTGGCCATTCGCGTTTTCTTGATACGCCGGACATCCTTGACAGTGAAAGGTTGTCGAACCTGGACAGGGATGCGTTTGCCTTCGATCTCTTTGACGTAGTTGGCTGGAACGAATCCGTCTTTGCCAGATCCTTTACGCACATGCCACCAATCATCGTTGGTCTTGTTCAACAGGAAAAACACCTGGTACATAAAAAAAAAAAGGTAAAAAGTAGAAAAAATAAAACGTTAAGGCGATGAGTGACACAATAATGCAACGCCAGTGTGTCATCATGTCCAGTTTATTTACCTCTCCTTTAGTCATCGTCATGCCTTGTCCTTCAAAAGCGTAGATGGCCTTGACTTGCGGTACTAAACGCTCTTCGGTCACTGTCCGGTACTCGGTCCGTTCGCATGACTCTTCTTCAGAATATTCTTCGGGTATCATTCGAATTTCTTCTCCCCATTCGCCATCCGGCTCTCCTCTACCGTTCTCTATGCCTTGTTGTTTGGTGTTGGCGGTGTTGCCACCGATGGCCAGTGATGTGACGCCACTGGCCACTAGACGATCGGCTTGGCTGTTGAGACTTTGAATGTCTCCCTCGTAGGCACGGATTTGACCCTCTAGATCTTTGTGGCGGGCCAAAAGAGCCTGGGCACCAGGTCCATCCTCGCCGCAATCGGTCGAGCGAACCAACGGCATCTTTTCCCTGAGCCATGACTCGGTTTCGTTGGCATCCGCGTAGAACTGGGAAATGTGGGATGTGGTGAAGAAAATGTCCGTCAATTTCGCCCAGGTAGAAATGAAATTCAAGTGTAACGTACCTGATAAGCTTCGGCCGCTTCTTCCAGTCGCGATTTTCTTTGCTCGGCCAACACCCGCAATTCCTTCCAGTGTTTTTGAAGACTGTCGATGTAGGCAGCGATTTCGTTGGATTGCGGATGTCCGGCGGCCATCAATTCTCTGCCGGCTTCGCACAATTTCTCCGCCTTGTTCCATCGCGCCTTCAGTTCGTCTTCCAACGCCTACGTTGATATTTTATTTTATCATATTTATATTTATTTGTTTGGTTTTCATTTCAAACGGTTTGGTTTTTTTTTGCAGGGGGAAGGAAAGAAGACCCAAAAACGGTGATATTAGATAACGGAGGGAGTAGATTTTTACGCCACAGAAAAATGATGGATCGCGTTTCACACACACACACACAAACATATGTTTTGTTTGACAACAGGATTACGTACCTTGTGCTTTTGCTGGAGGCTAATCAAGGCTCTCAAATCTTTGGCGACAATACCCGTCTGACAGATGCGTTTCTTTTCAACTAGCCAAGCCTCTTCTTCTTCGTGATCCTCCCACAGTTGAAAAAGAGCTTTGGCGTCTTCCAGTCGCCCACGTCGAGCTTTGGCTTGCTTCTTCACTCTGTTGTAATATTGTAAATCAAAACAAATGATGTCATTGAACCCCCCGATAATTAACAGCTATAAACAGTTTAAACACATTACCTGTCGTAATCTTTGTTCAAATCGTCAATTTTGATTTTCAAGGTGGGGCCTTCACGTTGGACGGCCACAGTATCGGCTCCCTGCAGGATTTGCTGTGTCTGACGGTTGAGACGTTGAATGTTATCACCCAGGGCGGCGATTTGCGACTCGAAAACGTGATGCTGTTGCGTCAGATCTTCGGCTGCCAGCAAATGGCGCCCGACATCCTCCGATTTGAAATTTTCCTGAGAAATGGCCAAGGAAAAAAAAAAGAAAATTTTCACGTCCAGTAATTCATTCATTCATATGCGCCAGTGATGGTGAGTGCCCAACCTCGAGATCTCTGATTGTTGAAGCGACCGTGTCCAAGTCTCTCATGACCGACATGAGTTGGCTGGCCGATTGCAAGGCCAGTCTGTGTCGTTCCAGCAGAACCAGCAGTTCGTCCCATCGAGTTAGAATTTCCCTTTCACGTTTGTTGATTTGGTCTTTGACTCGGTAATTCTCCTTCTCCAGTTCGGCGGCCATGCTCGTCAGATGATGGAACCGCTCTTTCTATATACACACACGGAATTATTCAACACAAACAACCAGTGTGTGGTTTGCCAAAAAAAGAAGATGTGAGCATGACGTCATTATGATTTCCATTTTTTGCTGTTGTTGCTGTTGTGTCTCTTACCCTGGATAGAATGTCGGCACAAATGGCTTCGTGTTTCTTGACCGTGGCTTCAACTTGCGTCAGGTTGCTGCCGTATCGCGGGTCGGATAGGACTTGAATCATCTCTTTGAGGTATCCATCTCTCAACAATCCCTGTAGACAATGACATCGAGATAATAATAAATTTACGTGCAGTCTAAACCAACGTGACGTGGCAGAATAAATCATTCTTTCTTCGTTGCATACTTTTCGTTCAAACTTGTATGCCAGCTGTTCCAGTCGTTCCAGTCTGAGCAATTCGTTTCGCAAGGCCACCTCACGTCTGTGCTCGGCTTTCTCCAGAGCGTCCCACGCCTTTTGCAGGGCGTAAAGGCTGACGCCTTCGGGCGGAATGAAGCTGGGCTGCCTCAGCGTGGCAAGTTGCGTATTGGTGGCAAAAAATAGGGCCTCGATTTCACTGCGCTCCTTGTACCTATTGTAGAAAAACATGTAAATTACATAAGAGACTTATACACAAAGGGAATAGATTTGGGATTGATTTACTTTGGAGGTTTTTCAACGGTGCGATACTGTTTAAAATCCAAGAGTTGACCCTGGATTCCTTCGATCTTGTTGGGGAATTGGCGATCGTCCAGTTGCACCAACTTGTGCTGGATCCATTCCAACAGGTTACTACTTAACTGGCAGTAATTCTCTTTGAGTCGATCAGCTTCCATCATTTGACCGACAATCTAATTGACAACCAATTTAAAATCAGGAAACGGAAATGTTTTTTTTTTTGTTTTTCTTAAAAATCATTACATTGGCTATCCTTCTGCCGCCCTTTTGTTCTTTAGTCATCCGGGCGAAGGTGTGATAGTAGGAAGCCACGTAAGTGATGACGGATTTTTCATCCGGTCGGGAAACGTCGACATCCTCGGCGTCCAATAGCGGAGCGATGCCCAATTCACGTTCCGCTACGTCAAAGGCGTACTGGAGATTGCCAACATGATCGTTGGGATCTAGTCGACTGTAATCGATGATGTCCGGTCGATGGGAATGAATCAAAGCGTTGAATCCCATACCGTTTCGCCAGGATCCAGAGAAATCCTGAATGTTGACGTACTGATAACCGCCCGTTTTGCGCTGACACCACAATAGTAGCGCATCTTTTGCCGATTTCTTTTCTGAACTTTCATTTTCTTCATCCTGATTGTCGACAAATTATTAAAAATTGAAAATGAATCCGATGGATCCATTAGTTTTTAAAAATAAATCGTTTCCCGTTTCATTACCACTTCGATTTCAATTTCCTGGATTTGAAATCGCAGAATGATGGTCCACATGAGACCAAGAATGAGCCGGGGATTGCCATCGACGATGTCTTCAGCGCCAATACTCTCCAGGCGCACCTAAATAATGACGAAGCCAAAATAAATAAGAAAATCGCCCCCTGTGAAATTTTAATTTTCACACACAAAAAAAAAAACGAACTTTGGTATGGAGAAACGCCAAGCTTTTGTTGACGTTTTCGATCTTGTGGACTCGCATCTTTCCATTGTTGGGCTTGGCAAGTTTCTC
Source organism: Daphnia galeata (assembly GCA_030770115.1). Taxonomy (NCBI): domain Eukaryota; kingdom Metazoa; phylum Arthropoda; class Branchiopoda; order Diplostraca; family Daphniidae; genus Daphnia; species Daphnia galeata. The sequence goes on from CM061118.1 coordinate 11,283,314, forward strand.
GCCCGAGATGATCTCCAAGAGCTTGAGGAGTTTCTTGCCGTCGGCAAGGTCCACAAACAGGTCTTCCACCTCCATACGAGCCTGCGCCAATGCATCATCATGGCCGCCCGGAAGAGATCAGAAACCCGTCAATTAAAACAACACACGGAAAACAACAAAACAAAAGGCGTTAGGGTGCAACAACAACAACAACAACTACAATTTCAGTCGTCTTGGTTATTTTCATTCAGTCTCTCAAAATTCCAATGTTGAATGAATAAGAAATTTGAATTGAAACAAGACCCGGAGAGAATAAAAAATAATAAAAAAAAAAACATATCGAAAGGAATGCCGTGCCGAGTCCATCACATGTCACGAACAGAAAAATAGCGGAGCCAACAGCCCCGGGTCATTTTTTCTTATCTGTTTTTTTTTTTGTTATTGTGGTATTGTGTTATCTCGTTTTATTTTAGAAAGAACTTGTTGTTGTCTGTTTGACCCGTGTTGGGTAATAAAAATATGAATAATAACAGATTTGACTCTCTCTAGCTGCTGGCTTAAGAGAGAGATAGCGCATTTCTTTTTCTCTGTTCAAAAATTTCACGTACTCAATGATGAATCTACTATTATATAAGACACACATACATTTTGAATGCACATATCTAATAATCGCATGGGAAAGACACACAGAGAAAAACAAGAGCCCGGACGAAGCTAATTGAGTCGGCGGCTCATTTATCTATACGAATCTTATCTTATTCTTTCACCACAAGTCGACGACTCGACAGGACCCTGGAGTCGAGCCAATGATAAAAAACATTTTAAAAAAGGGGGAAAAAAAAAATCTGTGGACTATGTGCGTAGGTGGGGGATGTAATCAAAAAAAAAAGTTGGAAATTAAGGAACGTCAAATGAGAAAGAAGAAAATATACTTGTCTCATAAGTTTCATAATAGTGGCCCTCGTATATTTATCGTCTCTCTCTTTTGAATTGTTGTGTGTGTGTGTCCAAGACAATGAGTTAACCATAAGAGATTGGGCCAATCATGTCGTCACGGTGCCTTTGCTCCATGATTACACTTTTTCTCTTCTCTCTCTCCCCGTCTGTCTGTCTGTGTTTTTCCTTATATTTTTAGACACTGACGGCATTTCGCTACGTAACATTTAGAAATGATGGAATGGGACAAGCTTGGATGATTCGATAAGCGTCAAATTGAGCGTACACTTTCGGTCTGTCGGTGGGATCAAAACGGGAGAGAGATGAATATACGGGTGGTGGGAAAGATCAGGAAAGACAAGTTTTCATATTTCATTGTTGTTGTTGTGTTTAAAAAATAAAACTCGATTACAGACAACAACAACATAAAAAGAATAAAAGAAATAACCAGATTTGTTGTCGGTTGTGCGTGTTTACCTTGGTTAAGAATGAATTCATCCATTTGGTGAAAGTTTTCTTCTGTATGTGAAGCCGCTCTTCTTGTAAAACTTTGATGCGGCCCTGCTCGAATTTGAGAACATCTTCACGTTGCGACATGGTCATCGCCTTGTTGGGGACTATTTCAAAGTCCACAACGCCAAAAAAATCAAAAAATTTGGTCGTTAACCGCCAAAGCGGGCGGTTCTTTCGTCTTGATTGAATTCGTCGTTGTGATGATGATGTTGAATTGATTGGTGATGATGTCACTCAGCGACAGTGTTTTAATTAGCGTTTCCTCTCAGTCCGGCTGCTCTTTTAAAATAGCCAAACAATCTCACAATGTTTCAGAGTGTCGTTTGACCGCGGCGGCCGTTCCCGATCTTATCGCCATCTTTACTATTATATCTGTGAAATAAAGGAAAAACAAACAGAAAAAGATATTTAGTCAAGAATGTGTGCGCTCGTTTCATCATCGTTTCACTCTTTGTCGTTAATCACATGAGCTGAGTAGTAGACGCCCTTTCTGTCTTATCGGGACCACAGTTTTTTTTTTATGGTTATCCCGCGTTAAAAAACATTCGAATTTCGAGTCTTTATCGCTGGATCAACATCAACAATTTTATCTCTCGTTTGCTCTCAAATGTCAATTTTCCCCCTTCTTATTCGTTTAAATGCGCCTCTAAATAAGTGTGACCGATTCAAATGAAAACAACACGGGACTGGTTAACGATTTTTTGTTGTTGGTCGGACGTGGCGCAAGCGTTATATACCCCTGACCCGTTAAATTCATTTCCTTTCTCTCCTTAGCTCAATCTTTTGTGTAAATGACGTCATAATCACTCCGTGTTTATCCAAATGGCTAAAGGCTGTAGCGAGGTATGGCAGGTGTTGATTGAAATCCTACAGGAGGAGGACGGATCGAAGAAACGTTCGTTGCTTTTTTTGGCCCAAAGTTTGAAATCGTGAGAGATAAAACACACACAAAGGTGTACATGCAATATAAACAGGAGCAGCAGCAGTAGAACTTGGGCTCAAGTCAACCAGACACGAGAGAAAGTAAAAAAGTAAAGTTTGATGGACCAGGGAAACCCTTCGACCTCATCGGCGCACCGCCCCACCAAATGGAATTATTTTCTTCCCAGTGGGGAAAAAAAAGTGCAAGGGGCGAAGAAGAAATCCGTGACGCGAGACAACAACACACATAGGGGAGAGAATAACTTTTTTTTCCTTTTTTTTACTTCAAGTTTCGTATTATATACAGCCGACTGGAAAATAAGAAACGAAATTCCGTGTACTACCATTCCAGGGTCAATGGCATCATTCGATATGCGTGTAACGGCCAGCAGTTGGGCCGACCGGTTGGTAGAAATAAGAAAAAAACCAACAACAACAGAAAAATAAGGGACGCCGGGTGGTGGTGGCGGCGGTTCCCATCCGGTTACCCGTTGCTCCTTCGTGAGAGAAACCAAACCGAAAAAAAAACAAGTCGATAGAAAACACACACAAATATCAAGCGGAAGGATCCAGTTGTGCAGATCAAGGGCAGCTTTTTCTTCTTTCAGTTGTGTGGGGGGAAAGAAGAAAAAAAAGAACCACAGACTCCCGGGCCATTCACGCTCTTAACGTTTCTAGTCGACTAGTCGAAATGGAGTCGTAAAATGAAAACGTGAACGTTCGTTAGTTTAGTGGAGAACAATCAAGCGAAGACGCTCAAATCATTAACGCATCTTCCCTAAATGTTTTAAAATACGAATTCAATGAGATCCACATGAGGTGATGGCCTTTCTCATATTCACGGCCGGGATTGTTGAAGGCAAATGACAACAACAATTCATTATGTGGAGAATATCAGTGACAATAACAACGTGACAGGCCATGAGAACTGGTTGGTATAAAACAGCCCAGCAGCTGTCCAAACTTCACAACGTGACAGTGTCCAGGCATATACAATTGATACAAAATTTGATACCGACTCAAGTCACGCCCTCTATCCTCGATGACTCTTAAACATTCAATCGACAACAACGAAATGAAAACAACTTGAACCAAAAAATTCAAACAACAACATTCAAAAAAGAAATGCACCTGCTGCTAAATAGGTAATCATCCCTAGTTCATATACCGGCCGGGCAAACAACAACCATTGTATACGTCCTGCTGAAAAAGGCTTAACATATTCACAAATACAGGAAGAAACGAAAAGCCTTATTTTAAAAGGATTCCGGTTGCTATTCTCTTTTTTTTTTTTTTTTCAAAATAAAACAACACACAAAAAAGAAATTGAATTGAAAGGTTCGCCCGACAGCCAAAAAATCCAATGGGACGGCCATTGGAGTCTAACGAAAGAAAGGGAGGGTTTTGCATTGCTATAACAACATTTTTTAACACTATTATTTCTTTTTATTCAGTCACACCTTGTTAATAATTTAAAAAAAAAAAGGAAAAATAGTAGTATGAAACGTCATTTTTCTCTCTGTGTGTGGCTGCACGTTGTCCAGCGTTGCGAAAGAGGAGGTGGACACATTGTTATGCATTCCATCGAGCCATGAACAAACGCAAAACTAATGTATCGAATCGCAAGTAAGTTCCACTTGGTTTGCCAGCCGAGAAATCAAATGAAATGAAATAAAAATCAATCTGGAAATTTGGTGAGTCGACACGGAAAAGGTCTAACCCGTTAGGCGTGCACGCAATAACCACCACCAGCACGCAGATGTGGAAAACCTTCAAAAAAAAAAAAAAGTTTCTTTGCTTTTAATTAAGAAGAAAAAGAAGAAGACCTCCTTCTCTGAATCCAGTCCGACGGGGTCACTACACAGAAAGTAGGAGGGGATAAGACAAACGGTAAACCCAAAATCGGTCCCATTTTTATGTTGTATCCACATTACGTAGTACGAAAAAGGGGGGAAAGAAGAAGAAGAACTAGGAACGAAAAACCTCCTCCCGTCTCTCTATCCTTTTTCTTCTCTCAACTTCTTATCCAGGTGAGCTGCTTGGAGCTGATTTACGTTCAAGGAAGAGAAGAAAAACCCGCGGCTCAGCCAGCAAAAACAGAATATAGAATTTTAAAGAAGAAAATCATGATCACGTTCGATCAAAAAAAAAAAGAAGAAGAAGAATCTTTATATAATAATCACGAAAGGCAAAAATAATAAATAGAAAATAATATTTTTTTTTATTTAAAGGAAAACTCCCAAGGCCATGAATATCTTTTTTATTTTTAATGTAGCGGCTCTGTAGCGACGCTACAGGCGGGATCGCATTCCGCTGCGGATCGTTGGGCACCGGCTTCTGACTTTTGCTGCTTGTCTATTCTACACACACAGAGAGAGAGAGAGAGCAGAAAGAAAGAGCCACATACGTGCACGTTCTGGCATATTGTCTAGCCTATTATCATCTAACCTACTACCACCACCACCACCACTACGTATATGGCGGATGGAAGACACAGACCGGACGTGAGTGAAAATAAAAGAGAGACACGCGCTATTGAAAAACGTTTTGCTAGAGTTAACATGACCTCCTTCGTCTCTGGCAAACATGGGTGGGGAGGTCTATCCGAAAATTTCGTTCTCTTATTTACAATCCAAAAATATTTCACGCAACTCTTTTTTTCTTTCTTTCTTTTTTGTGTGTGTGTGTGTTTATTTTGATATGAAAATGGATGTATTTCACAATTTCTATTAAGTATACAAAAAAAAAGATAGAAGAAGAAAAAACAGGTTTTTTCCGGACTATAGTGTCGTCTGTATAATATCTGTTTTTTTATTTATTTTTCCACCGCCTCGGAAGTGGTCAACCAACGCCATTTGCTTGTCTTGGATTTTTTTTTTAGAAGAAAAAAAGTGAAAATTGAAGGCGACCTTCCCACACAATGGTGGAAGGAGTCGTGATACCCTCACAGAAGGAAAACTAAGATTCCATTTTCCTTGTAGACCATTTTATCATTTAAAAACAAAACAACTTTCAAGTAAGAAAAATAAGAATTGGTTGTGTGTTAAATGACGACGTGCCAGAAAAAAAACATTGTAATCGATGATGCACACGAGAAATGGTCAATCAACAACGAAAATTAAACAAACGACCGACCACTAAACGGGGGGGGGAAACAAATAAATTCCGCCCACTTGTTTATTTCAAATTTTCATTCCTGATTCTCTTAACTCTCTCACGATCCGATTGCTCTGACATCACAATCCCCCCCCCAAAAAAAACACATCACTCGTTTCGTATGGAAAGCTGATCGTCGTTCCCTCATTGGTGACACACACAAAGAAGAGTGAAAGTTCTTTTTCGGTTACGATGGCAATAACGTGCGGGATCAATGGGTCACGTCGCCCAGACAACCGGTGCAATAAGGAGGTAAAACGTTAAAAAGAACTACCAAAAAAAAAGAGAATTCGAGTGCGTCTTGACTGAGATAACACTCACGTAGAAGAAGCTCATTACTCAATGTCTATGTGAGAGAGAGCCTTTCGCTATAACTATACACAGAGCTACTACTTGATTGCCCTCCATAAAAGTGCATTTTTCTTTGACTTTTTTCTTTCTTATTTTTTCATCTCCGGGACTGAGGGCCACCCCCCTCGATTCAAACGAAATTTTTTTATTAAAAAAAAAAAAAAACAATTTTCTATCCTTGGAAATATTTACACTTTTTTTAAAATTTAAATAATGGTATTACTCTTCGACTCGAGTTTACGTTAGTCGTCTTTCATCCGGCTCTTCACACACAAGCCAACAACTTTTGCGGTTTTTAGTTGAGAAAGACCAGACGAAGAAGAATATATTTTGTGTTTGGTGACGTGAATGCCTTCCTCAACCAAAAGAAAAAAAGAAAGAAAAAAACCTGCCGGACGCCTATTTTCCCAAGTTATTTTTTTTAGAGGCCTGCGTCATCAAATGAAAAAAAAAAATCTCTTTGAAAATTCGTCATCTTCTGAGAATAAACAATTCTCATCAGCTATTTTACAACAGCAAAACACTGGTAGAGAGAAAAACCGGTCGACAGTTTTGACGATCCATCATCATTGGGCCAGCATGAATTAAAAACAAATAATAGAAATGGCAGTGAGCAATGACCTATAAAGTGCCGCCAAATGGCGTCAAAAAAGTGTGGCACAGCCTTTTTGGAGAGAGTGGAGGAAAATGGCGGGCTGCTAAAAAAAATAGAAACCCAAATCACGAAATTCTTCCAACTGACGAAGAAACTTCCAAGACATTTGAAACAACCAACAAAAATCGGAGGGAATGTAAAACTTTTACCTGGTTCAAGAATTTTTCCGGCATAATCCACAATAACAAGAGGAAACAAGACAACACACCACGTTTGTTTTTTCTTCCAACTATTTTCTTTTTAATTTTTAGATGGTGTTTTGGGGGAGGGAGGTATTTTTCTTGTCGAGTTCAAAAGCCACGCACAGCAGACAAGATGGAAAGAAGAAAAAGAGGCCACTTATTCGATCGACAGAGACACAGGGAACGACCCACCACCACACGGCTGCCGACGGAAAAGAGGAGAAGTAACAAACCGCCTCGGAAACGTAGCGCGACTGCAGACATAAGAAAAACAGCAGCCAAAAAAAGCAGCAACGTCAGCGACCTCTGGCGATCATTTTGCCGCCTCAAGCCATGTAAATTGATCGCACAACACACAGGAGAAAAACTTTTTCTTTCTATTTGGGAGGGAAATTGGATGCCAACACACACACACACACAGAAAATGTCTTTGACGACGACGCTGTTTATGTTATATATACCTGTCTCGAATTCGCCACGTCAATGTAATAATCCAACAAGAAAGAAAACACGAGACTCACGTAACACACGCACTAACAGTGTACTACCACTGACTGTGGCAAATGAAAATAGACTGGTGTGTGTGTTTCTTGCAGCTCTTTTGCCTTTTCTGCTGGTTTTCTTCTTTTTCTTCACAGCACCGCCTCTCTCTTTCCCTCTTAGCGGCCCACCTGTGTACTACCAGCAGACCTTATCGGGCATAGTGAAATACCTTGACAGCCGAAAGCCGCACATGTTTCTCTACCTGAACTTTACGAGCTAGGCATGGCCTTCAACGCCATCTGTTACAAAAAATGACAACAACTTTGGAATAAATCAATAAATGACCCATTTTTATGTCATTTACTCATTTGACTCATTTATAGCACTTTTTATCGCCCATAATTTAAAAAAAAATAAATCAAAAACTTGAGTCTTGAGTGTATTATATTCAAATAAACGTTAATCGGTTAATGGCTGAGTACGAACATACGAACAGAAGAGGCTTTACCCGTTACGTATAAATGGCGCCAGCCTGATTTTTTCGTCATCACAATAATTGATTTTCTTAGGCCATTCTCAAATTCTTTCCGATTAAACTTGATATTTTTTAGCACTGATTTTTTAAAATTCGGGAACTCGAGAAGCCATGCCTAAACGGTCCATTTCCGAACTCGATTGGGGAGATTCTCTATCTCATTGTCCACAGTCAAAAATACAAGTAGGCAACAAAGAAATCAATCAAGGCATTTGTTCAGATTCCAATATGAAAGCTGTCTACAGTAAGACCTTTTTATTTTATTTTCACTCTGATGGATGGCTATTCAAGTGTGCCTTTCTTATTTCGAATTCCAGGGAGGACATTGAATCTTCTCTTTCAAGGTTCAAAAGCCAAACCAAATCAACTAGAAAATACACAACCAATACCTACTCAACCAGCAACAAATTTGCCAAAGTATTTTCAAACCATCATAACTTCAGATGGACGAATCTCACCACAAACTGAAGGACATCCCCCGAGTTCCTTCCCCACACACACCTTACCCTGCAGTTGCATGTCATGTTCCGCCACCAGTTTCAATGTCCTAGAGAGGTGCAAGTTCTGTGAGGGAACCTTTTGCGACAAGTGCTTCAAACTCTGCATGTCTTGTGGTGGGGAATTCTGCAGCAAGTGTTCCATTCAGACGTAAGTTTATACCTGAAAATTACATTTGAATGATTCAGCTGTTACTCACTCTGTCCATCAATCTACAGATATTCCAGGGATGAATGCTGCATTTGTTTGTCATGTGCTACAAATCGGGGTCATTTGTAAAATGTTTCCCTGTACAAAATTTTTCATTCATTGTTAAGCAAAAGAAAAGAATCCATTGTATTATCTTGTGTAAATACAGCTCTATCAAATTCTGAAAGGAGTTGGATTCCGGCGGACGATGGGAGACAACGAAAAAACAAACACATATTTTGTGTAAAAATCGCTAGAATTATTGATCCTTTTACATTACCCCGTATGAGGTAACGAACAACAAATTTCACTTAGGTTTTTTTGTATGTATAAAAAAAGGCAGAGTGTAGTGATTGTTCGAACGAGTCGGGCAGTTATTAAGATACCAAATCTCTGTAAAGGCGCGTGGGAGGAGGCAGAGTACAAAACTTGTAGAACGTGGGAGAACAGTGACGAGAGAGTGGGAAAACAAGTCTGATACGGAAATAACGAGATGCGCAATATTAAAAAAGAGAAGAAACAGACAGACAAACATTCAAACCTTCCCTCGTCACAAACCATAAGCCCCGAAAGGAAACGAGCTCTTATTGGCATTGTGAAAAGACAAGACAAAGAGAGAGAGAAGAGAAAAAAAAAAGAGTATTTGGATATAAATGAAGAAATACATTTTGTACACAAAGGCCCAGGTAAATGGATGGAGTTATATGAAACAAAGAGACACAACATCTTCCAAGAATGATATAGTGATAATAATAAACACACTTTGGTTCTTTAAAAAAAAATATGTAAGAAGTATGGCCATAATATTTTAAAAAATGAGGAAAGAATAAAGAAAAAGACAAGTTTGTTGTTGGTGGGAAAGGCCAAAGGATTTGATCCGATAAAAGATCCTTTTCGATAGAAATGGCGAGTGAGTAAACAAGAATTTTGAAGACCATAAAAGTACAGTAACTTGCAAAAATGATATACAACGCTTGAAAGAGGAGTGTGTGTGTGTGGGAAGGAGGATGGGATTTCTTCTTTGATGACATGTAAGTGGACATAAGGCCGCGTAATTTTTGAAATTGGGTTATCTGTAGTAGTAAATAAATCGTTCATCAAGGTCGTTCAATAGTTGTGAAGAACCAATCGGTAAAGCGCTTCAATTGTTGGGCAGCTGTTTGCGATTCGCCAGCAAGACGAGAATTGGCTTCTCGCAGCCGACGGATCTCCGCTTCTAGAGCTTGTCTCCGATCCTCTTCACCGCGGAGACGATTCTCTAACGATCCAACGTGCTGTTCCAGCTGATTCATCCTTAATTGCACTACATTATCCATCACCAGAGTCGAACCGAGTCTTTAAATGAAATGAAATCGAAATTCAAATAAATTCAACTACGTTCGTCATTTTATAATAATAATAACAATGATGATAATTATAATAAAAAGGACATTTCAACTTACCCTCCAGGAGGACTTTCGGCGGATTCGGCTTCCAGGCGTAATTTTTCCGTCACATCGTCGATCCATGAAGTGAGTGAATCTTGATTGTCACTTTCGTCTCTCGTGGGCACTTCAATCTCATCGTCCATCAGATCATCTTCGACGTCTTCCGGGGCTGAAACCATTGAAGAAGCCGTTCCCTGGATAGCCCTGGCTGCGGCGTGAACCAAACGAGACCAGTCCATCTCCTCCGAGTCGGGAAGATCAGCCATATCGGCCGACTGGACGGATGAATTGGCGGATGAGAGGACGGCGTTGGCTGGCCGAGCGTGAGTGACAATGACGGATGAATCAATATCAGCTGTGACTTCGTCAACCGCATCCGGGCTGATCAATCTCAGCAGCTCTTCCTGCAGATTTGTGCTGCATCGCTTCTGTCCGTTGCCTCCACCGCCACCGCTTCCGCCGCTGCAGACACTTCCATTGGCGTTGGTCTTGAGTTTGGCCTCGACAAACATTCGCGGACTCTGATTCCGGCTGCTGCCGCTCGACGGAGTCAAATTTCCTGCACCGTTGCTTTTGCTGTGCTTGCGGCGGCTGCGAGGTGACAAACTGTTGGCGCTTCCAGCAGACAATTCATCTTCGCTCCGTGAAGCGTAAGTCGACGACGGAGACTTGCGACTGGGTCCGTGTTGCTGGTCGGGTGATTTCAGGGCAACCAAACGACTTTGCATGGCGTGGTGGTAATCGGGCGGATTCAACGGACGGACTTTACTACCAGCAGTTTCTTGGGGTCCGGCGGAAGCGTTGCTGCTGCTGTTGGTCGTCTGCTGCAGCCTCCGTAAATCTTCGTAGTTACTCATTCTGCCCACAAGACTGGGACTCTCCAATATGGGTTTGACTTTGGTCGGCGGAGTGGAATAGACGCTGCTGGGCGGTCCAGTCGGCCGATTCTTAACGGGTGACGAACCGTCGTGCGGAAAAATTTGATCTTGGCTCCTGCTCGATTTCATGTTCTCCATGGCCGGAGAGGGTTGATGGACGGAAATGGTCGGGGGCGTGAAATTTTCACAACTGTGACCGGAACGGAGTCGACTCGGCGGAGGTCCCTGTCTGGACGGTAGGGGCGGAGGCGAAGTGGTAGAGCCACCGGGTCCACTGTTACCGAGTAGTTCAGCTTCCATGACTTCGGGCATGAAATCATACCACGGATCGTCACTGGAATGACCGCTGGATGTGGATTTCAGAGTCCCTGCTTCTGGATGAGTCGAGACGAGAGCCGAGATGGTGGCAGCGCTGGCAGCAGCGGCGGCCGAAGCGGCCAATGCGGCGGCTCCTTGAACTGTGAAAGATCGTGAACTACTACCCGTACCGTAACCGGAACTGCTGCTGGATCGAGGAGGTGAGACGCTGCGCTCGTAACGCAACCGTCGACTGTGAATCGAAACCGACTGTTGCTGGACAGCTCCCGAACTGCGTATCGTCGTGTTTCCGTTCTCCATTCCTTCACCCGTGACGTCGACATTGTCGTACTCGCCATCGATGCTGCCGACGATGTAGGAACAACTTTGAAGCGTACAGCCCTGTCGAGGAGTATTGGGATCGACGGGAGGTAGGACCGTCACCGTGACGATGGCCGACGTTTTCAACAGGTCCACCATTTGTTCGTGGTTGAGCGTCGCTACCGTCACTTTACAAATTTCCACCAGTCGAAAACCTTGACGTAAACTCGCCTACATCAAACCACACAAAAGATCAAAATATAAAATACAAATTGCAATTGAATTTCCGTTTGATCGTGTCTCTTTATTTACCTGCCATGCCGGTCCGTGAGGCTCGACTTCCGTCACCAATCCATCCTGCACGAACGCACCAATAGAAAGTTATTATTTGAAACGATGAAATTCTATGACTTTAGTTGTATTGTAGTTTATTTGCTTACGGGTTGGACGTGAAATCCTAGCTGCCCGACGGCATTCCTCCTGAGAGAGAGCTCTCGCGTGCCACAACCAGACGTGACGGCGTGGAGACGAGCCACAATTTCAGGGATCTCATCCGCTTCACAATCTCGTCCTTGGACAGTGATGCATTCACCTGGAAAATGTGAAAGAGAATACGGTGGGGTCCCGCCGAGAAATGTTAATATTTTTCAACTCATTTAGTGGCATAGAATAACGCACCTTGATGGTAATAGAGTTTGATGCTGGACGTTGACGACGTCCATCCCAGAATGGCTTTACATGAAACGGCCCAAATGCATTCTTTTGTGCTCTCCTCGACGAGAACGAGACTGTCGCCCGATATGCCCAGCAAACTGTCGGTTTGCCGGACCGATCCTCCGCCGCCGCTAAAGTCATCCACCGACACTTGCCAACAAATGGCACCCGATTGGACGGCGTCTGGAAAGAATTTCGGTTTGAGTCGCTCCTTTTTTCGGCTGCTGAATGTCAGGATTGGAAATTTAGAGCCACTGTCTAGCGTGTTGCCCGTCACGTAATTCGTAGCCAAATCCTGGGGAAAAAAAGAGTAAAAAAAAAGACATGAAGAAAAGGTTATCGTTCATTTCCTTCAAAAGGTAAGACCCCACAACCGATAACCGTTACACACAGACCTCTACGACAGTTATAGTGCCTTCCCCTTCTGCTCTTTTGCCCCTTTTTTTTGTATTAACTTTGAAAAAAACAAGACGAGGATGGCACAATCAGTCGAGTCAGTCGAGTGGAAAGGAGAAAATCACCGGTAACGGGAGAAGTCGTTCCGCGTGGTTTTTTTTTAAAGCTCCGTTACCAATTCGAAGAAATAGTAAATTTCAGCTAATTCAAGTGGAAATTATTATTGAATAACATTCCCTTTACCTCCTCCCCTACCCCACCAAAGTCAGCCAACCGACAAGGTTAATAATGTGGAGTCCTGTGTGCAAACTCACTCCCCTCTCTTTTCATTCTCTACTTTCATAAATATTTCAAAAAGGAATGCGCATTTGGGCGGCTTCGATGCAACCAAGGGCGAGACAATCAGAGCAGTTTGGTGAAATCTAATCCTGGAGGGGTCCCATGTTTGTACACTATAAATCGATTGCTATCGGGCCGAAAAGGGAATCGTTGACTGTGACGACGTGCACGTCTACTATAATAGTAGACACAGAATATACATAGTAACGGGTGTGGGTGGGATCTCTATCAATGGCGGTCGATAAAACTCACCTTGAGATATTCCTGGCGTGTCCGTGTGGCCATTGTGGCGAACTTTTGCGAGCGATGAGCCGCATGTTCGGCGTTGATGATTTTGGCCAGCAGGAAATCGACAAAGGATTGTGATTTGGGGAAAGTGGCACCGCTGGGTATGGGCGGACCAAAAATGGGCACCTCCTTGGAACGGCTGACGGCCACCTGATACTGCGTGTGGTCGGTGCACGGATGCAAAACGCGGACGATGATGAAAACGTGTTGAAATTGCGACCGGATGTTCTTGGGCGTGAAAGGAAGAGCGCCCGGCTCCTGGAAGACAATCGTCACAATGTCGTTGCCGATGTGCCTCTTGCGCAGCAACTGTTGGCGGTTGTTGGGCGTGAACGGCAACAGCGACGAAACGTGGAACATGAGCTCGCGATCCTGATACTGTGAGTAAAGCGAATACAGGCCAGTAGAGTCCATCTTGTTGTCCAGACCGGCTTTGTATTTTTCGAAACCACGCAGACGGACACGCTGGCCGATCAGGTTGAGAAAGTCGTCAAACGCTTGGCCACCTTCCTCGTTGTTGTACATTTCCTCTTCAGTCGACTGGCCGGCCTTGCAGTAGAGGATGCCAACCTTGTAATGATTAGATAATCCTTGTTGATCCAATTTGAGAAGTTGTTGTTCGGTCGTCGGACCAGGAATGGCCAATCGAAGACAAGGCAAGTGAATTTCAGGTGATACCATGTCGAGGACTTCGCGAAGGGAAAGACCTTTGGGTCCGGGCGGTTTCAGCGATGGAATCGCTTCCTCTAAAACGGTCCCGCGCAAAGTTGCCAACTCGCTAGTTCGAATGATGATCCTGTAAATGTACTGATCCTTCATGTGACTGTGATGATTGTTGTGGTGGTGATTGTGGTGATGGCCGCTACTGTTGGACTGTTCGCTCTCGTTGGGCGACATTTTCTCGCGGCGGATGCTGATGGCTATCGGCCCAAGATTCTCATCCATGCCGAACCAGTTTTGATGCTCTTGAGCGTAGAAATGATTGCCGTAATAGAAAGCGCCTTGATCGCCACGTTCCAGGACGGACGGCTGTTTCTGATAGGGACAGATGCCGTGACGCCAATGCGATTTTCCATGCGGGAATTCCAGGACGCTGACACCGTATGTGCTGATGGGACGATGGAGTAAAGTCGGCGACGGATGCTGTTGTTGCGGTTGTTGCAACTGAGGGCTGGAACATCTCGATACGCCCACACACCACTCGGGTTCGCCGCCCAATTCGTTGCGGAAAAACGGGCAACTGTGTAGCAGCTGATTGCTCTTGCCGTCGCCCGTGTCCACATCGTCGGCCGCCGTCGACGGGTTAGAAGGAGGATCCACCACTTCGGCGGGTGGAGGGAAACTCATTTGCGTTTTCAATTTGCCTTTGCCGCTACTCGACACACCGATCGTATTGGAGGCGGCCAGTGACGTGGAAGTAGCGGCCGATGAAAAGGAAGGAGCCGACGCCATCGAGGCAGCCGACGCTCCCGTAGTTGTATTGCGACGTTGGGCCAGTAATCCTCTCAGCCGGGCAGCGTAACCCAAATTGACGCTCATACTCTGACAGTCGTGATGGGCAAAAGCTTTCCGTTTCAATCGTTCGTCCAGTCTGGCTTCCATGTCGCTGGCGTCACGTTCCAGGGTCGTCAAATCCGGTTCCGGAGACGCCGAAATGCCGTTGAGTCCCTTGGAATGAGACGAGGAAGAAGATCCACTCCCGCTGGATGCGTTTCCACCGCCTCGTAGTCGTTTGAAAATGGACGGTTCCGAAGCGGATCTCGACGTTGAATTGTTGGCGGATGAAGACGAGGATGAAGAAGATGTGCCGGATTGAACAGCCACGACCGATGCGGCAATGGCTGCCGTCGTCGCCGGAATGCTGGATGGTTTGTGCTCCTTATTGGAACGATCACGGTCCCAAAATCGCTGGAATTTAGAACGAGGTTTTGGACTGGACGCATCCGCCGGTAAAGTGGCGCTTCTGCTCACCGGTGGCTGGCCACCTGTTCCAACTGGAGGCTCCGGTGTGCTGCGTCTATTGTGTCCACATTTCCGCATGGAACCAAACCAAACAAACAAACGAAAAATGAGTTTGTAACTTGCGATAAGAGAGAGATATCTTGACCAGACACAAAGTGGCGGAAAAGACATCGACCGCAGTTGAATGTTTTAAATTGAAATTTTTTTATAAAAGAACTAAAAAGAACCTACCGGAGCATGCCGGACTGTTGTTGCTGGACAGCCAAAGAGAAAGAGCCAGTGGCCAACGGTACAACCGCCCCCACAGGCTCCGATTGCGTGTTGGAAACAGCGGCCCTGGTGGAATGAAAATTTGGCTTCAGGAGCTCGGCCAATCGACTGGGTGCGCATCCGACCGGTTTAGCGTGAACGGGATCGTCCAAATCTCTTTCGGGTGACGAGCGACTGGGCACCAGACTGCCGTTGCCATTGCTGCTGCTTCCGCTTCCGCTGCTCTGGGCTCCAAGATCGCGAAGTAACGCGAAGAAACTTTCACGCTCGGGTCCGCTGGCCAGGGCGTCCAGTGATCCGTGACTACCGCCGAATTCGCTCCGCTGACGCTGTTTACTTCCGCCAACGGAACCGTTTGAACTCAAGGCAGGACTGGGCAAAACGTGGGCACCACCTCCCGTTGAGGACGTTGTCGATAAATTCCCAGGAGTCTGCAATGTGTCCGTACGCAACACGTCCGTTATTTTTCCACACACAAAAATCGGGACAAAACATTTCAAAATAACAACAAAAAAAACCAAATTAGAAATTAACAAATCAAGAAAAAGGATAGGGGGAAAGATCCGTTAGGTTCGTTGTCTCGACGGTTGAGAAATCCAACAACAACAGCGCAAAATTTTTTTTTTTTTTTTTCAAAAAATTAAAACCTATTATATAAATTTTCCATCCGACTCGACTCTCTGTGTGGAAAACGCTGGAGAAAATTCCCTGCGCAATTAAAAATGATTTTGTTGTGTGCGTATGTGCGTTGCGAGTTTCACATAAGATGCGAAGCCGCGCGTAATTTCCCGTTGCGCCAACCCAACAACCTCAATCAAAGCCACACAGTTACTTCTCATTCCCCCCCCCCCACCACCACCACCGACTACCATTTTTTGTTTTGTTTTTAAACGTATCGTTTTTCTTCCATCATAATTCGTTGTGTAGTAGAGTTGAAATGTCTACAAAAGAATATGGAGGATTTATCCCTTCATCTTTCTTCTGTGTGTGTGTTTGGATTGCGTGATTCACGTCATTCCCGACAGCCATTCCCAACCATAGAACAAAAGAACACACACAGACAGAGAGACTAGAAAACAAAACGCAACGTTAAGGTTTCACCGGGAAGACAAAGACAATAACCCAAACAACAACAACAACAACCAGAGAGAGGGAAAACCGGTCGAGTCAAGATCCGGTGACTTAATGGAGAAGTGAAAATACGGTTCCCGGAAATCCTTACCCAAATTTCTCGACTGGATTGAACAGATTCCCGAGTACGCAACTATCCAACAACAACAACAACAAGCACTTGTTGGGTTTCTTCCGCCTTTCCAATCGATGGGAACTTTAACGGGGGGGGGGGGAGGTTATCTTCTTTTTTGATCTAATTCGAACACATGGACAAGTCACCTCCCACATTTGAACATTGAAACGAATAAAGAAGAAGGAGGGAACGGAAGGGATTTCTTTTTTCGGGACTTTCAAGTTGAAACTAAAGATTTTTCTAAACAGAAAAAAAAATGATGATGATGAAGCCATACCTGAGTTCTGGAACGTGGTTTGCTGTTGCCGTTGGCGTCCGTTTCGGTGTTGGCGGCAGGATGAGTTGAATTGCTGCCGCTGTTGTTGGTGCCGGCCAGACTGCCGTTGGAACGACTCAGAGACGCCATACCGGAACTGAAGGAGCGGCTGGACTTTTGGCCACTTTCAGTACTACCCGACTGGTGATGATTGTTGGTCGGGTGCCACGGTCCGGCAGATGAGCCGCCACCACCACCGGACGGATGATTGTGAGCCGTCATAGAGCGGCCACTACTGCCGCCCATCACGCGCTGTTCCCTGTACGAGGCTCGGCTATCAGGAGCTCCGAATCGGTAAGGAGATTGAGACTGAGGTTGTTGCTGTTGTTGCTGTGCCTGTTGTTGAGAATGATGGGCTGGAGTAGTGGGAGGATGAAACATCCTAGCGGGAGGTGCGGATCCATCAACAGCGTTGGATACCAAATCCATTTTGTTATTGGCCGTCAGATTGGCAGTGGCCGCCGAGCGTGAAGGCGCCATGGACGTCGACGATGAAGAACAGGAGGAAGAAGAGGAGGAAGCTGTTATTGTCGACATGACATTCGCTCATCTTATCCCCAACATCCGGATTCTTCTTCCGGCTTCCTAATGAAACCCCTTTCTCTGTTCCTTCCTGCCCTTTTCTCTTACTCCAATGAGCTGGGCAAATTTATAAATAAAAAAGAGGGACGACCGTGCGGCGGTTGAAGAGACTGGCAGAAAACCTGGCACAAATCAAACAAACAAAAATGAAAATATTTTCAATATAGAATCGTCAACAATTCATCATGACGTTGAGTTATTTCTTCATCTCCTTCCAGAAATTCCAACGTCATTAAGAGGGCAACACAACACGCATATCCATAGAGGCATCCCAAACATTAGAATAATTGTCATTCTCTAGATTTTCTCATTGCATCTTTGGCCGACTGAAAAACAACACGAAGAAGAAGAAGTTGTACGACCGCACACGGAGCTTGAAAGAATTTCCTTAATTCTTCTAGCGGCGTCTTCCCCCATTTTTTTGTTTTTTTGCGGTTCTGAAACCTTTGCCGCTCCATTTAGCGTGCGGATATTGAATAACCCTTTGGAGCCGTAGTAACCATGTCGTAAGGTTTCTTCTTCTTCTAGAAGAGATAACACCGTAATAATAATAGGTGGTCGACCCCCGTTCTTTTGAGAATCTTCTAAAGTTCTTTAGTTCCTGCGAAGACAAAAAAGAACCTTCTCACGGCACAGTTGGAAAAATTCTTCTCTTTCTCTTCTGTTTGTACTTTTGCGGCCGTTTGCGTCTTCGATGTTTGGATACAAACGGCGTTGCGAGTTATACTTCCCGCTCCTGCAAAGTAGGTCGAATTCAATCCCTAAATAACAACAACAACTTCCAACGTAATCAAAATCGATGAACCTTGTCTCTCTCTCAGTGTTCCATTTCCGGACCAACTTCAAAAAATCAAAACAATAGAACATACATAGAATAGACGTTTCTTTTTCTTTTTCCTCTACACTCTAGGACGCTTTCTTTTCTTAGTAGGATTTTTGACTGGGGGAGGTGAAACACATGGAGAGATGTGGAGTGAGTGAGAGAGAGGGTTGGCCTCCGTACGGGGGTCAGTGACACACACGGGTCACACACCCATTTCCGGTAGTAAGAAGAATCTAGTGTGTGTGTGTGTGTGTGTGTGTATATATAGTCTGTTTTACACTCTGCGTGTTGTGTGGAGGGTGAAAAATAAATAGGAGAAGAAGAAGAAATAAGACGTTGGGAAGACCAAACCCTTAGAAGAACCGAGCGACCACCACAATAAAAAAAAAACCCGAAGAAGTCGAGCTCCCAAATGTTATCTTCATAATAACAATAACGTCTATGTTGGGGTCTGGCAAGCAGACCCTAACTTTTGCCCTCTATTATCCCACCCGCCCTCTGGCGCACACTTCTTCTTCTTCTTCGATCTTACACTTCTTCAGTTAAGGTTGACACGAAACATGCTCCCAGATGATTCAAACCCGCCCTTGTAAATGTGTAGCACCCGGGAGAAAATAAAAGTCAAATGTTCATTCATTTGATTTATTTTTATCGATATTGTATACAAGAGCCATTTGCTGTTGTTGTTGTTGTAACCTTCTAATTAAAACGTCCGTTGGGTAAATGGAAGGGTAACGTCATGTACACAAATCTCTCATACTGGCCCACAATCTTTTTTAAAAAGTTACTAATAATTGACTAGTAGAGTAGGCAGCAGCCGAAAACAGAACTCCACCCATCAACTTTGTAATTCCACAACAACAACAAAGCGCCAACCCGAAAAAAAAAACTGTTTTGATTGAAAAAAAAAAATAAGTAAATAAATAACTGAAAAAGAAAAAAAAACTCTTCTTTAGACTAGTCATCACCATCGTCGGTTTGTACATGGCCGGCGGGCAACTCGCTTTCAAACAACAACAGCCTGAAAAAAAAAGCCCATAAATAACCAAACGGCCCATTTGAAAACATTATTTTCCCAAAAGAAGAAACAACAACCAGCAACTTCCTTCCTTCATTCTCTTTCATAAACTTTTTGAAACTCTTATTCAACTCTTTCAGTTGTTGTTGTTGTTGCATACACACATCGATCCCTTTTGACTTGTCTGATGGTAGTGGGGGGAACCTGATTATAGAGTTTGAAAAAATGTTGAAGATGGCGCGTCACGACCGGTTCGTTCACAATAAAAAAAAACGAAATTCTACGCGGCGTCTCGTCGCCAGTGAGACACAACGAAGAGCAGTTCAATTGGTACACAACAATCCCGCCTAGCTCGGGGAGTTGTGTTGAAGAGCTAAGAATTCACGACGGTCTATGACGCAAAAACACTCTGCTCAACGAAAACAAATAAAAACTGAGTGTACGACGACGACGACGACCTTGGTGTTGGCCGATTCCGTAAAGAAGAAAATATAAAGAAATGCACCTCTCTCTCAAGGAGGGGGGGGGGAATGAAAATATGAAAACTACCTGTGTAAGCCTTTGCCAAAGACATTCAAAGGGAACGCCGGAGGTAAAGCGTGCCAAAAGCCATAGCGATCGGCTTTTTTTCCTTTTTCTTTTAAACTTTATTTTAAGGCGAGAAATAGTTGTCGAAAATAGAAACTTAGAAAAATGGAAAGGAACCAGAGCGGATAAATCCAGTAGTACAACTTTTATGAAAATCGTACGACATATTTTCTCTCTCTCTCTCTCATTTTTCTTTCTTTAGATAGAGAAGGGGAGAGAGAGAGAGAAATTTAATCATTTTTCACTCCCTCCTACTGAATTATAAAGAAAAACTCTTGTTTGACAATCCGGCACGCACTGAAAAGAAGAAAACAACAAGGACAAAGTGAAATTGGAGGAGCAAAAAAAAAATAATAAATAAATAAAAAGATAATCAAATTGGGCAGGCCGTATTTTTTGTTGAGAGACGCCAAAATTGGCTGGCCATCAGCACAGCAGAAACTTGACTTGCCACGATCAGGTTTTGTCTCTCATTTCTCAACGAAAATGTGAACAACAACAAAAGACAAAAAATGTGTGTTATCCAAGTTCAGTTGACTTTCCCAAATGACTTTCGCATAATATGTGCCATTCGATTAGCGACTGGTGAAAAAGTGTCTACACTGTCACCCAGTGGAATCCAGGGGACAATCCAAAAATCAATGCAAAACTTTGTTTTGATTCATTACCCAAAAGAGTTGAAATGATTATACAGTCACTAAATCATTTACAACTACTAACAGGAATTCTCTCTAGAGTCGTGTCACGCAACAGGATATTTTACAATCCTTGAAAGAAGAAGAAGAAGACGAAGAAATTTAGAAGAAAAAAAAATAAGTTTACTTTTTTTTACTTCTCTCTCTCTCTGATACCCTAAAAGAGACTAGAAACAGGAAGCAGGAAACCGCAACAATCTCCTATCGGTTCAGGAGGGGAGAGAGAATGAAAAATACACAAATTTAGAAAAAGAAAAAGTCTCAGCGATGGGGGGAAATAAATAAAAACTATAAGACGATTAACGAAGGTGGAAATGGCCAATCAACTCGTACACAACATATTGCAGAGGGAGAGAGAGAGAGAGTCAATTGTTAGCCCCCAAAGAATTGGTCAAACTGGACACACTGTCTGTGTCGCAAAAACTCGTTTCTCTCTTTCTCTCACTCTGGCGTTGAATCATTTCAAAAAGAAATAGAGAGTTTTCTTTCTTTATTTAAAAACAACTGCCTTTCTCTCTCACGATGACCATTTCCAGCACTCTCACTCACTCTAGAAAACAACAACTGCCCCCCCCCCCACCACCACCAACCAAACAACATTGGGGAAATGTTTCCCTATTTGAACAGACACACACACACACCAGGGAACGACGTCAGTGATCTCCGATTCTGCTGGTACTCGTCGACGTATCCATTATCAAGTTTTAGCAAATGTAAAATGTTGAATTTTCTTTTTAGGCAGTGATGAAAACACATCCGCTCCGTGACTGCTGCGGATGACACTCTAACGCATCCGCACACACACAAAAACAAAACACGAAGAGAGAGACAGTCGGAGTAGAGAAATACACACAGCCGTCAGGTCCAAGTAAGGGAGAACCGACTGAGCGAGTCAGAGCTCTCAGAGCCACACACAAAAAAACAGCCGAAAGGAAGAGAAAAAAAAAAGGCAGAGAGAGAGAGAACCGTCATCCGCTGCCGTTGGTGTACTGTTCTTTTTGTCTACTCTCCTACGTACAATGAAAAGAAGAAGAAGACAAACTCCGCCCACTCTTCCATCCAGGAGAGACCCGTTAAAGGCTCGAGCCCTTCACACTGAAATCTTTTTGATGTTGGATTTCTTTTCTTTTCCGTTTTTAGCTTCTTCTTCTTTCTCCCATAGCGTTCGCTTTGAATTTGACCTCGTGAAATAAATGAAATAAATAAAAAAAAGAAGGAAACATTTTTGTGTGTGTCGTCGTCACACGCTTCGTTCCTTTTCTCTTTTTCGGGAGCAATTAAGACCCGAAAAGGGCGTTATATAGGAGCCACACACACACACACACTCGATCGTCACAAGCTTCCGTTCCATTCCAACAGAAAATGACAATCAGAGCGCAAGTGGCTTGTGATTTGCAGAGAGTCGTATGAGTGAGCATGTCGACTCGTTCGTTAGTCACGCACACACGCAGTCGGGCATCAACAACAACAACAACAGCACAGAGTCTAGTAATAGTAGGTAGTCGTCGTCGTCGTAGGGAGGCAAAGAAGGAAGAGGTGTACCGTAGTTTTTCGTTAGAGGAATAGGATTTTATTTTTTAAATTTTGAATAGTCTATTGAAACAGTCACGCTCCGCCTGAGGCCAACAAAATAATATGATGAAAAAAGGCCCTTTTTTATATACGTTGTTGTTGTGTATTTGTGTGACTTGGCTCTGTCTCCATCTCAACGACAGACAAAAGACAACACACAGGAGCGTCTACCGGACGGCTCGATTCCGTCGAAAAATAACAGAAAAACGAACGGGCCGAGGTAAACACAACCATTTTTTTCGTTTGAAAACATGGAATAAGAGACAAAATGTTTTTGTTGTGTGTGTATAAAATACCGACTCAGAGAGCTAGAGAGAAGATCATCATCAAATAAGAAGTGAGTATAGCGTCGGCAAAATAGTAAGAGTAGAGAGGAGAGTGATGACTAGCGTTCATTGATACGGCCGGCTGAACGAGTCACTTATGCGTAACATTCCCACGATGCCCTGGCGTGTTGCTGTGCTCACCAATGCGAGGCGAGAACCCAAGATCCAATGACAGGAAAGAAATAGAAATAAAAAGAGAGACATTTTTTTCTATTTCTATTTCTATTTCATTTTTTAGAGCAGAAAGGGAGAAATTGTTTAAGAGCGGGGGTGGAATGGAACCGGATCGATCCAAACAACAACAACAACAACACACGACAGCACGACACCGGAAGTTGTTGTTATCCAATAGAATGAATGAAAACCTGTGTGTGTGTTACGTGCTGAACAATTTTTTTATTTCTAGTTTCGAAAGGAACCCCTTTTTTATTCTATATCACACCGGAAGGATTTTTTTTTTTGTTTCAAACTTTTTACTTTTTTTTTTTTACAGGTTTATGGCCGCGCTCGTTTGTTTTATCTCTATGGCTATTTGATGTGAACATTGTGCCAAGAGCCCCAGCTGGTGGACCTGGGTCCTTTGGTGTCAACCTGCTGCTGCTATTATCCTCTATACGCTGTGTAGCCAGGAAGCCCTCTCCTTCCTTTACCTCCATTTTATCAATAAAAAGGAAAAAACAGGGGAATCACAACGACCTGACTAGGCCTTCAATGCCAAGAGTGAATGCACAGATTTGGAATCAGAAAACCACAAGGGTTTTCATGATTGTAACAGACCCACTGAACGTGAAGTCTAACCAGTGCAAAATACTAGGAGACAAGTTCACTCTATAGGCCTCTGAGAATTTCAAACTTGATTCGTTTTTCTTTCTGGTCTGATATCTTGTTCAACTCAAACTGACAGCTGCATCATTTCTGAATAAATGACGTGGGCACAATGAGTTGGAGCCAATGGTGTCTAAGTATAAAAGTCATGATCATTCCACAAGTGGAAATCGACCACCACAATATCGGAATGCCAATGCCTTGTATAGTACGAAACGGGAAACACAGCAGGCCACATTGTGCTGTGTGATCCTTTTGTTCCGAGTCAACATTTTGTTCTGACAAACGAAAAAAAGATTTTAAAAAATGATGTATACATTCACGTTACCTGATTGATTGGAATTTTAAAACGTCAACGGCGGGAAAAAGTAATCCAGGCACTCGTGAAACATAAACATCACTCGAGATTGGAGGAGAGACAGAAAATAATAATAAACTGGAAGAAGCACTGATTTGTGATTGTGTGGTGTGGCTGTTGATGTTTGAAGGCGAACCCGACGCTAGGCCCCAGAAAGTTTCTCACACACCCGGAAGCCATTTTTAAAACCGTTAGACCCGCAACCTGTTGGCAGCATTGAGAACTATAGAAGAAAAACAAAACTTTTTCGTTTTTCTTTTGTTTTGTTTTTTGTTTTTTTTTAAATAATTTCATTTTTTTTTACGGCATTTTAATTACGAATGAAAAAGAAAACTTGGTTTATTTTCACGTGAACTTTGTAGAGTAATACCTTGAAAGTTATAACATACAAAGTTGGCTGGTGTAAATAATCGTTAAATAAATTGTCTGGCCGTGTGTCTTCGGCATGCGTTCCAAAATGATCTTATAATACCGTGGCCGACGAATGGCATGTGAAGGTTTTTTTCTTTTCTTTTTTGTTGTTTATCCCGTGCGAGTCTCTGCCGACTAATCTTTTTGACTCCGGTAGTCGTTAGCGGCAAAATTTGAATACCAACACGTCACGAGCGACGCGAGAATAGCACATTTCTGAGCCCATGTCTTTAAAAAATGCGCGAGACGACTCGCTTTTTTTGCAAGGTCATTTGCAGTCAAGACTACGAAAATACACATCATCTTTTTTACCTTCCTTCCAAAAGAATAATGTGCACACGCATCATTGGCAAAAAGTCACACAGGGCCCTTTCACACGACGACGACGACGACTTCCTAAAATTAGTTGCGCACATAACTGACCGTGTTAGGTCACAGAGTAGCACTGAACGAAGAAAAAAGAAAGACAAATCTAAAATAGAACACGACATATCTTTAGAGAAATTCGGCCATTTCTCCTATGACGACACGGTGACTGGCCATAATGCCCCGTAGTTGGTAAATATGAAAAGAACGGGGTAGACAAGAGGTGCCAACGGTCCAGCATCATACAGCAATTAGCGTCAATATGTTTTGCTGGGTGCGTATAGTGTACAACAATCCCGATGTTGCATGCGCTGTGCGGTATAGTTGCGCTTACTGTACATTTAAAAATAAACGAGCAAAAGACGAGATTGTTATTCGGCGTTGGCGCAAATGGCATTCGGCACCAGACAGCGTCGCGTCGTTATGTACCACCCAACCAAACATCTGTAATCCTGCTGCACATTCATATACGTTTCGCGGGGCGCCATGTCATCCGTTGCAACAACAACAAGAAGAAAAAACTCCCTCTCAGACATTCTTTCGAGTCACTAATTTTTTATTTGTAACATTTTCTTTATTATTTTCTTGAATAAGAACAAAATTAACGACTCGTAAAATGTACACAAAAATCCAACGGAATCTACTTCACCCGTGTCAACATATAAAAATATAATCATCTATATTACAAGCGTGTGCTGTATTACCCGAGCGATGCTCTCTGCAACTGCAATCTTATTGTTGCCAGATGATACAGTTATCTCTAATCGTTTCGACAACAACAACAACAACTGTATAGCGAACTATATAGGCAACACGAAAATACATTTTGACCTCATCGTCGTATAAAAGAGTTTGGCTAGAGATGACACATTCAAATATAACAAGAGAATGACAAAAGTTATGTAGAGCAGCATTTCAACACTATCGTGGCATTTCAATTTTTTTTTCAAATTATTATCGGCCGGCCACTTTTCTTAATTCTTTTATGGCGCAAAAAAAGAAACAAGATGGTGTAATGGTGTTTCTTTTTCTTCTTTTTACATCCCGTAATTTAGTCCTTTTGGTCGACTACCTTATTCCCGTTTGCTGAGCTTCAGTCGACGACATGGTCATTAAGTGTCATAACTTCTAGTCGGCAAGTTGGAATGTGTATTCTTGAATGATTTCATTCTTGTATATGTTTTTTTCAAATTTCCCAAAAGACCTATTAACCTTTTTCTTTTCCTTTTAGTTTGCCGGGAAATGAATTAAGGATTTTGAGCAATTATTTCAATCTACTTTATCGACTAGGTAATGAATCGCATCTTTATTAGTTTCTCAACGGGATGAAATAAAGTTACGAGGGGTTTTTCAGCTTGCAGGGTCGCGGCTCGTTTGTTACCAACATTAAATTATCGTTTACTTATTGTATATGATCTCGAAAGGTTATCCGTTGCGGTAAACTTCTATTATTTGTGTGTGTGTTTTTTCAGAAAAAGAAAACGTTTCGTTGATTTAAAAAAAAAACGATTAACTGTGAAATTGAATTCCATCGATCAAACTGACATTTCAGCACAGACTTTCTCGTATATATAGTCGACCGCAAAATATTGAACGCATTTGTATTATTTTTCTTCATTTTTTAAAATGTTGTCTTTGAAATAAGAATTCGTGAATTTTTGTTATTCCTATGGGATGACCTTTGAGCTATTTATACTCGGCGCGGGGAATATGACAATTGAACTTTCTCGGCAATTTCCAACGTTCTCAGTCATTAAAAAGGAAATGTTCGGCATATATCTTTTAAGAAAAAGTGGAGCGGATTTAAAAACTTCGTATGATATACAGCAGCAGTAAGGTTTTAAAGCAAAATTCAGAATTTTGTAACCAGCAACCGCTCCTTTCTTAATAATTCATGGAGGGGGATCTTATTGTGGACGATAGGAAAGGCGCCGTGTGGTGTAAAAACATCAATGCCATTTCTTTCCTTTTTCTTTGACGTCGAGTGAATGTCTTAATCGTTCACATGTGTCGTCGCTATACGACACACAATTCTTTTTTGTCTGTTTTCCTCTAAACAGCAACAAAAACAGATATAAAACCGCTTACGTAACGGAGAGAACAAGGCTATATCTGATGATATATACCCCAGGGTCTGAGAGAAGAAAAAAGGAAAAGAAAAAAAATTTTAAATCATAGTGCGCAGTAAATTTCATCGTCGTTCTCGGTTCTCACTCGTCGGTTAACCACGAAACTGGAGGCGGTTATTTCCTACACATATGGGAGTGTATACGTGTGACGCGCCCGACTTTAACGAGAATCGACGAGTGCAGAGAGAAAACGCCGAGCTCACAACAGCAAAACAAATATACTACAATACATGTACAAATTTAAAAAGGAGGAAAAACATGGACTAGATGTGTACACGTCCTCTTGTTAATGTCGTTCCGGCGAATTAACTCGCTGCACGCATTCGAAACCGAAATCATAAAAGAAAAAAGAGAAAGTGAGAGACTCAGACTCGAGCTGCGGCATCATCCTAATTAAGTCGTGATATACATAACTTGCACTCTGATTTCGCCACAGCCTCGAAATTATGTAGATGTATGCGCGAAAGAAAGTGAGCGCGCAGCTGAGGAAAGAGTTCTTCAAAAATACAAAAAAATCATAAATTTTTATGTTTGAAGGAACTATATGCTTTGAAATAATTCTTTGATCTCAAAATCATTGATCTTTCAAAGTTCCAGATGGCTTTCGTATTCCATAAAAGAAAAAAAAGAGTTTTCGAGAAACGTGTCTATGTTCGTTCATTTTTTTTTAGTCGATTCTATTTTCCATAAATCGTGAGCATCGTGTCGTGCACAATCTCGGCGTAATAAACTTGGGCTAGCAGCTCTATTTTTCACATACAGATGGCGTTATATTCTACGATTTCCGACCATTTTTTTTCCTCCCGACGAAATTTCTTCTGCTGCCGTGTTATCGTTTTGAACTAAAATTTGTTGGACGAATATTTCGTTCGGAGAGGAAGCGTTTCTAATTCCAATTTCTAGTATAAATTAAAAGGCTGTACAATGTTACCAATACGGCTAGCTTGTTACGGTATTCGTTCGGTAGCTGCCAGCTGCAATCGAATCAACATTGGGTCTCTTTCTCAAGTGCGTACCTCATATTTATTCATTTCTTCTTTGAAGAAATCAATAATTGATTGATTTAATCGTACTGTAGGTTGCCAGAGAATTTTCTTCCGATGAAAGGCCACAGTTTCCCGGTTCACGATCCCAGTGGACTGAAAAGCTAGAATTTATTCGCCCTGACCTCTATGATGGTATCCCAGTCTACCGGGTTATGGATAGGAAAGGAAAAGTGATCGACCCTAGTCAGGATCCTCAAGTAAAATCATATAATAATAATGCATAAGGCACTCTCAATTATAACACTTAATCAATAGTTGTCTCAAGAAACGGTCATCAAAATGTACAAATGCATGACCCAACTCAACACCATGGATAGAATCCTGTATGAATCTCAACGTCAAGGGAGAATTTCCTTCTACATGACCAACTATGGTGAAGAAGGTACACATATTGGGAGTGCAGCTGCCTTGGATCCAAAGGATCTCATCTTTGGACAGTACAGAGAAGCTGGTAAGATGTTTCGTCTTCTTTGCAATCCTTGTCAACCATTCTAATATTATGATTCTTCATCAGGAACATTGATGTGGAGAGGATTCACACTTGATCAGTTCATGAATCAATGTTATGGCAATGTAGATGATGGTGGTAAAGGAAAGCAAATGCCAGTGCATTATGGTTCGAAAGAGCTTAATTTCGTGACGATTTCTTCTCCATTGGGTACTCAGATGCCTCAAGGTAATTGTTATTTAAATTGAAACAATTCTTTCTCATCGTCACTATAAGCCAACTCTACATGATTTGAAACAAAGCTGTGGGTGCCGCCTACGCTTACAAAAGATCGCAAAACGGTTTGTGTGTCATGTGTTACTTTGGTGAGGGAACATCAAGCGAAGGAGATGCTCATGCCGCCCTCAACTTTTCCGCAACACTAGATTGCCCAGTCATCTTCTTTTGGTAAGTGGTTTTTCTACCTAGACAGGTGTAAAAATGAATAACAACACTAACCTTTCTATCTTTGCGTAAATCAGCCGTAACAACGGTTATGCCATTTCGACACCTTCCAAAGAGCAATACCGTGGTGATGGAATTGCCGGTCGTGGACCCGCATACGGCATGTTGACCATAAGAGTTGACGGTAATGACGTTTTCGCCGTCTATAATGCCACGTTGAAAGCGCGTCAAGTGGCTCTCAGCGAGATGCGACCTGTCCTAATTGAGGCCATGACGTACCGGTTAGTGAAATGCTATAGATTATTTCTTAATTAAATTTCACGATAATTACAAAATTAAACGCGGATCGTTTCCAGAATCGGTCATCACAGCACATCAGACGACAGCACTGCCTATCGTAGCGTGGACGAGGTCAGGTACTGGGACGAACGAGACACGCCAATTGCACGACTCCGGCACTATCTAGTGCAAAAAGGATGGTGGCAAGATTCCCAGGTAAACTTGACTTGACTTAATCAATGTCTTCACCATGGTAAGGAATGCAGATAGAAACTTAAATTTTTCGTTTCGATGACGTCGACTTTTCAGGAGAAAGAGTGGAAGGAGGATTGCAAGCGCCAGGTGATGACGGCCTTCGCCCGTGCTGAAAAGAAACTAAAACCTAACTGGAAAGAAGTATTTACTGACGTTTACCACGAAATGCCATCCCACATAAGGTAAAATTAAATTTTTTTTCTTTGCTGACTCATAAAGTATTAATATATTTGTTTTGATCTTCTATAGGGAACAAATGAAACAGATGGAAGAGCATGTACAGAAATATGCGGAACATTATCCACTAAAGAACTTCTCAAAAGATTAAGATATTCTAGATGTTAAGTTGTGTCGTTGTTGATAAATGATTGATGTTATGCAGCAGACATGAAAATATTACCAATAATGATATACATGTGTTGGAAAAAGGATACAGTAAATTATAACTTTGTAGAAGAAAAAATTTGTTGGGTTCTTATAGGCCACGATCAGTAGGCCTATAAAGTATAATAAGGCCTCCAATGGAATGTTTTCTATTTATATAATTATTCCAATTTGCCAATTTTATGGGGGAAGAATAATCACAGAATATGTTAGAATTTGTTTAAAATTTCTCTCTTAATACGGCAAAATGATGATGAAAATAAAGGCACCTAGGCCGACTTAGTTTCGAGACTAGACTCGCTCGAAAGTAGGGTATTATTATTCATTGTTGGAAATGTAGAAGGGGATCAGATGCTGCTGGAGCAGCTTTACTACCACTAACCACTAAAGTAGAATCTATCTTCGGGCGATCACGCAGTTTCGGTATGCTGGCGAACAGGTCATCTAATAAACAATACAAGTGCTTTTAAAACGTGCAGTTGCTTTGGGAAGAGAATTATTTTTAAGAGCTTACCGTCGTCATCAGAACCTGCAAGCAGAAATGAAGGCGTAGTGACCTTTTTCGGTGACGGAATGGTAGACTGGTTACTTAAAAAACTCTCGTCTGATCCATCAATCAGGGAGGAATTGATTTTGGCGTTAGACTTTAAACCTCCTTTCTTTAAAGGAGCCGCAGCTTTGGATAACGTGCCGGATGCTTTAGTTTTGAAAAGTTCTCCATCGGAGCTATCCGAATCATCAAACAGCGATCGATTCGCAGGTTTGGATTCGCCTTCAACCACAAGACTATCCTCCTTTTTATCCGTTTTCAATGGTGACGGTAATGATGGATTTACTACAAGATCAACGACTCTTGGTACTGATGAGGTTTCCTTGGGAGATTGATGTATCTCTTCGGCCTGTAGGACAAACAACAATAAGTATCATACACAAGATTTCTATCGCACAAGTCTCAGTGTCTGTTACCTTGGCCACCATTGATTCGTTGTCGTTGTCATCCTGGATTTGTGATCGTCGGAAATTGCGGGAAGGTAGGCGGCGACTTGGAGCTTTTGGCCTTTGTCTGCTCACACAATCAAGTAGATCACTGTTTTGTGTAACTTCCTCATTATTTTCTTTTTGCGAATCCCCAGACATGTCAGAAATGATCTTTTGTTCCAATTTCGTTGGGCTAGGCGGATTGCTTTTCACGGGACCGGGAATGCGAGGACCAAACAGCGGGACACCTCCAAACGGCTTGCGAAAAATAGAATTCGAAGTTGAGTTGTTTTCTTCTTCATTGGGTGTACTAGCCGTCGATCCTGCATTAGAAAACGGTAAAGAATTCGGTTGTTTGGCGAGCGACAACTTCAGTGAGGCTATCCGACTGGCTATCTTATCTCCGGTTTCGGCTGAGGGTTGAGGTTCCACTTCCGTCTCCGGAAGTTGACTACCGGTACTACTATCACGCTCGTTACCCAAGGTTTCAGTTGTCTCCAAATCTTTTTGGGATACTACGGGAAGTTGAGGTAGAGGTTTTTTTTGTTCCAAGATTCCAATAAAATCAACTGTAATAATCGTACTCTGAATCTCTTCTACTTTTGTTGAGATTTTCACAGGTACAGGTGGTGGTAGAGGGCGTTGGTCAGCTTTAATTCCAAACAAATCTTCTTCGTCAGATTCTTCAAATGCCTTTGACACGGGAATTTGTTGACGAATTGATGTTTGCAGAGCGGGTGATTGACTACCAAACAGATTGTCTTGGATATCGGCAGGTAGAGAAGACACGGGCGTTTTCGAAGAAGCAAGTACTGGTGTTGATGCCGAGACATGTTCATCGTCTGGTATTTTAATTGCCTTGGCATCAGTTGGTATCTTCGGTGACGACGTTAGTTTCTCGGTCACCTGAGCAACATCAACCGAGGAACCTTCCGCTGGGCTTTCTAGTTTCCTGGCAATAGAAGGATTTCCGGACAAAGATGGTTGTTTGGTTGGTAGAACTCCACTAAACAAGTCATCAGAGTTTTCGACAATCGCCTCGGCAACACGTTCCGCTTTGGATAGTGGAGCGTCAGCAGATAAATTAGCACCTTTAGAATCCTTCTGAACATTTGGCAATAAGGCAGGAACTTTTGCTGCAAGAGGTGGATATTTTGATGAAATTGAAATACTCTTGAACAAATCTTCCTCGTCCGAATCATCGTCGAATAACAGCGACGGTTTAGCCTTGGGTTTTGAATGTTGTTCAACATGAATCGGCTTATTGTTGTTGTTGTTACCAAGAGCTGGTGGCTTTTCTTCTTCCTGGTCTTCCTTTCTTTCACCATTTTGAATCGGAGTGGACTGATGTCGACTTGACTGTGCAACTAATTTATCTGGTAGTGGAGAGGTCGATAAAGTTTTCGGCGGTACGTCCAATGCAGGTGCTTTGTTCTTAGGAGCAAGAATATTACGAAAGAGATCGTCATCACTATCGTCGCTGTCAGCGAAGAGATTCCTTTGTTGTGGTTGTTCCAGTCTGGTTGGCTTGGTTTGAAGAACTGGCGGTTTATCTTGAGGTTTGGCTACTGCAACCGTAGATTTCTTGGCAACAAAATCCGGCACGTCTTCGTTGCCAAATAAGGACCCTGATTCACTTGGAGGCACTGCCACCTTGATGGTAGGTGGCAATTGAGGATTCTTGGGCTTAGCAATCTGGGATGAAAACAAGTTGTCTTCGTCATCTAAAAGATTGGCCGAAATCTTCCCGACTGGTTTTGAAGATGATTCACTTGACGGAATAGCTCCACTAAAAAGGTCGTCCTCGCTGTCGCTTGATCCGAATAAAGTGTTACTCTTGGTCTTTGCAATCGTTGGGGTATTGTTACTTTTGGCCACAATAACATGAGGAGTAGTTGATGGTGGTAGTTTCGTTTCTGGTGGATTGAATGAATTTGATATAAGAGGAGCAGCAGCAGCAGGTACTTTGGATACATTCGATCTGAAAAGTTCACCTTCAGATTCACTGCTACTATCATCAAACACATTTCTAATTTTAGATGGTTTGTTGATTTCTTTTGACGGTACAGTTTGAATCTTTGGTATTGGAGCAGCTACGATGCGAGAAGGAATAGCATCGTCGAATTCCGGACGCTGAGATTCACTATTGACAGGAACTTTTGCATAAGGCGTAGTATATGCTTCAGAACTGATTTTCACGTTTGAATCTCCTTCATTTTTTAGTCGCGAAGACAGTGCCTCTTGAAGGTTCGAGAGACCTGGCCTCTTCATCGTTTCATCACTCTCTTTATTTTCATTAAAAATGCCGCCACCAGCTTCAGACATGGAAGAGACATCTGAATCTGAATGCACTCTGTTGTCAACAGGTACAGGCACCTGCAAATTTGACTTCAAGGAAGGAGATGACTGAACTGATGACAAAGTGCTGTTGGATGTTTGGCTAGGTAGCTGAAGGTTTGCAGCTGATTCCGATTTGAACTTGTGCCCTTCTGCAACTCCAACAGTAGGGCTATCAATGAACTCTTCTGTTCCTAACAAGTAAGGCAATGATCTGGAGTAATGACTGTTGGCATTTCTGCTAAGTGACTGGGAAGAGTTTCCATTGATTCGCTCTTCAAAATGAGCAATTTGAGACTTCACAGCAGGTAGTCCTTCTCTAATGGCTTCTTTGATTTTGGGCACAAAGTCTATTGAAGTAATAACA
This sequence comes from Daphnia galeata, assembly GCA_030770115.1. NCBI lineage: Eukaryota > Metazoa > Arthropoda > Branchiopoda > Diplostraca > Daphniidae > Daphnia > Daphnia galeata. The sequence continues at coordinate 11,316,397 of CM061118.1, forward strand.
GGCTGAATTTGAGAAGTGGATTCTTCTTTCTTCTCAGAGACTTCTTCATCATACACTCGTTTTTCCATAAACTGTTTTGTAGATATCAAGTTAAGATTCTGAATGCAGTACTCCACTTCGACACATGCAGATGTTGCATCCTCATTCAGTGTGTCCAAATCTTTTAGCAAGTTGTTGGCACCAGAGACCATTCTCTGAAAGTCAAAATAACAATTAATTCACATTAGTAGGAAAAAAAAAGAAATAGAATTTTGCCCTACTATTGAAAGTGTCTGCATGCACTTGAGCAGAGCCACATCTGAGGCTAAAGTTAACGATTTACATTCCCTAAGAGAATCTGGAGTCCACGAATTGGGATCTTCGTTTTCCTTAATCGGATCCATTGAAAAACGATTCCAGTCACTTATTTAAAGTTGAAAAGAATCAAATTCATGGCAAACTATAGAACACGATATTTTGTTTTTTGTCGTGAAGCACTACAGGAAACAATTACAGTATAGAGCAAATCATCAGACTTGTTTTCTGTCAAACTCGGGTTTCTTTTCCTCTCGAGTCACAACAATCGTTGTTAAATGATAAGCAACGGTGCCACTTCGAGAATTTTAAACGAAGAAAATAGTCTCCTTTATTTGAAATTTTGAATTCGTGAATCGGTATTTGACTATTTGGTAACAAACAATAGAACATCTCATCGTTATATTCTTCGAACTATTTGCCTAATAAAATATTTTAAACAGCAGGCGCCTGGGGTATGCATGATATATCAAGAATAGGTTTCTTAGAAACCTATTCATTCGGGGAAAGAGCAAAGAGATTCGTTCTTCGATTCAATTATATTAGTAATAAAGGGAAGAAAAAAATCAGATACTGGCATCATAATGAATTCTCTTTTGCTGTATTGATATAATACTTTTGTATTCATATAGTGCTCTTTTTATACAATGAAGAAAAGACTCTCAATCGTCAAACAGCTTGGTATTTCAATCTATTATTAAAATTGGCTAATATGTTGTAAAATATACTAGCTATTAAATTACAATTTCTTTTGACTTTTATAGAACTTCGTCGGAATAAAACGCCCAATAGTCAATAGACAAACAGAAACGGGAGATCGATCCCAATGAACTTCTTTCCTAACAATAGGAAAATTTGACAAAATTTCAACAGCGATATTAAACAGGGTGACGAATATCGATAATATGACATCAAGGATGTCGAAAACTCGAAACAATGACGTAACAGCGCATATGGTTGTGAGTCATCACAGGGTCTAAATGCCACACAATACAAAATCGTACATGTTGGACGTGATATTTAAAAAAAAAGATGTTTTTAATACTTCACATGAACACAATGAGCAATGCTTTATATTTTTTTCTTGGGAATGATGGTTGGGAAATTTCATGTAATAGGGTTTGTTTTTACCTCAGGTTAAGTGAGCATATAAGTAACAATATCAGGGTACAGAGGAGTCATTTTTGGATCTCCTTAACGACCAAATTGATGAATTGAATCACAATACAAAAGTGACGATCTCGTTACAAAAAATTGTTTTCACATAGATGTGATTCACGTTTCTTTTTGCGTTGAGTAGGTAAAAATGAAGAGGTATTCTATCACTATTATTAGCCTCGGACGACTTCTTCTATGCTGATTCTCTCAGCAGTGCTGCTTTCGCCGTTGACAAGAATTTCACCGGCTGAAGGACAAGTCTGAATTGTTCCACCAGCTATGTTCCCCATCTCCATCTGCAATACCAAACAATCTTAACGCTGCACAATGATGCAATCAGAAATAAAAAGACAATCGACTTTATTCCTTAAGTGTGAGCCATTTAACGTTACCTGCTCCGAATGAACCGCATCTGTAGTCCTTCTGCCGTCCTTGTTGACTGATAGATGGAGAAGCTCCCGTAAAGCTTTCGAAAAATCCACCCTTAAATAGAGAATGCAAGAAAAATACTAAATTAAAAATAAGATGAAACCAGACTGTGATCATTTTAAAATTTGTAAAATTGACAATGCGCAAGTCACAAAATCATCAATTATTAACATGGTGACTGGGTAAGATTTGTTTTGTCGAATGTCGAGCATGATTAGCTCATAAAAAAATCACGCCTAAATCCTCACAGAATATTCTATCAATAATGAATGAAATATTATGAAAAGTTGCTCTCTACAGGAAGAGTCGCTGGATTGATAATATTATTTTAGCAAAGCCTCGGGAAAAAAGAAAAAGAAATTAATTTTTGACGTTGTTATTACGTCAGTCTATAACGTCGACGAAGACTTGCACATGCACAGTTCTCCCAAATCGATCACGCACAGCTTAGCAACGTAAAATGGAAAGAGCTTATAAGCTTAGGCTTTGTAAAAGTAAAGACATGTACATATGAGAATGGAAGTACCTGTAGCGCCGCGTCAGCAATACGTATATGATTGGATTGTAAGCGATGGACGACTTGGCGAGCAAAACCGGAATTCTGGCACAGTATAAATTAACCGTTGAGAAAAGGGGATTAATCAAAAAGCACGAGCGTGGGTGCGTCCTTAGTTATAGTACAATAGCAACTAGTATAATCAAAATAATTTCCTACGGTGTCATCCAAAGAGGTATGGCGGAAACATCGCCGTAAGCCGACCACAGAGAGATGCAGGCATACGGTAACCAGGCAACAAGGAAACCGAAACACACGCCAAACGAGACCTGCAAAGTTGATTAGGAACGAGGAAGACCATTACTTTTTCTCATTGTATTTTTTCAAAAAAGGAGAAAGAGAAGGTAAGGTAACCAAAACTTTGTGGAAATAAGAGAAAATGATTTTTTTCAAAATATGGCGGCCAAAATAAAACAATGGCTCACTCTTATCGCTCAACTTAAACACCAAGGAATATCTTCAGTATAGAGATATAGCTTTCATTTATTCGGAAAGAAACTTACAGAGAAAAAAATGCAGCAAGAAAAGTAGACGTAATTATAGAAGTTTTCTGAAGAGCGAAGCATAACTTTCCCCCGAGTATTCAAAAGAAACTGGATGCGTGTTATAATCATACACGGAATAGCCTTATATAATAAGCGTAATGAACTATACTCTTTGAGTTCGTTTGTGTGCTAAGCTAAATTGATTAAGACGAGGAAACGGCTTTGTCTCATTATATCTATAAAATATTGGAAAGGCAAGCATTCGGAAGACATCCATAGACTTTGATGTCTGCGTGGGCCATCAGTGTGCGTAGGAAGACGAAATGGCAAAATATTCAGAAAAACTTGGGTACAATGAATGGCATATTACCCGGATGAACTGGATTTCTGCTTTGCTGCTCTGCTTGCCGGCTGATTTATTAGAAAACATTTGGCTCGTTTGACGAATTTTGTACAAGATGCCCAAGTGACTTGCCGTGATGATGAAACTTGGCAGAAACACACAGAAGATGCTGGCGGCCAAGATGTAATTTCGGTCATCTGTCGAATTTCAAAATTAATTATGCGATTGCCAATGTAGCTACTGCGTTGGCGTGAAATTCAACGGAAAACGACGCAATAAGAGAAGATAACACTCAAAAATCTCGCTCTAAACGGACAAGTACAGTATATAGAATTAAACTGAATGACAAGTGCTTATTGAATTTACTTGTAGCCTAGGGACGTCAGTATTCTAAGAAGATTGTGTTTGATTAATACTCAGTTCAACTAGCAGTTCACACATTCCTTCCCTTGAGTCCCTCTTCGACTCTCTTTCGTCTTTTATATTTCGATCCTAGCGACGGTTGATAGAGGCAACAGATAGAAAGTTGTGTGCTACGTAAAATGAAAGCAGAGAAGCGACTAAGTTGGCAAAGTTTGGTCGACAAAAGGTCGGAAGTTACACGACAAACAAATTGATTTTCTATATGATGACGTGATACTGACAAAATAATGTGTCATGGCAGTGGATCTAACATATTCGTTTCTAGAATTTTTGACAGAGAATAATTAGTAATTACTCATCCGTAATGTTGCCATTTGGCTTCGAATTCTTGATGCGTTTTTTTCTAAAGCAATCGAACTACGCAATCTACACGGAATTCATCTCCGGAGTTTTGCGAGTGGAAAGTTGCGATAAAAAATGAGACAGTTGAATAAAAAATATGACAAGAAATAAGAAATGCAAAGCTTGGCATATTGGAGATTACAGCGGTTGAAAGTTGGTTGGGTTCACCTTGAAGGGGTAAAAACAAGTTACACGCAACTATGGGGTACGACGTTCGTAAACTCCAACCAAACGCATTTCTTTGTTATTTTTAATTCATGCCATGGATTTTTCTAACTTCACCAAAATGTGATGTTCCCCTTGTCTGATAATCCCCTTCAGACATTTTGTATAACGAATAAGCTAAGCAGTAGTGAATAAAGGATAAATTTAATGGCATGTACTTTGATCAATGTGAGTCCAAGCCAGAGTGCAGGAAATGCCGAAAGGTTCGACGTCGTAACCACCCCAACCGAAGAATGGCATCATAGCCCAGCACATACTGTATACATAGATAAGGAAGATGACTAGTCGAGTTCTTTGAACGTTCATCCACTGGGCTGTTGAGAAATAATGAAACAAAACAAAAAAAGTCAGATTATACGTTCACATTAGTTGACATTCAAAGACTGACTAAATTATAATAGGCGATTACATCATTTCTTATTTTAAAATCGAATTCTTATTTTGTATTAGGTCAATCCACTAGCAGATACAAAAGAATATTAAACCACAAGACAAGGCGAAGTGATAAATGAAGTCAACAAAACTCCTCTCCGTAAATTATACTGTGCTCTTACCTGATGGAACGTTTCCAATTTTGTTTCATATGGACACACTATTTGGCTATAGGTCTAAACATGTAACAGCCTGTGCCTATAGTCCGTATATCGCACAGGATCAAAAAGATTCAGACGGAGAATTTTAATTTAAGTGTCATACACAAAGTGTGTTGAATTAGAAGTTACTGTTATTTGGCTGTCACGCAAGATATTGGATTGTATAGTAACAGACCCTTTGTTTATTTCATTATTTCCTATCCATTTTATGTAATCAATGGAGCGAACCCACACTTCCTAAAACGTAAACAACCAAAACGGATTGCGCGCAAGTAATGGAATCAAAGATGGCCGATGACGAGTTACCTTATGAAAATAAGTGCTCTTATCTGTTCGTGACTATAAAATAAGAGCTAGTTTTCAGCTATAAACTATAAAGATATCGATTTGGCTACTCGCGATAAAGAACAATGAGAAAAAAGGGACACCAGAAGAGGCAACATGGGAAATCATCTAAAATAAATTTTGTGTGTCCTGTTGCTGAGTAAACGTAGATAACCGAGGAGAACATCACTAGGTAACTTTACGGTTGATATGCATGAATTCAACACAATAAAGTCACGGAAAGAAGGAAAAGTCTTCCTTAAAAAAAAAGGAATTCTTTCAACTCTACATGATCGAAGCTTTTTTAAAATATAATTCAGAACGGTTCGTTTCATTATTTTAAAATAGAATCGATATCGGCAAAGGGAGCTGATTAATAAGAACCGAGGACTGTTCTTCTGAGATCCTCATCGAAGTTTCTTTGAAGTCTTCAAGTATTTTCCAGCTTTTTAAAAATACCTAAACAATAGCGCCGATGAAAGATGATTCAACTTCAAGTCAGAAGAAGACTAAAGGTTTCAGTAGGACAAGTTTTGTTCGCCTTTCGATTGACTATTGTCGATAAGATATTTTCCCTTGGTTCGCTGTCAAGTTCTGATGACTGATAAAATATTCTCCTCTTTTGATTCATCCGTTATGCATGAACAGAATATGACGAACGATGAATCCACAGCGGGAGGATATTTTCTTTGAACAACAATTCATGTTAAATAAATTTGTGTACGGCAAATTTATTACCGTAAACTTCAAAAAAATGTATCATAGAGATGCGTCCTGATGCGTTGAAAAACAAAAGGCCATCCCACCTACTCAATAGGATTTTTTTTAAAAATACATATTTCGAGGACAAACGTAGGTGGAATCAACTGTTGACAGAAGGAAATGTCATCGAAGCGTGACGAGTTTTGACCAAGCGAGCGAAATATCCCCTCATATTTTTGTTGTATCTCTCGTCAAAGTCAATATTTTGTGATAGAGCCGAATAGACCACTTTCTTGATCCAATTCTAACCAAGTTCGAGACTTGACGAGATAAAGAAACAAGTTTCGCATCTCTATTTAGGTCCGACAAACTTTTTCGTATTATTGGTTTCAACGTCTTCGGTCGAATGGGCGACTGCGGCAACTCAAAAAATCTCGTTTACGAATTCAGATGACTAATTTATAGAGTAGCAGGTCGGCAAAGATGACATTCGGAGGAACGGCAATAATTCGGCATTAGGATTATGTGCCGCATGATGCAGTATAGTCGGATGCGTAAGCACTCGAGCAAAATAAGAAAAGAAGAAAAGCTGCTTTTGAACGACGAATATTGGACGAGAAAGGGAATTAAAGCTACTACATATTTATTGAAATCCCCTGTTACATTGAGCTCAATCTTAGAAAGTAGATACTTTCTAGGCAAGTACTATTTACTTAAGAAATGCTACAAGTTGATTCTAAGATACGGTACCTTGTTGGGGAAAACAGGTTTTGATGAATCGAAAGATGGCCAGGGCTGTCAACGACAGTATAGTCGCCAATCCGAGGAAATAGCACGTAAATGCGTACAGCGTACACCCTAAAAATAAATCAAAATCGGTATTTATAGATCAAATATACTGGTATCGTCAATATTATTGAACAGATGGAATGGAGTAGTAATCCACCATCCGTTTCTTCTTTGGTGAACGCTACGAACTCCTTCTTTAATCTTCACAGCTGAGGTTACGAGGAACAAAAAGTTATTTATTTCCCATTTAGTAACATGATTGCATAGAATGCTTTCGTAATTATTTTGTTGTGTGGACTTTTCCAACATCACTGACAACTAACGTTGAAGTTAAGGGTTCACAACTAGGGTGAAGTTCCTCAGGCAACGTTAAAATCTAGTTATTGGCCTTGGGAAACTGAAACTCAACTTTGCCTTTAAGTATGAGTAAATCTTTATTGAAAAAGACGGTGGAAGCTTACAGAATCGTTATTCGACTTACTCCTTGGGAGTGCTTTCTAATTAGTAGCTCCGAAGGGAGATTCAATTTCTGCCAGAAATTCGTATTCCATATAATTTAATAATTTAATAATGCAAATTCATTCCTATCCACTCAACCGGCTCAAACCGTAGGTCAACATCTGGCTGAGAATGTATGATTTTTTTGCATTTCAAGGCTTTGATCTTTTGTTGAGAGACAATCGTCAACTTTGAATTTTGTGACTGTATCCAAGTTAGGTTAAGTTAGCCTACTTAAAAAACGCGCTTATAACAACACCTCATTAACTCAATATGTGACGTTTGCTTTGTTACGTAAAAAAAAAAGACTATTTGTTTGTTGTACAGCGACAGCATTTCAGAGCATATACTCTATGTTAAATTTGGTTAATTACATTTCAACAAACTGCATCAAAGGTTTTGAAGACCAACCAAACATCAAAGTAAAAGAACATAATTATTAGACTCAAGATAAGGGGATTGCAACAGTACCTGTTTGTCCAAACACCCAACGATGCGAAAACGCGGCCACAATTGTCGCCGGGTAGGATGCAATTCCAAGAAAGAGGTCGACGACAGCAATGTTCAGCAAAAGGACTTCTGGCACGTTAATTTCGGAGCCTTTTCGCCGAAAGACATGGACTGCCAATCCATTGCCCAAAAGCGAAGCTATGCCTAAAGCATGTCCATGAAATAGAATGGTCGAATACACAAAGTTACGAACTCCATCGCAGCATTTTATTAAATCCCCAGAGACTACACTTTTTCTTCTTATAAAGTAAAATACTTTAGTTATTAACGAGTCTTTGAATTTAGTTGAATAATCAGTTTCAATTTTTAAAAATAACTAACGCTCCAAGTATTAGGAGGGAAGAATCTTTCTTATAGTTTTAACGACGAACGAATAACACTAGTCGAATGTTAATATATTTCTAGACAAAGAATAGGTGGTTGGCTAACGCTCAGCAGACAAAAGAATTTAAAACAGATTACATAAAGAAAATATGAACATAATCAACATTTAAAAAATAAACCTTAATTGATGTCAAATTTATGAGTATTACTTTTCTATACAATAAGCCTCATTAAAAGGATCCAGAAAAGACTAGACGATATCACCTATTTGTTGTCAAGTCATGTTTTTCTTTACATTAAAAATTAAAACTAAAAAAAATATATATTTATTGGATCTAAACCTGCTTAGGTTGACATCTCCAGATTTCATAGAATTTTAATTAAAAACACAGTTTCTGAATGGACGAAAAATGGGAAGGACTTCCGCCAGGAATTTAATTAAAAACGAGAAAACATTTTAGCAATTCCAAGTCAAATTGATAATGATGTTCTTGTCGTTGTCAATCATTAGAGCTATGCGTTTTAAGCTATTTTGTTTTAACACAGGATGTCAATATTACGTCGAATTAAACAAGGATCTCTGAACTATCCGGAATAAGCACAATCTTATCGAGCGATAAAATACAAATAGAAAAAAAAGCAATGCTCACCAATGATAATCATAATGATAGCGAAGACGTAGTCCCCCCATGGCTCGAAGATGGATTGAAACTTGTCGGGCAACGATCCTCCGTCGGACACGGTGGAATAGCCACTGCTATTGTTTACGGAATGTCCAGGTGTAGTAATCGGCATGGTTCACTTTCACGCGCTCTGTTCGAAAAGCAAAACTTCCGACCGCTTCCAGAATCCAATGTTGAATGAAGAGCACTGACTGCTTCTCAGTAGATTATAACCTTTCCGCGGTCTCTCCAACGCACGCAATAAGATCCATGTACGGTATAGTTCTCTCTCTCAACCCGTTCCGACAATATAGGCTGCGCAGTGCATCATCAAGTGGCACGTGCGCATAGACATAAAACACTTCATGTTTTAATCATAAATCCCAAAGGGTTTAGTCGTAGATGTCTTGATGTAAAGGAAAAAAGGGGAAAAGCCAAAAATATACCATACCTACCCGCAAAAAAATTCCATTTCTTCATCTGATTACGCAAGCTTTTTAAAAGAAACAAAAATTTCGCTCTACAGCACCTTTTTAACGTCCTGACAAAAAAAAAAGAATTTAAAGAAAAAAGGTCGGAATAATAACAACGACTGCATCAAATCGATAGTGTTTTTTTTTTCAGAATTCACAATCATGTTATCCAAACACGCACCGGTCGCTGAGTAAAAAGAAAGACGAAATGGTTAATAAGCCTCGTCACCGATCGATGAACATCTTTTTTTTTGTTTTAAATTATAGTATAAAGGCCATTCATATTGAAAAGAGAATAAATCCTCTTCGTCACAAACTAGAAAAAAAAATAACTTTCTCTTCGAATCATATTTTCTTGTCGGTTTGTAAGTAAACGAATAGTGAAAAAGGCAACCTAATTATTAACATGTCTCATACATTCCTAGGTTGTAGTTCGGCTAGCTTCAATATCGTTCGTGAATTATACTGGCTGGCTCGTCTACATCAGTCTGCAGAAATCATGCGACAATATGAACTTTCATTTCGGAAATGAAAAAAGTAGACGAATGATGACTTGATGAGCACGGTCGTGATTACATATTTATGCTCTGCTGATGAAAATTGGGAAACGAAGAATGTGGAACTAATAACCTTTTGTTGTGTAATTATGAAATTGAGAATTAATAATTACGGATCCGTTATGGTAAAAACGAATTTAGATGACAGATTGAGATTCGCTTGATTACAAGGAAATGCCCTCATCTGAGATAAATTTCATTATAAAGAAACTTTTCTTATTATTAAGTAAAATTGAAAGAAAAACTGATACTAATGAGTTTCGAATGCAACGAATACTTTCAAAGAGCATATTTCATCGTCCGGATTGATTTAATTTTTCATTTCCGACGTCAGAAATTCCTCCAGCCTATTATGTACAGAAAGTCCCCAAATTTTTGTCTCGCAAATCTTACAAATGCCAAGATATCTTTCAGATGATTTCAAAACTAACTTCATAAGCTATCTCGCGTTACGTTAGTATTCTTTTTTTTATCTCAATTTTTTGTGCAATTCTGGTTAAATTATCATAATCAATTTTTGAATCCTATAAGAAAATCAAATATGTATATTCTGATTAAACTGTTTGACAGCCCGAATTGCTTAAATCAGATGAAGACACGTGCAACATTTCATTTCTTATGAAACGGCTCAATTTCAAACTGCAATGTAAAAGTAAAAGTTTGCCTTTTCAAATATACCACGCCTCGTTAAGGGTTTCGTGCATCAAAGCTTTCATAACTAGAGACGTGACGACGTGAATAGAGAATCATTCGATACGACTCAACAGCGACGTCGCTTATTGCTTTTGCAATCAGGTCCACGGAGATCCATCCGGCAATCAAGAATCAAGAATATCAAATTCCAAGAGTAGGTATTCGGATTTGGCAAAAAAATATGCAAAAAAATTCAGCTCGCCTAGGTGTAACGTCCACTGTCTAATTATCGCTTCAGTGAATGATAATACCATCATAGTTTAACAGAGCACCAACGTCGTTCCGTTTTACTTAGCTTTTAAAATAAGTAATAAGTAGCATAGTACGACGATTGATTTCTCGCGAATTGGGACGATATAATACACGCACGAATATTCTTTCTTATCTAGTCGATCGACGTCATTGACTTCAGTAATATTAAACCACCGTTCTCCTTTTTTTTCATTCACCGACACACTTGACAGAAATCACAAGAGTAGAAGAAAAATACAGGAAAAAAGTCTTATTCGCCAAGGGTGTCTCATCTTTCTGTACAATACTCAAAAAATGTGAAATTGAATTTGTAAAATGATCCAGAGAGCAAATCACTCATGATACTCAAACAAGATATATAGGCTACGCAGGGAACCTTGTTGGCTTCAATTTTCTAAGAAATTTCAACGGCAAACAGACACATAAGAAGAAAGTAATGAAACAGAATAATACGTAGATATAGTTTCTCGCCAATCGGGATTAAAAGTTAAACTAAATATTTGGGCCAAAATGCCTTCCATATTGATACAAGATAAATAATTGCATATTTGAATACCAAAAGATAATTTGAAATTTAGTTAGTGTTTACAGTGCGTAGGCTGTTGTTCTGTTATTTCTTTTACACGGCCGAATCCTCATTTGCATTCGATTTGTCATTATTGGCATGCATGCGATTATGATGCTCGGTGAGTTTGTAGGCACGCCGAAATCGCATGGGACAAAGCTGACATGGAAATTTGGGAATAATACCACATTCAAACCTATTTCGAGAAGCGATACATTAGCAAACTATTTTACTTTCACGGAAATAAAAAATAAACAAACGCGTCTTTACTTGAGGTGACGGTTGAGTGACCCTTTCTGTGAGTAACCGCGCCCACAATTGGGACAGGTTATGGTCGTCAGACAATCGGCTGTAGCGCTGTTGTTGCCTCTGCGGAAAACGCTCGACGAAAAACGCGCCGGTTTCCCCAATTGTTTGTTTTTCGCTAATGATTTTCGCCAAGCATCTACCCCGCCGCCAACGCTGATGTTGCTCTCGATTGGCTTGCCTGTGAGAATTGTTTACGCAACGATATAAAACAATCAAACCAAAGGACCCTTGTAATGTTCCAACACACTGAATTTGCGTCCCCAGATAATGGGAACATATTCTAAACCGCTTGACTTTATTCAATCCCTTGACAGGCTAATATGAATTGATAACGGACTTCAACTAGAACAACTTATTGGATGAGGGAACTTCTTTTCGATACACCAAATGGAATTTCATAGAACAGAATTTGGCGAGTAGCTTACATTTACGTTTCCAATGGTAAAGATTAGTGTTTGAACTCGCAGGTCGATTCTTCAATTACTTAGAGTACAACAGAACGTACCCACTCTGATAATTCCAGATTACACGCAGTCGATATTCCTTCACGGATATTGCTTCTTAAATATTGATCGGGAAAGTGAATGTACAGCTAATTCTAACTACCCATAGTGTTCCAAAAGTTAACCAAATGGTAAAATAAAATAAGAAAACCGAATATTGACACGAAAACCAAACAAAAAAATGACAAAGAAAACTCCAAGGAAAACACGACAAACTTGCCACTTGGAGAATCAGGACTTTGAAAACAGGTGTCGGTCTTTGAGTTTGCTTCTACTTGGTTTGTATCAGAGTGAAGTGCTAGTTAAATGCTCGATAACATAGCAGCGAGCTATTTTTAAATGAACCGGAATTGAATTTACCTGATCTTTACTGAAACTTCCGTTTTTCAACAAGCAGAATCGTAAAATGATATTCCTCCTCTTTGTCCCATGAGAATAGAACTAGATGAATACATTTCTTACTTATTAAAAAGTAAGAGGCTTTATAACCGTTGGAACTGTCGTGTATGTTATGTACGCAAAGACCCAACCCAGATGCGTATTTCTAGGCACGTGTACAAGACATAATAAAATCTTCTTTTTTAGCTTACTTTTTTATTTAGCAAACCATTTTAAACACGGCCTACGTCCACCAACCACCATACGCCACCCGACGCTGTTCCAGAAGCATATAATAACTAGGTGGATACGGTTATCGCATAATCCATTGTCGCTACTCGGAAGGAGACGCAGAAGTGCCAAAATAACGAAATAGTACCAAAACTAACGCGATTAGACATTACAGGATTACTGGCTTACAGCTGAAGTAAACGCAATTTAGGACATCTTAAAGAAAGTCTCGATCAATAATCTTACTTTTAAAGGACAAAGAAATCATTAAATGATGCCAAGTATTCGAGTAAAACGTGATACGATAGGAACGCATGATGCTTAACAAAATAAAAAAAACATCAAGTTAGAACTATTAGCTTACCTCTGACAGGACCAGAATAAGTTGCGTTTGAAACCGAAGCCCACTTGTTCTTTCCATGAGCTGATGACGATGAAGGAGAGGGCATCAAATCTTTAACAACAGCAAGATTAATGTTGGGTAAAGGCTCAGAGTACTGTCTGTATTCGGAGTTGTCGGATTCGGAAGGAGAGACATAACGTTCTTCTTGTGTGTCACAACATTCCGGATTGCTACCCAAAATAGCCACAGCGTTTTCCCAATCTCCTTCATTGTTGTCCTAAAACAGATTATAGACAGATTATAGAATTTAGCAACACATTTTACTGAAATGAATTACAGTACCTGGTTTAATGACCAAACTTTACTCAAAGTTCCAAGACCATTTTCTTCATTTTGATCGATATCAATTTCCTCACCATGAGAATTAACAGAAACAAAGTTCACCTCAGGAGTTACTTCAGTATTGGGTATCAACTCTGACAGCTGGGTTTGAAAATTTGTCTGGGATTGATTGGTTTGCTGCAATGTTACTGAGTGACTAGAACTAGAAGGTTGCTGCTGCAATAATTGCCGTATTTGAGCTGATGATGGAGCAGTGGTTGTGTGGCGGTTCACAATTTTCCCACTTTTGCCAGAATTAATTTTACTTTGGGTTTGAATCTTAGGTATAAATTTTTCCAAGTTCTCTGTTGGTGCCTCACCTTTCTCTGACAACCCTAAGATAAATGAAAAAATTAAATACAAATTATATTAAAAAAAAAACAAATTGTATGTCACCCTTAATCTTGAGGGCTTCAGCAGAAGCTAGAAATCTTGGAAGTTGTTCTTGCGACACATTGACTTCACCTTTGTACATGTATTCAATAAGTGCTTTAAGATCATCAAATGCAACATTATTCAAGAAAATGTAAGCATGCTTATTATCATGAATTTGCAAGGCTTCCTGCATCACAAAGAAAATTTGTTAGGTATCATTTCAAATCTGAAAATGAAACACATGAAAATGATTTAGACCTGGAAGTACTAAACTCACCTGGAAGTAAACTGAACAGGTACTAAGAACAAGTTTATGTGCTTCAATAAATTGGCCTTCAGCAGCCAAAGTTACATCAACCAATATTTCTTTCTGTAACAGACTGTGAAGTACAGTTATGAAGGTACTATGGTGATTGTTCCATTTCAAGCAGAATTCGTCGTCGTTGTCCATCATGGATACCGCCAATTAAAATAAACAAACTTTTATTTTAAGAACTCTGTGGATCCTAATTTAATACTCTAAAACTTTATCAAACTAAATTTTGATGTTTTCCTATTAGTTAAAACAGATAGACGTTTTCAGCTGTTTTTTTTTGCATCTGTCAGACTGTCAGTCTATCTCTATCACATAGCAGACGCTTACTTTCAGTACGGCAGTTCAGAAAAAGGAAGCCTCTTCCTATTTAGATCCGGCCTTCTGCAGTCGTTTACGATTTACGAATTACGGGCTTGCGGCGGTCATAGAACTCTACTACCCCCAGCATCTATGGGTACAAAACCACAAGTTCATAGCTCTTAATACCATTCAATATAAAATTAAACTTGTGGGAAGCACAAGTCAATCACAATTATAAAGATGTGAAATGAATTAAGACTTTTCAGGCTCTTAAAAAGGCCTGGCTTGTTTATTGAATCAAGAGGTTGACGGACGAGGAGTTTAAATGAGGATATTTTTTACCACAATGAGAATACACTTTTTTGGAGAATACAGAGGAAAATAAATTGATCCACTTTTCCCAATATCGACATGACTATCGTCCCCTTCTGTTTGTTCAACAGAAAAGCAGATACTCACGCTCAGAATAGCTGAAAGAGTAGGAGTGTAAGTAAAATCGTAATGGAGAAATTAGATTGACCAAGAAACGTAAAGCAAAAACAGGCACAGTACACTTTTATCACTACCAAAACTTTTTTTCCGGACATTTTTTTTTTATTAGTAACTGTAAGGGTGGAGAAAAGTTTTTGGGGACAAAATTCACATGGTGTTTTGTTTTGTTTCTTCCCGTTTGTGTGCATGTTGATTAACATAACACGTTACATGACCATAGTTGATGAATCTCCCGAATCTACGTTGCAGCAAGAGCAAGAACCGTTTACAGAAATTGAAGAATAATGGGTGGGCTAAGAGAACAAATTAAACGATGAAAAAAAATTGCAACAAAAGGAAAAGATGGGTGAAAGCAAACATGAAAATGTGACCCAGCAATGTACGTCAGTGGAGAAGTATGAAGGTGGTTGAATTTTAAACGATTCAAAATGAAAATCCAAACACGAGTGCTGCGACTAGAACCCGGGGACGAATGGTTTCCTTTTTAAATCGATATGAAAAGGAGTAACCGAGGATGTCGACACATAGGTTGCCTTCACCGAAGCTGGAATCACGTTTATAGCCACCAAGTTGTTAATTTGTTTGTTTACTCATTTTATTTTGATAGTTTTAGCCTATTGGCTAATGAAGTGATAATGCCGTCTTCTTTCCCCTCCACAACAAAAGAATGATTTTCTTCGCTTCTCGTCTGATACCCGACACCATCGAAGTCACCCATGCTCTAAATTTTTTTTTTAGTTTTTTTTTCTTACGGAAGTGACAAAGACATTGTGCTACTGATAGTTTTTTTAAAAAAGAATGACACACCCATGCGAATATGTACATTGCGACTGAAAGTCCAATCAAGTTAGTAGGATGAGATAGTGGGGTCAGAACGAGCGAACGAACGAGACAAACCAAGATTTAGTACGATTGGTACGGGTTTGGTGTATCAGAAAACGCAAAAAAAAATAAACTGGTAGGTTAAATTAAACGTAGTGGAGAGAGAATCCTGCACGAGGACAAAGAAAGTAAGTGGGAAAAATTAAAAGGTTTGCAAGAAAACACGGCCTTCCTTTATTGACGACGAGGCATGTATCCACCACGTCCACCTCCGCTTCCCATACCACGTCCTCCTCCTCCACTATTGCCTCCCTCACGTGGTGGGCCGCTGTTCATGCCCATTCCCATAGAACCCATAGGGCGACCTCCCCTGCCGGGACCTCCCATGCCACCTCCACGATTCATTGAACCACCGCGCTGACCATCGCGAGGACCCGACGAGTTGGATGGATTATTACGACGCTTCGGCTCAACGTTCAATCGGTGATCTCCATTCAGCATAGGCTAAAAAAGAAATTCAACCTAATTATACATCCTTTTCTTTCTAAATTCTATGATAAACTACCTTATCTGCAAGAGCAGCTTCAGCAGCTTTAGGCGATTCAAAAACAACGAAAGCATAAAGTGGAGCTCTTCCACCAGCAGCTCGTATACCGTTCTTGCCATGAATCCTAACATCAAGAACGGGACCGAAACGCTCGAACAATTCCTGTTTAGAATCGTCATAAGTATTCTTCCAATTTCAATCAGTGCAAAACGAAATACCTTGAGAGCTTCTTCAGTCGTTACATGAGGAATGTTCCCAACAAAGACTTGAAGATTGTCATCATATCGACGGAATTCACGGTCCTTGTCGCGTTGGTATCCGTCTCCATTAGGTTGTTTCCATTCACCGAACTCTTCAGTAGAGTCCCGAGACGGGGCGCGGTTATCCGACCATCGTTCACCTTTTTCCCCTAAAGAAGTATTTAACCTTATTCGGTTACATACGAAAAGAAAATATTTGAAAGGGATCTTACCTCGGTCTTGATCTCGATTGTTGTAAGATCCTGGGCCCGACCCAGTGCGTCCATTTCCCATTGCTGGAGGGCGCGCGGAACGTTGATAGTTATTTCGTTGCGGCTGAGTATGTCCAGCAGCAGGGAAGCTTTCGTTACCATTGATATTAGGAGCCGAGGTAGATTCATTGGTCTACAAGTTTTAAAAAATCAATATACGCAAAATTCCAGAACAAAAACGTGCGTTGGTATTTATAAACAATTACTTGAGTAGCAGGAGTAGGAGTAGGAACAGCAGCAGCAGAGGTAGAGCTAGTTGTAGTACTCTTTCCCGACCCAAAAGGAGGTACAGTTGAAGGGAGACCAGTAGTTGTACCATTGAGAGTGCCGGGGTTCTTGAACAAATTGGCAAAGGTCTTAGGTTCTATCGGCGCCTACAATAAAGGGATACCAGTTGAAACTATGATCTATACTAAACCTTATATATTAACAAACCGATGGATTAGAAGCCACTACTGTCTCAGGGGCACGTTTGGCAGGTGCTGGCTCTGGAACAGTAGGTGGCTCAGGCTCTCGAACCGGTTCAGGAGCAGCTTCAAATTTTTCAGGTGGTGGTGGTGCTGCTGTAACTGCAGTAGGAGGTGTAACAACTTTCGGTGGTCGAGAGACTTGTTGTACGGGTTCTGGTTGCTGAACAGGCGGAGCTGTATAAGTGGTAACTGATGGAGTAGTCCTCTGGCGAATGTCTTCTTCGACGTGTTGGTCCGACCCGTTCATTCCACTCGCGTGCACGGTTGTCAATTCAGCTGGTTGGACAGTCGGTTGAGGAACGACAGTGGGAGCCACCGGAGCATGATTAACTTCAACCTGAAATAAGCAATTATCGTTTGAAATGGATGATTCTTAATGAAACCCAATTGTAAAAAGCTTACGGGAGCTGGGCGCGGTTGTTGAACTTCATTTTCGTTCTCAACAGGACGGTCTTCGACACCATCTTCGTCGTCAAAAAAAGCGTCGTCCTGAAATAAAAACGATTTATTTTAGAAACCAACCTGTATTATTTGTATCACCCTGCCTTACCTGATAGCGAAAGATGTCGTTGCGAACGTAGTACTTCTTGGCAGACTGTGGAGCCAACACGAAAGTTTGAACAAACCGACGCATTGGCTGACCGTTGTTGGACAGCTCACCAGATACCTTTTAAAAAAAAAAGCGTATGTGCTATGAAAATTATGTGAATTCCAATGAAATCAAAAAAATACCTGAACAACAACTCCGTTCTCTAGAGTACGATGAGAGTCGACCAACAAGATCTTCGCTTTGCAGTCATGAAAATCAAGCTCCATGATCTTTTGATGGATTTGCTGTTGACCATGTACTTCCTCAGGCAAACGCTCCTTAAGTCCTCCATGAACAAAGGACGAATCATGATTGTAAAACCTAAAATTACGTTGAAATCATGAGTATTGACCTATGTTTAAGCTACTCTACTATTAATACCTGTGCAAATGCAGAGGAGCTTTATTGAGAAGGGTGTAGTACTGACGTACAAACTCCCTTCCCACACATTGTGGGCTCGGAACAGCTTCCATGACCATGCTTATTTAATTGAAGAAAAGTTTTCACTAGAAAATGAAGTTGAAGATCTGTATGTTTTACTGAAGTCTGGTAACTTCAATTTAACCTAAAAATGGGCAAAAGAAAAATGTATTTATTAGGAATTCTTCTTATCTTGCACAAAGGGACAGAGTCAGATTCTGGGGTAATTTTTATCTTTCAACACTTGCTGAAAAATTAGAAAACAGATAAGAAATTGCTTCACCTTGGTAACAAAAAAACTAAATATTAAAATTTTGAATAAGTTACAGGCTTAAATGGAATAAAATCGACCAACAAAAATGGGACTGTCAAGAAAACGAACGAACAACGAGGTAGTATCACCCCTCGCGCTGTGGGAGTTCAAAATTTTCTACCCGATCCCAACTTTTTTTTGGATATCATAAAACTTTAACTTAACTTTAGAAGACAAGGAATAATACAGATCAAATATAAGAGATTTCCACGATTCAATTATTCAATTTTGGTTTGATCAAGCTCTACATAAAACACACATTACCTTTCAATACCCGTAACAAGCAATTCGTACGCGGCAACACATGCAATCTATGCACTGACCAATGCGTTCTCTACCTCGCTTCTTTTTTTTTCTCTTGAAGTTTCTTGCTTAGCCGCTTGGAGGTGTTCAAGTTAGGCAGCGTTGCACGAATTCATTAAATGCAATTTACGCACTTGTAAATAATATTTTCGCGGTGCATTGCATTTTGTACTTCTGAAATTTGTTGAAGTTGAACTTCATCAATATTTCTTATTAGCCTAAATATTGAGGACATTTCGGGAATTGGTCTAATTAGTCCCCAATCTATTACTGGCGGAATTCTCTTCTTAATCAACGTGAAAGGCAAAGGCCTCAGTGAAAATAGTTTTTTAACAAAGAGAAAATTTATGGGATTAAACAACATCGTATATTTGTCACAAAGTTGTGAATGAATACACAACATCTACAACGTCAAAATAAAAATAAACATTCCCAATGATATTTCATCATCGAAAAATAAACTCTTATAGTCTTATTTTAAGACCCAAAAGAAAATCTTGAGACAAATCTTAATTATGAGATTATGAATTTAAAATCTTGACCAGAATATCATGAGTTGTGGAACCGGAACACTACAACGTCGAATATCTTTCTATGACGACCAAACACAGAATTTAGGAGATATGAAAATAGAAAAACCTAAATGAACAATTTTGTGGAAAAACAAATTTGACGCAATAATATTACATAGACGAGGAAAGGTCTCTTTAATAAATACATTCAGTCCATGTCTTCAATATTCCTTTTCTTTTTCGCAGGAGACGACGGATCTATTTCTTCGCCGCCCCCCATCACATTCAAAGGAATATTATCCAGCCTGTTTATAAAAATGATTAAAAGGTTAATAACATCACAAATCAATTCGTATTTAAAGGGTCGTTACTAACATACCCAAGAACAGACGTATTAGATCTTACAGGTTCCGATTCCTCATTTGTGTTGGCTTTCGTAAAAGCCTTATCGAATGCATCAACAACACGTCGAGCGTTGTCCAATGTAAAGCATAATGGTGGAGTCATAGCGATCACATTACGTTCTTCACCTTGAGTAGCAACGATTACCTTTTCTTCTTTCAACCTAGAGACGCATTTTTCAAGAAAATGTATTATTCACAGCTTTGCAAATTGACTAGGGTTATTAGGTACTTGTTTTAAAATTCAAAGTTTCCTTACAAGTAAAGTATACGATTAGCCAGATTCGTTGCAGGCTTCATATCTGGACGTCCGCAAACTATCTCGACACCGACGCAGAGCCCCATCCCGCGAACATCTCCAATACTTGGATGCTTCTTCATCAATCCTCTCAGTCCCTCTAACAGGGCTTTTCCAACCATTTTGGCTGAAAACATTAATTTTTCGTTGTCCATCACTTCCAAAACTGCTTTACCAATCGCGCACGCCAAAGGATTGCCACCATACTAAAAACGTGTACCAATATGTATTTATATACTAAAAAGCAAAGACATTTGAAGTGTTTAATACAACAGGGAAACGCGTTCCTATTAATGAGGCTTACCGTATTCATATATTCTGGCAAAGAATTTGCGATGTCTCGAGATGTTACAACGGCAGCAATGGGAAATCCATTTCCAATGGATTTTCCAAAAGTGAGAATATCTGGCACAACACCATATCCCTAGAAACGAATACAAGATTTTACTTTTCAAGTCAACAATCAATTTATTTAGTTGACGGGAACCTGAAATGCCCAAAATTCTCCTCCAATGCGGCCTAAACTTGTTTGCACTTCATCCGCAATGCAAATTCCTCCTTGGTCTCTAATCATACTGCAACATAGCAATTCATTGAAGATAAAATCATATTTTGATGAAAGAAGAATGATCTTAGAATAATGCAGCCAAAAAAAATCAAAGGGAAGAAGTTTTTTTAAATTTGAGATAACAAAAGATACTCACTGATAAAGAGCTTTATAATAACCCAAAGGTGGTACAACTAATCCAGCTGCTGATATGACAATTTCTGACATAAGGACGCCAATTGGCCTTCCGTTTTTCTTAGCTTGTTCAATTACTTTTTTGGCATCTTCGCAAAATTTTTCTTGATTTGCTTGCTCTATAAAGCAAATTAAATAAAGAAATTTAAGTTATATCTTTACAAACTGGATTAAGAGATAAAAGCGATTACCATTTTCGGGAATGTTATCTTCGATCCTTTCACATTTCGGAAGTGGAATGACGTGAACAAAGTCTTTCTTCCCTTGGGGTAATCTTTTAAATGATTTGCTACTGATATCCACCAAGCTGGATATATTTCCGTGGTAGCTACTGCAAAACAAAACATTATAAATTTTATAATAAAACAAAGACCGTCATAAATTGCGCACAATAAAGTGTGTATACAAATTTACCTCTCAAAGATGGCTACATCTTCTCTTTTAGAATGTAATCGACCAAGTCGAAGTGCAAGATCGTTAGCCTCAGATCTTAAAAAAAAAGAAGAAGGAAATTAATTGATGTAAAATTTTACTAAAACTCTTGGAATCTATTGAAATATCAGCTTACCCTGAATTTACAAGGTATACAACTGAGAGGGTCTCTGGCAGAACATCCATCAGCTTTTTCATGTACAATGAGTAGGTGTCATTTAGGAATCCTTGAGTAGTCCATAGCTTTTGCATTTGAGTTTGGCTCGCAGCAACCACATGCGGATGGCAGTGTCCCACTATTGATAAAAAAAAATTGTTTTGATGAATTATACTTATACAGGAATCATGAGGATGTACGTATAATCTTAAAAAAAAATTGCAACAATTTTAACTTGCTGACATTAGTCTCATCTGCTTGCATTTATTGAGTCCACAGAGTTAACACTAGCTAGAGCTAGACTTACCATGAGCTGAGCTGCTAACACAATCAAGATATTCATTTCCTAAATCATCATAAATGTATTGTTTAGAGGCCCTTGCCACTTTGACTTCACTGTCAGCAAAATGGACCTGACACCAACTAAGAATAGGGAAAAACAAATTAGATATAATCAGTTACATACCTGTTAGTACAAGTTGGTCACAATTCAAGATGATAAAATTGAATGATCGGTGTTACGTACTTGTCAGAAGGCGGTGAAAACTGGTGACGACTTTGCAGCATTTTTGTTAAGCAACTATAGAATTCCAAATCAAACAGAGGATTTTAAAGTATAAATCAAGTGACTTCAGTTTATATACCTCGGGCTTACCTGCATTCAACTTGAGAAAGTCACTTATAATGGTGTACGTGATAGAGAAGGTCATGCAAAAGCGACGTGTAGGTTGAAAAAAAGAAAAAAAGAAAAAAAGAAAAACAAAAAAAAACAAATTAAATGAATCCTTTGCTGACGGGTGTCAGATGTCACCATGGTTACAGAAGCGCGTCATCATGTGGCCAGTAGAGAAACTCGAACGATGATGGTCTTTCTCAATTTTTTTTTAGAAGTTTCAACGTTTTCAGTTTCAATTCTCGTGGGGCAAATGTTTGAGCAATGACTAATGAATTTTTCAATTGAAATTGTCAAGAGTATTTAATTTTAATGGATAGCGACGACCGGAATGTACCGTCTCTGTGTAAATAATAGACCGTGTAGGCGTATTCGAATTTATTAGACTTTTTAGAAAACCTTTCTAACCGATGCTATGAGACCGCCAGGAAACAAAAATCCTACAAATTGTCTTGGGTCCTATTCTTGAAATGAGAGTGTGTCTAAATCGCGTCGGAAAGTGGCGACGACGATGATGGAGTGGATTTGAAGATGTTACCAGTCCAACCGTGTAGTATAGCGAGTCGAAACAACACTCTTGTCATTTTTAAATAGAGAATATCTAAACAGAAGAATATAAGAGAGAGAAAGGAAAAAGTCAGAAAAAAAAGAACAAAAAGAAAACAAACTTGACTACTTTCTTCTTCTCCGCCTTGCTGGATTAACATTTCAAACAGTAGCCTTTAGTCCTGCATAAAAGATGATTGGATAGCCAGACGGAATCATAATGTGTTCCCGCATTCGGTCGTGAATGTTGTACGAGATGTTTCTTTACTTATTTTTTTTTTTGCTACGTACCTAATCGTAAAAGTAAAAAAAAATGTGCTCGATGGATACTCTGAGTGATGCCAATCCACCTGATATCGCGCATGATGGGCAGATTGCTGATGTCAGTCCCGGAAATCAAGTTGGTCCATCAAGTTTTCCCGCAATTCGATAAAATGTGGGGAAAAACATGGTGATCGTGTCGGACTCAAATGGAGCCATATAAGCTTCACTTTAGAGACAAGATAGTAGTCCTACTCCTTGCCCCGAAAGGTGAGGCCTCAGCTGTTGGGTTCCAGTTCTTATGACGACGACTGCATAGCCCAAGCCCAGCAGCGGCAACAACAAAAAAGAGAAGAGGGGAGCTTTCTGCATTATTAAATAGTCACGAACGTTGCACGAGCTGTAAAGGCGTCTTGCTCCAATGCATTATCAATGCGTTGGCAAACCATTTTTCCATCACTTATCTGCTGTGGCAAGACTTTAAGTGAGCACACCGAGTAGCGGCAGTCAATTTATTGCGATGTGCGCGCGCGACGTGGTTTTCCTTATAAACTTGGACTATATTATAGAGCCATCGGAGCTTCTTGAACGTACATGGCTTATTCATATCCATCCCTAAAAAACACTCTTCTCTCTCAACTATTCTTTTAACTCTATATGGAGGAGAAGAAGGCAAAAAGGATAATGAATGGCAGATCACATGACCCACTGCTGTGTCTAGCAACGTCACCGGGGACCGTTAACATCGATAATACAGCCGCCGGTTTGCCGTCATTTCTTTGCAATTCGATTAAGCCCATTTTCCCTAAGATTTCCCGCCACATGATGGTCCAATCACATCTATAGTGGATTAGTCGTTTCTATATAGGGAAGGTGGGCCGTTAGGTACGGAACAAATCAATCCTGCATAGCCTCTTCACGACGTTATATCATTAGTTTTTCTAATAGTGTACGTCGTACACTATTAGAAATCGAGTCTATGTACGTACAAATCTTGATTTGAAAACGATAGAGAAAAGAAGGGCTCGTGCCAGTTCCCAAATCGGTTGTTGACATACAAATCAGGCCTCTATTTACTTGTTCCATTCATATTGCATCCATAGAAATCATGAAAAAAGATTGTCAGTCGAAATCTATCCAATCTTCCGGTGGGCTGTAGGATTATCATAAGCAATTGGGAAAAAACACAAAGAATACATATACAACATTAATGTTTTTTTTTTTTTAAAGACGATAGAGTTTGACTTGTGTTTCTTCCACACAAAAACAACAAAAAACAATCCACTGCAAAAAGGATTTGCTCTTGGTTTTTTATTCAATAAAGAAATATGTGACGTAGCGTTAGGACTAGGAGATGGCCAACATTTGTAACTTGAAATAATGGAAACTTGCATAAAGAAATCAGGCTTTCTGAAATGTTTACATCAAGTTTCGGTGTACTATACTGGAAGATGAGCCAGGCATAGAAAAACTAAAGGTTTCGTTTTTTGTTTTTTTTTTTTGCTCTACAGAGTTTTGAATAATCATCCGTCAAATTCTGGCTGTGCATCTGCATAGATTACAGCGATATAGTACATCTCGGGTCATACGTAGCGCTCATCTACTATGTATAGTATGATGGGATATGGGGGTGGTGGTGTAATCTAATTCAATGTAGTACCAACATTATGGATGATTCTTTCCATCCTAGAGATCCCCCCCCCCAGTAGATTCAGCTTGGCCCTCCGTGTTGCATATCAAACTAAGTTTCCGTAAAAATAGCTCCCAACATGCTGCTGTTGTGTAAGCAGGTAGAGAAAAGAAATGATATGCCACCTACACACATTTCCAAGTTTTACCTATATATGCCGACCGGCAGTTCTTTAACTGTTAACGAACAATATAATTTCACGACGTAGACTTTTATGTAACCTTATTATTATTATTATGATTTTTTAAAATACACACAGAGAAAAAAAAACAAACAAAAAAACATGTGTGTGTGTGGGCAGCGCCTAAAGTCGTTGATACCATCTTAATTCCGGGTATATCACCATCATCTAATACCAATATCAATCGAGAAGCAATCAACATGCCTGTCATCTGTGATGACAGATGATCATCAGCGGATTATACGCCCCAAAGTCTTAAACGTTACGTTTGATGCGGTTTGTGCTGTGTAGAAATGCATTGAACCCATAAGGGATAGTAAAAAGACGGCGGTAAATTGTCAGACGAGTTTGTCTACACAGTTTGTGAATATCGATAACATCATGGTAAGAGCAAGAGCAGCAGCAGCAGCGTACTTCATTAAAATCTTTGGGCAAAATGGACATTCAGCTGCACAAAATCACCCCAAAACGAGAAACGAAATAGAGAAAGATCAACTCCGTCTTGAGCGAGTAAAATGTTCAACAAACAAATGAGCCTCTGAGGGAATGAACAATTGAACATGTCCCACCGATCTTGTTGACACAAAATCGAAATAACGGACCCCAATTGATGAACAAGGTTCAAGTGCAGCACGCGGTTCCATCTCGATAGATGTAAACGGGGTAGAGACACGCTATCGCGGCATACCATCAGTCTTTCTCCCTCAACACAGCAGAAAAGCGAGATCCACCATCGTAAACAATATCAAGCATGAAAATAGGGAACTCATCATTGTAATGAGAAAGGTGGAAGCTATTATGCGGCGATTGCAAATTGGCCATCAAAGGTACCGGGCGCGGTTAACGTTTATCTTTCCGGATAGAAGAAAACAAAAGAAGAAGATTTCCGGATAAAGCATTTCCCTTTCGTCGGGCAAGGATTTCCATCGGACTAATAATTAACCGCTCGGTTGCGTTTTTCACCGCATAACGTCTAAGTAGAAATGATTCCCTCGATCATCCAAATCTGCATACGTTTTCCACCCCACATGATTGCAAAGGCGGGCGAATTCATCAAAACGATTGCGATGGTCTTAGACTTTTGGTATTATTATAGACTGCGCTATTTAGTAAGTAGGCAGGAAAGAATCATTTCGGCCAATTAATATCTTGTAGGCGGCAAAAAATATCAAATGCTTCTTTTGTAGTGTAACCCGGAATAATTTCATTTCTTCTTTTGTGAGGGGTGTACTACCAAAAAGTCGGATGAGGAAACACCCATCAAAAAAGGAGAGACTTAATAAATAAGAACAGAAGGGGGGGAGGAGGAGGAAATGAGTGCCGGATTCGTAAATGAAGTCGTGAATATTCAACAAGACTAGAGCTATTATACGTCGTCTACTACTCAACAATAGACTCTCTTTAGTGCGAGAACACTGATTATTAATAAAACACTAACTCCCGGATCTTGTTTTATAAAAACGCTTTTCTCGGGTCTACACAAGCAAATGTTTCAAAAGATCACAGACTGGTGTAGTAGTAGTAATAGTATAGTAGGAAAGGGGGGAAAAAAAGAAATCGGAACCTGAAATCTAGGGATCACTCTCAACATCCGGAAAATCTCTGAAATTCTTCACAGATTTTTCTCCCGTGAAAGCCGTTCAAATCTCAATATCTTTCCCGTTGGATTTTTAAAGATGCGTTTTCATTGAATTTGAAATAGGTCGGATACACACGTAGTGAACGAATGTGGTAGTACAGACCCCTGATACGATTTCTAATATTTACAATCAGACCTATACAATATCTATTATAGTCTAGAATTGACAAGAAATCACGTCGATTGTTTTGTTTTTTGTTTTTTTTTCGTTTGTGATCTTAATTTCCTTGTTTTCATTTTTCATCACTTTACATAAGAGAACTCGTTATCAAGTTTCCGGGTTAAATCCGCGGAAGAGAAAGAAAATGCAGCTTAAATGCTTGAATAGTAAATCATTTGGAATATTTAATCGTCGATTTGGATTTTCGAAAAGAAGGAAGAACAATTTTGGGTTTCATGGCCGGAAGTGATCCCTGGAATCAGGAAAAAACCCCCAAAAAATAAAATAAAGCCGGGAGAGGGGTGAATCAAGTCAGTGTGGCGTGTGTAGGAGCAATCTATATACCAAACGACATCAACAACAAAAAAAAGGAGACTGTGTGTCCTGCTGGAACTCTGCTGTAAAAATTATTGCGTGTCTACAGTTCTATTAAGCGAAAAGTCAAGATGCTGCGCGTCCACTGGAATTGTGGGGATCCGCAGCTCTTATAGCATTGCCGGCTGTAGAACGGACTCGGCGCGTGAGGTCCATGTCTTAATGGATATTTATCTAGTAGCCGGTTGACGCTATTGGGGGAGAGGAGCGTGCGAACGCTCTGTTTCTCTGTCTCGCCTTTGGTTGGCCAATTGCGCCTGCGCCGCCATACCCCACACCCCCTTGACTAACCTCTTCCCCCCTTTTCCTTTGGTTAACTCGTATGGCCAACCTCTCACTGTCTCCATATCCATCCATCCATCGGTTGTCTACTGTCTTACCGTTTTTTGGCTCCTGTCGATTTTCCCATTCCGGATGATCTCTCCTCTCCAATCCGGTGCAATGCGGGAAGAAGAACATCACGCTCATCGTGCACCACTCGATATCATCCGCAATAGCACGACCATCGGACCGCAATCGTTCATCCAGTTCTCCAACCAGCCGGACTTACTTTTCTATCGTTCCGCCGGTAAGTCTCTAAGAAAACAAACAAACAAACCAAACCAAAAATAAATAAATTTTAGTGAACGTTTCCTTATACGTATCCGTACCGTAGTTGTATAATGTAAAGCAAATAGATGTTGTCGAGTTGATCGACACGGACGTGCCGTGTCGAGGTGCTAACGAGATTGGACTCCTTCATTTAGTCGGGCGCATCAGTGGACCTGATGAGCTGAGCTAGACTAGAGACTAATAGTAGATACTATTATAGACGTAGTAGATCTATATATATATATTGTAAAAAGATGTGTATATCTACTGTCTGTCTGTGTATGCGGCACGGGAGAGAAAGTTGGACCTTGGCTAATGCAATCGTCGCCGATGGCTCGATAAAGGCAAAGATCCTCAAGCTGGCCAAATTCACTCAGAGCTCTTCATTAACCAACTGCTGAGGGAGATGAGGGAACAAGGATCAAGTCGACGGCTAGGGGGTTTTCTCACTCGCTTGCCCTAGATATATAGTTTACACTATTAGCTCTGACGAGTTGATGATCAATCGACCGAGACGCGAATAAGACCGAGACGGTATCTACGCTACATAACTTCATTGAAATCACCTCCTCCTTTTTGAGGGTGGTGGTGGTTGGGTGACTCCTTAGAATCACACCTCAAGGGCTCAGCTTTTGTCTTTGATCCATCAACGATTTGACGACATTACGTCATCCGGGCCTCTTTGTTTCTCATCAGTTTCCATCTCATCGTGTCTTGTTATATTATTATTATTATTATTCTTTTCTTTCTCTCTTGTATCTCTTTACACTTTTGTATTATTACGAGGCCGTTTGGCGCTGGATGTGTCATTTCATTTAACGACTGACGATGATCCTGTTTTCTTTTCTTTTTTTTTTCTTCTGTGGTTGACATTTCGGTCGAGAAAAGAAGACAAACGGGAAGATAACAGGAAAATGTTTTGTTACCACTATCCGCCGGCAAATCTTCATCCGTCGATCGCTAGTCGTTTGCAATCAGCTCTGGAACTTCCGGGATCCTTCGGACCTTCATCTCTAACCTGTGAGTGTACAATAATAATAATAATATACTTGTTTCTTGAATCTAGAGTAAATAATTCAAGTTTAGCTCGTCGCTCCCGATGGATTTTGTCCACTTTCGGTGTCACCACCATCACCACCTGTAATAACAACAACAACAACAATAATAAAATCATAAGTCAAAGTATACTTATCCATCAATTTTTGATGGACTTGTTATTGTGATTAGTTGGTGCGGGAATTGAACAGCAGCAACTGCCGGAGCAAAGGATATAAAATCCTACGTGAATCTAGACAAATATTGATGGGTCCGTTAAGTTAGTGGAGCTTCTCCTTTTTAAGAGCTTGATAAGATCATTATTAGTTGGATTTTAGCCTCTTACGGATAAGAGTCTATATAGATCTGCTTAGACCAGCAGAGACATTTTGCTGTTTTGGCCAACCACTAAAAGCAAGAAACACGCAGGCGGACGGGGGCATTAGGGAACCATTAAAAAAGCCAACGGCTTTTCTCGATCAGACTTCTCTCCTCTTTCTATCTAGAGATAGTGCTGGATCTATGCTTCGCTAGTTCGGCCTATAAATGTAGCAGGTTTTTTTAGTATGGCCGGTGCCTGTACCATACGGGGGAATTTACCAGAGAGCTCCTAGTTCAAATCCGGAAAGAAAGGGGGGAATGTTACCACCCTCCTCCCCCCCCCCCTTGACTGGAAACCCCATTTCGATGTCTTGATCCTCTTGTTTTCAGACCGGCTCTCCTCTAGTAGCGGATGGATGCAATCCTCTCTCTCTCTCTAACAGACTCTCTCGTGTCGACGGCTGTTAATATTAGTTCATCTCCTATAGAAACGCAGTAGATCCCCGCCCGTCTGTCTGTCATTCTTGATTCCCGCAGAGTCCAGCAGCCAAAAGACTTACGCAGTCGAGGGAGGTGAAAGATTGCGGAATGTCGAGAGAGCAACATCCCCTTGGGAGTCGTGAATTTACCAGAGAAATTATAACCTATCCAAAGAGCAGCAAGTCCCTTTAGCTGGCCCCTTTTTTGTTGTTTTCCATGGACTTTTGCCTATTGTAATTCGGGTGGGGATTGGGTAACATACAACTCAATTTGAGAAAGACTCTCAATGGCTTGATACTCGTCCACACGGATCGTTAACCAACGACAAGAAATTCAATCCTGATAATAACAGAATTTTGCGGGATTTTAACAGATTCGCCGTATCCGTACTCGTCCGAACTTCACGACGAATCGTTCGCCCGTCGCAAGCAACGCCGCAATCGGACCACATTCACCCTACAACAGGTACGTAATGAAAAGTCGTGATGACGAGATTTCGGCATGACATTTTCCATTCCAAGTAAATCATTTCTCCCGAAAAAAAGAGGACATTATGACCTCTCGATAGACGCAAAATCCCTCCCACCCACAAATGAAAACAAAACAAAAAAACACACGTGACATCCTCTTATTTATAATTCATACCGATGTGGTGTGTGCTGTGCTGCTGCGTGGAGGAAAGTAAAAGCTTGAGTGGCGCCCGATCCCTACACACATCGCCGAAGAAGAAAGCCTAGGCTCCCAAAGAGAGAGAGAGAGAAAAGAGGATTATGATCGGCGTCCAAACTAATGGACGTCGGCTAATTGCACTCGATCAACCCAAAAGTCCCTCTGCATTGGCTATACACACAGTGCTGCTGGATTGTAGACTTATGATGATGATAATAATAATAATAATAATAATAATAATAAGTGGTATAGTACATGATTGATTTTCTCCCATCAGTTCCATCAGATTGGCTTCCTAATGATTTCTCCTCTTATTCATCTACTTTAATTAATAAATCTTTATTTTTATTTTATTTTTTTTTTAATTCATTTAGTTGGAAGAACTGGAAAATGCTTTCGCACAGACTCACTATCCAGACGTCTTTACCCGCGAGGATTTGGCTATGAAAATCAACTTGACCGAGGCCCGAGTTCAGGTAAATAGAAATGACATTACAAAGTCAACAAAATTCTTAAAATCATTTGAAAGAGAATAATGTATAAAATATATACGACTCTGTTTTAAAGGGAGAGACGAGGAAATCGCTAGGGCCAAAGGGATTTCTAATGAGATCGAGAGCAGAGAAAAAGTGTAGACACACACACACACACACACACACCCAACGTAAAGAACAAGATTCTCTTTGCACATCGAGAAATAGAGAAGCCCAGAGGCCACAGAGAGAGATAGAAACGAGGACGGTTTAAGTAAAAACAAGGTTAACCTTGCCGCCGATGCGCCAGTGCCGAGCTGCTAGCGCGCGTGCCGTACAGTTTGATGGGATAATGTGCCCGCTTTTGATCGGAGCTAATTTGGTGTCTAATACCGTTAGGATCCCGACGCTCCTACCTCGTTCCACACACAACATTGAGTCTAGGTCTTATCTCTTTTCAGCTATTGACTATGTTGTCAGTTTTGATGCCACAAAGAAGCGAAAAGAAAAAAAAGAAAAAGAAGAACGGGAGCGCCAAGTTTCACGTCATCAAAACTTTGCACCCGCCCCAAAACTCCGACGCCAGTAAGAGTAACAGTAGGAACCATAACTTGATTGCTCCTTGATTGGGTTCTACCCAATGGAAGAAAGAGAAAATCAACCCAATGGTGGGTGACACGGATCAAGGAGATAACGAGACATCCTTTGATATTTACAACACACAGACACTCTCTGAATCAATCGTCTAATTGAATGGCAGAAACGATAGAGCAGACACATACACACACACACACCATCTCCGCCCACCATGAACACACACACACAAAATTGCCGTCTAGATTTCTAAATCCGAGTTTCGTTTACACTTTTCTACTGAATAGCAGAAAGACATGAGCAACTGGATCGGATTACGTCGAACAAGCCATGTTCAGAATATATTAACTCCCCCCCCCTTTTTTTTTTTGTCTTTTATTTTGTGTCTGATGGTGTCGGCCGGGGAACAGAAGAGGTGAGGCAGCAGCTAGGGTTGTATAGGGTTTTATTTTTTATATTTTGTGTCACAAAGTCTCGACGATCCAGGGGACAACAGAGCCACGCCCCACGTTTCGACGGAATCTTTTGAAGTCGAGTTCACTTCGAAAATTGGCTCAAAAGAGAGACACAAGGACAAGGATAAGTGTAAGAAAGCATTCAAACCACGTCTACACATCAGCGAGGCGAATCAAGTTTTGGGCTGGTAGTAAAAGAGTCGACGAAGTCGCTTTGACACCGCAAGAGTAGCAGCTAGAGACATTTTTCTTTATATATTGAATTCAGTCTATATAGATAGATCTAAGCTATGATAGTCTACTCGACTTCACACATGTCTTTCCCCCCAAACTATAGTCTCTTTTAAAAAGGATATGAAATTGTAGTCACAACACGATTCGACGGCATTCTCTATCTCTGTGTTGCGCTCTAATAATAATAATAAAAAAGTGAGCTTGAGAGGTAGATCTCCTACACAATTCACTTCATGTCCCATCGATTTGTAGCAACACCCTCCACCACTTTCTACACAAGAAATAAAATAAGCAAAGAGAGGTTTTGAACAAGAATGGCGTCTACAACGAATTCGCTTGGGAGTTTGGGTTCCAAATAATAAAAAAAAAAAAGAGAAAGTGAAGAGAGACCTTCCTTTACGCCATTTAAACAATTAAGTAGAGTGCAGTTACACTATCGACGGTTGAGGTAGTAGTTGAGCTGTCAATTGAATCCATATTTGATTCTTTCTCTTTTACAATTACTTGTACTTTCTTTCAATTGGAAATGTAGTCCATCTAGGCGCATTAACGTCACAGGTGTAAATCGAGTTAACCTTTCTTTTATTTCGAGTAGAAGGAAATTCATTCAAATCCCTAAGGGGAATCGAATTTTCTTCCCCAGTGATATTAATTCATTCATGTCTAAAAATAACTGACAATCCATCAGGTTTGGTTCCAAAATCGACGGGCTAAATGGCGCAAGACGGAGCGGATGAAAGACGAACAAAAGAGACGCGATGAAGAACAAGAACGAGTGACTGATCGCCAATCCAATGAACAGGTAAAAATCCATCACTTATTTTATTTTTTTTTTTTTTTTAAAAAGGGAAAAATTTACCTCATCAAACCAAATTTCGTTAAGGATCCCAACGAAGGTGATGGATGTGGTGGAGATACCAGCCCGGATGTGGAGCAATTCGAGCCGGGACGCTGTAGTCCTTCAAATCAAGTCAACATCGACGTCGACGATGAGTAAGTCGATGAAAATTCCGTAATATTTTAGGCGGATGAAATAAAAATGAAAGAAAATCAATTTGTGGTTTATACAGTAGTCAAACGGCTATTACCTTGGCGCCAGTGGTTGAAATCAAAGTCGACGATGATCACTCAGACGAACGGAGTACCAGCAGCAATAGTGACGGAAGCATCCGCCGTAGTAATCACGGTGATACCAACGGCACTCCAATTAATAGCTGCGAAGAAGTTTTTTCCGTCAGTCCATCGGCCGGAACGTCAACCGATTCCGCATCCAAAATTCCGCACAGCGTTCAACAATCGCAGTCATCCAGCAATCCGATTCACTCCGCCGAACTGCCCAAACTTTCAACTGTTACAGGCAGTTCGTTAGGTGGGAGCAGTAACAACCTAAACAGTTTCCCATTTGGTTCTCCATACGGATCGCACCTTTTCCCACTTCCGCACAGGTAATTTCGCACGCGCGAATTTCTCCCAACATTGTTATAAGTTACCCAATTAAAAGATACCCCGACATCAGCCAGATTAGATAATCAATTGTGAAGCCATCTTAGGCCCTAAAGATAGTCAATTTTATGTGCAATCGATGAAAGGCGTGTGGAAGCCAATCCAAATAATGAACAACAAACAGAGAAAGAGAGATAGATAGATATAGAGCTAAAAGAGATATAGTCGAAGATCAATGAGCCGTAAAGGCAAAATTAGGAGTGTTCCGGATGGTGTGGATGCCAAAAATCCGACGAAAAAGGCAGGGGGAAAAAGGGTTGGGGAATTGTTAGCATGTTACTTTTCTGAGACTATCATCATCAGTGAGTTGTTCAATCGGAAGCATCACCGTTTGGCCCGACACCGGCATTCTCCTTGATTCATTCCGAGAGATTGACGTAGGGGCGGTTGACTAAAAGGGGAAGTGTCACGAATCACACGTTCAAGCGCAGAAAAATCATTTGTGTGTGTGTTACCTTCACGCTGTTTTCTCACATCTTTTTTTCTTGTTTTCCGGTGGGGGTTATCCTTCCAACAGACGCCATGTTGGATGTGAGCTGTTGTTGTTAGAATCGGTTTTAATCGAATGTAGTATAATCATAAGCAAGTCTGAGAGAGAGAGAGAGATGAAGAAACCAACAATCTTTGGTTGTACTGAATTATTCACAATAGAAGCTTATGAAAGATTTGTGCACTCAATGGATCAATAGCCTGTTAGATGATGGAATCATTCATGATTTACCTCTGTCCCTATTCAATTTGGTCCTTGTCGTTATCCATATCTAGTGGATTGAGGTCCCTAATGGATCATCATCATCATCATCATCATCAGAGTCCCATGGGCGGACAACCGAGGTCCTTCCCGTCAGCGTACCCGAGATCTTTCCCCATCGGGCATCACCATCACCAGCTGGGACCTGCAGCGGTGGCGGCAGCAGCGGCTGCAGCCGCCTCTTCGCTATTTCCATCTCCCCTTCACGGTAAGTCAAAGTCTCTTGAATGATTCATCATTTGATAGCAAAGTGGATGGAATGGAATGAAATTTGAATAATAAAGTTAAACGAGAAAAAGAGAGAGAGAGAGAGAAAAAAAGGGATCAAGAAAAAGAAGAAGAACTTTGAATTATTTATCATTGCGACAACTTTTTGTTGTTGTTACTGTGTGTGGCGCTGTAGGTTTCTCTGGCTTGTGCCCGTGTTGCCCGGTTAAACCGAGACCAATCGGAGCTCTCAACTTGCCTGGACTATTCCCGTCGCCCGGACTCTTTAGCAATCTCAACGGAATGGATCGCGGCGTGGGTTCAACCGTCGGCGGATTCGGTAGCGCCGGAAGTAGCGGAAGCAATGGATCAGGTACTGCCGGCCAGACTGGTGGATTTCATTTGGACGCCGCCACACCTGGTAGCGTGGAAGAATTAAGACGCAAAGCACATGAGCATTCGGCCGCGTTACTTCACAGCCTCCAGCAGCACGCCATGGAGTTCCATCTGCAACAACAACAACATCAACAACAACAGCGAAAGAACAAAGAAGCCAATGAATCTGAATCCAACAGTCAATCTGATTGAACAAAAAAAAAAGTAAAACAAAAAAAAGTTAGTTATTCAATGGCTCTCAAATTTCTCCAACCCTAAAATCCTTCCCTTGCGTCAACATTTCCAATTCGATCAAATAAACCAAAATAAAAATTTCTAATTTGGCTTATGATTCCAATTGCTTTGATTCTTCAATCAAATGTTGTTTGTTATTTTCTAGTCACTTCTATACTCAGCAGCAGAACATTCCGTAATGGGCCCTTCCTTTATATTATTTCCTGCTCTAAAAACACAAAAAAAAAAATTAATAAAACTAAATCTTGTAATCTGTGTTTAGCTCAGAATTTTCTCTCTCAAATTCGTTCTCGTCAATACACGGTGTTGTAGGAATCAATCGAATATTTTCGCTTATTTTTTTTTATTATCATTTTTCCAATTATTTGCTTTGTAATTAATTCTAAATGAAATCTTCCATTTTGACGTTGCGACGGACAGCGTTACTGTAGCCCTCTTTGAAGTGATACCACACGTCATTTTGGGCCGTTTTGGCGATAGAACCTGAACAACAACACATGAAACAGGGTCATTTTTATTAAGAAAAATGGAATCATCATTTAAATTGTGTACGATATTTGATTGTCTTTACCGTCAGCATTCTTCTTTTTTGGCGGAGTTTTCAAAGGTCTTCCAAAGAAATCCGTAGCCGGCTAAACACACAAGATAAAAAAGAAATAAAACTTTGAGTCGATTTTCTAAACAGAAATTGTGTCTATTGTAGTAGCATATGAAAAAAAGGGAAAACTTGAAAAAGAGATTGGACACAGTACCAAGCATTTAGGTTTAAGTGGTCGAACGCTTAGTGCAATGGTGCGACTATAACAACTAGCTGCTGGCCACTCACTTTTTGTTTTTTGTTTTTTCTTTCAAAAAGAAGTCAAATCGTATCCTTAACTCTATAAGAGTTGTTTGTTTTCCCTTTTGTCTGACTGTGTGTGTCTATGTGGTGTGTATCAACACATTTTCTCTTTCACTGATGGGAGAAAATAAAAAGTAAAGAATTGAAGAAGAAAAAGAGATTCGACGCGCCATTCAAAGTCATCGTGATGGAAGAGCCAATGCTTCCCGACCGGGCCCTGGTTCCCATCGTTTCCTCCTAGCTCCTAGCTTACACACACACACACAGCAGTGCATTGCAGTGCAGACTGCAAGTGGCCTTCTTCTGTTTCCGCATCAGCGGAAACTTATAGTTTAGTTGAGTGTCTGTCTTGTCTGCTGGATGCTTAAGTGGAGGCTCATCAGTCCGTGAGAAAACAGGACTCTGATGGGATTTTATTACTGAAACAACAGCAACAACATTTGCCCCTTGAGCAAAAAACAAAAAACAAAAACAAAAGAAAACACAGTGAAAATCGGTAGCTTTCAATCCTATAAATGACAGAACGTAAGTTGAAATGTTGGCCCATTATAGTTAAGGCTACGTTATCCATAAGCTCCCGGAACCATTTTGAAAACCCAAATAAAAAAGTAAATAAAAATAGAGGAATTTTTCCTTTTCTTGTGTTGTTGTACTATATTGCACAAGAATGGAGATATTATACTACAGCCGGGCACCATTTCCGGATCGCTTTTGTCCAGTGATTCTTTTCGGCGTCACTTTATCAGTTTGGGTCTGTCCATGTTAAATACACACTATAAGCACCAGACGCTTCCTCTTTCTGTTCATTCTTTCCTTTTTTTTTTCGTTACGTTTTTTTCCCCCTCTCGTGATGGTGGAACAAGATTTCGTAATACGTTATACTTGCCGGGCCGTTTGGCATCACGTTTCCGGGACGCGAGAAGAAACAGCTACAGAGGCAGGGCGGAATCAGCCGCCGGAAGCTGCCGATCGCCGTCGGAGGCGATTAAGAGTTAAAAGCTTCGCCGTTCTGTCGGCTTTGATCGAGTTGAGCTTTGACCCACCCTCTCCTTTACCACCGCCGGGCAACAGAAGCACCCGACGCTTTTCACCATTCCCGATTGACGACATCCATTAACACACACACACACATTTTAGCTAATAATAACACAAAACAAAAATACCATTTTGAAATGCAATTTAATATAGGATGAATAAATCTAAATAGAATGGATCTTAAATTTTTCGGTTTTAAACCGGAAGATTAAAAACGGGGGTCAACCACAATTCTCAACAAGGTGAGTTTTCTCATCTCACCGCATTTGGTTTTAAACGGAGGAATTGGTAATGACTGGTAGAGCTTCTAAGGCCTTAACGATGATGTGCTGAGTGTCGTATTACTTTGCAAATCTTTTTCCATTTCGTTAATGGAAAGACTGTGCATTTAGCCCAATGCGGCAATCAAAATCTCTAATAGGGTCCATCATCCATTTTCATTATTCGTCTTTTGAAAATTCAGTGCGCTCATTTAATCCTCTCAATTTCAATCGAATAATTAATAAATAAGGAGAAAGGGAATTGCGAAACAATAGCGACCGCAGCCATTTTGTTTTCAAAGTTTCAATGGGAGCAATCCCCCCGAAACGGCAATTTTGTTGTATGCCATCAATCGAGAGCCAATCTACGAGCGGTCGCCATTTTTGATTCGTGATATGATTTGATTGTCGGGTTGCGAGGGACCGTGTTGTGTGCGTGACGGACGACAGCGAGAGACAATCAACCAACGGTCAACGACAATCGAATTGCAATGGATAAAGAGAGAGAAACAGCTCCTACTAAAGGACGAAGGATCTTTCCCCCCCCCCTTTATTCTTGAATCCGCCTGGGACGTCATCATCATACCCGTCGACCTTATTTCGACCCATCTTCCATCAAATCAATCAACAAACGGCTTTCCTATCGAGTCAAGAGGTGGAGCAATGACTGTCCCATTTTGAGTGTGTCGTCGTTAAAGAAAATATCGCGCCTGTATAGAGAGATGCTCATTGAATTGTTCGCTTTTCCAATCAAAAGAAGTTTTTCTTTTTCACTCTCTCTCGCCCGCCCACCAGCCCTGATCTTTTTGAATCGCGAGATGAAATGGAGCGGAATCACGGCCACGAGCATCAATGATGGGGCCAAGATAATGGGATTCCGTCAAAGACTTATTGCCTGTCTGTCTGTCTGTGGGGTTTTTTCTATCATTGTTTTCCTTCACGCGTCCCTCTCCTTTTTCTCAACATGAATAGGAGCAAAGACTGTGGCACGAGCCATAGGAGCCTAATAGATTTATACTTCTATAGTAGCTCCCACTATAGGAAATAAGGAGGGAAGAGAATTGAGAGGACAATATTGTTGGGTAACGACAATAGCGACACGTGTCGGCAGACACTACAACGGCCATCTCTCCTCTTTTCAGATGGATACTTTCAACTCTATAGCTACAACTCCATGGATATATACAATAATAATAATAATACTACTGTAGATATACGTATTATATAGTACATCTATAGATGTCCTTCACCATCGCTTCCTGCTCAACCCCCTCTCTATCCAAGCTGTCCTCACAGCACACAACTAATCGGACTGTTTGATAAAGCCGATTACGCTATAGAATCGCATCGCAGTGAGTACAATCCCAGCAGAGCTCTCTGTGGGGGTTTGCCCTGCCAGTCGAGGGTGGTGGTGAGGTGGATGAAGAGGAGCTACTATATGATTAGGGTCAGAAAAGATGAAAAAGAGGAGTCGTACTACATAGTATAGTGGGTAGTAGTAAATAAATCTCAAAAGAGCCAAAGACATCAGTGAGTGGGTGTCTGTGTACCATTACAGCTAGAAGGGAATCAATAGATATGAGGCTCTTACTCCAACTACTGCCAAACATTATGAATGTTGAGCGACGGGGGAGGGGGAGGAAGAAGAAAAAAAAATGATGATTTTTCGCGGTCGACTAGCGATGGTCGACTCTAAGGCCAAATGCGCAACGCTGCGGGATGTGTGTGTGTGTTTTTTTTTTCCTTCAAGGGATCCTACACCGCACGTCGACGGACCCAGGAAATGCGATGAGATATCCAAAAATCTTTAGTGAAAACGGAGCAAAGTGGAGAGATACTATACAGTAGCCAAACTTCCGATGTGATGGCTAACAGTTAATAGAAGGCAGGGAATAAAAAATAAACGGCCCTTCACTCTCTGAACGATTCCGGTTGCTCAGTACATTACACCACCAATTACTTCCGTTTTTTTTTCCCCTTTTTATTTTTACTTCTTCGCCAGGCAAAAAGGAAACCGGGAAAAAGCCCATTATCTGGCTATGACGCCACAGTCCCGTCCCCTCTACTCCACCCAAGACTGGCCCTGCCCACCTCATAATGCATAATGGAGTAGTAGTAGAATATAATCTGGCCACGAAATGTAATCGTTTGGTGGGTGCCTTTGTTACAACTCCCCTCGGCAAAAGAGAAAAAAAAAAACAAGCTTACATCCGCCCTATTGCGCATTTGCATCCACCGACCCCTTCAAAAAAGAACGGCGCATATCTTCGATCATATGTTAAGGATCGACTGGCCATTTCTTTTCTCATTTTGTGCGTCGGAGCAGACAAAAACAGATGAAGAAGAACCAAAAGAGTTTGACCAAGAAGAATGTTATTCTCCTTCCCATTTGGCTTTCAACAACTAACCGGTTACTGTAAAGCAATTATCATATGAATAGCGCAAAGATGATGAAACCCCCCCAACCCAATCCCCCACTCTGGTGGCTTTTCAATTCTGCGAGAATCGAAAGATCATTAATCACTTGCGACGACTTTTTTCCACTTCAAAAACGATTCATCGATGGGATTCTGAAAAGATCGTTTGTCTGATACCACTAATACATATATTTGTGAAAATGATGGGACTTACTTTGCAGGATTCGGCAATGGGTTTAGGCTTCAGGGCTAATGTCATGGCAGCGTTGGGCGGAGGTTTGATGACTTTGGGTTCTTCGATTTCCTCTATCGTAACCGTTGGTGTAGTCACAGGCCCCAAATTGGATTCGTACTGACGAAGTTTCTCCAGTTCGATCTCTCTAGCCAGCATTTGTTTGACGCTGTACGTCAAGCTTTTACGCTGAACATTAACGATTTCAAAATTGGCCACTTGCTCAACATCTCTGTGCGGCAAACAAGAAAACGAGTCATCATAGTACGTTTAATATTGCATTTTTGAATCAATGTATGGAATAAATGAGTTTTTTTACGGTTCGAGACAGTAGCGGTAAACTCCGTCGATCGACTTTTCTTGGCGGAATGTCAGGTTGTACGATATCATGACGCCTATGACCCGAAGAATTTGCTCCTTCTCTTCGGCACTGTACAACTGGGCGCTCACCTAAAAAAGAAATGTTTTTGATAAAACATTTTCTTTAATTTAATTTTAAATAAAAATATTACTAACCGGTCTCAAACTGGGAGTGATGATCGGCAAAGAAAATGGAATGATGTCTTGGATAATTGTTTCTTTGGAGTTGGTTATTCTAACGTTAGGTTTTAAGTCTTGCAACATCGTTGACACGATACTCTCGTTCTTCCCTTGCTTGGCCTTCAGCTGTTTAAGAAATAAGGTGTTACAAAAGAAAACGAATCGACAAATAGAGAAGGGCGGCATACCTCTGTTTGAGCCGTGGGATATTTGATTTTCTGGGAAAGAACCGCCGCCAGTTGGAAGTGCAACGCTATGAAGGCGTAAGGTAAATAACCAAACACACAATAGTTTTGGTTGACTTGAATGAAATGATTGACATGATCGAAGTAACACACCCAATCCAATCCCGTGCAGACCTGCAATCACAATTCATTGAAATCTTCCATCAATTTTTGACAATTTAAAAGAAATAAATACCGCGTTCAGGTAGCTATCTTTGAATTTGATGGTAGGATAATTTTCGAATACACCTTGCATCAAACGATCGTACTCGCCACAGGAATGAACAGCATGCAAAATATTGGCAAATCTATCAAAAATGAATTAATGTGCTTTATTCTGAATACAAATCAAACTGATTCTCGATTACCTGGCTGGCATTGATGCGTTATTGCCGGCGTTCGGAGCTAACGGTCGATCTACATCAGGCGCTAAGGGTAACATACCCTCAGGTTCATTTGCTCCAATATATTGGTTCCTCTTTTGCCTCGGAATGTGGAAAATCTCTTGCCAAACTGGAATTTTAAAAAAAGGGATAAACTTTACATTAACGACTCACAAGTATAGTATTTCAATGCAATCCTCAAAATAAATTTACCTTGAAACAAGCTTTTATGGTTATCTTTGTGTCCGATGTTGAGATTCATGACGTCACTATAACGTAATGGGCGCCCATGAGCCTTGAGAAAGTACAGAGTTGCTAGACAAGATCGGATGTCATATTCGGCTTTCTCACATAGTGCAAGCATGGTCGTCATGTCCACCTGGATATCCTGTTCCTTTGAAATACTCAGTAGCCTCTGAGCCAGCCTAACAAAATTTTCATTTGAATTGTTAAGTTTAAGAAACAATTGTTGATGCGTCATTATACCTATTGGGATTCGTTGGAGGAAACTATGGAGGAAAACAAAACATTTTAGTTTTCAACTTTCAGAGAATTTGCGAGATAGTAATGTTACCTGCAAAACCAGAGCAGCCTGTCTCAAAGGCCTTAAAGATGGTGTGTATAAATCATTGCAGATACAAATTACCGGCCTGGAAACGATATTGATACCTTTCTTCTTTTTTTTCTTTGCGGCTTGGTTATTTTCCTTGTTTTGGGCACCTTCTTGCGTAACAGTATTCACGAGAAAGTTAATAGATGCCTAAACCAAATGGAAGATAATTCAGTGAACCTCCAACTTATAAATAAAGTATTACTTACAGCTGGCGCGCCGTCGATTTCGTCGATGATTAGGCAGTTGGGCAAAGGATTGGCTCCGATTACCGAACGCATTTGAGTGGCAGCTTCTATCTGAAGTTTGAACGCTTCTACATTCCTGTCATCGCTGGCATTCATTTCAACAGGAAAGTAACCTATTTCGTCAATAATTTAATTAAACTTTTCTCCAATATGCAGAAAAGTTGAACTGAATAAAATGCCTGCGTGTTTTGCGACGACGTGAGCCAAAGTTGTTTTGCCCAAACCAGGCGGTCCACTTATAAGCACGATTTTCTGAATAGGCCGCCCAGATGGATCCAACTCTTCTTTCAACTCGCCATCAGTATTTTTATTGAAGAATTTTTTTTTATGTTCAAATTTCTTGTTGTTATCAAAACGACCTCGAGAACCGGCACTTTTCTGTTCTTGAGCCCATTTGGGCTTGACATTTTCATCAATTTTCGGTGCTCTAATTTTAACTTCTCGGTTGAAAACCGCCTTATCCCAAAGTTTTAACCAGTGCAACAGCGTTCGGTTGACATTTTCTTCACTCAGTAAATCGAGGTAATTTTTCGGTCGGTAAAGGTCCATCCATGAGTCGGTAGATTTATTCTTAGAGTTGTTTCCCATGTCATCAACAGTTGTTCCTTTTATATTATACTCTGTTTTTTCCAGTTCACGAAGACGCCGCTCGAAGGCCTCTTCCGACACCAACATCGATTTAGATCTTGTCTTGAAATTTGAAAGTAGGATAATGAAGGGAAGGTATTAAATGGACTAAACTATGTTTTCAATTTACTTCATTATGCATTTGCAACTTCAAGGATGCCACTGAAACCTTCAGCAGTTTGCCAACACTCTTGGAATTTAAATCAATTTCCTATTGTACAAAAATAAAGAGGTTGATTACAAACTGACATTACATGATGCAAGAAATGAAAACTAACTCTTTGTCTCAATGATTCTTCTGATTTTAGTCTGATGAAAAGCTTTTGCCCAGTGTGTGTGGTAACACACTGATGTGGTTCTTCTGGAACAAGGCGAAAAACATATCTCTTAGGCCTTGGTGCACGATATGCTCTAGGCTCTTCATACATATCAGGGATGGTATATGTAGTACACTTATCCAAGAGAATGTCATCATTTCTTGATTTTTTTGAAGGGTTTGAACCTTTCATTGAATTGAAACAGTTGATTTTTAAAATTTTACCATGTATCAACAGTTATTAAATATAAACATCATATTTTACCTTTTCCACACAACTCCTCATCATCAGACAATGACCCAAATACTTCATCCTGCATTCTTTTTCTTCCAGCCTCATCTGATGTAAGAGTTGCATGCCCTGCCATTCTGGAGTTTGAACGACTACCGCTACTAGCAACTGCATGCCCTGACATACTTGAGTTTGGACGACTACTATCATTTGAACCATCATTAAAATTTAGACTTTTCTTCACTTTTTTATCATTTCCTTTAGGCAGAATTGGAGCCGAGTCTTCTTCGAAGTCTAAAATAAAAAGAGTTTTAATATTTTCACAAAAAGAAATGTAATTTTAATATTTTTTTTTACCAAACTCATTCATCATCTCAAACTCATCAGCATATCGCATTTCGTACTCTTCATCAGGATCAGGAAATTCATCATCCATATTTGATGATTAGACTTTTTTTCAGAATAAGTTTAAAATGCTTAGTAATTAAAATAGTTACAAACTTAGAACTTCTAGGAAACCAAAAAAAAAACAAGCCAAAATACTAAATTTAACAAAAACATCAGTCTGCTATCGTGTTTTCCCGCCAAACCAAAATTTCAGTCAAGGAACGATAACCAAATAAAATATTTTATTAAAAGATTGAAATAGAATAAATGTCTTTAAAAATAAAAGAATTACTTATTTGATCTATAATGATTAAATTTCAATCTTCTAACATAAATTTGATTATTCTTGCAAATTCGACAACGCCATAACTTTAAGTTGAGTTCAAATAAGAAAAAGTCTGTTGGGGCTGGGGTTCACTTTTTGGACGGTTTGAGTTTCAGGGTCCCCTTTTGATCTCGTTTTAATATTAGGGAAACGTCCCACAATTTGTGGCCATTTGATTTTCCATAAGCTGTAGTCTTTATTTTAACATTGCTGAAAATACTAGTGTTCATTTTTCTGAAAATGACAAGCATTAAGCCAAGTGAACCTGGACCAGAAATCATTCCCGACATCCTGTGTGATGCTGCTGCCAAAAAGAGATATCAAAGAGGTAGATTTCTCGGCAAGGTAATAATAATCTATAATTTTTAGACGAATAACAGAAATAACGTCAGTTTCTTCCATAGGGTGGTTTTGCCAAATGCTATGAGCTGACAGATCTA
The DNA here is from genome assembly GCA_030770115.1 of Daphnia galeata. Classification (NCBI taxonomy): domain Eukaryota; kingdom Metazoa; phylum Arthropoda; class Branchiopoda; order Diplostraca; family Daphniidae; genus Daphnia; species Daphnia galeata. Next base: position 11,360,324 of record CM061118.1, read on the forward strand.
GACAATGGACAAATATTTGCTGGCAAAATTGTCTCCAAACAACTTCTTGTCAAACCTCACCAAAAAGATAAAATGGCTCAGGAAATTTCTATTCATCGCAGTCTGAAACATGAACATGTTGTTGGATTCCACAGCTTCTTTGAAGATAATAATTTTGTATATATAGTTTTAGAACTTTGTAAAAGAAGGGTAAGTCTTTGTTAGCAGACAGATTACTTACTGATTTATTTAACTGTTTTCCTGTTGTGTGTAGAGTCTGATGGAATTGCACAAGAGAAGAAAAGCTGTCACTGAACCAGAAGCAAGATATTTCATGCACCAACTTCTATTGGGTGTAAAATACCTCCATGAAAACAAAATGATTCACAGAGATCTCAAACTGGGAAACTTGTTCCTGAATGATAACATGGAACTCAAAATTGGAGATTTTGGTTTGGCAACAAAATTAGATTTTACTGGAGAAAGGAAAAAGTAACAAAATACCTTAATTTAGTTGCATGTAATTGATGATAATTTTTTTTTTGCTGCTCAGAACATTGTGTGGCACCCCTAACTATATTGCTCCAGAAGTTCTCAACAAGAAAGGTCATAGTTTTGAAGTTGATATTTGGTCAATGGGTTGCATCTTGTAAGATCAAATTTTTGTTTATTTTTATTATATAATCTCACCTTTTGTATTACCTTTAGGTATACTTTACTAGTTGGTCGTCCTCCATTTGAGACGCAGTCACTCAAAGATACCTACAGTAAAATCAAACGAAATGAATATCATATTCCCTCTCGAATTGGTCCTCTTGCCAAAGCTCTTATAACTCGAATGTTACAGGGTGATCCGGCCTGCAGGTACAATAGTTTGATAACTATTAGTGCCATGAAGTTTTACATATTGACGATGATTTATTTAGACCTGCAGTCGATATCGTTTTGAATGACGAATTCATGACATGTGGTTATATGCCAACACGCTTGCCTTTATCCTGCCTCACGATGGCTCCAAGGTTTGATGCCAAGCTGAACAGCAGCATTATTGCTGTTCGTCGTCCGCTGGGTGAAGTTAACAGAGTTCACTTGCCTGGGACTGCAGAACATCCACAAGGTTCTTTTAATACTTACACACAACATTTTGTAGCAGACTGAAACAAGTAATTTGTTTCCTCAGGAGAAGGTTTGGCGCCTACCAACGAACTCAACCATGGTGAGGATGCCGCAGCCCTTTACACGGCTGGACCTGCTCCCGAGAAACTACTTCGTGAGCTTCAGCAACAGCTTAGTCGCCTCTTCAGTGCAAAACCTTCCGAAAAGTTCCCTCTTATGATGGGTACGTACATAAAATATTTTTGCATGAATACAATTACTTTAACTTGCTCTGATTTTCCATCCCAGATGAGGCAGAGGATCCCGGATCAGTTCCTATGGTATGGATTTCTAAATGGGTGGACTATTCTGACAAATACGGATTCGGTTACCAGCTTAGCGATGATACAATTGGCGTCATTTTCAATGATTTGACGAAACTTTTGCTGTTGGTTGACGCAAAGTAAGAGTTAATACTATTTAAAATTAGGAGCTTATTGCTAACTACAACCATTGCAATAGGACCATTCAGTACGTTGAACGCAATGGAAATGAGTTGTATTACACTATGGATCAGCATCCAGCTACCTTGGGTAAAAAGGTGAAACTTCTCGCTTATTTCCGCTCGTACATGCAAGAGCACTTAATCAAAACTGGTGCATCCGTTGTTCCGCGTGACGGTGATGAACATCTGCGGTTGCCTTTCCTACGTCAGTGGTTCCGTACCTCTCGAGCTGTCGTTATGCATTTGACGAGTGGAACACTTCAAGTAAACAATCTTTTGTATTCTATTATGTTAAGTTATTTCTATTAATATATTTTTTACTAGATTAATTACTTCAAAGACCATGTAAAGCTGATCCTCTGTCCACTTATGGGTGCTGTGACGGTCATCGACGAGAAGAAAAATTTCCGCACTTTCAAATTTTCTTTGTTGGCTGAACACGGTTGCAACACCGACCTTTTACATAGACTGCAATACGCACACGAGAAATTGCCGTTTTTACTTTCGCCATTAGATCCATCTGAAAAGTAGAAATTTATCGCCGAGTAACAGTGGTCCATCCGATTCTCCCCTCATGCTGTCTTTGAATTTTATATTTCTTTTAGATGGCTGTAATTGACTTAATTATCATTTAATTAAGTTATATGTCTCCTTCAAATTTTATAATAAGTGTGAAATTACTAAATCCCATTTCTAGGCTTTAATCCACGAACTCATCTTTTATTATGTCGCCCTTATTTCAAACATCGAAGTTAACAAGCAGTGTTTCTACTTCATCTCATTTACGAAATTATATCTAATTTCGGAATAACTTCGCCTCATTCTCAAGTACAAGCCTACCTCTGATTGAATATGAAGTGTGAAATTACAATACCCTGTACACCCCTTTGCCTTAATCTAAACTACTGTCTTCCTTTTCTACGTCTTGAAATTCGCGATTTATAGAATTACACTAAATCACATCTCGGATATGCCTTGAATTGTTATTGTCTCACATTTCGGATTTTTTAAAACTTGAATGGGATACTCCCATACGGGATATAGGAGCTTAACATTACAATTACATTCTTTTATGTATTGTTTCATAAAATCAACCGCTTGCTGTTTTAAAAATCAAAATGCATTGTAAAGTAAACTATAGTTTTCTCCATAATAAAATCCACTGTAGGCCTATAAGTTTATGAACTTGTGAAAGTGAAATTTGACCGGAAATTTAAAAAAAAAGGAATATTGATTTCTTACAAATCATGACAAGTTGGCAACGTTGATTATATCTAATGTTTGTTGTTGATAAAGTCTGCTTGCGTAATAAGATGAAATCTTTTCCTACCTATCGTTGAGTCAGAGACGTTATTAAGAAACTTACTTGACGCTTAGCTTGCTTGATTTTTCATTTGAGAAGTTTGACAGTTTTGTAATAGTAACAACTCTTTCTAGTCGAAGTAGATTCCATCAGCTTGAAGAAATGCCGAAAAAGAATGATAAAAAGGGTAAGATTAAAAGTTTTCTATTTGATAATTTTTTTAAACAAAACGTCGCAATAATTTTAAGTCTTACTTTCGCAATAATAGGTCAAGCAGCGTATCCAACACAGCAACAGCCTGTAGGGCCACCAGCACAACTGCCATATTCAATGTATCCAGGCAGCAATATGGGAAATCCAGCAATGCCGGTTGCTTCCAGTCCCTACAATCCTTATGTACAAGTTATGCCTGGAATGCCTCCACCACCCCCAAGTTATGATCAAGCCATGCACCATCCAGTTGCCCCAACAAATTATAATACATCATACATTCCAGTTCATGTAAGAATTTTGGATAATCACTTCTTAGTAATTTGACAGATCAGTTAATATATCACATTTTTTCCTATAGCATCACCAGCAGCAGCAAATTCCCATGCAGGCTCCAGGCCCTTATTATCCACCTTATCAACCTCATCAACCCCAAGTGCATGTACATCAAGTTCATCCTCAAGCTACTTTTGTTGTTCCAGTGAGTAGACATACATAATACTTCAATATTCATTCAGTTAAATGGACAAAAAAATTCAATCTTAAATACTTATTTCAATTGAATAGAATGCGTTTGATGCTGGAGCGCGTTTCGATTCAACGTCACAGGTGAGAGTTCCTCCACCTCCTCCCGGCGTTTTGCCCAATGCTGCTCAGGTAGCGCAAGGAAGTGGACACAACGTAGTATTAGGTCAAAGACAGGATCGTTTTTTCACTGGGGGATCGGATGGAGGAGCTACATTTTGGTGAAGAAATCTTGCGAATTACCATCACAACAGCCAAAAAAAGCAGCAAGCCCGTTTATACTTATTGAGAATCAACTTGTTAGTTATTAAAGAAATCAGAAACAGTATTAATATTATAATACTCCCACCCCTTAAAAAAATCTGTGCCATGACATAAACATTGCCAATATTTGTTTATGTTTCAACAATTATTTACTGAAATGTTGGCCTTTCATTACCTCCAAGTGAATGCTTACGTACTGATTGTTATTGACTACTTCGAAAAACCAAATACCACAACCTTTGCAATAGTATTAATGAGAAAGAAGTGTACCTGTGCATCTTTTCGCGTTCTGCTACTATAAGTTTTCAGTACAACGGCTAGTTGACCCGTCAAAAAGGCAATGAGTTATAAGGCGTCCATGTTCTGTAATATAAAAATTTTAGCCATTTTTCGCAACTATGGGATATTAAGTGCAACATATTACCGGCCGTCCGGCCCGTAAGAATTCGGTGGAAAGGTACAACAACTAGCGGTCTTCCTTGAAATAAAATGTCACATGGTATCACAAATTAAATTAATATCTCAGAGATTATGGGAAGAGAACTCATTGAGAAAACCGAATAACATTAATGGCAATACAAGGATTAACTCTAAACTCAGCAAAGATAAGAAGATATCGAATGATGAAAGGTTAAAAGGACTGATTATTTATATTAATGAAACGCTGTTGCAAGTTAATAAAGTTGCGGAAACGATAAATGACTATAAAAATGTGGGTATTTTGTTCTAAGGAAATGATTAATTTACGACTTCTCCCGAGAAATGAACAGGGGAAAAAATGACAGCCCAGTTATTAGCGAGGCATTGTTGCGACACACGCGTCATCATTTTTTTTTATCAAAATGCTATTTCAACGATAGATCTATTATCTGTGTTATTACGGCATGTAAGACGATTACATAAAAACTGACAACGGACTGCATAGCTGGGCCAAAGAAATGTGCACGCGAGTAGATTGTAAAATCAATTTTTGGTAAGAAGGAATATTTTTTAAATTTGCAACTTTTCTTTTTTGGCCAATCACTTCTCCTCTTGTGTGTCAGCTGTCGAAAACATGCGCATATAGTGCAACGGAATTGAGATGGATTTCGTCTCACAAAAGTGGATTATTTGTTACGTGTTTGTCCCTTAACGAGATTAAAACTTGACCATTGTTGTAAGGATTCTTTTTGTTTTTGAGACGGCCAATTTTGAGGGGACGATTGGATCCATTTCCGCTTCATCTTTCAACGAAACAACATGGCAACTGGAATTTTTCTACCAGTTATTTACGTTCGAGGGACATTCTACCAAGTCGGCTACGATGTGGTAAGAAACGAACAAAATGAATTCAATCTGAATTTGACTAATGAACTAATTATTACTGCACGACAGGGTCACACTTTTAAACATCAAATCGAGGAACTAGTTCGAGACTCGACATTTTTGAACGACGAGCTGTTGCCAGCTTACAACACGGAAGCTGGTCAGAAAATCTACGATGACACGTTAGCTCGAATGAAAACTAAATTTCCTCACTACGTCAAAGAATTACAAGGAATTTCTGACGGAAGTCAAGTTCCCTTTTACAAGGTCCAATTAAACATTTTATAGAGAACCATGGCAATCACAAAATAATTTTTAAAAATTGTCAATTCAGTTGATGCTACTCCACATCGATAGCATGATATTGGAGGCTTCATCATCTCAACTGTCCGGAAACGGTTGTTCAAGCGTCATGTGCAACCACGAAAACGCAAGTTCTAATTCATCAACTGACTTAATATTTAAAAAAGCTTTTTAAAAAAGAGTCCTTACTTTTATTATAGGTGGTTTTGGGACATACGGAAGACGCCTTTGCAGTTGCCTTTAACCATCTGTACATCGTTCACGCCGACATTACCGAAGAATGTGGACGTCACGAGAGGTTTTCTTCCCTTTGTTACGCTGGGCACTTGCCTGGCTTCTGCATGAATATTAATGAGCACGGACTCGTTTACACCATCAATATTATAGAACCTGTTCGCGTTCATAACAACAAAACACGTAACATACTTGATAATTAACTCATTTTTGAAGAATTAAATAGCAACTTACATCATTGTTGACACGTTTGCTATTGGCAGCACGCCATTTCCTCACAAGGGCGATGCTCAGCGCTCGTAATTTGGTCGAAGCTCAGGCTATTCTTCGTGATAGGGGAAGTGGATCATCTCATGGTTTCTGTGTTAACATGTCCTTCATGAAACAAGTAAAACGCAAATATCAAAATGAATTTCATTGCAATTTAGATATCGTTTACCTTAATAGGAAGGGCCAATCCTTTTCCACAGCGCTGAAGTAGGACCAGCAGAGAACAATGAATCGCAACTTTCCATTTTGACTATTTCACCGGGAGAGAGTCACGTTCATTGCAACAAGTACACAAATTTTAAAAATTAAAATCTGTAATTCGTTTTGTAAAAACTTCTTCATTTAGGTACTTGCGATTGAAAATAAACGAAGATGACAACGGTTTAGCTGTACTTAGCAGTAATGGTCGCCATCGTGTGATGGAAAACCTGGGTTTACCCACTACAATCGGAGAGGTTATCGACATGCTGTCCAATGATGACGATAAAGATTATCCCATCTACCGCCGTGGAACGGAGAAGGATATCGTCCTTACAATCGCTACCGGAATCTTTGATTTCAATCGTAGAGAGTGGCGTCTGTATGTTGATAGTGCTAAGAACAGCACCCCGATTGCTGTATTCTCCATGAATCTGTAATCCTTAACTTTCAGTCAACTGTGGAACAGTTGGTTTTCTAACTTCCAAATAAAACCATCACCAGAATAACAACTACCCAAAACAGTTACTGTAAGCGAAACGTAATCTATTAACATCCTCAGATAAAGATTTTCGTAATAACAATGCCAGGATAGAAAGATTATACAATTTAGAGCTAATAAACCGGAGGTGCATAATAGCTTGGAGGAGCATATGTTGGAGCTTCGTATTTGTATGTAGTAGTGGTGGTATACGCTTCAGTGGTGTAGTAGACTGGTTCAGTGTAGTAGGCAGGAGCAGCCGTTGTATAGTACGAAGCCTCGGTGTAAGCCGGAGCAGGATAATAGCTGGGTGTAGCATAGGTAGTTGTTTGATAGTAATAAGGTTCGGTGGTAGTCGTGTACGCTTCAGTAGGATAGTATGGCTCGGTGTAGTAGCTTGCAGCAGTTGTATAGACCGGTGCTTCAGTGTAGTAGGCAGGAGCAGCTGTAGTGTAGGCTGGAGGAGAATAGTAGCTCGGAGCAGCATAGGTTGGAGCCTCATAGTACGCAGCAGTTGTAGTGGTATAGTAGGCCTCAGTTGTGTAATAGCTTGGCTCGGTGTAGTATGCTGGGGCTGCAGTTGTGTAGTAGACTGGCTCAACATACGGGGCAGGAGTGGTGTAGTAGACTGGCTCAACATACGGGGCAGGAGTGGTGTAGTAGACCTGCTCAACATACGGGGCAGGAGTGGTGTAGTATACCGGCTCGACATACGGGGCAGGAGTGGTGTAAGCCGGAGGTGAGTAGTAGCTAGGAGCAGCGTAAGTCGGAACTTCGTAGTATACAGTGGTAGTAGTGTAGACCTCAGTGGTGTAGTAGGTCGGCTCAGTGTAGTACACAGGAGCAGGTGTAGTGTAGTATACAGGGGCTGCTGTGGTGTATGCTGGAGGAGAATAGTAGCTTCGTGGAGCTTCATAGTAAGCTGCGGTTGTGGTGTAAACCTCTGTGGTATAATAAGTCGGCTCGGTGTAGTAAACTGGAGCAGGGGTAGTATAGTAGACCGGAGCCGCAGTGGTGTAATAAACTGGAGCAGGAGTGGTGTAGTAGACGGGCTCAACGTAAGGCGCAGCAGTGGTGTACACCGGAGGAGTATAGTAGCTTGGAGGAGCATAAGTCGGAGCTTCGTAGTAGTATGCCGCAGTAGTAGTAGTATAATAGGGCTCAGTAGTGTAGTAAGTTGGCTCAGTGTAGTAGTAAACAGTGGTTGTTGTGTAAGGGGCAACAGTTGTGTACGGCTCCTAATAATAAAATATTGTAATCAATGTCGTAACCAATCAACTAAGTAAGCCTACCTGGTAATAGGGCATCGGAGTAGTAGCTGGAGGACAGTAACAAGGTGTAGTTGGGTAATATTCTTGAGCCTGAGGAGCCTGCCTTCTCTTTCGTGCCTGGTAACCATAGTCATCCTATAAATACAACAGGTTTCAGCTAATAATTACGCACAGGAACACAATTAAGACCATTACCTGATAATAAGATGGAGCTGGTGTAGTCGGCGGAGCAGAGTAGTACGATGCCTCTGTAGGATAGTAGGATTCCGGCGCACCGTAAGTACTACGTTTCATCTGATGACCATATCCACCCTGTAACGATAAACGTTGGATTTTAACCGAGTTAACAACAAAACAAATAAAATTTATACTTACATAGCTCGGGGCAACTGTGGTGTAATACTTGGGTGACTCGGTGTAGTACTTTGGAGCTTCAGTATAATACTTCGGAGCCTCTGTGTAATACTGGGGACTACGTTTGTGTTGGCGATGTTGATCGGGCATCTCCTGTCCATGCATAACTTTTGCGGGCATCCCCTGACCATGCATAACTGTTGGGCGCATCTCTTGTCCATGCATAACTATTGGGCGCATCTTCTCCTGTCCATGCATCTCCTGGCCACGACCATTCACAGCAGCTGATTGGACGTACGCAATCAGCGATACCAAGAGAAACAACTTTCTAAAGAGACCTGAAATGACATTTAGACATAATATTAAATTCACATAAACATATACATTTAGAGCAGTACAAAAACACAATAGCATGATAAGACAAGATTACCCATATTGAAAACAGAATTGAACTTCAACTGCTCTGACAGTACTGCAATTGAGCACCGAACAGCGTCGACTGATTGTAAGAACAAAAAGGGGAGCCTTTTATACTCCATCTTCCGTACTCTTCCTCTGTAATAATGATGTAATAATGTGGGGGCGTTATAAAACCAAACCATTGTGCAATGTGCACATACCGCCGATTTCATCTTTTGTTCTTCGCAAACTATCCCTAAGGCTACTCACGTGTTTAAACTTGTGTGATTACGTAACATTTTATTCTAAAGTCATCAGATTTGATTCTTTTTATCACTCGCTATCAGAATTTCTCATACTCAAAATACGTTTTTTTCTTTATTATGATATTGATTAGCTAATTAATAATATGTAAACGATGTATACGACGCTGTGTGTCAGGTGAAGAACAAATGCAAACATATTTGATTTCATTGTTATTGGTACAGAGGCTTTATTAATTGCAAATCAATCGAACGAAAATATGTATATGTAAATAGCCGAAAGGCACGAGGCTAAATCACAAACGGCAAAACGCATCACAATCGATTAAAATATCTATCAGGTAAAAAGGTAAAAACGATATAAGGTAAACCAATCACTCAATTAAAATTGAATTTTTGTCTTTCTTTCTCAGATGATTATTATTCATCATGAATTGTTTCAAAATCATTTCCTTCTTCTTCTTCGTCTTCAGTCGTCGTCACTCGTTCGGCCAGCTCGTTTTCCGCCAACTCGAATTCTTTTAGTAAACTGCCTAGAGAGACGACAGAGAAATTGAAATTTTGACGTGTCAACAATTGCAGTTTCAGACTATTAGCAATTCTTACAATGAAAATTTGAAGCTCCAGGTTCGAGTATACGAGCAATATTCAACAGTTCCTCGCACAATTTCATTTTCCTGATTAGAAATCGCAAGGACATTTCCTTAAGCAGAAATCCTGGTGCGTTGCCATAGAAATGGCAAAGATAATACTTGATGCCAATCAGGAGCGAATGATTTGGATGAAGAATAGAAGACCAAGTCTCGATGAAAATTTCGAGCCCTTGAAAATCGTCATAATTGAGTTCATCAGCTTTACGCTGGAGACAGGTGAGTAGCTGGTTGACTTGAGATGAACCTATCCGGTTACCGCATTTTTCCCCCTGACATTTCCAGTAACTTGCTGGATTGAGCGGATCTTCTGGAACCGTGTAATTACGACCACTGCATCTGGGGCATGCGAGTGAACTCAGATGACTGCCCAGTTCGGTTGGGTCACAGCAGCGAGGACAACAACAATCGAAGAATTTCGTTTCTTTCAAATGTGAGCGACGACGTAACGTTCCATCCAAGGTAAAAGTGTATGACGTCGTGATCATTTGGCCAGCTGGGATGTCGACAGCTGCACGAACGGTCATCCGTTGTGTGGCAGGATTAACGGAGCATGCCGTGTTTGGAACGCAATCATGAGCCATTAAACAAGCGTGAGAGTAAACGGCTCGGGCGCTAATCGTCTTTTCATCGTCACAAACTTCGAATGCGTTTACCTCTAAGATCCCGCAAGCCCTTTGTAGCTCTTCTTCATTGATACTCTCACCAAGTTGCCATTTAATGCGAACAGGATCGACAACAGTTTGGTGATCGACGTGCCAGATGCCAACTTTTTGTCGATAAAGTCGGTGATCTTCCAATCCGAGCCACAAACGACTTTTGTCCGGATGAGAATGGTTGTCCAGGACTATCCGCAAAGGTGTGATACAATCGTACAACCGACAATCGTCTTGTTCCAACTCTTCCTTGGTAGGATGAGCATTTTGGGTAGCCAACACTTCGCATTCAAATTTCTGATGAAGGCCGTTTTCCAATTGTCCACAAACTTCGGAACACAAAGGCCATTGACAACGAGGGCAAAGGTAAGTACCATCCACACGCCGATAACAATTCAAACACACCTGGTAAAATAATATGTCAAATGAAGTATATTTTAAAAAGGGTTGCTTCATTATTTAGTTTACCGGATGAGTTGCTTGTTTTGGACCGACTGCAAGTGCTTCTTCAGCATCGATGATGATTTCATCAGCTTTGATATTTCTCGTAGCGACTAGAAACCTACAAGATTCATATTTACATGACTGCACGTAATCAGTGAATAATACGCAATAATTTAATTTCATCATACTTTCCAATGTCGGATGATTTTGCAATCGTGTATGAACATCCAACGGGTGGTACGGCGCCCTTAAATAAATATCAAAAAATGAATTCAAATTGAGTTAAAATAATTGGAAAAAGGCTTTCGCGGTCACAGCAGAGGACAGCACTTATCGGGTAAACATCTCTGTCTATTCCCGAAAACTCTGGAACCCTTTTAAAATGGGAGGCGTATTTTTAGAATAAGTTACGAACGACAGAGACGTTAAAGGGCGACGCTCAACGTCTTCAGCGTCTACAAACGAAAAACTACACAAGACATTTGTGTGTGGCGTACATTTGACTAGCTCTACTCGACGCGTTGCTGCTGGATATATCACGTGCTGCGCAAAATATATATATTTACCAACAACAAACGAACGCTGCTGAAAAGGAGAAAACAACGTTTAAAGACAATATCACGCCTGGGAATCTATTTATATCATCTACGTGATTCAAATTATTGTTAGTGTGTTTCCTAAGGTAGGAGAATTTGAAATTTCTAGAACTTTTCCCGTTTCCTTTTTTTCATGTCCGAGACGACACGTGTGGGGCGTTCTGTCCTGCTGTCGGTTACTATTTCCGTCTTTGTTTGCTGGGAAAAGAATCGATCCAAAAGTTACAGAATCGATCCGCCAGCGCGGGAGGGAAATTCGTTTTTCTTGCGACTCAAAACAATAGGGTGTGGAAGAAATTCAGCAAAATTTCTATTGTAAACTTACCACTATTTCAGCAGAATTTTGATCTGTGATTGTTGGGTCGTAGGGGTCATCTTCTGATGACGACGGACAACTAATCGATGATAGCGCCGGTTGTAGAGGAGTGAGAACGAGACCGCTCATCATGAAAGTCTATGGATGAATGCGTGTTAGCTCTTTTAGTGCGTATCTGTGGTTTTTTGCGCCAAATGTTGGCCGACGAGGAAGAAGACGAGAAGAGGAGGGCCTTATGTCTTCAGTCGCACTTGCCCGCCGTCCCATATGATCCTGTGAGTGTCAGCGTTTTTTTCTTGTCAACCTATAAATAGGCAGCCAGCAGCTAGGAAATAAACGCAGAAAACGAGTCGTAAACAAACGCCAATTAATCAAACGATGCCAGAATTCGGTGCCAGGTCAAAGGCGAGCTGTTGAAACACTAACTAACACATTGTTTTTACGCCTCTAATGAAATGATTCAATTACTTGTTTGCGCATATACTAAGATTGTTGTGCGAATGACTTTACCTTTCAACATTGTTTTCAACAGTTGAACTATAGAGATGACGGAAGAGAAATGTTTCTGCGGCAAAGAAGCTCACCAACGCTGTTCCGGCTGCCAGGCCGTCTTCTACTGTTCCAGGGAACACCAGAAAACCGATTGGAAGAAGCACCGATCCGATTGCAAGGCCTACCGTGTCGAGCAAACGCTTACCATAGGACGGCATTTGATAGCCTGTCGGGACCTCAAAGCTGGTATATTAATATGTTTCGTTTATTCTCGTGTTTTGCGTTAGAGCGACGACGTAGATGCTGAAATAGAATCTACTCGGACCTCGAAAGAGGACGGTCCAAACACGCCAATTTCTATTAATAACTTTTAAAAGTCCTTAACTTATACCGACGAGTTCTCTGACCCTTTTAAGATGTTAAAAGTCAAACGATTAACTCTCTCCCTTCCGTTCTGTTCATTCTCATGGCAACAACAAAGGTGATGTGATCCTTCAAGAGAAACCCATTGTTATTGGCCCGAAGTATACGGTCGGACAAATTTGTCTCGGATGTTATTCTAGCGTGGACGGACGGACAAGATGTTCTCAATGCGGTTGGCCAATGTGCGGACGCGATGAATGTCAAGCAAACCAGTCGGATCACACGGCAGAATGCGGATTAATCGCGTCAGGAGGACGACCCATCGTCGGCAGCCTTCCGGTTCAAGCCTATCAAAGCATTTTGGTGTTACGTTGCTTGGCGTTGCGGGATGAGAATCCGGCCAAATGGGAAAAGCTAATACAATTGGAGTCGCACGTTCAAGAACGACGTCAAAGAGGAATGGAGGATGTCGATCAAGCCACTGCGGTCCGATTGATTCGCGAAACACTGGGACTACAAATTCCGGAAGAACTGATTTTACAACTGTGCGGAATTCTAATGGTCAATAGCTTCGAACAACCGACGATGAAAGCCAATTCCCAACACGGATTGGTGGCCGTTTATTCGACGGCCAGTTTGCTGGAACACGATTGCGTAGCCAACGCCATCAAAACATTCACGAACAAAGGAGATATTGTCATCCGGGCAGCCGTGCCTATAATTAAAGGGGAGAAAATAGCACTTTGTTACACTGAGCCACTTTGGGGAACGATGAATCGTCAACGTCATCTATCGCAAACGAAATTCTTTCAATGCGTTTGCGAACGCTGTAAAGACCCGACTGAATTGGATACATTCACTTCTGGTTTTTATTGCCAGACATGTCCGCAATCGTCGGCAGGAATCCTTTTGACAGAGAATCCGCTGGATGATGCCAGTGACTGGATCTGTCGGCAGTGCGGCACTCGTCAACCAGCCAACTATGTAGCGGAAATTATAGAAAGTGTCGGCAAAGAGATTGTGGCTTTAAAAAAAGGATCGGTTAAGGATTGCGAAGGATTCTTGCGCAAGTTCTCTAAAATTCTTCATCCAAATCATTTTTACTTGACGGATGTTAAAATGGCTCTCTGTCAAATGTACGGACACCTCGAAGGGCAGAGTTTGATTGAAATGAACGACGAAACGCTCAACGCAAAAGAAGCTTTGGCTTTAGAACTATTGAAAGTGGCTGACGCTGTTTCACCAGGTAACGCCTCTATGATTCAATTTTAAAATTTTACGTCACGATTAATTTGAATTAATGTCTATAAGGGATGACCCGTTTGAGAGCTATTTTACTGTACGAACTTCAAGCGGTGTTATCCGTTCGTTGCCGTAAACTCTGCCTCACTCAAAGTATTTCAAAGGAAGAACTACAAGCGAATGTCAAAGTAAGTTTCCTTTTTTTAATTATTTAAAAATAAACGCTAATTTACCTTTAAAGGTGGTTCGCAAAATGCTGCAAGAGTCATCGACGATCTTCTCCTGGGAGCCGGAAGAAACGGATGAAGGTCGATTAGCTATCATTTCTAACAAGGAACTGAAAGATGTTGAACTGTTTCTGAAAACTCTTGATTAGATTATTAGAATTAAGAACTCAAATATCATAATTTTTTTCTTACCCTGACTGATTTTAGGAATAAATAGAAAGTTGTGTGATGGTATGGCTATAAAATGAATTTTCTTTTAAGTGCAATAAATTATTAGAAAGATTTATAATGTCTTAGAGTTGAATTTCATTACCATATAGCTAGTTGAAATTTCCTTCTGTCTTCCTAGTGACGCCCCTAAATAGCGACAACTCAAGGCAAAAGGGCTCACCCTTGGCCAGACTGCTAAGGCTGATAACAGATGATGTCATGATTGTCATGGTCTTTATCATTCGAAAAACGATTCTGGTCCAGTCCAGTTGAAGTTACAATCGCTGTAGGTTTGAGCCGAGTAGGCTACGCCCCGAATTTTCGTCATATTCATTTGTATCGTAGATTTTTGTGAACATGTCTGAAAAAGTTCCGTAAGTCATCTAGTTTAAGAAAATCTCATCTTATTTAAAATAATGCAATCCGTCAGAAAAGATGTTCCGTGTTTTACACATAGGAATATAACCAGTAAATATTTCATAACTTCGTCCGAAACATAGAAATCCTGCCAGCAATACTGCCATCCAAGGTATCTAATTGATTTCGGTCTATCAAGCGTTTCACGGTTTGCGCTTCGTAGACGTGCAGGTGCAGCCCAATAAAAACCAACAAGATAAAGTGAATTATCGGCAGTGGTGCAAGTAACTAGCTGACTGCAATAAAAGAACAACCATGGAGACGTTCCACACCAAAACGCCCACCGTGTCCATCTGTTGGCCGGCATAGCCAAAGTGGCCGGCGATGACAAATTAGCCGAAAAATCCTGGGAAGGAGGCAACAGCAGCCTTAACGCCTTGCCGGTCGTTGGACAAACCAAAAAGCTTGGCCATTACGTTTGCGGGGACATCGAAGGAGGTAACAAAGCCATGAAAGCTGCCACTCGAACAACGGCCATGATAGGAGGTGGTGCAAGTGGATTCCTCGTCGTTGGTCCAGCAGGAGCCGTGGTTGGTGGGGTTGGTGTCGGAGCTGAATGGGATCCGGTCGTTTCGGCCGCAAACGATGGTAAAGAAATCAACGGAATTGCCAAAATCATCGAAAATCCGCAGAACGTCGATTCCTATTTCGTCGCCGGATTAAGTGTATTTGGCGACGGTTTGGCAGGATATTCCGGCGGCAATGCTGGACCTTCTGAAACCGCAGTTGGCGGAAAGGTGGACCAGGCAACAGGCAGTGGAGAGGCTGGCTCAGCAGTAGCCAGTGAAAAGCTGGCCAAGGGCTGTAGAAAACGAAAAATCACCCATACGGGATACCAACAGAAATTGAATGGCATGAAACCTCAGGTTTACCAAGGGGATAAAGTAGTGCAGCAAGCCAATCAAGACATAAAATATAAAAGAGTCTCCAAAAACGTACCGGTATCCACCGGAGAGGCGAATGCAGATCAAGCGATTAAGGAAATGACCAAGGATGGAAGCAAAAGGATGAAAGTTACACATCAATACCCTGTGGCAAACTCCAGTGGCAACCAGCCTTCGGCGAGCTCTAGTGGCAACCAGACTCCGGCGAAGTCAAGAGGCAAACAGCTTGCAGAAAAACGTAATGGATATAATAATGGGCCAAACGCGGATGGCGTTCGGGAGCTGCGTGAGCGGCTTGCCATATTAATCGAAAGGGTAGCCGTGCGTTTCATGCTAGACCAGGAAAACAACCAAACGCTCAACTATGAGGAAGAACTTCAAGAATTTCGGGAATGGCAAAGGAAAATTTTCCATGAGATTTACAAAACCATTTTGGAATTGTTTTCCTATCGTCACATTGCCAGATTTGATAAGAAAAAACTTCGTCTCGTCATCTCTTCTAAATACGATTCGTGGAGTGAGCAGATCGAGTACCAGTTGGCCGGTCAATTAGACGTCAACGATCAGTTGATTGACCACGAACAGTTTCCGCTTGATCGCAATCCGTCGTGTCCAACAATCTTGTCGGCCCAATTCGGCCCAGATTCGCGACTTGTCCTGTCCGGCTGTCCCCACAAGAAAATCACCGGTTCCCACCCGTCACCAACGTCATCTACGGAATACGCTGTCGGCTTTGCATTCAAAATGACCCCTATGAAATCAACGCCGGCAACAATCGTTACATCAACTATGTCGGTCAGACTGCCAAAAATGGCCTGCATAATCGGGTGTGCAATGGGCATGGCGGTTGCATAAGAAGTCAGATCAGCAATAAAAACGTGACAGGGAAAACAAAATTTCGTCCCATGTACGAACACGCTGCAAATCACATCCGCAACAACGACCTACCGCAAGGTACTCAACCGCAGGATGCATTCCGGCAGGTGATGGACGTGATTCTTCTGCCCATTAGCAGCGATGGTGACCTTAGCTCATGGGAACGTTTTTGGCAGTTCTTCTGTCACTGCAGGACTTCCTTCTGGGGATGGAGTCAACGCGGCTAAACTAACATTTAAAAGAAACAGTGGTTTCAAGTTAATTATTAGTGAATAGAATCAAATTAAATTGAACTCTTGTTTTAACAAATTAAGTTAGATCGAAGCTTAAGAGAAACAATTTGGATGGGAAACTACTTTAATTTTTTTTATTCACTTCAGTTCAGTTAAATTCACTTGTCTGCTCGGATAATGGCTTTTAGATGGAGTTTCATTTGCTTTAAATTCTTATTATACATTCCGGAAAATAAATATGAAAAATGAATTTGATGCCAAAAATTTCCCAATGTTCTACTCACGTTTTGTTTGAAATTCTTCATTGGTTCTTGTTGTTTGAATTGACATGCGCAATGCCCGTTGGGATTGACTTTATCAAGTCGTTCGAAGCCTCGCCCATTAGCCAGACTGATGAAGTTGGTAACGGATGACAATCTTCAACAGACAACATCTTAAACGAAACCAGGTCCAATCCAGCTTTGGTTACAAGCGATGTAGGTTCACGGAGCTGGAGCTGAGAACCATAAGAAACTCCGCCATATTCAGTCTCGTAGATTTTATGTGATTGTGGGTGAACAATTTCAACATGTCTGGAAAAGGTAAGTCAGAATCCTGTTAAAGAAGATAAAGAAATAATTTTAAGACAAATTTCAATGGGGTATAAAATAACAATAGAGATATATGTGTTTGGGCTGTTGTTCTTTGCGATTCTGACGATTCATTCTCAAAGTGAAGGTCCGCTTTGTTAGCCTGTATTAAAATTATTAGTGCCTAAAATGTATGATACGCAGGAACAGCATCGCCGATCCGTCCTCCACAAACTAATGAAAACAACTCGTCCACTCGCGTTCTGGAGCTGCGTCAGCGGCTTACCGAATTACTCCACAATATTCGCCAACGCAGACAACAAGATTCGGGAAAGAAATGGAACGCGGCAGACAGGCAATGGCAAAGGGAATCGTTCGCAAAATTTCACACACTCTTCAGTGAATTACTTTCCAATGGTCACTCTATCAATTTCGCCAGACCCCTTGAAAGTCTCGTCATCTCCTCTAATGACGGCTCGTGGCTTGAGGTGATCGAATATCAGGTGTCGGATGATTTGGACGTCAACGACCAGATGATCCGTCAAGAATTTCCGCTTAATCCGAATTCACCGTGCCCTACAGTTTTGTCGGCCAGATTCCAATCTGATTCGCGACTCGTCCTGTCTCAGCAAGAAAATCACGTCGCTGCCACCAACGTCATCTACGGGATTCGCTGTCGGCTTTGCGACCGTCGACTTGGCCCCTATAACATCAACTACGTCGGCCAGTCTGAACGTTCGGCGCATAAGCGGGTATGTGATGAGCACTCTGGAACAGTAGAAAAACTGATCAACAATGAACCCAACGATACTGAAGACCAACCGCCTCGAACCATGTACAATCACGTTGTTCAGCACTTCCGCAACGACCTACCGCGGGTTCCCGACCGCGGGATGCCTTCCGGTTGATGATGGAAGTGATCCTTTTACCGATTGGTAGCGATGTTGATCTTCGATCGTGGGAATGTTTTTGGCAATTTTTCTGTCACTGCAGGAAATTCTTCTGGGGATGGAGTCAACGAAAAAAATCCGTTCCAAACAACATGAAGTTTTAGTATCTTACGTGTTGAATTGCAGTCTTCGTTGCCTGTGTACACTACACAGGTAGTATTATAGTCAAAGAAATTCACCTTTCGTTGTCTTCTGTTCAGTTTGTCTGTAATAACTCGTCTACGTGCGTAAATTCGAGAAATCCCAATTTGTCCTAAAGAGAAATTGCTAGTTGCAAAAAACAAAACTGATAAATATGATGCAAACGTAAAACGATAACAATTAAATGTATCAAATATAGATTGATTTTAATGTTTGATCTTTTGTATAATCCGTTGGTTGTTGTAAGCTTTGCCTCACTCGAAGTATTTCAAAGAAAGAACGGGAAAGGTGGACCGCAGAATGCTGCAAGTATCATCGACGAATATCCTCGGGAGCCGGAATTAACGGATGAAGGTCGATTAGCCATCATTTCCAACAAGGAACTGATCACTCAGAATCCAGCTGAAAGTTGTTGAATTGTGGAAATTGTTAAAATTAAAAATGATTTTTCTTTATTAAAAGAACAATAAATTATCAGAAAAATGTGGAAGTTCTTTTAAATTACACATTAAAAAAGTCAAGATTAAATACCATGAATAATGTAAACAAACGTCGAAATAACCAAGGCACAAAAATTGCGAAAGCCAAAATGCTAAATAGCAGTTTCATCATTCTTATTTACATTTAACAAAGTAGTAAAGTACCAAATAAAGTAAACGAATTTTATGCCAAAAATCTCACAGGGCTCCACCAGAATACAATTTGCATTAAGAAAGTGATCAATCAAATTCATTTCACGATGAAATAGTTTTGCAAGCGATCCTTTTCTTTTTTTGAATTTGTGCCAACATTTAGTAACTATAAAAACATCCGCTAGGTGGCTGTTGTTTTTATTATCAATGAAGTCTGCAATAGGAACGTTGTCTTTGTAATCGCTCTTCAGGATGAACATTTTACCCAAGAAAAGGTATCCTCCGTTTGTCTAAATTTATTATCACTCATGTCCTTAAACTAACAAGGATTTCCTGCATATTAGGTGGCATGTGAGAACAAAAGATAATATAGCTAGAGTTAGACGGGATGAAGCGAAAGCCGCCGAAGAAGAAAAGGAAAAACAAAGGCGTGCTCTACTTGCCGTACATAACTCATTTTTGTAAAGATTAAAATCGATTGAAAGAAATAACTCGTTTGATTAATGATGTTTTAGGAACAAGAAACTAGGACCACTATTCTGAGGACTCGAGCAAGAGAAAGGCAAGGTCTCACCTCGGTTCTGGAAGGAGAACCCAAGAAAAAGGAAATCCCATCCACCACAGAGACTCGCTATGAGATTGTGATCAGGAATGGAGCTTGCGTGTCTGTCCCAATAACAGAGGAGAGGAATCTTGTCCAGTTCACGCCTTCAGGTCATGTCAACTTCTTTGCCAACCTGGAAGAAGGCAAACAGGTGGAAGGAGTTGCAAATAAAGAACATGAACTTGAAAAGAAAAAAGAACAAGAAGACTATGAAAAGCAAATTGGTCTACTTACGTACTTAGGACAAGGATCAAGGGAATCTACTGGTGAATCTGCTTGGTATGAGAAACCTTCCTTGTTAAAGACTCTGAAGAACCAGACCCAAGAGGATGTAAACTATAAAGCAGAAAGAGCCAAAGACATGTTTGATCCTCTTCGAGTCATCCGTCATTACATAGGGAAACCGGAAATTCCTAAGAAAGATCAAGCGAAAAATAAGTGTGCGCTTCCTGACCTTCGATTTCCCGCTGCTAAACCAGAAGCAATTTCATTTTCAACAGAAAAACGGCACAAGAAAAAGAAACGAAAATCAGACAAAGAAAAAAAA
The DNA here is from genome assembly GCA_030770115.1 of Daphnia galeata. Classification (NCBI taxonomy): domain Eukaryota; kingdom Metazoa; phylum Arthropoda; class Branchiopoda; order Diplostraca; family Daphniidae; genus Daphnia; species Daphnia galeata. The sequence continues at coordinate 11,380,332 of CM061118.1, forward strand.
TCCAAGAAACACAAAAAGGATAAATCAAAACGTCGTTCATCCGACGATTCGCAACCAAGCCAGAAAAAAAGAAGAAAAACGATGAGTAATTCAAGTTCAGATGAATCTGCGTCACAATCCTCGTCGAAGTCATCCGACGAAGACTCGGACGTAGAAAAGAAAAGGCGATTGGCAATTTTACGTGCCAAGAGACTTCAGCGTGAAAAGGCTGAACGTGCCAAAGCCAACAAATTTTTAGCCACCGTCAACGGCAGCGCTGCAGCATCATCATCAAAGGAAAAAGATTTGAGTCGATCAAGCACTGACGACAGCGATTCTGATGAAAGGAAACTTAAGACTAAGCCGAAACAAAAATATCATTCTCAATATAATCCTGATGTAGCAAAACAAAATCAACCACTTGATTCTTCAACCAAGTATTGGTTGCAGTAACATTTCTTTGTCCCCTTGTTGAACTATTGAAAAATACATGACTTTTTTTTTTCAAGATTGTAAATGTATTCCTCTTTTAATTAACAAAAAAAATTAAAGAGGAAAAATTTAACCATTTTTTCCCTCAAACCGTGAGCAAGTAAGAAAGAAAAGTTCTTCATATAAACCCTCAAAAACAAATCAACCAAAAATGATAGAAAAACTAAAGTCTAGAGGAAAAAATCACCTTTTTAAGGTAATTAAACACAACCTGTCTGAATTAACAATATTGGATTGTCCACAATGGTGGCATGAATTATCATGCAGCAATTAGAATCATCACAATGAAAGTTCATCACAATGGAAACAATCTACTGTTTACGGGGTTGCTGAATGTGATTAATCTTGTTTCCATGATGGCCAGCACCAGCATCATGATTGTGAGTGGGAATTGGTTTCTCGTGAATGGATCTAGCTGCATCTGGAGAGTAAACTTCCTTTTCTTTAACTTGAGCTCCAGAAATTACCACAGTCTTAGGCCTGAAAAAGAAAATCAAACATGTCGTCAAGTAGATGTTGGGAAAAATTAAAGTGAAAATTTACTTGTCTTTTTCTTCAGTTTCCTCGGCAGCTTTAGGTGCTTCTACCTTTTCTTCATGATGTTTTGGAAGTGGAACCCTTTTTCCTCCAACCTTCACTGAGAAAGTGATAAAAAAATGAACATGATGTAACATTGTACACTAGGCAACAGGTTGGAGACAAAATTTCATCTTGCAAAATAACATTACCACAACAAGGCAATCAACCAAATCAAAACTAAATTCATAATATAAACTAGTTATACTAACTTGCTGGAGGATGTCCAGCTTTCAATTCAGTTTGCTCAGAGTCGGACATTTTATGTTGGTTTACTGAGGACGACTGTGATGTGGCCAACAAATGCAATTGAGAAGCAAATATACGTTGTGGCAAAACGACAAACGTCGATTATGATGTTAATCCGCAAGATTGCCAATTGCGCCAACGTCAGAAAATAAAGTATCGATATCAAATGTATCAGATATTCAGATTGAAAATGTTGTGCTTAGTTGCAGTTTTCCAAATTTGATTCGATTGAATATTGTCATCGTTGCGTTTATCATTTAAAAAAAAAGACCAACATCCATTTTAGGAAATAATTAAATTTTTTAAAAAAGAAAAATCTATTAAACGAGATAATGATCGAAATGTCAGTGTGTCGTGAGGCGATCGTTCATCAAGGCTCGATTTAAAAATGAGCTAATCAAGCAGCTTCTGCGTGTTGGAATATATTAGGTCCGCTAGATTTATCCTCTTATCTATTTACATATTTTTTCTTCTTTCCATCTTTATTCCTTTTTTGAAAATGGAGTCGCTCATGTTTGTGAGCCACCACCCGTTCGAAGGAAAAAGATCGTATTCCCGCTGCGTCACGAGCTCAAGTCACCGAACAAATAATCAAAAAGGGAGTATGAAAAGTAAAAAAAGTAAAAAAGGGAATGTAAACCCTACGTCCAGGAAGAGAGAAAAGAATGAGAACTTTGGTCGAAAGAGGAAACCTATGATGAAAGTCAGAGCTGAGGATCAAAGCACAAACGGAGAAGTAAAAAAACTAAAAAAAAAAAGTTATCGGCAGTCTCTGTGTAGTTATATACGACTGGGTGTATATAGTAGAAGCCGCCAGCTAGCGAGCCCTTTTCTCTTTTTTTTTCTCTCTCTTTCCAACTGATAAAACTCACGTTCCACAGAGCCCCGCCACTTGACTGAAAGCCACAGCCCAGTTCACTCGTCTTTCTCTCTTCTTCATCCAGCCAGGTAAGCAATATTCTCTCACCTACTTTTCAAAACAACATATTGAATAACCCATTTTCCACTAGACGTGTGGCATTCATTTTTGGAATCGATATAGAGAGACAGACAAACAATAACAATAACCCATAATAAACGTGAGTTATATTTATAAGACACACTCCGTCATTCACGGCGTGTTGAGTGATTATTTTTAGAGTGTAGCAGGTGACGCTTATAGTTTGAAAAAATCCCAGTCTCTCTCTCTCTTATATAGGATAGTGTGTGTGTGTTTTCGTGAGCGTCGTCCTTTCACTGTGTATTTTTGCTTGATTATTCATGAAGGCACAGCACAGGGTGCAGCAGCAGCTCTGTTTCAACAATCTTAGATTATTGGCTCTCATCCAGACTACGTGAAACAGAGAGCGGCCTTTGTTTACCGTCCCGACTGACTGTATACATCTTCTTCTTCTTCTTCTTCTTTTTTTTTTAGAGAAAAAGAGAAAGAAAAACAAGGAGCCGAGAGATGAAAACAGAAGAGGTCAAATATGTTTATCAGTCAGAAGGGCCACTGTTGGCCAAGACGAAAAATGGATCCGTTTACCAAGAAACGACCGTCAGCGGCAGCAACAATCGCGCAAAAGATGTGAAACATTGCTGCTGGCCGAGCCACCTGTTTTCACGTTTGAGACTGATCCTCTCCTGTTTAGCCATCGTCTCTTGTCTTGTCGTTATCGCGGTAAACAATTTTCTATTTGTTTGTTTATGTTGTTATCTCTCTTTCACAAATGATTATATCAATTCAATAACGTTCTCATTGAATCACCATCATTTCCTGTCGCCGGGAAATATCGATTTTAGGTATTGATGACCAGCGGAATCAAGGCATCAAACAGTCGAGAACAGGCACAAGAAGCGGAAATTACCATTTTGAAGGACCTAGTCGAGAATCAACAAAGTAGATTGCATCGAATGCAAAAGGAACTCCAATTTTTAGTCACCCGTCAAAAGGTTTTATCTTTTTTAAAACTGAATCAAAAACTATATACTGTAACATTTATTATAATACTCACGTAATGTTTGAATCTAAAAGGCTTACGAAGCCAAAGAGGATAGTTTCCGCAGAAGAATTGGAACAATTGGAACAGGATCTGCAACTAACATTTGGCCGTCTTTAGGTGACAAAAATTTCCGTCTGAATGATTCATTGATCCAATTTCAATGAGACCCGTCGCCTAATAATAATAATCGTCTTTTGTTGTGTGGCGGCGGCTTATAGACGAAGACCAGAGCCAAGATTCCAAGACGGCCGATTCTGAATTGCCTTTACTTCCACGTCTCAGCGGCCAACCGCAGCAGTCGACACCGAGCCAACAAGATGACGTCGACGTCGACAAGTTACCGCGTGCGTCAGCCAATAAGAAACGCAAGGGTAAAATGCCTTTGGATGACCAACAACTTTTGTGAAAAAAAAAGACAAAAATTCATCTCTCAAAATCTTTCGTTTTTTTCTAATAAAAAACACACACACATTATAAAAAAAAAAAAAAAAGAGAGTCTCAATCATTCTGATTGGATATCCTCAATTTAAACAACAAAGTTCTCCGGCGCCCCTAACCTTAATTCATGATTGTGTACTACTATAATCATTCAAAAATCTGATATACCAGTGCAAACTTGTTATACGAGATAATAGCAGCCAAAACAAACACCCACGAAAACAAAAGAATTATTTCTTTGTCTCTTTCCAGACATATCTGAATTTGTTTTTACCACCCGGCAGACAACGCAATAACAATAGATCGTATTACACAACCGCGATGTATTTTCATGTTTAGTTATTCCTTCTTTATATCAAATATGTATGCTTCACAGACACAATGTTGTTGACACAAGAAGAATTTTATACTTGAGGGGAGATATCCCCTCTCTAAAAAAAAAAAATTTCTTAGCCAATCTGAAGAAATTTTTAAAAAGATAATCGGTTAATTTCAAGATTTAGAGAGGTGGTGGTGGTATTAATAACGAAAAAGAAAAAAAAGCCAATCCAAGAGAATGAAAGAACCGCGACTACGGGAAAACTTGACACTAGAACGAAGGAGGAGGACCACAGGTCACGTTACAACGGGCCATACAAGCTGACCACACGCTCGTCCCATATTTTTCGTAAATAATTTTCTTCTTTTTATTTTTTTTTTAAAGATAGATTTTCGTTTTAAGAATTCTAGTTAATGAATTGGCTCCGGTTAAAATAATTTAAAAGCCCCAAACAAAAAAATTAATTTGTTTTTTGTTTTGTTGTTTAACGGTCTGTTAGTTGTTTTGTGGGAGGGGAGGATTTTGTTTGTTCAACACTTACAAAGAAAGACGAACACAAAAAAAAAAAAGATTTCGGATTTTTAAATTTGAACCGAAACTTTGAACGATAACACACACACACAAATTTTGATAGAGGAAAAAAAATTAATCGTACACATTACAGTAATATATAATCTGCGAGATAGAGAGAGAGTGAAAAATATAAAGGGAGAAGAAGTAAATATAAATTTGCATAAGAAACCAACAAAAAGAGTAAGGGGTTCGTTCGTGATGTGAATAGCGTTTGGTGCACTGGGAAATCGTAAACAAAAGAGCAGCAAAAGAACGTCGTATTTCTGTATGACACGAAGAGCGGTGGGGGGATCGGATAAAAAGAAAAGAACAAAAATTGATTTCGTGTTTGTTTTAAGAAGAAGAAGAAAATTTTCTTTCCCAGAATGGCGCATGATAGTGTGTGGTGAGAGCGAGCAAATAGTAGAATTTAATAGTTAAGGACAAAAGACGACGACGGCGGCTTCCTAACTGCATAGGTCAACACTTTCAATCTCTCGACAATATTTTAGCGTAAACGTTTAAGAGACATTCGGTTAGTTTATTTTTTCTCTTCATCCATTGAAAATGTTAGCTTTTTTTTTCTCTCCAGAAATCAAACAAATGACGCAATTTTCAAAAATGATTGCGAAATTTTCCTCGGTAAACCCCCCCCCCCCTTAAACCCGAATTTATGTTTTGAATGCAAATGATTGAGTTTCTTTTTAATTAAACAAAAAATTTGAAATCTTTTTTCATTTTGTAATGTAACGGAGCGCTGAATAAGAAAATCAAAAGGAAGCCACAACAGGCGCGGATCATCAAGTGTCTCTTTCTGGCTCTCTTTTTGTTTCCTAAAAAGAATTTCCGACCAGCAGAAATGAACAAAAAAAAAAAAGAATAAAGGAAAGAAAAAGAAAATTGAAAGAATCACTTGAATGCCTCCGGTGTTTGGCGTGTTTTTCTTCTTTTGTTGGTAAAGGTGATACCCGAGATGACCACCTGGGCCAATCTCGGGAATAATTTTCTACTATCTTTTGATATAAGAGACAATAGGATAAGAATTTCTATTCGCAAACCATTTTCGTAGCTGTTCCCTTGGAAAATTTGAGAGAGATAGAAAATAATAATAAAAAATGATTTTAAAAATGATAATTTTTCTTTTTAAACCAAACAAAAATAGAATCAACATTTTCCCGAATTTTTTCTTTCTTCCTTATTTTAAAAACATTCGCAATCAAATGAAATTTCTTGATTCTTGAAAGAATTCCGCTACTAAAAAAAACCGAGGAGAAAAAATTGAACAAAAGAAACGAGTGCCGATTAGATTTTTCAAGACTTGAAAAAATCATTAGCCATTCAATTAAGATAAGTGTTAAATGTAGAGCTTCATTTGATTCTTTTAGTAAGAAGAAAAGACCCCTAATATGCCTATTCTTCTTTTCAATGATGAATCTTCTTTTTTTTTCATCACTTTTGAAACGCTCCCGCCCCTTAACAAGAAGAAGCACGAAACGCCAACTATTTGGTTAGATTAGCTGCAATTCATTAGGATTTTTTTTTGTTCTTTTTAACGCGTGTTTTATATTAATTAACTTCTTTTTTTTTGAAAGAGATAAAGGAGAAAAAGAAAAAAAAAAAGATACTTTCGCTGTTTTTCTCTCTTTTTGTTTGTTTTGAAACCTCACCCTTTCGCTTCTAACCCTCACTTTTCACGGGAGTGTGTGTGTGTGTGTGCTGCTAATCAAAATACAACAACAAACTTGTCTTGCTCCTCCCTTTTTTCTTGTTCCATTTTGTTGTTTCACTTTCTCTCCGATTTTTGTTTTAAACAGATAAAGAGACGAAACTGTGGTAGAGCTGAATGTTGCGCTTGAGAATGTCTGCGCAAAGGCCCAGCACGCGCTCAAATCTGTTAGCCACAAAATGAGAAACGATAAACTCACACAAAATGATTTGAAAATATCCAGAAGAGAATTTCTCTCACCTTGCCCTGTCGAGTTTGACACATTTGAGCGGTCCTTTGGCTATGACGGTGGCAGCACGAGGCCGATCCAACAGTAGGGCAATTTCACCTGCACCAATTTAGAAAACGATCACGACAGTTAATAATACAAGAATTATTGTGCGCGTATTGATGATGATCCAAGGATACCAAAGTAATCGGATGGGCCTAAATGACCCACTTCGACGGCCGGTTCGGATTCAGCCAAACCTCCACCACTTCGTTGTTGCATCACAACAGCTCGTCCTTCGACAATGATGTAAAAATCGTCCCCGGGCTCGCCTTGCCTGACGATCGTTTCTCCATCTTCAAAACTGCAGGGTTCCAGAGCATCGGCTACTGTATACCTCTCCCATTTCTCCAGAGACTCTGTGTGTGTGTGTGTTCAATGATAAAATTCCAATGATGAAATGACTTTTTAAAGAAAAGTTCTAGACCAATCGATTACCTAAAATGGAGACTTTGGAGAGGAATTCTTCGTACATTTTGCGTTTGCGTATGGTGGATCCCATGAGGATACGTCTGTACGAGTCGCGATCGAGTCCCCACAGTTTCACATCCGTTTTAGCTGCAAAAGTCAACAACAAGATGATGAATAATCGAATAGTATAATAAATAATAAAATTTCGAATAACCTTTGACTGTGGCGGCTCTTGGTGTGCCATAAATTAAGGCCAACTCTCCAAAGCTGCCCCCTTCTCCAATCACGGTGACCATATTACCGTCGACAAAGACCTGAATCGCATAAACGAAAACCCAAAAGGCAGAAAATAACCGGGTTAAATACGATCCACCAACGGATATGCTGCGTAGTGTGGTAGTTGTAACTGTCGTCGTTTCAACCGGACCGGACGATATTAAATACCAAAAAGACGCGCATAGAGCCGTAAAAATAAAACAAGTTCTCTCTCTATGCTGCTGCTGTTGTTGTTGTTAGGGAGGAGTGTGTGTCACCTCAACTTCGCCTTGATCGATGACATAAAAGTTGTCGCCTTCGTCGTTTTGTTGGATGATGACCTCTCCAGAATGGGCGCTGACCGGGAACATGGCGTCAAGGATATCGGGCCGCTCGTTTTCATCCAAATGTGAAAAGAGCACGTTCTTGGCGATGGCTTTACCTAACGCATCCATCGTCTTGAAATCCTTGGGCACGACTTTCTTCACGTAGTTGGTCGCGTCATCTTCTGTCATCGTCTCACTCGAAATGCCACCACGTCTCGGTCGCACTCCTGCAATTCCACCCTACCAATTTGTTAAACACCTAGAATCGTCAAACGGGAAACGATAGAAATTTTCTAAATTGTTAATCGGAACAAACCTGGGCGGCGTTTGGTGATTCTTCGCTGTCTTCCGGCGATAGGGCAGCCTTCTGTTTGGCATCTTTAGCGGCTTCCTGTTGTCGACAAACAAATAGAGCAACAAATGTATCAAGGATCCACTCCATCAATCGGTAAAGTTTGTTAAACATGTCGGTTGCTCTGCTGCTAACTAACGTGGCAAATACACACAACTTTTTGTTGTTTTGTTTTTGAAATTGGTAAAAAGGCTCAGCAGAAAACGATGCGAATGCCGAGACAACTCAACCAAGACTGAAGAGGAGAGAGTCAAAAGGGTCCAATGTTATCTGCAATGCCTTCTTCTTTTTATTTCCTCTCATTTACAAACGACAGGGATCCATCTCTTTTCTTTTTTCGACTCTGCGGTGTTGGTTTACAATAAGGCCGGGCTTAACAAAAGAAAACGCACGTATAATCATCACGTTATGGGAGTGGTGATGGGTGTCGGGAGCACGGAGCGAGAAAAAAAAAGGATTGAAAAAGAGATTCTTCTTCTTGTAGTATATTTTTGTTCATTTTAATCGATAACCTCCTCTCTTGGATGGGTGTGTGTATACACACACATTACCGGTGTATAACGCCGAAAGGATATTATCGAGAACGTGTATACCACACACTAGAAAAAGAAGAAACTTTTACAAGAGGTGCGCCAACGCCCGCCTAGAGCACCACAGAGCCAAGCCAAGAGGGGCGAGCTGTGTCGGGTGAAAGAATAAAAATTCGAAATAGACTCTCTCTCGACTAGCAATTTGATGATGGAACTCTGCGGGAGAGCACCACCTGAGAGAATGACGTCTCAGCTGCGACGGCGGCGCACCTTTTCCACATAGTACACACACACATGTACGTGAACGCACGCCAACCCACCCAAAGGGGAGAAAAATACGATACATGCAATCAAAACCCATCCCAAGGTTTTCATAGACTACCGCCCGAAAAAGAAGAAACACACTCCGTGATTTTCTGTTGTTTACCTACACTACACCCTCCGTGTGTATCCCCAGAGAGTCGCCCACCTCTTTCACATCCGGCGACGACAACATTTCATCACCTGGTCGGCGGCATTCATCGACAAAACCAATATACAACTCGTACTTGTGCATTACTTATTCTGCATGACTGGTTACATCTGTGCCAGCAGAAAATAACAACTTTTTTTAACAAACTCTCCTCCACCAAAAATTATTCCACGATTTGTTGGAACACACGAACGAGAAAAAGGCAGGACCCAAGTTGCTTTTCATCATCTTCGTGTGGGAGCTACTACTAGTAGTACCAGTTAAAGATGCGTGCGTGAGTCGTTTCGCCAAATGTTTTATAACGCACACAACCGACCGTCCATTTGTTTTCGTCCCAACGATTCGGGCCATTAATTGCGTCGCTGCTAGGAAAATTGTGTGACTTATTTATCGTCGGATCGTTTTCTTTCTCTCTGACCAAAAATGAAGGAAAATAAATATAAAGATCCAACTCGTGATAAAGAGAACAGGGACCCTGCCTAGTCGTAATCAAGTCGACATACACTATCATGATTCCCAATCAGACGTTGTTGTGCAAGTCAAGTCAGCTACTGCTAAAGTAATAACCAGATGAGAACTATTTCATGTACACATGTCACAATTGATAAAAAAAAAACGTCGGAGCAACTGGCTTTTAGAAAAAAAGAGGCCGGCTTAAGTGGTATGATCCTTGTCGGGACGAGTAAGACACGCACAGAAATGAAATAAAATAATAAAGAGATATGATATGAAAGATATAGAAGAAGAGAGAAAAAAAACAGTAGGAAATACACACAGACACAACCTCGTTGTTGCTTTGGGCTTGAGGTTGATTGGTCGTCATAGCAACCGAGTTATCGTCGATGACTTCTTTGACGACTGGTATAGTACGAACCGGAGTCCGCAAACTCGATTTAGAAATTCCGGAAGGAATGACGGAATCCATCTCAATCCGTTTTTTTATACTTCCTGCTTGGCCAGTCATCAGAGTCTTGGAATTGTCCAATTTGAAATCTTTTTTCGAAGAACTTTGGCCCATGGCAATTCTTTTGTCTTTTAAATTATTCAAGAAAAACAGCAAGGAGGGCGGTGAATATTCTGTAAGTCACACACACACACACGCACAAACAAATAATGAATGATTCTCTCTCTCTCTCTCACTCTAGCGAGGACGAGCGACACAATGGGCCTGGTGGGTGGACCGGTGAAAACTGAAGTAACAAATAAAATTTCTTGGCCCAGATATCCTCTCCCGACTGCCTACACACCAGTCACGAAAAAAATAAAACAAAAAATCGAGGATGGGAAAAACTGGAAAAAAACACGTACGTATACAGTAGCAGTTGAGAAGCAAGGCGGGCACAAAGAGAAAGAAGACGTTTATCGTCAAATTGGTCGCCAACCAATCGGCTATCCACATGACGTCACGCAGTCTGGCGCATGCGTTCACAACCTCTCAGGCAGAGGAGGGGAGGTGGGAAAGGAGGTGAAAGTGAGCTATTTCCGAGGGAGAGAGGCAAAATAAGAAAATTCCCCGACAGATTCAACTTCGTTCAAAACGTCACAGATGTCGTTTACTTATTTGGGATGGGAGAGGGAATTGAATTGTCGTTTTGAATTAAAATAAATCGATCCATTACAATTCTGTTGGAATGAGACTGACCATAATATCCTAAACAGATTACGTCCTGCACACAATAAAAAGTGGATGGGGGTTATAAAAAAGGAGAGATGTGGGTGTGGACTGGAAAAATGTAAAATGAAATGAAGAGTATTGAGAAAAAAAACGAGTTCATATGGCAGAATTTTAACGATCGATGGGTCCAAGAGAGAAAAAAAAAAATGAGTTGGGGAGACCTTCTGACTCTCAGTGGGGCCAGCCAAGAAAAGCACAGCCATCTGGGCGATAGAATGGACTCACCCGTTCAAGTTTCTGGAAATATTCTCGTAGAAATGATGTAGGATTGTCGGGCCGTACGACACACAACTGGACAATGCAATCTTTGAGGATTTGTTGAATATTGTGACGGGCTACGTAGGCCTCACACTCACGGAGGCTCTGTTCTTCATCCAGATTCGCCGCCATTTTTTCACGTCTACAAACGTCTACAATTTTCTCGCAATGAAAAGTCTTCCAGTCTACTGCACTCACGGCTTTCAGCTCCACCTGGTGTCCAAGTTTCATTCAAACTAATTTAAAAATTCCTTCGCTAGGTGGCTTCAATCACATTCTTTCCATACCCTTTTCTTTCATTCATTCACTTAATAATTGAATTGAATTGAACATCAAATTAAAAATCAATGAATAATGACTTGAAAAAATTACGATTCGCATTCTTTACCAGGTTTACAGGGCATGGTATTCTTTTCATTGATAACCTTATCTGATACGGTAAAGAATTAACACAGTGCTTTCGTAATAAGACTGCAGGCTACAAATTGGAAGCGGTAAAATAATCGAAAGATTGCGTAAGTATTTAGGTTGACCCTGACCGGATTTGCAGGGACCCAAAGTACAATATCATCTAAAAATACTTGTGAATAATATTCTATATGCCAGTCTCTTCATGTAATAATATTTACAGTGCATCTGACAAATACACACTAAGGTCGCCCTGATTCTATCCATTTCCGAGAGTGCAGCAGTTCGTTTATTATACGCAAGTATTTCTGCCTTTTCCCTTCTAATAAAAAATCGAAAAGAACTTGTTGCTCTGTGTTGCACAACTTGAGACCTACTATATAAGGGGAAAATATTTAGCAGTGCTGCGCACGGGACCGCTGTCTGGATTTCAATATTATTTTGGTCGACGACTAATAAGGAAAACAGCGATAATAGAGAAATGATCACAGACTGCAGGGCGTCCAGTTTGATACACACGTGTCAGGTTGACTATAGCACTATAGCAATAATAACCGACTGACTATGATGTAGCTGTGAGTTGAACTTATCACGCTCTCAACCACAATACTATAAAATTTCAGGTGTTGGCGCAAAACTCTTTGAATTATTAAAATTTATTGTAATTTTACAATTCTTATCAATTCAAAATATGATACAAGTATAAGTTGGCCTTGAGAAACATAATAAAAAAAGTTGTATTAAAACTGATCATCATGTATGAAAAACCTTGAAAGTTGATATAACTAGTTGAAGTATTTTCCCAATAAAATAAGGAATTTTGGGATAATTACAAGTGCAAAGAAAAAGGCTCGAATGCTTTTATTATTAGGAAACAGTTTGATGTTAAAACATATTAAAAAACCCTCCAGCATATGCATGAAATTCATCTTTATTAATGTTAGTCAAATCATGAGATCTACTGAATGGAATCTGAAGTTATATGCACTTTAGAGCACAGATAATAAAATCGTGAGATCAATTGAACAAATGTTATCAACAACCAATTCGGCAGTTTGAAATGTTTGTCAAGACTCAAGATATGAAGGTGTGAAACCTTGTTTTTCTCCTGGACATGTCTAATAATCGAGGGAAATGCAATAGCTAAACATGTCTCATGTTTTGACAGATAAATAAAGTAATTTTTTGATAAGCAAAGAAAAATTTTAAAAAATTCCCCTTAATTTCTGATAGGAATAAACAAAAAAAGAAACTGCTGCTTAGATTTTATAATAAAGCAAAACACATTTTCACTATTTTTTTAAGCATTTAGCTCGTTTTCCTCAGAAAAAAAATCAAACAATTTAACTTAGCTAATTTGATGATTTTAAAAAGGTCTAAAAAAATTGTTTAGCAATTTTCGTTTTACGCAAAAAAAGTTTTCTTCATTCTCAATTCTCAAGTGTGTTTGAAATAATATTTTGTGATGCAAACGTTATTTTGACGTCTGATATTATTAACGATTGAGTGCGGAGTGCCATTTGAATTCTTAGTCACGGAATTTACTGCGCATCGTTACAAGTCAAAATATTATACATGTGTTAACGTTGTTGAGAAAACAAAAAAAACTGGCGGGCGACTTCCCGCCAGTTTAGTAAACACGCGGTAGATTATAAAAAAGCTTGATTTTATATCGCTAGATGTCTACGGATTTTTTTTCAGTTACAATTTTTGATAATAGATTTGTTTGTTAAATAAACAAGTAAAAAAGTATAACTTTAAAATTTTTGCCAGTTTATTTAATCGACTTGTGTATTTCATTTTGTTCAATTTGGTTTAACAATAAATCCTTACTAAGCAACTTTTGGGATATCGATATTTTAAAACTCAATCTCCGCAAGGTGGTGTTCCAGTTAGTTAGTTCCACAGCACAGTTCAGATGGCGTTAGTGCGGATAAGTTAAGATGGCGGTACGCTCTTCGCGTCGTATTGACGAACGATTGAGTTAGAGCTAAGTGGTTTTTATTTGGTTTTTTTCTTCAGTGGATTAGTTCTGATCTATGTCAGAGAATACAAATTCTCAGATTGAAAAAGTTTCGGTGAGTTTCATCTTTGGTCAACATTTTGGTGTTAAACAAGTAAACTGGTGCGGCAAGTGGCTTTACCCGCGCTTTCAGTAAGAATCGGTGCAACGGGCATAGCATTTGTGAGTCTTCTCCGGCAAATTTGAGGAAAACTCTGTTCATTTGTGCTTATGTAACTGTTATTTCACAGAGTTATTGCCATAAAACTTGTGGAGTGTCAATTTAGTACATAATCTGTATATTTAATAACAAACAATTGTTTATCACTAAAGTTAACATGTTTTTGTTAAAAAAATAGTGAGGTGTTTGCGGTATGAATTCTGCTTTTGAAGTCAAAGACACTCCTTCAGAGGAATTACCTCTGGATGTAGATCTTCTTGGTAAGTTTTATTTGTGAATTAAGTTTAAGTACCAGTCTAAATTTTCTTTTGATTTCTTAGGTGTAGATTTTAACATAGAAGCTGCAGATGACATTGAAGAAGTCTCCACTCCAGCCTATTTGGATAGTTTTCCTCCATTGGAATGTCCTAACACTGTTTCTGACAGTTCGGAAACAGAACAACTTGAAGCGAGCAGTGCAAATGAGAATGTGGTGCCTAGTGTGTTGGTGAATGGATCTCCTGTGCCTAGTAGCCCACCTGTAGGGAAGAAGAAGCGTCCCTACATTAGGCGGTCCACCCCTAAAAGTGAGGGCCCAGTGGTCAAACTCCTTAAACTATCACCAAATACAATATCAAAACATACGAACGGCGAAATGAAACCGCCGTCAGTGCCAGTGTCACCGCATCAAGAGTCAGAGCCAGCTGAAACAACGCCAGTTGAAGAATCTGTGGCTTTGCCTGTGCCTCTTCCCGTACCCAAAAAACGAACAGTGAATGGTCCGAATCTATTAAGGAACAAGCAAGTGAAGAAAAAAGTGGTAGGAAACTCTAAGGCGGTTTATCGTAAACCGAGTAAAACGGGTGATACTCTAAATCGGACATCAGTTGCTGGAGTAAAACCGCTTGATGCGCAACCAGAAGATAGTGGATTCGTAGAATGTGTAAAGTGCTTCGCTGTTGTCAGCGTCTCATCTGCCAGAGAGCATCTCTCTGTGTGTGGGAATGCCGTTTTACAAGCAGCAGAAGAGAAATATTCTGGTACGTCGTTCACCACAAAGGATTTTTCAATTTAATGACTAACGTCGTTTTTATCTCCTGTTCTAGTGCCACTACCGACTGAGAGTCTGCCAGCAGTGACACCACTGGGACCTCCTCCTCCGTTTCCATCCCCGTCACCGATTTCGCCATCGAAAGGCTACGGGACAAGGGCAAGCTCGATCCGTTCCGTTCAGTCAACTTACGGCCCGGACGCTTGCGGGATCTGCGGAGCACGAGGTCTCAATGATGGCCTGTCGCGGTACCTGCATGCTCATCTTCACCACCAACGGCATGCTTGTCTCGTCTGTGGTTCTATGCACGCCAAAGTGTCAGCACTTGTCAAACATCTGCAAGCCGTCCACGGCAAAGAGGATAGGTATTTGTAAAACACATAGAATTCGTCATTCTATTTAAGGCTAATGCATTTGTTGTTGTGTTTAAAGGTACCGTGGCCCTTCCGATGTCGCTCGTTTAGGTGAAATTCTGGGCCGTGCTTCGATTTTAATTTGCACTGAATGTGGAGCTGCCATTCACGTTCTGGATGCTGAGGCGCATAGTGTCAACTGCAGAGCAACTCCACGGTTCCCATTGCCCAGTCAAGTAGGCTATCATTCCGACAGTCAGCAGCAGCCTCTGGCTATCACGTATCCTTCACCGTCTTCAATAACGGTAGCTTCCGTTGATGTGGATAAGACGACGCCAAACATATCCCGGCAAAAGAGAAAATATCGGCGTCGGATAAAAACGGAGCCACCCGAAATTGAACCATTACAGCCTAAAATAGAGATTAATTCTGATATAGACGATAGCATAATGAAATCGCCTGCACAAACGTTTGAACCCTCTGTTGAAGCCAAAGTAGAGCCAAAGGACGGATTGGAATTCCGGTCTCCTGGAGAGGTTCCTATTAAAAAGAAAGTCAAGGTGATGATTCCTAACCTCGATTCTCCAAGGGGACTTCGAACTTTATTACCAGGTATGTAATATTTGTTAACGTTGATTCGATTTTATTTATAATTAACATTCTGTTACATCATGCATTAATTAGGGAACAAAGGTCCGCCTCCTACACCTCCTAAAAGAATGCTTCCGCCAGGCTTCGGCCGACCGACCCTATCTCCATTGAGTCCAGACAACACGAACTCAAAAAACTTGCTAGGCGGTGCGGAAGAGGAGGTCAATGAGGTGGCGGAAAGTTCTGAGGATGAAGAACAGAACTTGGATGCTGCTACCCCGGAACAGACGCCGGAAGAGTCTGAACAGACCAGAGAACCCTCTCCCGCACCGCAACTGCCGCCCCGAGAAAAGACAGATTGGAAAGCACTGCTCGAGCCTTTGCTTCACAAGTTACTGCTCAGAGTAAAGAAGGCACTGCGAAAGATTCAGCAACTCCACTGTCCCGTCTGTCTTCGATATGAGGTTCAAGAATCGAATTTGGAGGACATTTGCGAGCACTTGAAGGCAGCTCACAACAACCATTTGCTCCGTGGACTCGGCGAGGATACACAAAATAAATTATTCGCCGAAGTCAGGAGCATTTACATGGAAGATGTGTCCAACGAAGAGGCGGACGAATACGTCGACGGCAATGCTTCCCGCAAAGTGCTACACAAGTTCTGTGTCGAACCGCTAGACAAGACCTACTCTTGCGACCTTTGCAACGTCAACGAATTGTCTGTCAAAGAGATGGTACAGCATCTGCGAGGTGCCCATGGCTTTCGAATGTACCCCTGCCTCGAATGTGGCCAGCAGTTTAAAACCTATGGCTATTTCATCTCCCATTTGGTCTCTACCGGCAAGGAATCGATTTACGGATGCCGTTTGTGCGGCATTGTCGGAATGGTTAGTTTGTATATGCTCCAGTCACATCTTCGCACACATTCGCTATGCGACATATGCCACACTTGTTTCGAAAGCCAGACGGCATTGCGAAAACACATGTTCAACCATCAGCAGGATAGCCCATATGCTTGTACTGTGTGCCAGGTGTCCTACAAAAACTACGAGTCACTCGAAATGCATCTGCTCTGGAAACATGGCACTGAAAGCAAGCCTTGCCCGACATGCCAAGAAAAGACTTGGCTGTGCACTTACCATTTTTGCCCAGGGGCACCGGCCTCATTGGCAGAGGTAGTGGATAATCCATGCGTTTGCACTGTCTGCCGACTCGAATTCAGCAAGGCGTCTATGCTCAAGGTTCACACTCGTTTACATACCGGCGAGCGGCCGCACAAGTGCCACAGCTGCAAAAAGAGTTTCATTTCGAAGAAACTTTTGGCCAAACACGCAGTCATGAAGCACAGCGAAGCTGCCGTTAATCAGGCTGCTGTTGCCCAGGCAGCGGCCAATGAAATCAAATCTGCGTTAGAGAAAAGTGGACTAAAGCCAAGGAAAGTCCAGCAAGAGCTACTCAAACTGATAGGCCAGCAGAACGCTGCAAAGCGATCAGCCGCTTCGTCACGCAGGGTAAGCACAGAGGACAGCCCCGACACACCTGACAAGGCTAAAGCCGATTTGACAAATGGTGGAAGCACTGAAACGCCTCCTGAACCAATTGTTGAAAAAGTCCGTTTTAAATGCTCATTGTCATCCGACGACGATGATGACGAAGATATGCCCATGGCGCCAATAGCAAATGTCACAGATATGGCTACTAAACTGGTGGATGAAGACAAGGGAAATACGTCTGTTTCGGTAGTGAGTACCCTCAATCGTATCGGAAGCTCAATTTTTGACATTGAGGATGACGAGGAGGAAAAGTGTAAACCAAACGTAGCGCAACCGGATACTGGCTCATCGAATGATAATGCGCATCCATCGCAGTCTGATGCCGAAGCTTCTGAAGCTAATGATTTAAAAAATAAAGAAACGGTTGTAAACAAAGAATTGAATGAAGATGAGGCTAAACCTGACGAAGATAAGGAAGGCACTGTCAGTAAAATGGAACAGAAGGAATCACCAACATCATCTCCAATACTTGGCAATGAATTAAAGAGTGAACCGATGGACGTGGATGGATTAAACGGACCTGTTGAAACAATCAAGTCTGCCGATGGAGAACCCAGTTCTTCTGATGTCAATCTTCTTGATTTGTTAGCTTCAGCTGCTACGTCTAAACAAGCAGAAATTCCTGTGGTTACTCCAGAGCCTGCTATCCCTGCTCTGTTGGATCACGATTATTGCAAACTTGGAGATCCACCACCGGAAGATCCTAAAAAACTCAAGAGACTGGCCAAAAAAGCTCGCCATCACAAGAAACACCGCAGCAAGAAAGAACCTCGTTACGTTTTGGACTTGAGTAGTAGCAGCAGTTCTGACGAGGACGAAGAGAGTAAACTGGTCAACGGCAAACCAGCCAAGAGTTTAAATAGCCGACCGGGAAAGTTTGGAAAAGTTTTGACGCGGCTCAGTGACAGCGAGTCCAGTTGCTGTCCAACAGACTGCAGCTGTAGCAGTTCTAGCAGCAGTAACTCGAGTAGCTCAAGTAGTGGTAGCAGCAGCAGTGACAGCGATAGCGACAGTTCCAGCAGCAGTAGTTCCAGCGACGAAGACGTGCTGGAAGAGAAACCACCAGCCCCAGCAGTCGCTCAAGCTCCTGAAGGAGATGAGGCGGATGTTGACATTGAAAACAATAGTGAACCTCCTAGTTCCTTAGAATCCTCTTCAGATTCGGAAAATGGAGTCGAATCGGATGCCGATATCAGTGTGCACGAATCGGACCTTGAAACAAGCGATTCCGATTCAGAGAACAAGAAGCGGTCGAGGTTTGCGTCACCGAAAGCTCGTAGTGATTCTCAAAAGAAGCGAAAGAAGAAAAAGAAGAAGAGACGAGCCTTAAAAGAATCGTCACTAAACTTCAATTTGGATGGTATTTCATTTTTAATTCGTTGTTACTTTTTAAAATGTCTTAACTATGGTACTAACATTTCGGATTTTTTGTGATTTAGACCAATTGCCTTCACTGATTTCAACTGGCAACACAGTCGACGACATCATCAACGCCGTGGCTAGCGGTCTCTACAAGCGGTCTCTCAAGAGGAAAAAAGAGCCGATTGCGATGTTAAACATCATGCCACTTCCTCGATTACCTGTAAAGGAGATCCCTATGGCACCGCCACCTCCAGCAGTGAATGTAGAGCAGCGCTCCGACTCTAAACGTGGACGAGGTCGACGTAAACGGAATGACGAACTCTACTGGTACGAAGGTGACAGTTTGGAAGAAAAGATCAACCCGCCTACTTCAGTTAAAAAAGTGAAAACCATCTCGAAAAAGCCGGGTCGAACGACGGCAAAATTAAAATTCACTCACAACTACGACGCACTTCCTCCAGCGCCTCAACTCTCTCCAGCAAAGGTCATGAAAACACCTATACATCCAGTTCCTTCGTTTGAAGATCCCGACAGGCTCTACTGTTATTGTCGATGTCCTTATGATGAAGTTTCGCAAATGATTGGCTGTGACGCTAGTGATTGTCCCTATGAATGGTTCCACTTTGAGTGTGTTGGCATTTCAGAAGCACCAGAGGGAACTTACTACTGTCCTGAATGCCGACTGCGGCCAAAATACCGAGCTCTGTTTGATGAGCCTTTTTTCCAACCACAACCACCTCCTCAACAGATTATTTAAAGAAAATTAAGAAAAATCCTGAATAAGGGTTGTTAAGGTATATCTTTTTGAGATTTTGTCCTACTCCATCAAAGAGACATTTGTCTTCTGCTTTAGTTCTGTAAAGAAAACTTGAAAGTGAGAAGTACACAACACCAATTTTGAATACACGTCAATTGTACACGACCAAGAATATTACATACATTCTTTTTTATTACTTAATTTGTTTACGCTGGTTCTACTACTAATTTAAGGTTAACTTCTTTACGGAACATGTTACGCAAATCTTGTTCCGTTTCTCTAGCGAGCTGAACCACAGTGCGCCCACCAGTGCCGACAACAATTTTAGCAGTAAATTTTTTCTGACAATCTAAAGCCATCACAATCTTTAAGGTACCTACACCACAAATTGAAAATAAAATCCTGTACCACTCCATTTTTTAAATATTTATTTTATTACCTGACAAATCTTCTTCCCAGAATCGAATGGATACGCCAACTGAATACGGCAATTCTTTGTTCAGGATATCTAGTAGTTTTCCTTTCATTAAAGCAATTGCCATTTCATGAGGGTTTTGATCAGTAACCACCGAAGAATTATATTTCCACCGGCTAGGCTTAGCAGCTTTGTACAGATGATCCTATCAGAATAAAAATAGGCGTTAATACTTATGCATTTATAATATAGTGCACCGATAATTACGAACCACTATGTCCGAAACACCGTCCCCGTCTATGGCAGATATCATGAATATACGAGAAAAGCGCGACCAACCAATCTGTCCTTCAATCCTTTTGGACACTTCCCTTTCTGACAAATTTTCGAATGGGGTAAGTTCTGATATCTGTTCATTGCTTTCATTTAGATCAGAAGTATTATTTTTCTGCTTATGCATTCTTTGCTTTTGTGGACTAGGAGATGAAGCTATTGATTTCCCACCAATTATGCCTTTTGACAAATTGCTAGTTAAATCAAGAAGGAGGCGCTTTTCCTTCAATAAATCTATTTTATTTAAGACTAGAACAGATTCTTTGTCAGGATAGAGATGGAGAAGTCTGAGAATTTTGGGGCTCAGACTTCTTCTTGTCCATTTATTACTGACATCATGCAACACCAGAAGTAAATCTGCATTAACTAGCGCTACCTCAGGATCAATTATAAAGGATGGTTCAAGATTATACCTGAAATAGAAAAATACATAGAATAAGGTGTACAAAAAAAAAGCTTATGAAAATATCCTACTGTTTGGCTTCAGACGGTGCAACAAGCCCTGGAGTATCAAGGAAGACAATTTGAGCTTCATCTTTGATTAACACAGTTTTGGACATCTTTCTAGTTGTATGCACTTTTTTTGAAATTGAGCATGTCTGCCATCCCGAAAGTTGATTGACGAGAGTACTTTTACCCGCGTTAGGTATACCGAGAATTGCAACTTGCAACAAACGAGAACCTTTAACATACTCAGATGGGCTTCTAATCAACTCATTTTGTATAGCTGGAGAAGACGGAATACGTTGTGTCGGTGAAATAGATCCCAGAGATCGCGATTCTTGGGCAAAGTATCTCAACGCTAACACTCTTAAAGAACAACTCACATGAAACAACTTTGATTGTTGTGATAGTGAATGGCACAACATTTTTGTATAACAGTTTCCCACGTGTAACAGACGACTTGAATGAAAGCTGATTGGCCGAACCGCCGAATATTTTCTGTGATGACAGATAATCTATGGGAAATACTGCGGGATGGATTAACTTGGTTCAGTTAACTAAAATTGTAAATTAATAGGAAAAAAAAACATTTAAAATTCTAATCTGAATAAAATAAACTGTCTTTGTATTTTGGAAAGTTTGAATATAGTTATGTTGGTTGGGGCGTGTTTGACTATTTCCCGTTTGGCCATTTGGCATTTGCCCGTTTGGCAAACAAAAAAGCGGAAAAGTCTGTTAATCCGCAATCATTTCCCGCAATATATCTCCACAGGTCCGAATCCCAAGCATTACAATCGGAATTCAACGACAGTTGTTAACTCCACAGAATGGAAACTAGAGGTTTGTTATCAATCTGTTTTCTGTTTTGAAACACTCGGTATTATTTAAGAAGCCTGTTTATCTGATATGGATTAATCTTAAAAAACAAAGATGCAATATTTCAGTTTTCAAAAATTTTATCAGCTATTTATTCAAAACAAATATGTTATTGAGTTATGAAATATTTTTGATTGAGATAGGGAGACTTGGGGAGGTGTAAAAAATTCTGAGATTTTGTTTGTCCACTGTCGTGATTATTCAAAATAAGTACCCTGATTTATTTGATGAGTTTAAAGCCCTAAGGAATATGATAAATGTGTTGAATGCATGATTGGACTGCATTACTAGATTGTTTTCTAATCGTGTGAGTGTGGTTTTTTTCCTCATTAGATGATGTGACTAAACAAAATGTTTGCTCTGCCTGCCTTAATTGTATCCATGATAATGAGTACATTGAAGCTCTAAATAAGGAGTGGCACAGTGACTGTTTCAGGTATTTTGAACGAAAATTAATTTGCACTGTTAAAGCTGTTCATTTTGAATTTCAGTTTATTAAGCCTCTTTATCATCTAAAATATTTGATTCTCAATCCTTATTCAAAATATAGGTGCTCTGTGTGTGATGAAACCCTCTCAGACTGGTACTTTGAGAAAGGGGATATTTTATTCTGTCAAATGCACTATTGGGCAAAATATGGACAGTCATGTCAACAGTGCTCTCAGGTAATATTCATTTGTGGTCTTAAAAGCAGTCTTCTTATCTGTCATTTTGTTGTTCAGTTGATAACTGGTGGCCCTGTCATGGTTGCTGGGGATCATAAATTTCACCCAGAATGTTTTCAGTGCAGTTCCTGTCGTTGTTTTATTGGAGATGGTGACTCTTATGCTCTAGTTGAGCGATCGAAACTATATTGGTATGATAAACAAACAGATTTAACATAAAATAAGGAGGTTTTTTATTCAATCTTCTCCTTTTTCTAAGTGGGTCTTGCTACAAAAGGCAAATGCAACCACTTAGTCAAAAAGTGACGGGTGGACCCAGCATCATAAGAAAACCTCACTCTATCCAGCTATTGGCTTTGGGTCCCATACCAGAAGGCCAGCGCCATCACATCAAGTTAGCCCTGCAAGATGACGTAACAAGCAAAATCCCCACACTATCCGATGTTTACCGCGGGTTGCGGATATCTGAGTAAGTTGAGATCGGCTGCTAGACCACATCCTGCATGAATTAATAATTCTTTAAAAAAGAATATGAAGTAATAGTCACTTGAAATACAAAATGCGTAGGCTAGACACTAGCAGCGATCTAATGTCACTCCACATTGGCGACCGACTGCTCGAAGTGAATGGAATGCCAGTTAAAGACCAGCCGTTAGAGAAAATTGAAAATTTGCTTCGTTCTCCTGAATCCACGTTACAGGTACTTGAATTTATCATTCGAATACACTTTCGAAACTTCTAATCCACTTTTCTTACATTTAACTGCTACAGTTGACAATTGAACATGAACCGGAAACGACGGTGTCGCGATCGAGACGTCTAAGTGCTCCGCCTCTAAATGTTTTGCGTGGGTGCGCGGATATCTTATCGCAAAAATTGGCCGCCACATTTCCACGTGACAAGATATCGCGCGACAAGGAACGAGCCGAACGCATGTTTAAGTTAGCCGCTGTCGGTCGCACTCGACAGCGATTGCGCAATACACGTGGTACACGAGAACGATCGTCTTCCATGCCCGACACTTCTTCCAAGGATCCCGATGTACCCATCAATTTGAATCATTTCAATTACAGTCGACTCAACAATCCTGGAGATCGTGATGATGATCGAGATGATGAATGTGAACTGTCGAGAACACAATCGTTTCGCGTCCAACCACTCAGCCGGAAATCCATCCATTCACAGAAAATATTCCGGGCATCAGATCTTGTCCTGGGAGAACTGATCGGTTCGGGATTTTTTGGCCGTGTCTTTCGAGTGACCCACCGAGAAACTAATCAAGTCTACGTGTTGAAAGAACTCTACCGAGTCGATGAAGAAGCTCAAAACAATTTCATCAAAGAGGTTTCGAAAAATTTGTTTTTGACACAAATTTGAATGCTGTTTAAATGTTTTTGTTGTGTGATCAGGTAGCGGTGATGCGGACGCTCAGTCACAATAATGTCCTGCGTTTTATCGGAATCCTTTACAAAGACAAGCGTCTCAATTTAGTGACGGAATTCATAGCTGGTGGCACTTTAAAAGGATTATTGCACGATTCGAATGAGCCGTTGCCGTGGGAACAACGTGTCTCATTCGCCAAAGATATCGCTGCAGGAATGGCTTACCTTCATTCTAAAAGTATTATCCACCGCGACCTCAACTCCAACAATTGTCTAGTGAGAGAAGACCGTTCGGTAGTGGTGGCCGATTTCGGTTTGGCGCGTATCATGCGAGCCGATAGTCCGTCGAGGACCATAGCACCAAACGGCCGTGGATTGATGAGATGCCGTGATAGCACAACAACTCCTTCACCTACTGGCCGTCGACCAAAGAAATACGAACGGAAAAAGCGATACACTGTCGTTGGAAATCCTTACTGGATGGCACCGGAAATGTTGACGGGGAAAAAATACGACGAAAAGGTTGACATCTTTAGTTTTGGAATTGTTCTTTGCGAGGTATGCGTTTCTCAATTAATTTTCCGCTGTGGAAACTGGTTTAATAATTTTGTCATTTAGATTATTGGTCGAGTTGAAGCGGATCCGGATTATCTTCCGCGATCAGGTGACTTTGGTCTCAATCAAACTGCTTTCCGTGAGAAATTTTGTCTCAATTGCCCTGAACCTTTTTATCGGATCGCTTTCCTTTGCTGCGATCTCAATCCGGATAAGCGACCTCCTTGTGAAGTCATTGAGGTCTGGCTGGAAAGTTTGACACTTCATTTGGCTGTCGGTGCCGCCATTCCACAGGATCTTTTGATTGACATTTACACTTATATAGGTACCTATATTTCTATCAATTCTAAATATTACATAACAATGAGTAATTACTTTCTTTTTCCTAGGTCGGAGTTCAAGTTCTTCCGAATCGACGACACCGACGGAATCCGCTTCGCCTGAAATCCGTTCCACACCGATGACGCCCATTTCGCCTTTGCGCACAATTTCTGAAGCGACTCACGATCTGACATTGGAAAGTCCTCCTTCATCACCTAGTTACTGTACAGTTGATGTCGCCCATCTTTGACGATTTGATGGATCACATCAACAGCATCAAGCACAAAATTAATATTTTAACTCATATTACAAGACTTTTACCTGCCTATAAAATTTGCGACTGGTGGATGTTGGGTCTGTCCGGATACCACCAAATCCGATGCTAATCATCCCATTTTTTATTGTCCAGCTCTTTTGTCCTGAAGCCACTTGAATGTTTTTTTTTTTTGTTTTTTTTTTTTTTAAGGATTGATTCCTTTTTTTTGCTTTTCCAGAAGAAACACCTGTTTGTATTATTCTATCCCGTTTATGAAGCCGACCATCCATCAAATCCATTTCGTTCCAGTCGTCTGAGGAAGGGCAAAAATGTCTAATACTTTTTTCCTTTCTCGTTTGTAAATGGAATGTCATTGAGGATTTGATCGATTTTTACATGGTTTATTCATTCTTTCTTCTCGACATGTATATTCCGACCAAAATGTTATCGTTTGACAAAAAAGTTACCTTAACTTTGTTACAAAATGTTATAAAAATCTATTTGAATTGCATAAAAGTGTGTGTGTGTGTGTGTTGTAATGGTGCCATGGTGCACTAACGGAAGAATCTTAAGATTACAAAACGGACGGAATTTGCGACTCTTTTTGTTTGTTTGTTTGATTTTTCCTTCTTCCAATTTTTACGATCGACGAGAGAAATCGAATGGTTTGAACGTGTCGGTTGTTGATGATCATCTACAGCTGTTTTTGGAGGTCGAAACCAAGAAAAAAATTCGTGATTGCTTCAGCCTGAGGCGTTTCTTTCGAGTGCTGTCTGTCTTGTTGGTTATCGTTTCTGAAGGGCTCTTCTACTTTTTTTTCCCCTCCGTTTTTATCTTCTTATTCTGTTATTTGTCGGATTTCTATAAGAGAGGGGGGGTTTTGATATGTGTAATGTGATGATCCTCTTCCCTCGAGACATTGGGGCGCCCGCGGGACAACGACGAATCGGGAGTCACTATATCGTGAAATTCAAAAGACATATTATTCAATTTTCTGAGTCTATTATAGATGTTCTGTGTTCTTTATACGGTTTGTTTGAAATGACGATGCCGAACGATTCATTCTTGTGTTGTTGCACGCGTTTAATAACTTTTCTCAAGGAAAACACGCAGACTGGACGTACACATAAGAAAAGGAAAATCAGTCAAGGTAAAATATTATGATCGAAGGTCGTATATGAAAGAGAGAGAATACACACACATGGATATATATATATAACTCTTCGACTGATATTTTTTCTTTTTTTAGTACCACCACTGGAGTGAGTGTGTATAGTAGTTTTATAGATTTTACTTTTTAGATGACCAAAAGCAAAAAAAAAAAAAAAAGTTGTATTGTTTGACTGGCGCCGCGAGAATCCGCAGTCAAATGGTTGGTGCATAGTAGTAGTAGTTGGAGAAAATCTACACAATATTATAATAGTATATAGTACTTTTGTGGTCCGTTTTTCTTTTCGCTATATGGAGAGAACTGCTGCTGGGAAAGGATTATAGCTCGTCGTTTTGGTTTGGCCATTGCGATGCGGGTCTCTCTCTCTCTCCCATTTTCTTAAAGAGGGCGGGCTTTTTTACTCAGTTGCCAAGCTGACTCGGTCTAGAGAGGAAGCCAGTGATCGTGCCTCTTCTTCTTTTTCTCTTCATCATCATCTCAAAAGGATATCATAAATTAAAAGTGTATTTGTTTTTGGTTCTCTGGCGGTGCGTGTCGACGGCGGCCAATCAGGAGCGCGTGCGCTTTTATCGCTAAGGATCCACTTGGGGAGATAATCAACAATTGTTGTGTGTTTAAAATATATACAAAATAAGGTATCGAAAACACTCTATACTCTATTTAGTCGATAGTTTAACCGTAGATAGTGGCCGTGCGTGCATTTGGCTATCGAACGCATCGAGGTTATACTGACAAAGGTCACGTGGCGTTATTCGAGACGATTTACAAATGAATCGCAGCTGATATTAAATGTGAACATAAAAAAATGACATTTACAGTCTGTTGCTGGCGTGTGATTCATTTGTAAACGAGTCGAGAAAAGAGTTGAAATGACATGAGCTACTTATTATCGGGCGGGATCGTTATTATATTCATCCTTTCTCATTTTTCAAAAGTTCATTCTCCTTACCAGTTGAGATTCTCTTCCGTGATAATAGAGCGCCGTGATGCAATAATAGACGCGTATACAACATTGAACTCAAGTCTGAGCGAAATGATGAGAAGCTATACGCATACACACCAAGGTCGCTAGTCATTATGTGAGATGATAGAGCGTTCGTGAATCTGGCAGCACTGTTTGGTGTGCCAACTTTTGATTGCTGCCCGAAAACAGAATTTAATATTTCCCACCGTCTTATATCGATGGGTATGAAGGGAAACAACGAGGAAGAACGAATGAAACGTGATTATCTCTCATATCCTTTTCGTTATTAAGCGACCAACTTTTTTGTTTTTCTTACCACCGCCTCCCCGTCAGGCCAAATTGATTCGTGATTTTCTAAACGTATTGCTCCCGCATCCGTTTTATCACGCTCTACACACGTTTTTATACCATCAACGAGAGAGGAGGATTCCCGAGCTGTCAGTTGTTGTTCTCATGTAATCGACCTGGTTGGTGGTCGTCCCTTATATTTCTGCTATTATTATTATTCTGAATTTCAAATTCCGTATGTGTAAAGAGTTATAACTCCGTACGTTGTTACGCTCTTGTCACGACTGCGGTAGTTATCTCTCTATATACGTTCGGTTTGTTGCTGCCTCTGCAGTCAAGTTGTAAAAAGAGATTCAAATGTCATAATTTGACGCACGTGCATTCCTCGGCATCCGGTTCGATACTAACCCCGTCACGATTATATTTTAGACGCAGTTCGGCCGCGCGATGAAATGCCATTTTATCTAATTTTTTTGGTCGACTTTCCTCGTATAATCGCTGCTGGCAGACATTTTCTTTAAGAAAAACAATTCTGACATTGATTCTTGATATTTATCAACTGAATCGAGGTGGTTATGGTTGACTGGACGTTGATATTCACGGCTGTTATTTCAACAGCAGCCATGACGAAGTTTTTGGTTTTCGGGTCAAGTGAAAAAAAAAAAAAATTATATTACCAGAGGCTATTTTATTGCCATTATTCTTTGACTTATAATTTATCTGACAAGCTGATCTTGAATGTGAAATTCATAATATTTCTTTTTTTTTTATTTTAATTTAAACAAAAGAATTGCAACGTTGCGCCATGACAACGTTGCGTCAGAAAAATTTTGGCTCCGAGTTAGAAAGTGAAAAATTTCAAGTGAACCATGCGGTTTGTTTGTTTTATTTCCTTCGTTTTGTACGTTTTTTTCCCTTCTTTATTTTATTTTACGGCTCAAGTAGTTAAAAAAGAAGTTTTCTTCCAGGTAGTAATTAGTCATTCGTGATTGTTTGTTTTTTTTGGAGAAGGGGACATGTGTTTTGTGTCTCGTCTCTAAAAATTCGTCATGGCCATTTTGGGCAATGAATGTCTCGTTGTGCAGCAGTAAGTGGCCATTTTTGAGTCTTCATAATTCAGTAATATTGTATACATCTTTATCTGTCTCAAGTTACTGTCTGGAGTTATTTGATGTGTTTGTTATGGTAAATATTGTCAGGATGTTACACTCCATAGAACCCCGTGCTTAAAAGAAAAACCAGAAGAAGAAAGTTCTAGATTTATGGTTGGCTTTTTCTAATTCTAGTGAATTGTATGGTGAGACTGGTTTTTATTAGCCATGATGATGCAAACTTGTGTTTTCAGTTAAAACCTTGAAATCTGAATAATTGGTTTCAGTCTTCAAGTTTGAGATTTTTTTATATCAAAATTATTGTTATGGAAATTGGACGATTGGCTAATAATGCCAACCGGATCTGAGACCAATTTTACAGCTAGCAGGTCGATATTATAGAGAGAGAAAAAAGAAAAAGAAGAATTTCACGGTCACGTGTAGTCATGAGAGAGTTTTGGGACGTCCTGGGAGATATCTGGACACAATAATACGTCGTTAAAGTATTTCTAGACTGTTTGTAATATATATTTATCCCCCTCAGCAGCAGCAGCAGACATAAAAACACAAAATGGCGTGCTGCAATTATCTGTAGCTCAGTAGTAGAATAATATAGTGGAAACACGTTAAAAAAGTATAGTCATTATAATTGAGTACCAGCAGTCGGAATGTCAAATGGAAGTTTCTTTATTTTTCGCACGACCTTGTCTGATTGGTTCCCCTTGCCCCTAACCTTGAAAGTCATTTTCGAATTTTACCATTTTTGAAAAAGAAATGCCACTTAATTTTGTTGGCATTCCTTTAATGAGCACACATCTTCTACAAGTCATTTAATATAAAAAAGCAACTACCCACAAGAAGAGAAATTCAATTTAAAAAAAAAAGAGAATAAAATCTGGTACTAGCAACGTTTGTTTTCTTTCCATTTTGGCTGTGTGTAGGTGGAGACTGGAGAAGGTGGCGGCCGGAAGTTGTACAACAACAAACAGACAAGATAGATGAGATTATGAGCAGTTTCTCTCTGTCGATTATTTCTTTCTCGGGGTCAAGTGAATGAAAAGAAGTTGAAAGGAGATGTGCGAGTGTAGTAAGCGACACCTGCAGCGGAACGGCGGGCAACTGGCGAGCCACAACAACATCGTCGTCGGAGCAACTTCAGCCGAGCACGTCAATGGCTACATTAAACACGTCATGCGCCATCACAAGGGTAGGGGAGGAGGTCACTGCCCACTAATCAACCGCACCGCAACCACTCCCGTCCGCCACCATCACCACACGCCACCAACCAACAAAAACGTGAGTCTCTTTATTTTATTTAAAATTATTTTATATCAACTTGGGAGACAGATCAAAGTTCAAATGCTTGGGCCGCACCTCTCATTCAATCACTTCCGCCTGTCCGTTTTCTATTCTCTTGTCAACTCTTATTCGGTCGATTACGTAACGCGCCAAAAGTTGAATTTAAAAAAAAAAAAAACAAAATAATGGCCGACCCGGAACCGGAAACTCTGTAAAAGAAGAAGAATAAAATGGGGTGGTTAGAAAATAGAAAAGGTTTTATTCTATTTTGAGGTCGTTATTTTATCGACGACATCAACGTGACCCACCGCGAAAGGAATTTCTTTTCTTGTTTATATCCGTCGTGGCTCATTTGCATAATGATCTGCTTCACGTCGCTCTTTTTTTTGTATCGTTTAGCAGAACAGTACACAGCCGTTTGTGTGTGTGTATTGAAACGGAATGCAGGACAGGTGGTCTCTCAACCGGATGCGAAACCTTTTCACCCATTTTTGATAATATCGGCCGATCCTTTTTGTTTCGTTCGCCAATTGGGGACAGAAGAGAACAAAAGAGCGGCGCTTGACTTTTCCATTCGATTTTTCCCGTTGATAATGAAGCGATGGAAAGCAAATGACGATAAAAAAAAAAAAAAAAGGTTTAAACACAAAAATAAGTGTGTCAGAAGATCCTTCTTTGCTTGGCTCATTCCTTTTTTTTTTCTTTTCGCTTGTGTCGCATAAAAACATCAACAAAGATCCATCGGCCGCCCGCCAACAACCAAAATGTCATAAATATTCGGGAATTTCCGACTCTCCTGCCGTTATAACTTCGGCCTCCACGTCTTACCCAGCATCCGAAAAGGGGAAAAGAAGAAGATTTTTGTTGTTTCTTTTCTTCTTATAAGGGATTATTATTCAAATGTTGTTCCGTCGGTGGTACGGGCGATGGCATCAACCAAAAAGAAGATTTCCCTCAAGCTCCTTATTCTCTTTTATTTTTAAAAGGAAAAGAAATACTTTGGCTGGTCGTCGCTCTTTTTCTCAGAGGCTTGGCTCCTTACCAGTTGTAGGAGAGCCTATCTTCATAGCGCATAGCTAGTTAACGGGAGAGGAGTTCGTGTTGCATCTCGCGAAAAAGATGAGACAAGCCAGAAAGAAAAAAAGAGAAATCCCGAAATGAAAAGGAATTTGTTGTTTTCACATTGGTGGATGGTGGCCGCGTGACGGGACTCTGCAGCAGCGGCTTCTCATCTCATGTTCGGATGGAAAACAAGCCAAAAGGAGAGCCGTTTCTTTGCAACTTGTTTAGTCGTCGGGCAGTTTGCTCACGTGACGATAGACGCCAACAAGTGGACAAATGCCACTAGAGAGGAGAATAAACCTAAACAACAAACAAACAAACAAAGACAAACCTGTGTTTCGATTCGCCGGCACTCATTCATTTCATTTATTCTCACTCGCTGTGTGTGCGTTTCGTTTCGTTTTGATTCATCCGCCGTAAAGGATTGATTGCGTTAAACTATTTTATCGCCTGGAAAAATAGCCCAGTGATTAGACACCTGTAACCATCTATTGTGCCTGCGTGCGTGTTATTTTAGCGTGTAATTATAGCGCGGACTCTTTTTAAAAAACTATGGCAAGTCAAAAGGGCTAACGCTAACTATATTCATGACTGTGTTGCACCTTTTTATGCACGTGAAACTCTTCTGGCGTTTTGATTCAATAATCATTCGTGTTGTTTCTTGTCAAGTTGCACAAGTTTTTTTTTCGGTTCACAATTATCTTCCTCGCGGCGTTCAATGTAAACGGACAAAGTTTGAAAGAGAGAAAAACGGTAAATGGTTGTTGGTGTTTTGTGATTGTTAGTTACTGGTCGAGTATCTCTCGATTAAAAAAGTGCGTCTTTCTACTCTGTCCTTGGCCTCGACGTCTCCGTAAAAGGTGCATGTCACGCGCGCCCCGTTTCTCTGTGTATTGTGCTGCTGCCTCTTTTTGAGAGTCATCCAACGAAATAAAAATTCGCTGGCTTGCAACAATTCTGCCAAACGAAGCGGAATTTTCTCCCTATCGTCGCCAAAGTATTTTAGATCAAGTTTTCTTTGGGTGCGCGGGGAGGTGGTTTCGATTTGATTTGTTTATTTCCTTTTTTCCCCGATCTTTTTTGCGCTGCGAGTCGTGTGTGACAACAGACGCCATCTAGCGCTCGATATGGGAACTGTGTGCTGCGCCCCTTTACCTCGCCCGGCGAATCGCCCATCACCGCAACAACTCAGTCCCAACATCGGACAAGAGCAGCAACAACAGCAGCAAGTAAAGGTAACAACAACAAACAAACAATTTCAGTCCAAATCTATTTCGAATCCACGTCATACCGAAAACAAATTGATGATCAAATCCTTGACATTTCTTATCGGCCATTCCCGCTCAGAGGCTCAACATGGCGTTTATAAAATGGGAGAAGAAAAAGGTTAAAAGGCAAGAAGAAAATCAAGAATCCCCTTCATTACGCAACAAGTGTTGGGAGAATTTGGCTTATTCGGCTCCTTTGCAGCCGAAACCACAGGTGGTGGCTGGAATCATTTTCCTTTTTTGACAGGCCCGCAGCCTGGAAGGATGGGAGGGGAATCTATTCAGAACGCGCATCTTTTTTAATTAATAAGCGGCGTGATTTTTCTTCTTTCATTACCTGTTTTTTTTTTTTTTTTTACTTTTGTGTCAATTTTCAAAATTTGATTCATTTGCTTCTTTAGAGAATTTTTCATGTCGATTCATAATGAACGCTCATTCATTATTAATCACCTGATTCGTCATGATTTTCACGCACGTGCGGGAGTTTCCCTTTCGTTTCAATTCTTTCATTATATTAAGAAGAAGAAGAAGAAGAAAAAAAAACGACATGCAAAATCGTTAGAGGGTGGATCCCATCCATCCATTCTATCAACAAAATAAAAAAAAACGAAAAACGAAATGTTTAATTGGGAAAAGAATAACGAGTTGTACACATTTCTTGTTGTTGTTGTTGTTGTATAATCGCAATGCCGCCGAGTTAATGATTCCATGTTGTGGAGTTGATGCATATCTGCCAATGAATCATCGTCGGAAGTCCCTCGGAAAGGTGCGGTTCTTCTTTCATTTCTCATCGCTTGTTGATCACGAATTCTTCTTTTTCTTCTTTTTTTAAAAACAATCGTGGGTTGATGTTTTTAAGGCCTGCGGCATTTGAAAAAACAAAACAAACTTGCATCGAGAATATCTCTGTGATGGGACGAGTTGGTTGTTGTAGGCAAATCATTACAGAGAGAGACTGCTGTACTGCACGTCACATGTAAAATAGTCTGTGTGAACTGTTGGCTAGGGCCTTATCATCATCCACGCACATTATCAACGAACCGGAACCGCTGCTTAAAGTCCAAAGATGATATTTCCCTCGTCTCACAGCAGCAAGCTCATTATAATATAATAATAATAATAAAATAAAGGCCAAAAAAGACGAGTACTAATCAAAAAGTGGCGATTCTGCCGACGAGTCATCCTCGTCGATAAAAACTAACCGACGTCAAATAGAAAATCAGAAAAAACAGAAGCGGGGGCTGGACGAAAAGATCAATCAGATTTTGATTTGTTATTGGATTGGATTTGAAAGAGAATCCGACCCATCAAGTTCAAATCTCATCGGGTTTTTTTTCCGTTTACAATCTGATTGTATTCACAAGTATCCGAATTATAATGGTCGTTGGTTTGGAAAGACACGATCAAATGGCTCAGACGCACGTTTCTTTTTTTTTTTAAAAAAGAAGAGAAACTTCTAGACGGACTGGTTTCAGCCTTTTGTGACCTTTTTTTCTTTCCTATAGCTGCGATAGGAATTGCTGGGCTAAAGACGCTAAGGGACAGTCAACGGCCGAGGATCCGGCTGATTCAGGGTTTTCCTTGAACCATTTGATTTGATTTGTTGGAAAAAGGTGAAACGTACAAACACACAGAGAAAAATGAGAGAAAGCCCTAAGGTGATTCATCGGCGGAATAGTAAAGGAATTCCCTTCAACACAAGTCTGTAAGAAAATAGAAATAGACAAGTTAAACTTGTTGTGTTGTGGTGGTGGTGGTGGCCGTTTTTCTTATATTCAAAAACTCGCGTTGTCTGCTCGCTGGCAATATTATATAGTATGTGTGCACTCCACCCAATGGATGTGAAAGAAAAGAAAAAAAAAAAGGGAAATTTAAATATACTATTATTTCGAAAGAAGAAGAAGGGATCCATTAGTGTGTGTGTGTGTGCTGTCTGTGTTCGTTGAAGGGAAGAAACAAAACAAGTCTTCTTACCATTGAATGTTTTTTCATTTTATTTTATTTTATTTTGTGTGTGTGTGTGTGTGTTGTGTTGGCTCCTTTTTTGAATGTGTAATCGCGGGCGTTATTGAGACAACGCCCTCTGCCGACTTGGACTCCAATTTTCAGCGCCTCTTTCCCTTTTTTCACGCATGAAAAAAAACTCTTAAAAAAAAAAAAATAATAATCATCATTTTCTTCTTCTCTTTCTTTCTTTCTTTGAGTGTCGTAAATTATCTCAGTTTCCAATCGTATCCTATTGCCAATATTATGCAGATAACAGCTCGCGAGCACGTACGTTCACGTCCACGGGACAGCCAATAATAAAAAAAGGGGAAAAAAAGAGACCCACATTTGGTGGTGGTTGTCTGTCCCTCGCCCGTCGTCTTTCTTCTTTAGAATTTCTCTTTTGACTATTCAATAAAATTGATGAAAAAAAAAGCGACGACCCTCGTCATAAAAATCTAACAAAAAACCATTTTCCCCTTTTTTCTTTTTTTCAAAAGTCAAAAGAGCGGCAGAAAATCGACCTGCGAGAAGAGATGAGGAAAAAGAAGAAGAAGATTCCCGATTTTCCGACTCGGATGAGACGTGGCACACCACACGTTTCGGTTGCCACAGCAACCAGCCCTTCGAAAAAAAAAAAAAAAAATACTTTAATGGCACATTTCCAACCGTCTTGTGTGTATATATAAATGTGTGTGTGTGTGTGAGAAACGTTTTTTTTTTTCTTCTTTTCGTTCGAGTGGTGTGTGTGTGTGTAGAGTCTGGATCCATCTGGCAGCTTTTCTAGACACATTCCCAGCTTTGGTATCTTGGTTGGCTCCTTTTTGCCTTCACCGATTTGTGTGTGTGTGTCTGTGTGTGTGTCTGTTGGAACTGTAGACAGGCAACAGCAGTTGAGAGCGTGAATGGTTTCTTTTTGGGCTTTGAGCGCTCAGTTGACTCAGGTGGTGCCGACCGGTCAGTCACGACGTTGTCGAGCTCTTGATCGTTTTCATTCTTTTCTCAATTTTTTCCGTCTCATTCGGCGTAGAGAGACACACACACACACACAAGTCTCTTTTGTGTGTTGAATCGTCAACCAGTTAGCGTCCAGCATCGTTTCTTTCTTCTTTCTTTTTTTTCCCCAAAGTTAAATAAACTCGTAAAAAGAAGAAGAAGAAGAAGAAGAAACTGTGCAGGAATTTCAGTGGCCAAGTGAGAACAAACACAAACGTTTACACTGGACGACAGTTCAAATGGGCAGCTATTAGTTTAGAGGCTCTTTTTCGACGAGTTGCGACCGACTCTCATCGTCATTTCAAAAAGAAACAAAAAATGTCGTCGTTTTGATAATAAATCAATTGATTTCCAGTCAGGGCCAAATGATGTGCTCACATTAACTCCGTTCCACTGTGTGTGTGTGTGTGTTATACTAGTGGAGTGAATCTTTGATTGGTAGCCAAGAAAAGAGGAAAGAAAAAAAATCTGTGGTATTTTTTTTTTTTTTTTCTCTTTTCTTTTTTTTACCGTGAGTTCTTGTTATTACGTCTTTTCTCGACTACACACACGCACACACAGACACACAACCTAGAAAAAACCCGCCAAATATAAACTTGTGTGTGTGTGTGTGTGTGTCGAACTCGTCAGAGGAGAGGAGGGGGATGGTTGAAATTTAGGCGCTGGATGTGTTTTTTGGTTTTTTGGTGCGTCTATACGTGTGTCGAACAACCAACAACTTCTTGGTGGTGCGGAATCAATTTTGTTGTTGTTGTTGTTTTTTTTCTTGTGTTGTTGCGTCGTGGCTTTCGAGTTCCGCTTCTTTCTTCTTCGTTCACTGATAAAGAAGAAGGAAGAAAGAAAAAACGAGTACGAAAGCTGCCATTTCTTCAAGGACGAATAGGAAATGTTTCGCCCTTGGTGAAGACTTTTCCCTCATCTTCTTTTGCCAAACGTTGTTGTTGTTGTTGTTTGTCCCGCACGAATTTTTTCATTAAAAAAAAATCAAAAAAAAAAAAGGCCAAAGGCATTTGATAGAAGAAGAAGATGGATCAATACCACCATCAACATTCATCTACGTCCAACAGGCCGGCAGCTGCTAATAATATAGTGCCGAAATTCTATCAGCGTAGTCAATCGGTTGTCGATCGAAACGGTTCGACTTCAGCTGAAATTGTTGTTGGACATCACCAGCAACCTCCCGAATGGCCTGGACCTCCCGTTCCAGTCAGATCCGAACGTCGAGGAGCATTCCGTCGAAGGGTAACAACATTCATTTCATCGATATCTTTTTCTTTTTCTTTTCTTTTTTTTCACTTGATTTATGAGGAGGACGAGATTTTTAAGAGTCTGGCGACTTGTTTGACATTCGAAATGTGGGGTGTTGGCTACTTTTTGGGTGTGCCAGCCGAAATTGTCAACACGGAAAAGACGACAGTAACAACAACAGGGCGTATTTTGATTCTTTTTTTTTTGTTTTGGTTTCGGTAGACGGAGGGGGAAATTGGGTTTGTATCTCATCACAACAGAGACGCAGTGAGAGTCTCTGACCGATTTTTAGCTCATTATCAAAACTAACCAGTTGCCCGTTTTTTTCTATTTTCAAGCTAAGACAAAATCACGCGTTTTTATCAATCCCCGATCGAATGGGCAGAGAATGCAAAGGCTATCCATTTTGGATTTTTTTGTGTTTTTTTTTTTAAATTTTCAAAATGTCAACTCCCGATTTCACGATCGTTGTTCTGATTGTCGGAGTTTGATTGTTGAGTTTTTTCATTACGGCACTACTGTTGTTGTTGTTGTTGTCGTCGTCGAGGGAGGAGGAAAATGAGATGTCCGATAGCTTCATTAGGAGTGCAAAAAGTGCATGATTTAAAAGCATTATATTTCATTTTGATGTCTCAAATGAAACACCAGCAGGTGCAGCAGCAGCAGCAGCAGCTGTCTTTCTCAATTTTCTTTTGTCTTTTGATTTTTGATACATTTGCCACGGTCGACTGTGTTGGAATAATATTTTTTCTTCTGATCAAGAACCGTCAACGAAATTCAAAACACACACCAGGGCGTTAGTTGTAACATCACGCTAGATGCCGACCGATTCTCTTGAAATTTTCTTTATTTATTTTTTTGACAAAAATGAAATGAAATGAATAAATTTTGAGAAAAAATTTTAAAAACTCAAATCAAATATTCAACTTTTTTTTTTTTTTAAGGATTGGCTTGATTAATAATAAAAAGAGAAATGAAGATATACATGTGAATGAGTATAAATAATGATAAATACCTGCCGCACCGGTTGACAGGGGTTCCACCGCTACGTGTTTTCTCTCTCTCTCTCTCTCTTTATCTGGAAATGATTTTCAAATTTAAACAAAAAAATTCTTCCTCTCGTATTTCTTTCCCTCTTTGTGTGCCAACTGTCGTTGATAGAAAAAATTTATGTGGCGATGATGATTTATTTCACAGCTACTTGAGATTGAAATGATTTTTCAAAGTTAGTCGTAAATTGTGTATAGGGCCCATCATTCAAGATAAGATTGGAATAAAGTGCGCAATAAAAATGTGTGGGCAAATGTTGCCAATCTAGAAACAGTTGTATTATCCATTTGCACAAGTTGCAACTGTTTTTTTCTTTTTTCTGATGGTAATATCAATTTAAAAAAGTTGATAAAGTCTTCAATTTCCTCTTTGTGTGACGAGACATCATGGCCAATATGTAGCGACGTAATCGACCCATTCCGTGTAGAAATAAATCTCGGAACGGCTTGAAAAAGATGCAAAAATAAATACAAATGATTGCATTTTCGTGGAACAAGTGGACAGCAGCAGCAGCAGCAGGCAATACTGTAATAGACATACACTCACGCGTTCAAGGTCGCTACCTCCCGCACGATTATCTCCTACTGCTGGTAGACCTCCGCTGGAGTTTATTAGACATTCCATGTTTGGTGATCAAAAATAAAAAAAGTGGCTAAATTCCGCGAAAATGAAATGATCTTCTATGAGTCGTCGATTTTTTTTTTGTTTCAATTTGTCTACACCTAGAGACCCACATTCCAGACATTTTTATTAGGAAGGGGGATAGAAAATCAACAGAAAAAAGGAGGTCGTTTCATTCCCGTTGGTATTCCCTATTAGTCACACAAATCTGCTATCGCCACCTTTTGCCGAAAAGAAAATGATGAAATGAAATGGTTTTGAGAAAAAAATTCTTCGTGCGTGATGCGCGAATAACGACCAACACCAATTTGGCTTGTCACTATAAAATAAGAGGAAGAAGAAGAAGAAAAAATTAAAAATGTTGATTGAGTTTTCCTACGGTGCGGACGCCATGGCGATGAGGAATGACAACTCCTTTCAATTTATTTCTTTCTTCCTCTTCCTCTTGATTTATTAAAGAAGAAGAAGAAAAAAGATTTGCTATTTTCATTTGCATATATTGAGAAATACTACATAACATACTATAACTGGAAACTGTTTTTGATTCATCGACCGAACAAGTTACTAGTAGATATAAACGAATCCTTTAGATTCCTCCTCTGTCTGCAAGAAGAAAAGGCATCGCGTGTCTGTCCGATTTTTTGCCAATCCCGACAGACACACACACACACACACAGCAGAAATGAAATTGGAAATTTTTAAATTCTTGTTCTCTATTTCCACTTGTACTATAAGAAACAAACTTTTGACAGATTAGTAGAGAAAGAAATTAAAGAGAAAAAAAAATAAAAATAGGAAAATGGGCGTTGACCACCAATTTAGCAGCCGCTCAGTTTGAACACAAATTTCTTTCCTTAACAACAACAAGAGAAACGTCGGACAGAACGCACCGTGTAACCCCCTAACGTTAAACCATCCACACCCGTGTTACTCACGCAGACCGAAATTTCTGGCGTCTATTTTTTTTCCCCCCGATCAGCACGCGTGTTTAACCTTATATGTAGATGTTCTGTGTCGGGAGAGATCGTGCGGTTTCCGCCAATGATCCACTATAGTTTTAAACGGCTGTTTGTTCCACATGAATTTGGCGTCGGTTGCACAAGACCGGCGTCGTCCAGACGCCTTGCCGTTTCTGTCTCTGATTGGCCGGACGTTGACGGCCTTACAAGGCCTCGGATTTATCTTTGAATTTTTCCCGTGTTACGCCACTCGGATGGACGGCGACAGTTTGTTATACGAAGAAAGTGATGAGACATCGGCGACCAGTTTCTTTTCCCTTACTTGATTTACATATTAAATTCTAACCGTTTTCTGTGCCCTTTTAGTTTTAGTTTTTTTTTTTTTTTTTTTTTTTCAAAATTAAAAATAAAATAACAAAATGGAAGGGACTTTTTGACCGTTGCGAGGTCGGGTGTTTTTATTTATTTTTTTCCCTTTTTTGAAGAATCGGAACCAAAGTCACGTACCGCCATTTCAAATTTGATTGTCTCAACGTGTAAGAATTTGACTATTTGAAAGTTTACAGTTTCAATTGATCTGTCGGTAAATGTTTTTTTATGACGCGCATTTGTCGTCGAATTACATCACAGAACGTCACAAAGGAAAACAAACAAAAAAATGAAGTAGTTCACTTAAATCGACCGTCGTTTTCATTGCGCATTTGAAACAGAACAACGCGGTCACATTTGAAAATTGTTGAAACAATTTCTTTTTATTTCAAACCTGATTTCTACGTGAATGTTTTACTAAGCGCTTGCAGTCGATTGCCAAGCCAAAACTCCCAAGGTTATCTTAATAATATGTAAAAAGGATGACGTCGAGACCAAGATCATCTGTTGCCGAGTGATCGCCACCAATATGGCGATCATTTTCAAATAGGCAACGTCGAACCCGATTGGTTCGCATCAATTAGAACAGGAAAAGAATGTGGACATTTGGCACAGCGTCAAATCACTTTTTTTACATAAGAGCTGATCTAAAACTTGTAAAAAAGAAAAAAGATAAGCGCAAAGTGCATGGACCGGATATTATTCGTAGTAAGGAACAAAATCCACATGACACAGATTGACACGAAACTGATGAGTCGCATCGTTATGCGCGGGAATTTCAAAAACAAAAAAACAAAAAACTGGCCAATTTTGTTTGTTTGGTTTTCTACGCCTCTACATGTCTGTTGATTTTAGAAGAAAAAAAACACGATTTCGGTTCTGCCCGCAGCCAGTTCAAGTGTGTATTCTCGTTCGTTTTGAAACGTTTCAAGGCACCAGCTTCTACTCTCTGCTGCGTTTATGTTTTCGCAGCTCCTGCGGCTCCCATCATCTAACGACATTTTTAAAAAAGAAGGTCCCCCCCCCCCTCAGTTAAAGGGCATCATCATGTGCGCTGCACCGGTTCCGAAATTAGACCATTTTCTATTCGGATATTTTGAGTCACTAGGCCAAACCACATCCGATTTTGTGCCTTTATTTTTTGTTTTTGTTTTTTTTGGAAAGAGGAAAAAAACCCCGACATTTATTTCAGTGTTGGGTTTCTCAACAAGTGCATCATC
Organism: Daphnia galeata; assembly: GCA_030770115.1. NCBI lineage: Eukaryota > Metazoa > Arthropoda > Branchiopoda > Diplostraca > Daphniidae > Daphnia > Daphnia galeata. The sequence goes on from CM061118.1 coordinate 11,420,268, forward strand.
ATCATCATCATCATAGGGGGGATGATTTATATATTTATGTGCGTGAATTTTCACCATAGACCGCAGAAATCGGCAACGGGACACGGGAGTCTCTATTTATATACGTCACAGTTCAGGAGCAATTTTTTTTTTTGAAAAATAAAAGAAATATTAAATATAACGTTTTTTACTTTGTCGATCATGTAGCGGGCGGGCGGATGGATGGATGAATGGATGAGAAGATGGATGGATTTTAAATGATTGTGAAACAAGTGCCATTAACCAAGACGATGGCTGTTGGGGAATTAAAGACGATCAATCAAAATGGAACTTTTTTTTAAGTGATGGATCATTTCCACTTGGTTAAAGACGTCACTGTCAAAAGAACCAAACAAGTGGGGTGGTGGAATGAGTTGAACAATTTGGTTGTTCTTCTTATCATTTATCAATTGCATCCAGCACTCCCGATACTGTCGCTGTTTTGATCTGATTCATCAGTCACGAAATGAATTATTCCTCCTCCTGGAAATTGCCAGTCCGTCAATTGTCCGTCACGACCTCGGTGCAGACAAGAAAACAAAACCAAAACAAAAAAAAATTGATGTGTGTGTCTGTTTTTCACCATTTCACGACTATTCCATTTTTAGCCTCAGGTTCCGGACGGTTGTTGATCTTGGTGCCGTGATTGTTTAGAACCTTTTTCTTTCTATCTTTCTTTCTGCGTGTACGTGTTCAATGTCTGACGGTGGGAGAGGAGGAGGAGAACTGCGACGTTGCAGAACCGAATGCCTTAACCATAATGCCCGTTGCGTCATCCAAAAGATGGTGGGCTGGGCTGGGGTGGTGGGGGAATGTGTGTGTGCGCAATCGAAACCTGTCACCTGTTGTCGTCGTCCCGTTGGGGAAACGAACGACCTTCCCCTTCCCTAAACTCCTGTTGTTCAATCGTCACAAGGTAGTTTGAAATTTATTTTATTATTTATTAATTTTTTTTTAAAAAGAAAGAGAGAATATCGGAAGGTGTGTGTAATGGTGGCTGATAACACATTTGACAACGCCATCTATGGCTCAACAATTGTTTTCATTCAAAACCAAATCGCAACTAAAATCGTGTGGATTTAGAAACTTGTGACAAATTGAAATTGAATTCCGTTGAATTAAAATGAAATGGGACTAAAAATACAAAATAAACGCCTTATTTTTTTTAAATATCCAATCGGACTAGAGAAATGAAGGACATCCGGGTTCGGGATTTTGAATCCGCCGCCTGGTACCGCAATGCGCTGCACTCACGTTACGCCCGTGCAGTGCCGTGCAGGGCAAAGAAAAAAGAACACATACAGTTCAGAACAAATGAAATTGGAACGATGATTGGTGTCAACCGAGACGATTCATCCGTTTTCATCGTTCGTCATGGGGAATCCCGATTTTGTTTTTCCTTTTTTTTTCTGTTTTTGTTTTGTTTAATTTGATTTTGATTTGATTTTGATTATCATTTTAATTCCCTCCCTTGCCGTAAGTTTGAACGTTCGCACGTACCGTCCTTGGCTTTTTTTAAGTTTCTTTTATTATCATCGCCTGTGAAACAATTTTTTGTTTTCTTCCTTTTTTTTGTGTGTTTCGATGACGATAAGAAACGGAAGAGATAAAGTGGCACCTTCAAACATTTATCGGCACTCGCTCACGAAAATGGTGGGCAGCACTGCAATTGCCCCGTGAACATTTCTGGGCGTCTTCTTGAAAATATTTTACCACCCTCCCTGAAAAAAAACACAAAAAAAAACAAAAAAGAAAAACCAGCCAGTCGAGTCGAGTCCAGTCAGTGCCAGTCTGCAAATATCGTGCCAGTTTCTCGGTTGTCGTTCACGCCGGCAGACACAAGTGGTGATTGTTTCACTATTATTATTTGTCTTTTTTTACGTGAATTTCTTCACACGGTGTGCTAAAAGAAGTCGTGCAGTTTCGTCGTCGTCGAGTGTGTCCTTGACATTTGAGTTACAAAAAAATAAAAGAATAAGAGTTTCACTCATCGGTTCAACTAACGACCATGTTTTCACGCAGAATGTTTCCAGTTTGTAGTGAGGTAAAATTAAAAGAACAAAACAGTTTTGGTTTTTTTTTTTCTTATTTGAATTTTTTGAAAGAAACAAAATTGAGAACAAAAACTGCGGGATGCCGTGAATGAGAAATCACGGTTGGGGAGCAAGTCATTTTCCCGCGGGATTTTGTTTGATTTTTCGAACCGTTGCTTATGAAAAAAAAAACTTTTAAAATGATTTTCATTTATTGTTGTTCTCATTTACTAAGAAATTCGTTTTCAATTGAGAAACACATTTTAAAGATGAACACTCCCGCCGTCCAATTTTTCTATTCATTTTTAGTTGTTGAATAATGGTTGAAATGTTTTAGCAGACGACCACGACACTCTGTACACGCTCATTTTTTTTTTGTGTGTTGGTTTTTTTTTCTCTGTTTGTTGATCATCTTATCTTTGTCTCTCTCTGTGCCTTCATCAAATCTTAAAAATCCGGCGTGAACTTTGTGTAGTGTAGACGTGCGCACAATAGTCTTTTTTTTTTGGTTGTATCTTCTACTATGATGGCCGACGATACAGTTAAGCAACGTACGTCAAGTCGATACACTCACCAAATGCCAGCATTTACATAATCAAATTGCTCACGGCAACCGAAAAAGATCCTCGGTTTCTTTTCCCAATCCAATCCAGACAGTCGACAAGGCGATCAAGGCGTGTGTGGGGGGGATGGGAGAGAAATTGATTGATTTGATTTGATGATCCGCCACTGAATGTAATAATAACACCTTGTGCAGTTTTTGGGCCCGGAAGTGTGTCGTCGTGATTAATAAATTGAACGAAAACAACGTGCAACATTCCACGACTGAGATCACAAATGGGAAATACCCTCCCCACCTCCACATCGCATGAAAAATGCAATGAATGATCGAAAAAGGCGATTTTTTCTTTTTTCTTTTTCTCCCGGTCGTGATGATGACGCCTTTTCTTTTTTCCTAATTTTCCTATTTTGAACCAAAAACCTCTTCCTTACCTGGAATTGAGTGAAACATAAGTCACTGCCGCAAGTGACGTCATCTCACTCTCTCGACAAAAGTCAGTCGAGAAATAGAATGTCGACCGCAATCAAGTCGTCGGGAAAGGAAACGGAACGAAATCTCATCCGCCGTCGTCAATGACGACGTCACTTTGCGCATAGCTCTGATTATTTGTGTCTTGTGGAGGGAGGGAATTTTATTTCTCAGGTGTTTGCCGTTCGTGAGAGAATGTTGATCTTGATTACTTTTGATTGTCTAATATTTATTGACCGTATCTCTGGACACTACTTCCGATCCAGCGATTTTTTCAGTGATGAAATCATTCGACGCATTTTTGGTTGTTTTAAATTCCCCGTTTGTTTTTTTTTTTTATCATTTTCTTTTTTCTTCAATGTGTTGATGTCCAATGTCAACAAGGTGTTGGAATTTTGTGTTGTCGACTGGATTCCTTTGACTGTGACGTGTCTGATGGGCTGCATTGAGAGTCGCCTACGCAACATGACGTCATCAACTTTTCTTTCTTTCTTGCCGTCCCTTTTCAATTTTTTTCTCTTTTCTAGCTCTTCAATTTCCACGTCATCAAATAAGAAAAAATAAAATAAAATAAAAACACAACGGAAAATTTAAGCCCTGCCCACTTTTTTTTTTTTTCGTTTGCGTTAGTCTATTGAACGATGCAACACGTAGAAAATAGAGGCAAGTCGAGTCCGACCGCGTTCAACGCACAGTCTTTGCGCCGCTTTCGAACCGGCTTGATTGTCAAGTGTCGTCGTTCTTTTTTCTTTTTTTCTCTTATTATTTTGTGGTCGCAGTAAATAATAACAACTTTAAGAGACAAACGTAAACGTTTTTTTTTCGTGAATGATTTGTTGACTCTGCTGAAATTGTTAACAATCGATTGAAATTCAATGTTCAATTTTTGTTTTGTGTTTTTTCTCCAAACTTTTATATGAAAAACTGTTTTTGAACTTAGTGACTTGTTGATTGGTGTTGTGTGTGAGCAAGTGTATTCGTTCACGTTTCGTGACTAGAATTGAACAGTTGGCCTTGTGTCTCTTTGTGAGAGAATCGAGAAAGTTCCGTTTTTTTGTTTTCTACTCTTTTCTTTTTAAGGCTCGTCGTGAAAATCTAATCGAAAAAAAAAAACAAAAATTTTCTTTTTCCTTCTCTTCCATCCTGTTGTTTTGTTGAGAGAAAAAAAACACACGCAACGTTGATTGGTCTCCGGCCCTGTGTCCGTGTCAACCTTCGTTCAAAAAAAAAAAAACAACAGAAAAGGAAATTTAAAAAAAAAAAAGGACATTTGTTATCCCAAGTGGAAAAATAAAATAAAAAGAATTGGATTTTTCAAAAATCAAATGATAGCGGCGGATCATGCTGTGGGACATGATGGATCGAGCCGGTTCACCTTTATTCCGCATTAGGGTCCGTTTTTTTTTTGTTTTTTAAAATTTTAAAATTTTTGAGTTCAACTTTTTGTTTTCCTTTATAAGAAGAAAAATATGCCCAGTATAAAATTGACTTTTTAAAATGTCGGGCAATTTGTTGTGTTGGTTTTGTCTTTGCCATCCGCACGCCGCCAACCTTTTGGAGGAGGTGTGCGGAACGAAGAATTTGGAAGGTTTTTCTTTCTTTTTTTCATTATGTTTTTCACGCCATCATGTTTTTTTCTGGCAGATCGTTTTCTACATTCAAAGAGACAGAGATAAAACATCTTTCGCAAATAACTTGGCACATTAGAAAGAAAAAATAGGAAAAATAGAAAAAATAGAAAAAGATGTATTTTATTCAATTCATGGAATACGTAATCACCTGTGTGATTAACGCCCTTGTTGTCCCGGCCAAAATCTTGTTACCATGTCCGATGAAAAAAAAAAACTCACAAACATTTATATTCTTTTTATTTTGTTGTTGCCAAGTTTCGAATGTTTAAAAAAAATCAAAACACGGGTGAAGCGAAATGGTTAGCTCTTATTCCAAGAAATGGGAAGGAAAGGCAATCGAATGTGTGTAACGGCGGCCAGTGAAATGAACCCGGAGAAATTCAATGATATATCCCCTATAGTTCCCTTTGAAAAAAAAAATGAAAAAGAAATAAAATGAGCCTATTGTTTTATTAGCGAACGTGTTTCCGTGTTGTACAGCGAGAAAGAGCAAAAAAAAACAAACAAACAAGGAAAAATGATAAAATAAAAACTGGGCTGGGCGGACGATTGCGGTTGGCACCGGTCAGGCCCAATAGCATCGACTGGAAATTCAACAAAACTTGACAAATAAGGAAATTCAAGTTTGACAAAACATTTCGTGAAAATTCAATTATTCATATTGAAATTCAAATAGACAACAAAATATTGGTTATTATTTGACATCCTGGTGATGACCGCCCGTCAGGATATCCTCCTCCATTCGTTTCCAAGAAAGAGAATCATAATAATAATAATAATAATAATAATAACTTGTGTGTGTGTCTGTGTGATTCTCTTATCTGTTTTTTTTTTTTTTTTTGGGTTTATCGCGTCTCCTCCTTTGTCCTGTGTGTCGTTGATTTGCGCTCGGCATATTTGATTTCTTTTCTTCTTCTTCTTTTCCCATACGCTCGTAGATTACCCAATCGTCGTAAAAGATGATAAACACAAACTTTGTTGGGTTTTTTTTTTTTTTTTTTTTTTGGTCGTTTTTTACAAGTTGTATGCGGCATTTTGACATGCATACGACCTGTGTGTCGTGAGAAAGGCGTTGACTTGAAAATGAACCGTTTATCTCTAAGAAAAGAATTGTATTTGATTTTTTAAAAATGTCTTATCATTATCTGACTATTATCTTTTCTTTTTGGAAAACCAAATAGATGTCCGAGTTTCCGGTTGAAAATCAAACGGGTCCCGAACTGTCAGCGACGCAGGACGGCGCCTTGGTGTCCAATAACGGAATGGCTTCAAGCGGCAGCAGTACACATTCGGCCAGTGGACGCAGTTCATCGGCTTCTGCATCACAACAACAACAACAAGGAGATGTAGCTGCCATGATTGAGAATTTCCAGCACAAGAAAACGGGCAGCAGCAGCCACAGTACGGCGGCCATGCTCAATCGTATCAACCATCATCAAAGTAGCAACATAACAGTGCCAGGATCGTCTGGTGGTGGCGGCGGTGGTGGTGGAGGAGGATCGATGGTTGTGACATCGGTGGCCGGATCACCGGGCACTACCCTCATTATAGGCAACAACAACAACAACAACCCGACTGCTCAACAACAAGTCGTCTCGTCCACATCATCGTCCACAAGCAGTTCACGTGTCAAACGCTCCTCTCAGGTGGGTGACTCAATGCAAATTTCACCATAATTTCACCGTGTATCTTCCAGGATTTCTCAATTGAGTGTGCACAGTCTGTTGCCCTCGAATGTTTCTACGAAATGAGAATATGAAATTGACATCCAGCCAGCTAGAAAGATTAAATGGGATGAGTGTCTCACTGTACCCCGGTTGGTTACAGTTTTCTTGGCCACGAGACAACCGACCCGAAACTTCCACGTAGACATTATAAAAGGATCGCCAACAAAAGAGGCGATTGCACCATAGAAATATTCCCATTTTCTTTTTTTCTTCCTTATTTCCTGAACGACGCGGAAATGAATCAGCCGCTTCTCTCTCGTTTTGTGCTGTGTAGTGGACGTGGTGGTTTATTTCCCTCTGGGTGAGAGACCAAAAGAAAACATGAATCGACAAGACGTGTCCAGTTGGCTCTCTCCATCATCCATCAAAGACGTTGAGACTGGGCGTACAGAGAGGGCCGGCTCATCACTATCTATTCTTTTATTATGTTATTTCTTTTTTTTTGGGGGGGGCTCCTTGTTTTCGTGACTTGACTTTCGTGCTCATTGTCGACTGAAATAAACATCCCACGTAGAATGCGTCAACCTTCTCTTCTTCACCCCCACACTGTTCTCTATTCTCTGTTGTGTAAAATGCTGGCCCGTTGCCGGGCGCGCGCGCTGATCAGCTCCTCCAAGAATCAGCTGGGCGGGTGGGTTGTGTGCTGGTTCGTCTCATGGGTGGTGATGAGGTTTATAAAAGCAATGGCGTCCGTCCGTCCGTCCTTTAGGGCATGAACAAAAGGAAGGAGCTGGCAAATAGCCTCAGCAGTCGAGTCGAGTGTTTCTAGTTGTACGGTTGGGTTTTCATTTTATTTGGTCGGGACGCGGGAATAGTAGCGATTTGTGTCCAGTCATGGCCACCACCGTCATCATCGTGACATGTTAAATAGTGCTCACGCTGTTTGCTGGCCAAGTCTGATTTGGATTGTGATCAAACAGGTGATGCATCATTCGATGTCGTCGAGCGAGCAGATTTCGTCGAGCAACAAGCACAGCAGCAGCAGCCAATTGCAATCGTCCAGCTCCAAAATGAGCACACAAGAATTGACTTCCAGTTTGTCCGAGCTCAAGTCCAACATGACGGAAATGAAATCGAGTTTATCTTCACATCTGGTGGCGGCAGCGGCCGCTGCAGCCGCTCAATCGTCGGCCGCCGTCGCCAAATTCCCATCCGCCGGACTCCTACAAGGTATTTTCTTTTTTTTTTCAATTCATCAATGGGCTGCTTTTGAAAAATAAAATTCATCTCGTTCTCGTTCTCGCAGGATCGCTGGAAGGGTTGAACATGGTGAGTGGCGATGGTTCCGAATTGGCCATCGTCGATGTGGATCATGACTTTGAGAATATGGTGACCAATCCGGCCGGATGTTTGGCCACCCTCAACAACAACAACATCAACAACAACAGCAATTCAACTAACGGTGGTGCTAGCGGAAATAAATCTTCGGAAATGAAATTCGAACAGACACGAGTCGCCTCTGCCACGTCGACGAAAATCACGCACGGCGACGGTTACAGCAGCGAAGAAGCTACGGCAAACGCCTCGCACAGCCGACGACTTCAAGCCGATGGACTTCACTACGAAGAGTCGGGCCAAGCGGCAGCCATGAAAGCTCGGCTGGAAATGGACGGTGTCACTGCCGAGAAAGCCGCCGCTGTCAAACAGGTCCGTTTTTTTTTTTCTTTTTTTTTATATCTTTCTCTTTTTCTCCTGAAATTTTGCGGTTGTATGGAATTCTTGAACTTCCCACCAAAAAAAAAAAAGGAAAACAGACAGATGACAATTGAATTTTATTTTTTAGTCCGGGGGATTTCCACGGAGAAAAATGAAAAGCGTGAATTCTCTAGAGTCACAGCGTCATTCCTATAGTCGCTATATAGAAAAGGTTGGAAATATTATTGGATGGTAGACAAAATAAAAAAGTAGACACTGTTATCTTTCCATCTTGTCTTGCGATACGACACGTATACTTCCCCGATCCGAGGTCAAACGACGATGGAAATAGATGGCAAAAAAGTATGGTGACCGTCTCTTTAACACGGATTCCACGCTCCAGCTGTTGTTGTGTGCCGTCGAGAGCACAATTTTCGTTTAACCTTTTTTTTTTGTTTTTTTTTTTTGTTTTCTAAATTAAATGAAACGTAGGGAACAGACCACCGGTGGTGTGTTGTGTGTTCTGGTGCCAATCAGGTCTAGGCCGATTCTTTTCATCTCTTTTTTCACTTCGTTCGTCCTGGGCAAAAACTCTTGAAGGACAGCCAAAATCATCAAATCGCTGCACACACACTCACATCGCTATCCGCCATATTCTCTTTTTAAAACACCATCCCCCCCCCCAAAAAAAAAAGTATTTGAAGCCATTTTCTCTCTTTCTCTCTCGGTTTGTGATTCGTTGAGTTGTCACGTGACGAATTTTGGGAGAGAAAAATTACTGATTAAGGGGCGGAGTGCTCATTTTCGATTTTCTTCTCTCTCTCTCTCTTTCTCTCTTTCTTTCTCTTTGATGTGTTTTTTTTTTTTGAAAAAATGGTTATATATAGATTTTCAACATTATTCTACAAGGTGGGAGGTGCAAAGATGTACGCGATTATAAAAATAGAAATATATTTTTTTATTTGGGGGGGGTATTTTTCTGGTTGGGTTTCGTTTGTTCGGGGACACGGAAAGAAAAGAAATATATAGATATACATAACACACACGCTTAGAGTTGGTCGAGGTCATGGGCTAACCCTACCCGCCAAAAAATTTGCATCTGCGACACAGTCTGTATACGACGATTGGTGGATTCGTTCGGATGTGTCGTTCGTCTCGTCCGCGTGAAAAACTGAAAATCTGTGTGTGTGTGATTTGTGTTATCTCTGATGTCTGAGTCACTTTCAACATGTTTGTTTTAGTCATTTAAAAGGAAAAAAATTGACCCTAAAAAAATCGTTTCATTCCGGATGAATTTGACACATGAACAGAAAATTGGATTTGTTTTGATTTGACAAGTTTTCTCCGTAAATGTGGGCGGTTAAAACGACAAGAAAAATAAAAGTCGCAAAAACAAAAAAATAGAAAATAGAAAATATATCCTTAGGGGGATGGATTGTAAGGGTAGTTGGGTGTATACGAGGGGGATGGACCTTATTTAGTAAGAAAAAAGAAGAAAAAGAAAAAAGAAAAAATTCCGGAGTAGCAGCACTTTCACCTTGACGCGCGGCGTGGATGTCTATTGGATTGTGTGTGGCGCGTAGTAGTAGTAGCATGTCCGGACAAGGTTTTTCCTATAGACGCACATTTCAGTCATCAGTGTAGAGACCCAGGACTAGACTCGTACAGTGCATGTATAAAGCGATGGGTGTGTGTGTGTTAGTGGTGGTGGTGGTGGTTTGAAGGGGAAATCCGTGAGAAAGTGTGTGGCTCTGCCCATAGTGTAGTACGTATACGTACTGATACTACCGGTTCCAATGTTTTTCATTCAGATCCCGACAGCCAGGCTGAGTAGTCGTCGTCTATGACTCGATTGTGGCTTATCTTGTTTTTCGGTGCGTGTAGTAGCGTGAGTCACCGGCAACGTAAAATTCACGGTCGATTTACGAATCGTAAAAAGAAAAAAGAATCATCCAACAATTGATTATTATTTCAAAAAATTGTTTTTCTCTCTTTTCCTGTTCGTGTGTCGCCTAGGGGAAAGAAAACTCTTTTTAGTGAGTGTCTCTGAAGGAAACCAATTTAAAATTTAAAATTAAAAAAAGAAATAAAAAAAAAGAAACAGAAATCAATTGTTTGTTTTGTTGCCGGGTCTAGTTCAGTTGTGTTCGTACCCGGATCTCTTTGTGATTTGTTAAGCCAAAAGGAAGAAAGAAAAAAAAGAAAATCGTTTCGTGTTTTTTGTTGATTTTTTTTGTGCCGTGTGCGACGTGTGTCTCTGGTTGAATAACATGGTGGTGGCCAGTTATGGGCAATGTCCGCGCTGTCACGAACGGCGAACGGCCAAAGCTAATGCGTTGAAATTCCTCTGTCTGCTGGAATATGAGGGCAAGGTCATCTTCTTCCGGCCAGTGGTACACATTACATTATTATGATTGCTATTCTTTGTTAATCAACTGTTTGCCGACAACTGGGGTTGTTTTTTTCATTTTCTTTTGTTCGCCATTTTTTTTTTCTCTCAATTTTATTTTCTGTTGATGTGGGTTTCTCATTTTTCTGCCATTGTCTGGTTACAACAGGAGCAGAGATCGTTAAAAGCCGGCGACGTGACGCAACAAGAAAGTAGGACGACAGCAGCTGCCAGCATGAAACTGACGACAGACAATTTCAGTGCCGAAAAGGTCAGTTTTCATCTTTCGTCTTATGCAATTCTTCTTCTGCAATGCAAACAGGATTTTTTGTTTTATTAAGTTCGTATTTGCCGCTTTTACCAGGTTGCCATGGCCACTCAACAGCAGAAGCAAACGGTAACTTCGTCTGGTCGATTCAATCAAGAACGTCACGCAGCGGCCACTTCTCAGTCCAAATTGACTATCAACGCCAAATCCGTCCGCAAAGAATTGTCGGTCGTTTCCTCGTCTCAGGTGAGACAATCGGATGTGATTGTTGTTGGGTTTTTTTTTGGGGGGGGGGGGTGTTTTTATCTGTTTTCCAATCATTTGGAATTGATAACAAATGAATCAATGAAAGTGACGCGTTTCCTCTTTTTTTTTTTTTTTTTTTGTTTTTGTTTTAATCAGATGAACGGAACATTGGTATCATTAGAGGATGCCGATCTGATGTCATCGCTACCTTCGCTCGACGACCTGGACATCCTGGACTCGTCTTCCGATTTGGCCGAAGTCGAACAGGCCAAAACGAAATACACGGGCGTCATGTCGAGTTGCGTCGAGCGACTCAAGGAAATGGCCAAACGAAATAAACAAAGTCACATGATGCCCATCTACCTTGATCGGGTCAGCCAAATGGTCGGCAAGGCCTGGGCCGTACCGGCGCCACACGGTCAATCACTTGCCTCTTCCCTGTGCGACGTTTTGCGCGATAACGGCGGCCTCGACGTTCTCATCAACAACTGCGTCGCCGACGACAGCAATCTCCAGCTGTCCAGCGCCCGTCTCCTCGAGCAGTGTCTCACACAGGAGAATAGGGAATACGTCGTCGAATGTGGACTTGATAAGGTAAAAGTCATTTCTCTTATTTCGTCAATTTCTCTTGGATTTTCGTCGTCGTCGTCGTCGTCGTCCGGTGATGACCTTTAGATTTGCTGACGGCCTTGATACTTCATTCGTCTAGTTGATGTTTTTTCTTTGTTTTAGTCGAAGGCTCCATCACAAAGTCCTTGATGCAATGCTAATCTCTTTGTGTGTGTGTTTCTTTTTATAAAAACAGGTGGTGTCGGTGGCGTGCGGATGTACGGAGCCGTCGGCTCAGGTGGACCAGTCGCGGGTGGGCACGGGTTTACTGGAACATTTGTTCCAGCACAATGACGTGACGTGCAGCGAGGTAGTCAAATTGGGAGGACTCGACGCTGTAGTTCGGGAATGTCGTCGATCCGACGTGGAGATCCTGCGACACTGCGCCGGCGCATTGGCCAACCTGTCGCTTTACGGCGGTGCCGAGAACCAGGAAGCCATGATCAAAAGGCAAGTGCCCATGTGGCTCTTCCCGCTGGCCTTTCACTCTGATGACAACATCAAATACTACGCCTGTCTGGCCATTGCCGTTTTGGTGGCCAACAAGGAAATCGAGGCGGCCGTTCTCCAGTCTGTGACTTTGAACCTGGTGGAACCTTTCGTCTCGACCCACAATCCCTACGAGTTCGCCAACACGGTGGCGGCCACCTGGCAACACCACGCCCGAAGAGGACTGGGACAATCGAAAAATTGGCTCAGGAGGCTCGTGCCCGTCTTGAATTCGAAGAGGGAAGAGGCCCGCAATTTGGCGGCATTTCATTTTTGCATGGAAGCCGGAATCATTCAGAAGAGTCAGGGCAGTACGGACATTTTCAGCGAAATTGGAGCCATTGATCCGCTCAAGTCTGTGGCCTCGTCGCCCAACGCCATCGCTTCAAAGTACGCGGCTCAAACGCTGCGGCTCATCGGCGAAGAGGTGCCGCACAAATTGAGCCAGCAGGTCCCGTTGTGGTCCAGCGAGGACGTCCGCGAATGGGTCCGCCAAATTGGTTTCGACGACCACTGCGAAAGCTTCGCCGACGTCTGCAAAGTCGACGGAGATCTTTTGCTCCAGCTGACGGAAGAGATGCTTCGTGACGACATTGGAATGCGCAATGCCATCCTGCGGAAGCGTTTCATGCGTGAGCTGGCCATTCTCAAGAAGATGGTGAGCAATTCATTGGATGATTACACATTATTATTCAATCGAATTAATATTTCACTTGTTTTGATATTTCAGGCGGATTACAGCAGCTGTGACAAATCGAGTCTGAACGATTTCTTGCAGTCACTGGACCCGGCGTTTTGCGCTTACACTTACTCGATGCTCAACTCTGGCGTGGACAAAAAGAGTCTACGCCTTTTGTCCGAGGAGCAACTGTTGACGGAATGCGGAATCATCAATTCGATACACCGGCAGCGCATCTTTGACGCCATCCGTGGAGAGAACGGCATCTACGATTATCTTGACAACAAGCCACTGGATGCCTTCATCAGTTACCGACGATCGACTGGATCCCAATTGGCCAGTCTACTTAAAGGTGATTGTGAAACACTTTGACAAATAAAGGGAAATGATCCGTATGCTAACGGTTGATTTTTTTTGTATTTAGTCCACCTGCAATTAAGAAACTTTACCGTTTTCATCGACGTCGAGCGATTGGAAGCCGGTAAATTCGACAACAATCTCCTACAGTCCATCAGTCAGGCCAAATATTTCCTGTTGGTGCTGACGCCCAATGCGCTGGATCGCTGCCTGGGCGATGACGAGCGAAAAGATTGGGTTCACAGAGAAATCGTGGCTGCATTGGAATCCAACTGCAAAATCATCCCAATCATCGACAACTTTCAGTGGCCACTGCCGGAAGATTTGCCCGAAGACATGCGAGCTGTTTGCTACTTTAACGGTGTCCGATGGGTTCACGACTATCAGGTACGGGTACTTGTCAAATTATCCATTTTGAACTTGTTTTTTTCAAATTTTCCTAATTTCTATGTTAACAGGACGCTTGCGTGGACAAACTGGACAAATTTATGCGTGGCGACGCATACGGTAAAGGTGATCACATTCACGGGCGACGACCTCAGGATGGAGTTCTGACTCCGTCGTATACTCCTGGTTCGGCGTCCATCCTTCAGCCTGGAGCTACGATCTTGAATCGCAATTGCAACAACGGCAACGGCGTCCAGCCAGTGCCACCATCATACCAAAGGCAAGGAAGCAACGAAAGTGGCAAAGGCTCTTACTCGTCCGACAAAGAAATGGGCGGCATCGGGAGTAATGGATTCTGCAATGGTGTCGGTGGCGGAGGTGGCGGAGGAGCTATATCGGTAGCTAACCCGGTAGCTCTTCACAGGTACCTATCATGTGCGTCACGGCTTCTCTTTCTCTGGTCTTTGTCCGTCTTTATTCTTGTTTTATCTTATTTTATTATTCCTCGCTTTATTTTTATTTTCCAAATTTCAAATGTTTCTCTTTATTTGTCACACGTCTCGGTACGTCGTTTTCTTTGGGTTTACTCGTTTTTTTCATCCATCCGCAATTTCTTTTGGGTCTGTTTCATCTATTTCTGTTGCGGCATTCTTGTTGAACTGACGATTCAAACTTATTTTTATTTCTTTGCACTTTGGAGATTCTTTTGCTTATTTATTCATCGAAAAATAAAATTAGCTAGGCTTAGTAGAATTAATTACCCCACAAAATATGATTTATCGTCTTTGTTCCAACGGTTTAATTGACTTTTTGGTGTTCGTGTTTTTTTTTTTTTTTTTTTTTTTGTTTTTTTTTTCGGTTGATCTAGAAATCATCTCAGAGCTGTTTCACCAAGTTGCACTCAACGTAGTCCAAGTCCCAGTCGCTCATCTCTTCAGCAGCAGCAGCAACAACAAGGTCCGGGTGGTCAGTGGCAGAAACGTTTGTTGTTGAGAGGCTCGGCCGGAGAGCGTGCTGCCAGTCCATCTCGTTCCATTTCTCCTCGTCCCATTCCCATCAGTCCATTGGTTCAGCGTCGTATCTCTGCGGGTCAACATTTACCGGTGCCATTCTTCAATCAAGCTCGTAACGGATGGGTGACGCCCATCGGTTCCCTGTCTGGAGGTGTTCCAAGGTCTCGAAGCCTGGACACTGGCCTTTGCCACGACGCCAAATTGGACCAAGATCACAATCTTCCGTCGCAAATCACCGAAGTCGTCATTCCCGATACCAGCGACTCTGAAGAACAGGACGAAGTCTTGGAATCGCCACCAGTGCGGATTGAGCCGCCCATTCGACCCAACACTTTGTTCACAAAGTCGCCATCTCCTCCCGTTGTCGTCGTCCAACAACCCAGTCCGACAACGGAACGACCTAGCCGCAGGGATCGCACGCCAGTGGTCCGGACCAAATCCAAAGCGGCTCAGACCATTGTGGCGGCCATCAATCAAGCGGCTGGTACCCGTAAAACTCCTCGACGATCGACGGCGGGCGATGATGAGTCCCCGGAACCAACGACACCTACCGGATCTGCCAAATTCGTTGATCGCTGCGTCACCAAAATGAAAACTTTAATCAACAAGTGAATCTTAAAAATAACAAAACGAAAACACTCGAGTGAAAAATCCGATTGACATCATCGATGAAAGTGTCCTCCCCTTCTAAAAAACAAGAAATTCTAAACAGTTGAGGGTACTTTCATTAGTAAATATCGTTAGTGCAACGAGTTTAGTGTCTCTTTGATTGTTTTGCACGAGCCAAATAATGATAGATTATCATTGAGGGCAGCTCTTACCTCTGTACCACACACTTCCCAAATGCACCAGTGAAAATTTGATTTGTTCCTTTTTGCATCACGTGCTCTCGGTTGTTTGTCTGTGTGATTGTGTAATATTGGCTTTTGGTTTTCTTTTTTTAAAAAATCATTTCGATGATCAATTGGCCGACCCAAAAATAAATTTTGGTGGGGTGCAGATAAAGATTACAGAGGTGAAGAAAGCAAACCAGCAACACTTGAAAAAAAAAAACTTGAAATCATTACATCGTGTCGTCCTTCATGTTTCTTTAATTTATTTTGCCTGTTGCATTATGACGTGTGCCTTGTGTTTATGTGTGTGTTGATGATAATCACGTGCCTTTTGCGTCTATACTTTTGCTGTGGCTGTGAGTTGAGGCCATACATTTGATTAACTCCTTTTTGCCGTTGCCGCTGCACCCACGCATATACATAAATATATATATATATATAGTTTATATATATGATTTGATGATTATACAAGAAAGTGCAGCTCGCTGTATGAATACATTTTCTCCGTTTGGTTATTGTTTATTCAATCGTTATTTTCCCTTCTCTGATGCCCATCGTGATGAAAACAGAAATACACGTTTATTTACTATGCAAAAGGCTATATGAATATCGTATTACTTGCTATGAATTAACATAATTTGTTATTAAATTCCGTTCGACGTTAGTTGACTTAGTGTCAGACTGTAAGTAGGTCTACTACTAATGCTTCGTAGAAATGGATTGCCAATTGAAAAGCTGCATCGCCATTTAAGCAGAGACTTTAGGAATTTAATACATTTTAAATTATTTTATTTAATGATGAGAGCATGAGTGAACAAAGGCTGATTTGACCAAGGCCCAAGCAGGTGCAGGCCGACTGGCCGAGTCGAAAAAAATAAGTTTAAAAAACATGTCTATTATTATTTATTTAATTTGGCAACGTCGATTCTATTGATCGTCTGCTTTCTGCTCACTCACTCTGCTGATCAAACAAAATGTCAGCATGTCAGTCCGTTCTTTTAAAAGTGAAATCGTGGATTAACTGTGACATCTTAGTGACCATAAAAAATGTGACGTTCGGAATCAAGTAAATCATTCCCTTCAACTATATTTCAAGCGAATTTTTCCGTGTCAGACTCCCATCAGCTCTTAACTATTCCTGCAACTGTGACATTAGTGATGACATCTCGACCATCCCAAATAACGTTTACAAATTTACACTCTGATTTCCTTCATGGTGGACACTTGAACACAATTTTAATCGGTGATAGTGTTTGATTGAAGTCAAGTCTGGTTAAGTCAACACTAGTTCATCTTAAGTTCAAGATTGAATCGCTCAAATTCATATTGGTAAGTCTACTTCTTTACTTGACTCTTGAATATGTTTAGGTCTCCTTTTAGCTCCCTAAATTCTTTGTAACATTATATGATTACCTGATGAATTCAAACTAGTTAACTATGTGACAAGATACGTCTACACTGTTTGTCAAGTCATAGCTGGCATGCTGGCATATCCAATTAACCATCATTAATAAACCCTTTACACACTTAGTGTCTGTTTAACTAATTCTTACATTCTTCAAGTGGTTGATGTAATGTTTCACTAATTTGTTTTTCCACGTTTTTAATTGAAACCTAATCTCGTCTGATATTCTCTTCAACTTTGAACTAGGAATTTACGACGCTTATTGTTGGCTCAAGGTCGAAATGACTCCCTAGTCCCCCAACATCCACTACAACTCAAATTCTTCACATGGTCGAGGGAATGACGAACGATGGATGGACATCCGCCATCCGGAATCCATATTCAAGCAATGCCTCACAAGGTAGGAAATGTTACTTTTCACATTTAATGTTTCTCTCTTTTATTGTTTTATTGTTGGTCGGTCATTTTCTTTCCGTTTTGTTTGACCGTATTTTTGCGACAAATCCCTCTCCATCCCCAAACAGAAGATGTAAAGGATAGGTAAAGTTATTCATTGCTATCCGGTGCGGATGTGAAATCCGCCGTCCGTTGTGTGACTGGACAGGATGGGGAACATGGCGCTCGTGTTTCAGGTTTCGCATAGGCGACGTTCTTCTCTGATTGAAAGGCGGTGCTATCAGCGGAACTCGGCCATTTGTTAGTTCCCATTGGCCGTAGCCATTTTCCAGTTGACATTGCGGGTCGTTCGGGCCGTCCATAACTTGGACATGGGGACGGCAATTTCCAATCCGGGCCACTTTTGTTGTTGTAGTTGTTGTCGCACGGAATTGCTTTCCAGTGTGTGAGGTGGATTGGACATCTCGTCCGGAATTTGATCTTCAGGCAAACTACAGAGACCTTGATCAATAAGATAATTAAAGTTTCCTGCTCTTTTATGCTTTCAAGATAGTTGTAATTAAGAAGATTGTTCAGTAGATAGCAATCAAATGTTTTTCGTCTCATTGACTTGTCTCCGCAGTTTTGAGTTGGTCGCGTGTTGTCTGACTAACTCGTTCAACATTTGAAACAGGAATAAATCGCCTGGTTTTGTACCTTGATTTCCGAGTCGCTAGTCAATCGAGCCAAAACGACCGTATTATTTATTTTGGGGGTGATGGAGAGGCAGGGGTGTATGTACAAATCCTATTTGGCATCTGTACTATTTCGAACGGAAATTTAAAATGAAAAAAAAAACTCTTAGAATTTGTTTAAAATGATCAAGTGGAAGTAGTCTATTTGGGTTTTTTTTCTTTTAGACACTGTAGAGTGTTTTTATTCTACAGTCGACATATTAGAGATACCCAGCAAATGGCTTGTAGTTCTTTATCACTTTCGTAGGCAGCTTTTTCCTCCTCAAGTTTTCAATAGAATATCGTGGTTTCGTCATCCTTCTTTGGTACTGATTTCTTATATCCATCCATTCCCTGACATTCTTTCGTTCCTCGAATGTTGGCACGAAATAATTGGAAATAAAATGGGTACAAAGAGGAAGAGAGAAAGGTTGAGCTTTGGGTCTATTAGTTAGCCCTGCCCTAATGGTAAAACGAAAGAATATTTTGGGAGTAACTTGACTTACAATGTAAATGAATGTATGATGCAGACTTACTCGGTTTTGTTTGCCGTTGATTTGTGAAGAAGAAATTGTTAGATGCTTTGACGAGCTTGTCTGACGAACGACGTAGTGTTCTTCTAGATTGAAGTGCAGAGAGTTCTCTTTTATAGTTCCCAGTTGATGAAAGTGCGTGGGTGACATGGAAAAAAACCGGACATACTCGTATGCATTTTCTGGGTGGAATAATGCGCTACACAGACTTAGTTGGCTTAAAAGGGAAACTCGGGATTCACGTGACTGTTTGAAATGAAGTCATTCATTTCCTTTACTCCTACTTTAGAGACGTGTCATTTCTCGAATGGAAAAGGGTAAACAGTAACGTCAGATATTCTCTCGGTCCAGATTTTACAGCCGTTAACCATTATTCTGGGAAAGCCATCATTTTATTTAGTTCATAAGTTAAAGTATAGTTTTGTGTCATGAGTGATTTATAGAGTGTTTTAAATTTACTTCCGGTTTCTAAATGTACTTATAGCTAAGTAACCATTAAGCTGACGCAAAAAAGAATCTGATTTTCGCGATCCTCTTGCAAAATGCGGGCAAAATGGGATAAAGTTCATGTTTCCATCCAAAATACCCGAAAATCGCAAAAATCGACGTACAGTTCAGAGAATTTTTTTTGGGCCATGTCATGGATTTCGTTTAAAATACATCATTCCCCTCTAAAATTTGATGGGAATCACGAATCTGTGAGTTGTTTTGATCACAGCTCAATAATTGGGGAGCTATCGGTCTACATCCGGTGTACTTCTGGACAATTTGAGTTTTCGAATTGCCTAAAAGTAAAAAGTGAACTTTGTTCTCCAATCTCCACGCAGTTTTTATCAATTTAAGCATAGTTCAAGTAATAAAGAAGTATGCTAGTTAAGATTTATTCGTGTGTAAATGTAAAGAATTACTGGATTGGCAATCCAGTCTTAAGCACGAGTGTCTAATGACTGAGACGCTAGATGTCCTTCGCTGTTGTTGTCCTTGTGTCTGGAAAATGTCTTTCTTCCTCTGTTGTTATTTTTTCAATTGATTTGTTGTATTCTGGACAAATTCAACCGTTATTTAGCAAGGAAGTTAACTAGGAGCGTTTAAAAGTTTGGCGTTAATTAAGTAAGGTTTTGTGTCATGATTAAAATGTTAACTGTCTGGCTCAGTTACAAAGTGTAACTTATCACTTGTGATATATTCTTTAACCAATTTTTAACCTCTTTTCTTTGGTTTCTCTTTGGCATATTCACTCCTAATTGATACTTTGATCTACAGAATGTGGCATCGGAAATTGGAGTGACATGGTGGTGAACTGGGACTTGGAGGTTCTTCATCGTCAAATGATATCTACTTGTGTAAATTAACTTCATTGTGAAAGTTAAATTTGTCAAACAAGTTAAGGATTAACCTTCTATTTATCTTAGTATTGCATTTTTCTATAATATTATTTATTCATGCAACTTTTCCTTTTACATATCTTTTTCAGGTCAGCAGATCCAAATGGTTACAAGTTGCTTGGATTTCAAGATTGGATACAATCACACAATGTTCTCGCTATTGGAATAGAAAAGGTAAGTTTTTGCATTCATGTTTTATGCATTGGATTTTTATGGAAATTACTAGTGCCACTATTTACTCAAATTTATTTTTTCCTTTTCATAGCAGTGCTCTTGGAAAGAATTTGAACAAGAACTACGTTGACTAAGTATTACATTATAAATTACAAGTGCATATCTGGGCTCCCTTCTTTTCTGTGGCCCCGTTTCCCCTTGACTCATAATAAGCCCGTGGTTGGTCATGCTTCCACTGTGATAACCAGTGAGGTAGGGGAGGGCTCTGGTCGAACGGGGACTTGCAAGCCTCATGATTCAAGGACATCTTTTGGAGGGTCATGGGGCTAAGCAGGAATCCTAATAGGCTAATCGCTCCCTATAACGCCTCTGTCTTCATGCAGTACACGATTGCGCAACCTGATCCTACATGATCAGGAGTGATGCAATCGACAACTGCTAGATCAAACAGCTTTCTGCACCAAACAAATAATAACCTTTATGTTATTATCGTGGTCGGGAAAGCAACAGGGCCCCCCCTGTGGGGGGTCCATAAAATAATTGAGTGGGGTCATATACAGTTTTGTTGTTTTGTCTTTAATAAATATATATATTATGTTTATAATATCTACTTTAAAATATGTATTACAAAATACAAGTTACAAATTTATTCAACATTAATATTTTGTGTTATATCATATCAAATCACAATACAACATTAATTCAACATCATTTGTGCATTGTTAAGTAGTCAGTAATTATTGATGAGATTGAAATCATCATTCACAGCAGCTGATGATCAAAGTTGACAGATGAGTGGAGAGAGCCCAAATGAAGAGTACTGTACAGAAAACTACAGCATTACTAATTCTAATCTGAAAAGAAAGAAAATAGAAGTCAATAGTGGCATTCATAATTTACATTTCATAACAACACAGAAGTTCAATCTATCGAAATGAATCCAGTCACAGCTCCAACACTTACCAACGGGAGAAGGTCTGGTTAGAAATCCATGATGCAATGTTGGGGAGAGTCCCTCGCAGATTCAAATTGCACATCAGGGCTAAAATTACAAACCACAGTTAGTATCAAAATCAAGAAAACAATCTAGCATTTTGGCTTACTTATTGACATGACAGAATCCTTGCCACCACATTGGAGATGTTCTCAACTAATAAAAATATAAATTATTAGCAGGATAAAGCAAGTCAACTACTTCTTGAAACTAACTCATTTAATGTAAGATGACTAATGAAAACTGAAAAGAAATAGTTATTACATTTTCATGAAAGAATGAATCCAGTCACAGCTCTAACACTCAGCAACGGGAGAAGGTCTGGGCAGATATCCATGATGCAATGTTGGTGAGCCACTCACAGATTCAAAATGCACATCAGGGCTAAAATTACAAAACATAGTTAGTTACAAAATCAAGAAAACAATCAAGCATTTTAGCTTACTTATTGACATGACAGAGAAACTACCATCCTTGGCACCACATTGGAGATGTTCTCAACTGAGGATTTACCAGGCAGCACAGGTTGCAACGATTTCTTTATTTTGAGCATCACTGTTGATACCTTGAACATAACAGCTTAGTTCTTCAAGACTTAAAAAAGAAAAATATGAATTAACTACTTGCTAGATGCACATTACAAGAATGAAGTATAGAGCACTTGTAAATCTTAGGGAAAAGGTGAGTCAACTATCTTCCTGAAACTTTTACTTACTAAATGTAGAGAACTGTAGCAAAAGAATGTATGAATATATATTCATAAGCAAGTAAACTTCCTCTTGAAACTCAAACTTATTGGATATTAGTTGACTTTAATGAAAACTGAACCAGACTGAACTAAGAAGTCCAAGTATGAATTTTAAAAATGTAAGAGATACTAGTACTAGTGTTATCAATCAAATGAGACGAGCAACGATAAATTTCCTTAAGGCTTAACTTCGAGAAGGGTTGTAACGTCCAACTTAATTCGTTAGTATAGAACAAACGTGCTAACCATCTGAGCTGGATGGATCTAAGAAGTCAGTAACAAAGAAGGAAGACGAAACCACGATATTCTATTGAAAACTTGAGAAGGAAAAAGCTGCTAGCGAAAGTGATGAAGAACTACAAGCCATTTGTTGGGTATCTCTAATATCTCGACTGTTCGATAAAAACACTCTACAGTGTCTAAAAGAAAAGAAAAAAAAAACAAAATATTCAGCGACTACTTCGACTAACCCAAACATTTTGTTTCTATGGAAATCGTTTTACATTTGCACCGTCATCAGAAAGATATCTCGAATTTACGTTCAGTCGAATTAGTCACTCTAAAGTGTTCGAAACAGACTAGTACCTCGTAAACTACCGACGAAAAAAAGAATCGCTCGTGTTGTGTTTTATTCAATACAAAATATATTCTTCCTAATCGAGTTATCTTATTGGCTGTTGCAGTCAGTGGATTCTTCCACCAAATACAAATCACTTAAATTGCTGGATTAAAAAAAAAAATTAGGGGATCCAATGTCGTGAAGCACACAACAACGTCACGTAAAATGTTAGGCAAACCTAAATTGGATTCAACAACTGGAATGATATCCGACACATCGAACAGTGGCTGGATTTGAAAGGTAAGTTTTCTGTTTCTGTAAACTTCACCGATAGGCAGTTTGAGCTCTAGTGTCAAATAGCTACGAAATGAAGAATATACTAAAGGAACAAATTCGTTTCCATTGTTCGCCTTCGATTTAAATGCCGTTTGGACAAAAAATCCAGTTTCCTGCGCCAACTGCGGTCCTAGTGATCAGAGTTCCACCCAAGGTCAAAGCTCTCGTTCGATACTGACACCAACATCACGCTGGCTGATGAAAGTGATGATACCGAAATTCGATCCACGCATAAGTAACACACCTTACGAATACGACTACTAAAAGTAAAAATCCATCCCAAAACGCACAACAAAGTCAGATGAAAATGACGTCAGCTCGAGTGTTTCAAACGCTCAACTAAATGGAAAAAATCTGACTATCGTAAATGCTCAAACCAAGTCCTCAAGTCATTTCGAGTGGGTTCATATCCTTTTCTTTCTTGTTCCCCACAAATGTTTTTCTGGCCAGCCGCTAAACGTACAAAACTGTTAATGTATTGGCCTCTGTGAAGACTCAAAATCTGGTTCCTTCTGCTTATACTGTAAAATAATGAAAATTCTTCTCAAAGAAACTGAATTGTTAACTCGTTGAAAATAGTCTAAAGTTGTCATTAATCGGATCACCATGGTAATAATGAATCGGTAATAATAAAATTGGTTCCTAAACGAACAAACATAGCGCCACGCACTATCCTCCGTGCAATTTTGACTAATTAGTGCATCTTATTGCATTATTTGAAAGTGACGAGTTATTTGAACCACGAGCGCCATGTTCCTGATCCTGTCCAGTCACACAACGGACGGCGGATTTCGCATCCGCACCTAATAGCAATGGATAATTTTCCCTATCCTGACATCTTGTGTTTGGGGAAGGAGAGAGATTTGTCGCAAAACGGAAAGAAAATGACCGACCAACAATTAAATAAGAAAATAGAGAAACATTTCCTACCTTGACAGGCATTGCTTGAATCTGGATTCCGGATGTCCATCCATCGTTCGTAGTCCGCCGTCCTGTAGTCTGAGTTGCCTTCCTGGTTTCAGATGCACACAATCATGAACTTGAGTCAAGCCAGTCAGACTGAAAAAGGAAAAAAAAACAAAACAACATAGATTAGACCATACTTCCATCTATGATTAATCCATGCATCCAACCAAGTCAATTCAATTCTTCATTATCACATAAATCTAACTGATAATGAAGGGTAGAAACGTAGCTTAAAAAAAATATACAAGAAAATATATACCACAATTCAATTACTAAATTAAGATAAAATAATGTCTTTGCAAGCAAGGACCATCCTCGTCTGAAACAGTGATTGGCTTGAGCACAACAAAAAGCTTTTTAAAACTAAGCTTGAAAACCATTTTTATTTTTAAAACTTTGACAGTTGTATGCCATTGTGTGATTAAGTCTTGCAAGTTTATGGCAACTATATCCTTCAGTTCTTTCAGAACAAAAGAATAACACATTTAACGTTACATTGAAAATAGGTCACTATTAGTACCCCCCCCCAAATTGAATAATTCAGAGTAAATATCTGTTATGATAATACTTGGTGTAAAATCTTTAAAATTTATGAACTTTTAACCACACTAATTTAAGAGGAGTCTGACATTCAGGCCCGGCCTGAATCATTCTCAATTCACCAAGAGGAAAATAAACAATTGGATCAAACTTGAAAGATACCAATATTAGATATTCTAATGTAATAAGAAATTCAGATAACACTTACCAGCCTAACCGAACAGCATCAACAGCAAATATCCAGTTGTCTTGAATAGACAGTTTCTGGGCTACTTGAATGTGCGATTGCTGGTCTATTTGTTGTTGAATATTAAGATTGATGGAATCATCCAAATACGTGTTTACTTCAATAAAAATGAGATTTTATTCAATCATGATCACCCAAAGTCCCAGACAGGCCATATACCAGGACATGATCACCTAGCAGCCTGGCTGTTAGTCGATGACGTCCATCTTTCATACGGACCAACGCGATAATAGTGTAAAGAATGGTCCCAAACTGCTCCACTAGGTGTCGTAGTAATTTTGTTTATTGGCACGAGATGTCACTGATAACAGTTGGTTCGAACTTTGAAAATTGAAGAAAAAAACAAAACAACAATTCCACTATTTGACATAAATAAACAGGCGATCGTTGGGGTTATATAATAATGCATATAATAATTTGAAAGTCGATTAATTTTTTCTCTCCTTCGGAAACCGGACGACGAACGTGGCTCTACACAAAATACCGCACGTTGTGTTGGGTGGGCCTCGTACAGTCGTACTGTCGTCCCAAAAAGGAGACAGACACCAACCGATTCTCTTTGTTTAATGCGCAAACGCTGAAGACATCAAAGATCTCGTTACCGTGCGGCACCTCGGTCGTCACCAGCAACGTTTTTCTTTACCTAGTAATGAAAAAACAAAAATCGTGAGATTTCACTGAGCGCGTCACACTAACTAGACGTAAACAAAAAACCGTTTGCAAACTTGGAATGAATGACCGGCACTTAATGACCGGTTAGACAAAGAATTGCCGTATTACCTGAAGATTGTTGTTGTTGTTTAATACGAAGAAGTCCGAAGATGCTGTCTATGCTATCTATTAAGAAAGATGTAAAAAAACGGCAACATAAATCAATAGTTTCATGTTCTAAGCTATTTTAATGCACAAAAGAAAAATCTTGCCTGCTGACGATTTCTTTAATATACAGAAAAAGAATTTAAGTCTAAATCACAACATTATAAAGAGTCTTCATTTATTCTGATTTTTGTTACTTGAAAGTTTCCACACTAACGATGTAATTGACACAGTAACAATATCAGCCATGCGACTTACGAAAGAAACAACACGCAAACATTTCAAAATAAAACTTGGGCGAATGAAATTTTCTTAGTGACATAAATTTAATGATTAGATTTGGCACACACTAATTTATGCTTTCTCCAGTCAGACCGTTGACACTCAACAGTACAATATGCAGTAATTTTGCACCTCGAACAACGTTTGAATTTGTCACGTGATAGTTTACCGCACACGGCGCATGGGTTTGGTTGACTGTCCCCAGTGGCACTGGCTTCGTTAAAAAATTGATCGCTTGTTTTACTTTGAGCATCTTCTTCTTCGCCTAAGTACGAACATTTTTCTCGATAAAGTGGAGATATGTAGGTTGTCAGGAAGGGACTGTCTTTGCCCAAGGGCAGATTGTTTTCTTGCCAGGAGCTAGGCTTCATTTTAGTCGAGTTCAGACGTAGTACGTAACGCAACAGATTACTTCCTTCAACAGTGGTGTTCATAAACATGGGTCCATGTTTGCTTTTCTTTTGAACAAATACACGCTTTAAATATTCAGTCGCCACTTTAGCTTTCAAATGCCCCTTATCGACCAGTTTTTTAGAAAGACGGCAATCTAAAACGGAAATCAACAACATTGGACTACCACAAGGGGAAAGAAGAATTGGGCGATGGGCACGAAAAGCAAAATCGGGTTCTTTCGTTTGCACTGCACCTAGTACAAATTCAGCAAATGATTGATGACTGGAAACATTGAAAGTAAGGAAAATGTCAAATCCCTTTTCGAAATAATTGAAGATGGTACCAATTACGTTTCGAACAACTTCCAGTGGGGAGAGCTGTCTCAGTTCTGGGATATGCATCACGCTTCCAAGATTTCCAAGACCCAATAAATGTTTGCCTATTATAGTGGTATTTTGTTCAGCCACGTGAAACATGAGTTCGGACACGGATCCTTGCCAAGTTGGAGATTGCTTCCATTCGCTCAAGCAGTCTACGTCCCACTTTGGTTTTTCACTAAAACTTGCAGGCCATGGTTCACGTAAAGCTTTTTTCAATGACACTCGAATGCAGCGATCAGAATGACTTAAAGTGGCTTCGATTAAATCCACCATGAATGGATGTGGAAAACACAACGTGAGCGGTTTAATCCCTACTGGCTCAGAAAGAGAGAAGGTTATCTGATGTGCCGCCTCACAAGGAAGTTCACGGTCAGTAGTAAAACCTAATCCTATTGGCAATAAAAAAAAAAGTTTTTAAGAGAATAAACAGATAAGAATTGCTTGAAATACCCTTTGGGACATCTTTACAGTTAATGCCGACTTCGACGACAAAATCGTTTTCTGATTCTTGACATTTAACAGTCTCCAAATAAAGATCTTGCGAAACCTTTGGAAAGACCGATGAAAGTGGACCGCTGTCAGTAGAAGGTTTCTTCACTAACTGTTGCTCCATTCCTGCAACAGCACCCATGGTCATCATCATAGATCCGGTAAACAGTTCTATGAGCACTGCACTATGATCCGACGTCAAATCATGTTTTTGTGGCAGGAAAAATGAAAGTTGCAGTGAACGAAAGCGACCAGCTTCATTTTTGTGATAGATTAGATCAAAGTTATCGATGTAATGAACATCAGGATTCTGGTCTGCCCAATTGATCGGGTACTTCTTTTCTGATTCTTTCGTTGCAAAAAGCTGCAAGTTAATCTTGAGCAAATGCTTACTCGGTATCAAAATCAGACGTAGATTTGGGGCTCGAAACAAGACTTTGGTTTTGTTGAATAAAGTTTTTAATTCGTGCGTGAAAGGTTGAACAGTAGTCACAATCCTGACTGGACGATAACCAGCCCAGTCGTTTGCGGCCCTTTGGGCAAGTTTAAATTGAGGAGCAACTTCCCAAAACGTCCAATGTTGAAAAGGATTTTTATTTTTTCTTTCATGTTGAGTTAGACGAGAAGCCACAAGAGAGAAAGTCAGGGGTGTATACGCTTTGAAGCAAACGTTCTCTTTCAGATGTTGTTCGCCATTTGAGTGTTCCATGAAATAACATTTCTTCTGAAGTTTCTTCAAGAAAACTTCTATAGAAGGCGAAACGCAGAATGGTACGTTCTTAAATTGAGGAGCTGGAGACCAAGTAAATCTGATGGGCGAAAATGAGCCAAAATGTTCATTCTTTGTCAAGGTCAAACACCCCAAATCTACAGGATTCTTAATCCGAAAACCATAGAGAGTCGGGATCATGCTGACTGGAGCACAGAGAGTTTTTTCCACGTGTTGTGCAATAGAAGACGCTAATGTGGCCCACAAGCTACTTTCTGTGATCAACAAGGCTTCTGGTGAACTGAGTCTTGGACTACAATATGCAAATATGTTGGGCAATCCTAATTCCTCCGCCGGTGTGGAGCAATCAATGACATCAAACTTCTCCGCTGATTCCATGTGAAAATATTCCAATTTGTCGCTCCAGCAAAAATAGAAGTTGGGGAACTTTTTGAGATTCCTATAGGAAGCAACTAGATTCTTCAGCACCTTCTGACAATACAGTGTTAAATGACTTTCAGTAGATTCACTTAGGTTGATTTCAAGTTCAGACCAAGGCAATGGTAGATACGCATCGAACGGACACGAATAGATGTTCACCAGCCAACGATGAGTTTTCGGCTCAAGAAGGGTTGGATTGAGGGCTGCTTTAGATGGTATCTCTGAAGAACGACAATTTCCAGTTTCAAAGTAAGTATCAACTTCATGCTCCAGCTTTTTCTTCAATAACAATGGAAAATCTTCAATTTCCATTTTAGATACAATCGCCCATGATAGCTTTCCAACGGTAGGAGCTTCTTCAACAAGCTTCAAGGAAAACAACTTGTTAAGAAGCTTTTTTCCAAACCTTCCACCATTAGAAATAAATTCTGATCTAGAGGAAACATTCTTTTAGTGAAAATAATTACCAAACATCACTTCATTTAGAGCACTTACCTCACCTTCACAACTTTTTCAATTTGAGATGAATCAATCAACTTTTTATCTAAAGATAACAGCCATCCCTTCCAAACATCTTTTAATTCATCAAGTTGGTCACTTTTGATGAAAAACCAATTATTAGGGAGTCCTCTATCGAGTAGTTCTTTTACATCCATTACAAATCTATCAAGGGTTGATTTTGGCCAAACAACATTGTACCATAGATCCCACAAGTAACTGATGTCTTCAACAACATTGAATTCATTAGCAGAAATCACTTTCAAAATGAGTATTGTGCGAGCAAATGTGAGTGGACAAGAATGATTTAAGTGCATAGTCATGCCCCCGTCACAAATGCTGTTTGATGCAATTGTGGTCAACACATTCATGATATCTTGGCATCCGAGAAATAATATCTATGATAGCATTACAGTCATTAGTAAAATAAATGGTCTTATTCTCTAAAAATGGTTTTACTTTTATTCCTTTCCTCCAAGACCCTTTATAGTCCTGCAAGACATTCCTTGAATTTGTAGCACAAAATGGGAAGTAAAGTGGAGCATTTTCCTTTAAACACCTTCTAGAAGGTGAAATCAATTTGGCCATATCCAATGTGCACCGAATTCGGGGAGCAGTTCAGTATTTGTTATAGATTGTAATTAACTAGACTATCACTTGTTAAGAATTAACAAAAATTCGCGAGTCGTTTAGCAATCACAACAAGTTTTTCTTAATTAAAGAAATGAATTAGAGAAATGAGAAGTAGTTATGACGTTTGAGATCAATATGGTGCCACGAATTGAATCAGGTAACAATGGCGTCTACTTTCCGGAGATTCCGCACAAATCAGCATTCTTATGTGTACCATGGCGATGTGACGATGTGTACTAACGTTAACAAGAATGCGAATAGGCAAGCGAACGTTGTGGAAATTTGCCAGAAACCACCACCACAGATAAAGACCACTGGTTCGACATGTCCATAAGAGATTTAACATGGGCAACTGTCGCCACCAAACTTGCTACCCTTCCTCCGATTTTCGGGGGCCTAATATGCTTGTCCTGCCCTCTGGTGTGCGTTTTGTTATCTACCTACTGCGTTCGGCCAACCTTCCCTCGGCCAACCGTCCCTAGAAAAAATAATGTTATAAATTATTTACTTACAACCCCAACAGATGGTGGTGTAGTGGTTAAAGAGTCTAGCTCCCGATCTCAAGTCACGTGGTTCAAGTCGTAATCCAGGCAGCTTTTCTATTTTATTTATTTGCTTCATTTACTTCCTACCAACTTCCAAACTTAACGACAATAAAATAATTACATACAAAAAATTTTTAATCAGATGTTCTAACGAAAAAATTCTTTGTGACGATTTTAAAACATCAACAAAGAACTTAACAGAAAAAGAGAAAAACAAAATTCGTCTGCAACCCCCTTCGTGCCTATTGCGTAGTACACCACCTTATCCGCTAGAGGCACTACAGGCATATTCAGCACGACGGGGTCAGTAGGGATAGGGCTAAAAGGATAGGACATGTCGAACCAGTGGTCTTTATCTGTGCCACCACTATGATGCGCACTAGTATACTTGCCGCACGATATTTTGCCATTCACTTGTACGAGATGATGGGGGGAGATTCTAAAAAATAAAAATGATTACTTCCAAAAATATATTATGAATTTAAGAATTATGATCTCTAAGCGCTCCAGTAATTTTTGATTTAAGTTATTCTTAAAAATTCGTTCCCAAATTCCATTCGGTTTTTGTAATTATTCAAAGAATGGGCGATGGACGAAGCGCGTAAAAGTGCCCTAAAAATTATGTTATGGAATTTTGAGTGACGGAGGGCTGAGGAAAATTGACAAAATATATTTGTCTTAATATCATGGTCAATTGGTCATTATGGGAAGGGACCATGGCCATGGCCCATGAGCGACTCATTCAGACAAAATACCTCATGAGTTAATTTTCTACTACTAGATGGCTTTGTGAACTGACAAGTGACAACATAAACGTAAAGTACTTATCTGTACTTCATGATAAGAATACAAAAAGTAAGGGCAAAGAAAGGCTAGGTTTTAAAGGTAATTACAATTCAATAATAAAATACGTTTGAATTATTTTACAAAACTCATTTCTCTACAGATAAAAAAAATGGATCAATCATCATTATATACTGTGTTTGTTTACGGAACTTTGAAAAGAAACCAACCGAATCATCATTACTTGTCAACTGCAGAATTTGTCAGTGAAGCAACTTGTTGCCAAAAATTTCCATTGGTTATCGCTTCAAAGTACAACATTCCATTTGCTATTGACAAGCCTGGAATAGGATATGTAAATCTATAGCATTTTATAATATATGTAAGACCTTATTCACCATTTAAAAATTGTGTTTCCTTAGAAAATCAAAGGAGAATTGTTTTCCATTGACCAACAAACTCTTGCCAAGTTAGATGAGCTTGAAAATCATCCTACTTTATATGAACGTCAAGTGCATAGCTTTGAGACTACAGCAGATGGAAAGATGATTGAAGCATGGATTTACCTTCTTAGAGAATACAAGCCAGAAATGCTTGAACTTGAATTTTATGAATCCTATTCAAGTGAAGGTAGTCATGGGAAACAATATGTACCAAGGTACAGTCGAGACACAGAACTTAAGCCAGCAAACATCTAAGTAGCCTGTGGTGTAAACAACCTGCCCAAATCTCTCAAATCTTTTTCTTTTTTAGTGATGACGACCTGCAGAAACCAGAAGAGATAATGCAAGTGCTGAAAAGTAATTAGACTCTAACCCAGTTGCCAACTTTCAATCATGTTTCTTGCCACCAGAGTTTTATTTTTGGTTTTTTCATCATTTGAATATAAATAAATCAGATAATTTTTTTTTATCAGTCTTTATTTTATTACAACGAGAGGGAGGGGAAAACAAAATTTGGGCGATATTATATCCAAATATCAGAAATAGACAGGATAGAGGTAATGGAGTTAATTTCACTAAAACGGAAACTGTATAAACGAACTGGGATTGAGGAAAACACGCGAGTAAAACCGCTTCAAATGAAAAAAAAAAGAAGATAATTTCCCCCTTTCAAACAAACAAACAGTCGGGGTTGTGTGTGTGTGTGTGGGAGTTTAGCAAATGTATTTAAATTTGCTTTGTTCGCGGATGCACTGCTGCCATTGTCTTTGGATAAAAAAGAACGCGGCGACTCCCCTGAGCCCTTGGAAAGTCGGCGAATTCTTTCCCATATTTAATTCACAAAAAAAAAATAATAAAAAAAAGTTTCTTTTTAAAAATCTCAATTTGATAAACCTCCCCAAAACAAACAACTTTATCACTTTCGATCCGCTCGATCCGCGCGGACACACAAGTGTCGGGAGGTTCTTGATCGGAAAAAAAAATTGAAAGATAAAGAATTCATTATACATGAAGAACAATTATGAAAAGAGAGAAAAGTGTGTGTGTGTGTGGATGACAATGAAACATATCGGAACACAATCCATGCAAAAAATGTACAAAAGAGAGAGAAAAAAAAAATAAAAACTGAACAAAGGGGATTTTTTGTTCGAACTGAATTCCGTGAATGGAAAACACAACAAAACATAGAGAGAGAAAGAAAGGGTATACAAGAAATCAAAGAAAAATATTTCAGACGATTGTTTTTCTTAGCCCACCTTTTTTTGGGTTGTTTTTATATATATATATTTATTATATATAAAGATCGGCTGTTCTTCCGTTCCGTACTGGCACTGAAAAAACAAAGACGGTTCCCTACCTCACGCGAGGGAGTTTGAAAAAGGTTGGTGATGGATATAGGATTTGGATGCGAGAGAGCATCACGCACTTTTCTTCTTTTGGTTGTTAAATGTCAACGAAATTTGAAACAAAAAAAACGATAAAAAAAGAAGATGGTGTGACGGGTATTAGGCTGCTGGTTCATGAGGTTTACCACAGCATCCGCAACGAATTCCACATCGGTAGCAGGCGCGCAGAGGCAAGTAGCACCACAGACACGGTACGACCAATGAGAGAAGCGCCAATCCGAACCATCTTTTTGGTGAGGATTCGATGCTACAACAGCCACTGCCGTTGTGACGCCGGACACTACCGGAACCACAGACGCACGGTTGCGGGGCAAAATCACCTTCGGCATCAGCGTAACAATGGTACATGAGGCACTCGGCGCAGCTGACGCACGAGACGGCATCGATGGTCGATCTCACGCAATCAGGAGCGTGATCACAAGCACCTCGATAGTTGTCTTCCGGCCGATAAGTGTCCTATACAATTCAAACCGATTAATACAAATGATGGATGAGTTTTTCGCATTTTCTAGAAATATTTTTACCTGGCAGTGTTTGCAGCGAACGCGACCCGTAGAGCCTTTACCACTGCCTGGAGGGTGTAGGTGACTAATGCTCATGGCTTTGGTACTGCTCGAGCTACTATTGCTGCCTCTTCTTTTCTTCTTGCCGTTGTTACCTCGGCCAGCTTTGCTGGGCAACATGGGCGCCGTTGTGGCCATGCTGGAACAACTGTTGACTGACGTCATAGGATTCTTTTTCAAGCTGCTCAAAGAGTCACGACGAGCTGGCGCAACTGTCACAGGTTGGCTTTGCTTCGGCGTCGCTGGATCGGGCATCACCGGATAGCTGTACTCGTGTAACGAGTGGAGAGAGTGAAGTGCCACTCCAGTATTGCCTAGTTTTTATCAATTTTATAATTTTTGGATTTTCTGATGTAGATTGGAATGAAATTTACCTTCACGTGCAAACTGAACGTAGGAATAACTTTCCTTATCCAATTCAATATGGTCGTTGAGCACACCTATTCCACCGATTCCTGGTGGCCACATTCCTCCACCTATACCTCCACCTTCACGTTCTCGACGCTGCCTTTCTTTCTCTTTGGTGGCCCGTTCTCGTTCACGAGTCAGGGCTAGTTCCTGGTCGCGTTGCTGCCACATGAGCTGCTCCGGACTGATGGAATGCTCCTTGTTTAACCCTGCATTCATTTTCATTAAAAACAAATCGTTAAAATTTCAAATTTCAAATAGAAATGTGTGTAAATTGATATTTACCCTCAGTTATGCTATTATTTAACAAGGGCAAACTACTAGTGCTGCTGCTGGGAGGTAGTGGACGTCTCTGCATGAAATGTATCCTGTGCAGATGTGGTTCTTTAGGCAACGGAGGTAGTGGGGCATTATTGGAGGTGGTTGGAGGAGGTGGAACAACAGGAGATGGTGGTGGCTGATTGGGTTGTTGATGATTCAACGTTGGCGAACGCTGCTGCAGATCAGTTCGCTCCATTGGCAGGTCCAAAGTCTAAAATAAAAATATATAAATGAGCCATGTGGATATTGAGGACAACTATTGAACTTGCCATAAATACGTCATCCTCACTGGCGTCTGAGTTCATGTGACGCAGCGCTGGTGGCGCGTCGGCGAGCCCTAGAAACAAATGATAAAAACCCATTATTATTTTAAAATAATGAAATTGTCAATCTAGTCATAGAAATTGTCAGGTTACGAAGAACGAAAAAAACTCACCGCGGCCAATTCCAGGGAGAATTAAGAAAGCGTTAGGGTTTAAAGAGAAGAAAGTTGATTTCGATGGAAACATTTTTGGACGAGAAAAATAGAAAAACGACCAAGTCAAAGGCAAGTACAAAATGGAGCCATCAAGTTGGGACAAACCTACCATTCAACAAATCTTCGACGGCCATTCGTACGCCCTTGTCGAACGCTCTGGCATCGGCAGCTGTTTGAAATGTCAATCCAAACTTTTGGTCGCCTGTTCGCCAGTGATGAAATGTCGGCATGACTTTGTTGTACTGAAAGTCTTTACGGATCGTGCAGCTGAGAACGACCTAAAATAGATAACCATATTAATAATGACCTCATTGTTAATTTAAAAAACAATTTTTACTGTTTGATCCGAAATGCGTTTGCCTAGGATGAGGTACTCGTGCTGTTGGATGAGACTATTACAATGATAGACGGGTATGACGGCTGCAGACGATGAATGAGGAGGAGCTGGTGAGTGGTGAGGAGGACCGGGTCCACCACCACCACTGGTGCTACTACTCCGACTGCTGGCGCTGTTGTTGTTACTGGCTGGGTTGTTGTTGTTTCTACTATTGTTGTTGCTGCTGCTGGATGTTGTCACAGCAGCGACTATGGCGGCGTGAATTGGCAGGATGCGCTTACGGACCGAGACGTTGGAGAGTCCGCCGCCGTCCATCGGGACCCAGCCGCCCGACGAATCATCCCGCGTCATCACCTGCGCCCTTACTCGCACCAACGAATCTTTCCTGTTTAAAATAAATAAATCAAATGAATTAAACGTTTATATGTTGACATGTCCAATTCATTCATTGTGGCCGCCACAACCGGAAACAGCAGGGGGGGGGGGGGGGGGGGGGGGGGGAATATGTTTTTTTTTCTCTTTCTATTCCGGTCGATGTGTGTGTAGGCCTTTGCAGCTGTGTGTGTGAGGGGGAGGGAGAGAAAGGAGGAGCCGACGGCTAGGGACGGAAGTAAAGACCCTCCGGTCGTACCCCAAGC
Source organism: Daphnia galeata (assembly GCA_030770115.1). Classification (NCBI taxonomy): domain Eukaryota; kingdom Metazoa; phylum Arthropoda; class Branchiopoda; order Diplostraca; family Daphniidae; genus Daphnia; species Daphnia galeata. The sequence continues at coordinate 11,455,171 of CM061118.1, forward strand.
TCCACCTCTCTCCGCCTGACGTCATTTCCGGTCGGCGGCGCTTTCAACCTCCTCCCCCGCACAACTATTTCCTCTCTCTCTTCACTTTTTTTTCTTCTTCTTATGTGTTTTGATTCCTACAAAATTAGCTAAAAAAAAATTGGATTTTTTAAAAAAAGGAAACTTACTCTTCACATCCTTCGGTCATGTTGGCTGATGGCGGATCGCGCGGAAGTAGCAGGGCTGACACTACCTAGACCCCCTGCAATCGCCACCAAAACCCGAACCATCTTCGGTTGCCACTTTGACGATCGAAATACTTTTGCAAGTCAACAAAGGCGAAAAGAAATGGCCCTCCTCACCAGCCCCACCCCCAAAAAAAATAAACCCAACGACGGAGAGAACTTAATCGGGACGGGGATTGATTTTTTTTTTAAATAAGAAACTCAACAACAAAAATAATAATAGATTTTGTGAGTAGTTGGTGATTTTTCAACGTCCAGTCCACCGATAAAATCCGTGTAGCTTCATGATTGTTTTTCACACAGACACTTTAGGAATATATTTGGTAAATCAAAAACGTTTTTCCCGTTTGGCAATTTGGAGACAAAGTTTCATAGAAGAGAATAATAGTCAGGTGCATCCAGCAATGTCGTCTCCATCTTCTTTTTCGAGTCTGAAAGCCATCACTGTTCGTTCCAGTTGCCAAGGCCACACTCTACACACACACACACCAACCACACACACTAAAATGTGTGTGTGAGAGAGAGTGGAAATGAATCAATGAACAAAAAAAAACACTGGTGAGTTTCACACACACACGCCGATCGCGTCACACAACAGTTTTTTCGTTGATATTATAAAACGTAGAAAAGCACAACAGTTTGCAATGATGTCGATAACGAAAACACATTCGAGTTGTGCCACCAGTGCCACACACTTTCCTGTCGAATTTCCACGCAGCTAAACACTGGGCTTCTTCTGGCTTTTGTGCGTGCAACAACGAAAACTGAGTTTCTGAGCACTGGGTTGTTCATGAATGAGCCAGCGCCATGACTGTGAATGTTCCCCCTCCCTCCTTTCCCCTCCTCCCCCCAAACGGTTTGGCGGAGGGATACACAAGCCAAGATGGCCGCCACCCCAAGTAGAAAACAACAAAAAAAATATATTCCGTTTTCTCTTCACGACCGATTTCATCATATCATTTCTCTATATTCATTAAAATAAACTAGTTTCTAGTGAAATCAATAACGATAGCGAATGAAATGGACGAAAAATATCGACATGGCAAACAGTTGTCCTAGTTGGGATATAATATTGTTGGAGATGGGAACTGTTTAGCCTCGGTGGGACTAGCATCCGCCACTCATTCATAACAAACACCACAGCCAAGCGATGCCCATCCCTTTCTTCTTCTTCTAACCAGCACCTTTTTTTCTTTCTTTCTCTATACTCGATGATGATGATTTCGAATATATACCTTTAAGCTTGATTTTTTTTTCTTTTTAAATAATATGACCGTCGATTAAAGTTGATGTTGTTTGGGTGTCATCGTGATGGATTGTTCCATTGACGGGTTAGTATACTTGCTGCTGGGAGAAATCGTCAGATTGCACACACGATGATGCCAACCAAAAGATACCGATTGAGTTCAAGGACGTCGTGAGTTGTATTTATATATATATATATATATATATACACGGGTCTTTCATTCATTATTCTTTTCTTTCTTGTCTCTCTCTTAGTCTCATCTCTTGTTGTTTTGTGAAGGCTAAAAAAGCCAACCGATCTACACACTCCATGTGGGAGGAGGATTATGGAAAAAGGGGGTTGGGACTCGGGTATCGATTGACCTCCCCCACCACTCGGTCTGGATGTTTATAGTCACTTCCTTCAATCGAGCGCCGATTCCCCTCCGCCCAGTGAATATCGTCGTTCCTTTTGTTTATTTTCCACGACGCCCACGCGTCGTCTCTTTATGTAACCAGAAAAATTCGGATCGATATATATTATATGTCGTCGATACATACCTGCAATTATTTCTCTTTTGTTCATCAACCCATTTTGATTGATGCCCTCATTTATTTTGTCAATCAGCAGATTTCACTTTTTTTATTATCAGATCTATTTTTTTTGTTTGTTTGGTACACACACGATTCACGAAAAGACAATGGGCGTGACACGATTCGTTTAGAAAACGGGACGACACAAAACCTTTTTTTTTACTGTAATAATTTCCATTTTTTTTCATGTATATTGTATAATAATAATATGTTTGTATGTATGTATGTATGTATGTATGTATGTATGTATGTGTGTGTATGAAATTTGGTAAAAAAATGATTCACGGCCCAAACAGAACCCGCGAAACGGTCACAAATTTGTACAAAAACAACAAGAATATATAGTATTACATATCATCATTATAGTTTAGTTTTCACGACCATGTTATTTTGTTTTGTTGAAACACACACAGCAAAACACGTCAGTGTGCGAGTTCCGAAGCCAAACGGCGAAAGTTTCGCAACTGGTGTCTCGTGTCTATGATTTATCATCTTTGCCAATAACCCAAAGCAACAAAAGAAAAACCAAAAATTTTCAGACCGGAGATTAGTACAATGGGTGGCCGCTAGATGACGCAGAATACAAGTGGGATACGGGCACCGGTTGAGAAGATTACACACTCAAGACATCGAGAATACATAATATTATATATAATATACCACACCAAAAAGAATTTTTTTATCCTGGCCCGTTATTTTAGAATTATTATTCGTTTTCTTTTTTTATCAATCGGGGAAATATATTGAAGAGGGAAAACGGGCAAAGAGAAAAAAAAATAATACATAGGGACAGAGCTGAGCAATTCATGTACACACACCGACACGGTTTTTTTTATAATACAACATTATTATTATTATATATAAATATATATATATTTATATTCAGGCGTTTGCAGGAGACGCCGTATGTGTTTTCCCCTTTGAATGGAAACGAGAGAGAAAGTTTCAGAGGGCCGTCTACCCGATGGCCCAGACAGAAACCCAAAACAAAAATGAAATACACACACACATACACACAGACAGAGAGAGAGAGAGAAACAGACACGTCACGACCTTCTATCCGTTAAAGAAACTTAAAAAGGAAGTGACAAGTCAGAGTAATCGGAGACAGCGGGGTCCTTGGCCGGATAAGACAATGCAATAAAAATATTTCTGAAAAAGTCAACAAGATCCAACCGGACAACAACTTAACCGACCGTCATATAACTCAAGGGATACAAAAAATCAGCAATATTAGATATATTTTAAATTATCCCTTTTTACCTCTTCCGGTCGATAATTTATTAGGATGGAGATTATAAATTGATTGCCCCCTCCCCCCCACTTTTTTTTAACCAGCCCCTGCATTGGTAAATTTGAAACTTGTTTTGTTTTGTTTCTTAAATTTTAATTGGACAGCAAAGATTTAAAAAAACAAAAAAGAAAGAAAGAAACCAGATAATAATACCACATCACCGGTTGCAGCTTATGAGCAGTATTCTCTTTTTTTTTAAATTCACGATATTTTTTTTATCAATTAATTATTTTAATTTGACTTGAATTTATCACGTTAGAGGTCAGCTTTTAATAGCTCCACCTTGATTTTCTTTTCAAAATAATTCAATTAATTTAATAAAAATCGTTTCAAAAAAAAATCAACAGCTAATTTCATTCTGTTTGACGGAGCGTTCGGCTTTCGTTGGCGGAGTAGTGCGTGACGGAGTGCCAGTGTTGTTACTCGTCCCGACCGACGGATTGGCGATGCGGACGTTGGCGTAAGATTGGCGACACAAAGTGGATGCATCCAGAGGGCCTCCTCCTGCGTTGCTAGTCATTGAAGATGATGGGCCATCGTCTGTGGCCGCTGGCGAATCGGGAGGCGTGCCCAGCAATGGTTGACTCGACTGCGATTGGCTTAAATTGGGTGCTTCAAATGTCGGTACAGTGGCGTAACCCTTGGAGCGTCGCTTTGTGCTGGCCGACCTCAAATCTCCAAGGCTCAGGTTTCCAGCGCTTCCGTTACTCTCCGGGACAACCTCTCCTCGGGCGATGGCTTTGACTCCTTCGCGGGTGAAAGACGTCTCCCAGTAACCGCACTGATCTGATCCGGATGGACGCCTTGCACCATCGTCACCAACATTTCCGGTTGAATCAGCAGAGGCCAAATCCGCACTGGATGAACGATGATTAGTCAACGGGATCAAATAATCGTTCGTATTCGTTGAAGATGACGGACCAGTGGCTCCACCACCAGTGTTCATTGTCGTGCCGGCAAGTAGATTACCACTGCTCGTACGAGGCCGTAATACCCGCAGGCAATCGGCTGTGTCCGATCCTGTAGGCGGTCTTACCTATTTTTAACATTTCATTTTTTTTTTTTCAGAGTTTTTTCTTTTAAGGTAAATCTGATTGAATATAATAATATTTACCACTGTCGTGTCACGTTCTTGTGACAGTGGTCTCTGGAAGACGGGGATGGGCATGGCCAGTACATCAGGATCTTGCATACAATAGCCGATCCGCTCTAGGACAGTGACAAATGAAGGTCGCTCTTCCGGATTCGTGTGCCAACAATGAACCATAATCCTGTAAACAGGACCGGGACAACCTGGCGGAGCTTCTAGACGTCCGCCACTGGTAACGAGCTGCATCACCTCCTGGTTACCTCGACCCGGATAGGGCATGTACCCTAATGACATGACTTCCCATAACAGGACACCAAATGACCAAACGTCCGTTTTAGACGTGAAAACACCTTCCAAAAATGCTTCCGGAGGCATCCATTTGACGGGCAACATGGCCTTGCCTCCTTTACGGTAATAATCCGCTCTATCAAAGTTTATTTTTGTATAAAATTTTTTCTCAAAAATGAGTTTTTATCATTTATACCGGTAGATGTCTCTCGACATGCCGAAATCGGCAATTTTCACGACTCGACCGGGTCCTTTGGTTGTGAGTAAACAATTACGGGCGGCGATATCGCGATGAATAAAATGATTTTCTTCCAAATAACGACATCCTTTAGCAACGTCCAGGGCGCATTTCAACAAATCTCTCATCGTCAATGTCGACGGACGTTCCTTTAAAAATCAAACGTTGTATGAAAAAAACAAACCAAATTAAAAAAAAAGAAAACAAAAACAAAAAATGAATCAATTTTTTACCGGTTTAGGCCTTGATTCTCTGAGAAACGTTTTGAGATCGCCTCCAGACAACAATTCCAATACAATAAATCTGGGATGTTTATCAAAGCAAATGCCGATAAAATGGACGATATTAGCGTGATGAAATTTCGACATAATAATAGCTTCCATCAGAAAATCCATTTCTGTTTGATTGGATGAAAGTTCTGGTAATGTCTGTCCAGACAAAGTTAAAAATAGAAGCCCGAAATGCATTTACTCTTGATTGATTTGTTTATTTACCTGTAAGACCTTGACGGCGACCGGCATTTCGACTGTATCCCCGGCGACATGACGCAAGTAGCCCTGATACACTTCGCCGAAAGCTCCTTGTCCCAAAGCTCTAAAAAGACGTCAGAGATGGAACAAGTTTTTTTCAATTGAAAATCAATTACGTATAGAGACGTCGGGAGTGGGTAGGATCAAAAATCCCCAATCCCATTTTTTTTCATTATTCTGTCTGTCTGTCTGTGTGTACTAACCTGACGAGTCTCAAGTTCTCGCGAGGGATTTCCTTTAGACCTTGAACGGAACATGGAGCGCCGGAACCGAATTCGTAGTTGGGATTGTATTCCGATACCATCGAAGATGAAGGTCCACGCAATCGGCTCAGTTGTAATTCGGGAGCCGCCATGGCTTTACGCCGTAAAGCGGCCAATTGTTGACGTTGATATCGAGTATCTGTTGGAGAAAAAGAGACGTAATACTGGCTCTGAAATTGCAATACTACCATGGCCAACAATAAAATAATGGAAGAAAGAACAAAACACTTACAAAGACAAAAGCAGATGATACTGAAGACGACAAAAATGACTATAGCGACAGTGACAGTCCCGACGAGATGTGGAGTACCTAACCAACCGGCATCGACGTTAAAACCTGTCGTAAAATTGGCCGGAATTTTATTTCAATTTGATCCAGGACATTCTCTTTTCTATAGCCGGGGAAAATAAAATACCGGCGCATTTGGTGACGTTATCTTCATTTGGCCATTCAATTCCGGAAACGAGTGGACAGACGCATTGTTTCTCTTCCAGCGATGGATCGAGAACGACACAGAGTTGCTCACATCCACAACCTTCCGGAATGGCTGGCATAATGTCCAACGTTCCGGGTCCTGCATTTTGACCTTCTTCCACATCCGTCATCCGTTCGATGGCCAAAAGTGAAACGTACGAGTATCCACCTTCTCCGCTTGAATTGCCCATGGCATTACCTCCATTGTATCCGCCACCGCCTCCGCCTTCACCGTTGGTGCAGCCGCCACCACCGCCACCAAATCCGCCATATGTCGGCCATTCAGCTTTGGGATTACACGACAATCCGCCCAATCCGCCTTCCAATAACGAGAAGCCAAAAGCTTCCGTTTCTGCGCTGCCATTCCAACCGCCCCCGCCGCCTTGAATGTCAAAAGGATCACGAGTTGAATTATTCAAAGGAATGAGCTCGGCTTCATCGTTTATGCAAAAAGACTTTGCATTGAAAGCACAACAATAGAGTGAAGAACATTCCCACTCCATCTGGCGACTAAAACATTCAGGAACTAAGAAGAAAGAAAGAAAGAAGTTTATTTTTACCGGCTCCTTTATAGTTGCCCTGTCCTGACATTCCCGGTCGAGGAAGAAAACTGTTAAATCCTTTGCCCTGCATCAATGAAAGATCTGCTGGACGAGGATTGAAACGACCAATGGCTGCGATTCCGCCCCCACCTGCCGCCACCATCAACGGAATAGGAATACCTTGACTGTCCATCTGTCCAAATAAATATTCAACACCTGTAATTCAATCGATCAAATAATTTAAATTAAAAGAGACGAACTTGAAAGACGAACGTGGCTCCACCTCCTCCTCCTCCGTTTCCCGATCCGTGGACTCCGTTTGATGCGTTGTGTAAACCGCGGACTCTTTCTAAAGCTCGTCGAATTTCACCGTTGGATGAGCCGGAAGAACCACCGCCGCCACTACCACCAACCGATTCGCTCGAATTGCGATGGTAGTGATCTTTGGGTTTGTCACGAATGGCTGCCACTCCTTCTTGTCCGACCAAAAAGTAAATTTGCTGTCCCAGCTGAGAAAAAGAAAACGGCCCGGACACGGGCACCGTAACCCGCCAGACCAGGTGATCCAGATCCTACCTGTATTACCCGGTCCTAATCCACCGCTCGCTCCTTTGGCTATGATCCTGTTTGCATTTCCATTCGTCAATAATTCCATCACATCCGATGGAACAAATAAGAAAGAAAGTTTTTTTCGACTTACGTGTAAAGTCCAGTGACGGGAGTCGTCCAAACTTGAACACCGGACAAACGGCCCTGACTTAGCACCTGAACTTGTGTCACGGAATCCTGGTAGGCGTTGGTGCATTGATTCTGATGAGGACCCATTCTCCCTTTAGCCCCACAACTCGTCAATGTATAACCTGTGTCGAAACACATCCACAATTGACGTTTATCTCAATTCTTATCACTAAACATTTACAAATAAAGACAAAAATTCAAATAACTTACGAATGAATTTGGGTTCGTCGTAATGAGCCGGATCCGGTGCTGTGACAAAATAAGAAATCGAAAAAAAAAGGTCGAATGAATATGAATTCAAATAGCAGATGAAATGCAATTATAAAATCTTTTGATATTTAATATTAAAAAAAAAAATAAATGAAAAAGGATGTAAATACTTACGCCAACCGGCTGTCTCATTTTTAGGAACGCCTGGAATAGCACGTAGAGCAAAAGAAAATTATGAATTCATTGAATAGGAATGGCGAAGAATAAATAAAAGGAAACTCGAGCAGAGTAATAACAAAGTCTTCCTTATTAACGTACCAATGCCGGAACATTCCGGACTGAGTGAAATGTCGTCGATGGCCGTATCGCCTCGAAAGCGGATGCCCCTTTTCCCGATGAACTGAATCGTGTACCTGAATCCCCCCCCCCACCGAAAAAAAAAAGAGAAATCCCATTGAGGATGAAAATGAAATTTGATTTCCCCGCTGCACATTCACATGGCAGGAAGAGGACAAGTAATAGCTTATAAATGTAACGAGCCTCTTCCGGTTGAGAGAATGTCCCCCACCCCTTTCGTCCATTGAATATCAGCCAACGAGTCACGCGATAGAGAAAGAAAATCCTTACCAATTTTTGATGGGCGGTAGAGGGACGGCAGCCCGGCGCCACAAGTCGCCTAGATTGCGTGATTCACGCCAAATATCTGTCGATTTGTTATCACGACCGTAGCGTGGATCTTCTTCGACGATGCGGACCACCAAATCTCCAATATGCGGACCGTAAAGGTGATAAAAGAATCGGATCTACCAATCATAAAGGAATCCATCAGGAAATGAAGAAAAAGAAATAGAAAGGAAGCAGGTAAGAGTATATGTACAGTACCTGACACGAATTGAAGTAAGGTGACGCCGGATTGCTGTGATACTTTGGCGGGGGCGGGAATCGAGTGCTCTGAAGGACGGCCGCGTTACCCAGTTGCCTCGTTTCAGACATGTCAACATAAACGTACATTCCCGTGCTATTCTTGTACGTATTATCGTAACCCGGTCCCGTTTGTGGTGTCGGCGTCGATCCGTTGTGTCGCCTCCAATCGAGATCGTCACGCAGCTATTTATTACAACGCCCACCAACCCAAAACAAAAAGAACAGAAAACGATGAATCAAATAATTAAATATGTTTCGCCGAACACCAAAAGCAAAACAACTTTGATGAATTTTTTGTTTTGTTTCTTATTATTATTTAACAATTAAAAGTTTACATTTTATTAGATAATTAACCAAGTTTTTTTACCATGTTCACCCATCCGCACCAGCCGCGTTCGAAATCGCATCGCGAACCTTCCAAAACTTGATCTAAATATTGAAGGATAATAATCATTGAAAAGCTCCTCGTTTATTAATGAGAAATGTACTAGTGAGTTTATAGTGAGAAATGTACTACAAATCGTGGGATTTGTGCTGCTGTTCACATAACACAAATGGGGTGGGGAATAATAATTAAAATGCATACCGCAATCTTGGTCTTCATCTTCACCGCCCGGACAATCTTTGCTAATATCGCAGACCTGATGACGAGGTAAACAGCGTCCATCATCGCAGCGAAACGCTCGTTTCGCCAAGTCGCAATGACCGTTGGGCGGGATTTCTTTGAATTTGTTTCAAATAAATTTAAGACAATTTTTCATTGACATCAATAACAACAAATAAATAAATCCACAGGATTTATGTGCTACGTATGTCTTTTATAGCTATTATTGAGTGTGTACTTGAGAAGCAATCCAAACAAAAACAAAGAGTATGTAATATAACGTCTAAATCGAGTGAAATACGATCACCAACGGTAAGAGTATAGAATAAATCTAAATCCATGTGTGCGCTAGACGAAATAACCGACCTGTAAGACAAGAGAGAAGGCGGATGTTATCGACTGCTGCGTGGGATGGGATCTTTTTCCCTTCGGTAAACTCCAGTTTGAGCCGGAAAGGTTGGCTGATCCTTCCTACGCTTTGAGTCAAAGTCCTCCACCTGGCGCAGCACAAGTCATACATAAATCAAATGGTCAAAATAAAAGAGAACAAATGTCAGTCGGACGGTAAAATATCAGAAATCATTCGATACTTTGAGAGCACAAAGTGATGCCACAAAAATGTGAACGTGTGTATACTTTTATGGGTGGGTGTGAGGGGGGAGCAAAGATAACACACAGAGTGACTATTTAAAAAGTTAAAGAGACTGGAACTCACTCTCGTAGGCCGTTGCCAAGGGTCTCGACGATGACCCACGTATGATTGCGGGTCTCGACGACGATCTTCAAGTTGCCGTCCTCCATGTTGTTCATGTGCAGGGCCACAGAGAGTTTGCAATAAGGGCCAGATTCTTGGTACCAAGGCGAAGACAATTCGATTGCTTTCGGGTTGTCCATCGCTCCGGCCACGTAGAGAAAATGACCTTTATTTTTCATTTTAAAAGAGAGGATCAAAGTCAATACCATATCTTTTTTTTTCAATCTGAAAAGGCCTCTACCACCACTAAAGTTAATTGGACATGAAACTTGAGTGACCTTATCTTTAACAAGTCTATTGAGTCGGTCGACAATTGTTACACAGGATATCATCATCAAAGAGTCAACAAACCAGCCCGCGCATCTTCTAGATATATTTAGAGTGTAGCTCTATTAAACTAACTAGTTAACGTCTAACTCGGACTGGGTTTGAACTTTGGCACTGCAAAATGGCTGCGCCTGAAATAGGTCGGGCGGCCGTGATCATCTCCCGATTGTCTATCGAAAATCCGCTTATTATTGACGTATAGACTCTCTTTCAAGGGATGTATCAAAGTGCAGCTTTCCGTTAGCAGTTGAGCTATATATCTCTCACAATATTTTTACCCCCAAAGAAAGGATCTAGAAACGCGCACGGGCTGCGTGTCTGCTGCGTGCCGAATGGGAAAAAATCAATAATCGGGAGCGTGCACTCTCTCCTACTAAGAGGTGGAGGCAGCAGCAGCAATGTAAGACCAAGCAGACAAGGGATCAGTTGCCAAGGTTGCATCTTCATTTTTCAGAGTAGAAATTTTTCCTGAAAGGATTGTAGCAAAAGAGCTGTGAATAACCTCACGAATATTAAAGATATGACGACGACAATCCTCGTCCGCGTATTATTAGTAATCGCTTTTCATCATAACGTCTCAAGACAATCTCACGGTTCTCATATTCTTCTTTTTCTCATCATTTAGTTATATACATCAAGAGCGTGCGCCATGCTAGAAATAACAATGTCTCTTTTTTTTTCATTTTTGCGCTACAGACTAGAGAATAAAATATCTATTTTTCCATCCCCTCCCGGCGTTCTTCATTTCGGCAAACATCGTATTTACTCTTCAATGTGGGAATAATAATAGGCAACAATCCAAGTGTAACAACTTTTCTCTTCTCTTTTTTTTTTTTGCGGGGTCGCCCGACTGGATTCGTACGAAAGAGAAGAGAGAGAGATCTGTCAACTACTTTTTGAGCCACCGATATAATACCGTCCGTCGTCGTCGGGTGGCTTAAAGTGAATAGAACCCGAAAGTAACTGCTGCGTACACATCAAGTAGTATGGCAACTCGGTGAAGAGAGAGAGAGATACCCCCTTTTTCACTCAACTATATATGCGTGTTGTGTGTGAGGCTATTGATAGATAGTCTAGAATAAATTTTACAGTCAATCTTTTTCAGAGAAATGCGCATTTTTCTCGTCAGACAGAAAGAAACCAAAAAAGACGACGAGATCGGATTTGTCACGTTGAAAATGTCTTCGTGAAAATGATAAAAATGTTCAAGGATCACATCACACAAGAAAAAAGGAAAAAAAAAAAGTTGAAAAATGTTATACAGAAATAAAACAACGGGTCCGGAACGACGACGACGGGGGAAAGAAAAAAAGAAAAAAAATAAATATTTTCGAGTTAGCAACTTCAAACAGCTGCATCTCATCCATTATAACACGATGATAAAACGAGAGTTTCTCAAACTCTAAGAGAGTCTAACCCTCAGCCGATGGTGGCGCTGCGGGTAAAAACCTTTCTGCCTATTTGCCCTTATAGTAAGTATTTCCATGTAATAGTGTATTAGTATGTAGTGGATATACTAGCACATCAACCCAACTACACAACTTCCCCACCAAAACCTTATGGAAGCGCGGAACACTGTACATTCCATTCTTTTTCCTTGTACAAGACGCTCAACATCACACACAACAACAAAAATTGATGGACGGAAAAATAACTACTATATAGACTTTCTTTTACTTTTATTCTAACTCTACACGGGATACAACTGTGGATGCGGATAGAAAACTTTTGCTTTTCTTTTTTTTTTTTGTCTCAACAACAATCTTCTTTTTTTAGTTCTAAAAAGAAACTTTGATTTCTATTCCTAAAAATATACTACCAAGGTTTTACCTTACATAACTGCTTTTGATGGATGAGTCTATTACTTTTCATCGGATACTTTTCATTAGGGCGTCTAACAATAAGAGACGAAACCATAGCAAAACATTCAAAAGGGGATTTCCAATGAGATCAACGGAAACTTTAGATTAGACCAATTTCATGTCTCTCGATTGCTATTTGGAGGTAATAAAGAGACTTTTTGGGCGTCACTTTCCTACGCAATTTATACCACCTATACACGGTATTCACGTCATTCCAATTCCAAGACGAAACTATCTCATTTGAATTATCCTCCCACAATAAACGATTTTCGTTTCCCCCCTTAAAAACTTCCGACTGTTTGACATTTGCGATGAAAGCAGCAGTTTGCTCCAATAATAGATTGATCGACTTGGATGATTATCATCGGATGGGAAAGAAGTCTTAAAACTGTACGGCACCGCGTCACGTCAGATTGGCATAATGTCAATTTGGCGCAGGATTAAAAAACCAAAAACAAAAACAAAAACTTATCCTATAAAGGATAAGTGCACTGATGCACTGCCCATCGCCTGATATAATGTAAAATTAGCGAGCGACCCGCAAATAATATGGCCACGGACGTAATTAGCCACTAGAGGGCACAACAACAACTGTATATATTCTCTTATTAGCTATCCTCATGACACAAATAATAAGTATCTCTCATCTCCTAATAATAATAAGAAGAAGAAAAAGGGAAAATAGTATGGGATATAGATACAAAGTCAATGCCGATAGAATTTGACGATTGCTGCATCGTCCTGGACAATATGTAATTTAAAAAAATGATGATTTTTTTTTTCCTTTTCTTTAATATCATACGTTAGGATGAAATCAAAAGGAAGAAGAGGTTGAAAAATATTGTGCGAGGAAGAAGAAAGAAGACGCCGACCGGAGGCGGGATTTTGAATAATACAAGAGAAAAGCTGTGAAGCGCTCAAGTAATGGACGAATCATTATGTATGCAGTATACATATATATATATACATAAGGTTCCTTCCTTTTTCCATTTAATACACACACACACACACGGTCGGCTGAGCTCAAGAGATGTTGAAGCCAACACATTGGCTTGTGTGAGGTGCTGCTGCTGCCCCTGCTGTTGCCTAAGACGGTATTCATCCCAAAAATGGGGTTGGTGATGAAAAGGGATGGCGAAGCCAATAACAAACAACAACAACAGGAGCAGCAGCGACAACGTGAATCCAATAACACAGTTCCATTCCGGGAATAAAAAATGAAGATATGGACAGAAAAGAGAAGAGAAAAAAGAATAGAGAAGAATCTTTCACGAGCTCCTATAGCTGGCTGCTTAAAAGCACTCCTTCAGTCACAAAAATAAATAAATAAAAAGACGAGTTTAGTTGCCAGGCAGCAGCAGCAGCAGCCTCGTCGTTTTGAATTGACAGCTTTCAAAAGCAACAAACATCTCGGGAACTGACAGAGACAACATCACATCAACAACGTTATTACATACTTCATTAGCGCCATCAGGCAGGAAGAAGTAGGAGGCAGCGGGACGAAACCATCGACATTTAAAATTTTAGAAAAAGGCCTCCCCCGAAATAAATATAGTTACGCTTACGCCGATGGATCAAATAAAGGCTTTCAATCCTTGTAGACGTTTCGTGTGTCGCTTACAAGATTGTAGACGCAATGCTTTCACGGAAACGAATTGTAAATCATCTTAATAATAATGTTGACCTCCTACGCAGTTGGACTCTGGATTCCATAAGCGGAATTGATAATAATATTGAATCTACACTTGTGTATCTTGTATAACGGCCGTCGTCATGTTCAGTCCCCAAGTTACCCGCAGACACAATAGACGAGAGAGACCAACGTTTACGGAAATGAGTTTTTGACATTCAATCTCTTTTCCCTATTTGGCCTCCATCTACTTTTTTTTTTCTTATTTGTTCTTCTTCGTTCACCAGTTTATACTTCAACGGAGAGCACACGGTAAAACTTGCGCAGTTCCATTATTATAAAAGATGGCAACCTCAAAAGTTTTCGGGCTGATCGTTGACATTCAAAGAGACTCCGCAGTCTCCCTCCGCTAGAATATTTGAAATGACATTGAACCGGATGAAGAAGCCACATTCAATGTAGCCATCCTTTTTTGCAATATTAATACCACCAGCAAGACTTGATGGTGTGTGTGTGTGTGTGTGTGGAGATCAGAAAAAAGAAGTAGCTAAAGAATCTAAAAGTCCAGTTAGACTATTATTGGAAATCCTTCTTCTTCTTTTTGTGTCTTATTCTTTTAGAGTGCGTCTATAATTCACTTTGTCCCAAAAGCCGAGTCGTGACTTGTTCTTATTCATCTGTTCCGTCACTAGATATTACACAGCTCGTTTATAGTCCTGATTCCCTTGTCAACTACGGGGGGAAATGACCTCCTTACACAGTTAGAGCCTCCCTCTCCTACATATAGGAGGACGGATAGATTTTGCCCATGACTCGATGGCCACCAGAGCCAATTTCCTCACTGCATACTGCAAACAGAATGAAAAGAAAGTAACCGAGTCAAAATGGCCAATATGATGAAGAATGTCATAGGACCCGATTTTTCTCTGCCACTGGTTATATATCCGTCCATTATTCATATAATATCTCTCTACAGTATAGTGTGCTGCGTATGTATATATGTATGACCAATAGCACAGAGAAGTTCATTGTACGAGTGTCGTTCAAATATTGGTCCCGTTTTCCTCCCGCCAATATCGTGAACACATAAAAGGACGATATTTGCTCGTGTGCGTCACACGAGTCACTCAATTGTGTGGCGTGATGAAGAATAAAAATAGAAATGAAAAAAGAAAATCAAGCCAAAAAGATATGATCCTTCTTCCCGCCTCTATAGCAGTTCAATCAACTGTTTGATTGTGTCAAAGAAGAAGAAGATGAAGACAAGTTTCTAGACGCCCCCCCCCCCAAAAAAAAAGAGGAAAGAATTAGTGGAGCCTTGTACCTGTGGGTCTGCCATCTGCGTCGTCTAGCGGACCGCTAATCATGGCCGGATCAGGAGCCGAGTAGATGGTGGCGTTGATTTCGGCAGCTGATCGCCGGACGAAGCGCGACCATTGCCATCTATAAGAAAAGACGCACGAATAATCAATTTTGAGGAGACGCTCTCTCTCTCTCTCATCAGCCAAAAATGAATGGCAGGCAATCAATCGATTTGCTTAGATGGTAAACCAAATTTCGTCCGCAAGAGACTTCAGACGATGACGGGATCCTTACCTGCACTGTTGGTCTTCAAAGTCACAGTAAAGACCTGCATGATCCGAAACGCCAGAAGACGACGATGAGGGCGATCCAGCAGCGTCGCATGTGAAAATGGACGTTGTCAGCATCAACATCAGTGTCACTTCAACAGTCGCCACCACCATCACCATCAGCTGCTGCAGCAACGACTGCCGTGTCTGGCGCGTCATTGGCCGATCGATAGGTAATATAACGAAATATGGTGGATGGATAGGAAGGAAAAAGAGGGGACGGACGGACGACAGGACTAAAGCGTCGGCTTTTCAGTCTCTTCTCTCTTTTAAACATAGACACGCTCTTTCTCTCTGTCCACCTATTACGACCGCCGGCTGCTGGTTATAACCTGTCCGCTGATATTGCACAAGACACACATACATCAGGTTAACAATCTACCACGGCACACTGAGACTGTAATCATCATCATCATCACAGTATAAACAAGTGGTCGAACGCTCGATAAATTCGAGATCAATATCATCGCCATTTATCATGTGAAATTGATCCAGTCCAGTCCAGTCCATATATCTACCGTTTCCACCATGAACCTATAACTTCCTCCTTCTTTATATAGCTGACGCGCCCAGCTTTTTAGCTTGTGATGTTTTTACACTTTTGTTTTTTATTGGTGTGTCGTCCTCGGTAATACAAAACATAGTATATATCGATACGAATGTGATGGAATGCCTCTCGTCTTTTCTGCTGTACACACACACACGTATATTGCAGTAAATGGGCATCAGATTTCGATATCGATCGGTTGCTACCGCGGAGTTTGGTGAAGGATCGAGGCCACCGCTAGGCTATAGGAAGTAAAAAGGAAGAAGAAGAAGAAAGAAGAAAAGAAAAAGACGAAGAATATCGCGGAGAATAGGAAGAACGACAAAGACGACGACACTTAATAGGATCGATAAAAAGGAATAAAGACGATTCCCTTTTTTTTTTCCTCTCTCTCTTTCATAAGCATATGAAAGACAAGCGAGAAATATTTCATAGAAACAAAAAGAAATAATAATCATTATGTTATCTTGGATAAATGATGAACATTTCCAATAAAAATAACAACCAAGTAAAGGTCGTGTAGAGTGTCACCGTTATTGATTTTAGTTTTGTCCCGTGAACTCACGAGCTAGCACGCAAGCCCCCCTACACTATACGCACTCGAAAAGGGCAATAGAAATCAAATGGCTTATCCTACACCGCACACCAGACTTTGTAATGTGTGCATGACGGGTAGCCACTAAAAATTCAAATCAAAATTGCATAATAACAAATGAATGACTATCAAAACAAAAATGTAATGTTGATCAAGAAATTTAAAAAAAGTCAAATGTGTAAGTCATTATTTACAACAACAACAACAACAAAAATGGAAAGGAAAGAGGCCTGATATGCTCTTTAAAATAGTGGATGTTGGCCACTCGTTCTTCGTGTCTATGATTAGACACACACGAAAGAGAAACCTGTGAGAGACGAGTAGTATTTTTCAACGTCTTGCCCAAAAAGCTGAAGAAGGGAGAGAGCGGAACTGGATTGTGGGGGAGAACCAAAATAAAAATAAAAGAAAGAAAATTCCACAGAGATGCTGCTGCTGGGGAGAAAAGGGACGGGAGGAAGAGTATTGATTCGCCCGCTTTTTGAGAGGATGTGGAGCTCTAGCGGTGCGCTTGTATTATGTGTAGAGGGATAGTAGTACACTATTATGGGGAGGGAGGCGGAGTTGAATTGATGGGGCAACGAGGCGGAGCTTAGCGTACACTACGATATCTCTTCCAAGGATTTCGTTTAGTAGTTGTATAGAAAGAAAGAATAAGGTGCGGGGGATACATGCAGAATATCATTCCTCCTCCTCCCCCCCCCTCTCTCTCCGTCCACATGACTGAGGAAGACAACCGCAAACACATTTTGATGCGCGCGTGTGTGTGTGTCTGCATGGGGTTTTGCCACGAGACAAGACAGAAAAAACTAAAAAAGTAAAGAAAAAGTTCAATCGGTTTTCACGCTTGAATTCTTTCCTTCCTACTCCAATTTTCGTGCGAGTGGTGTGGCGGAGAAATAATTATTTTCTTTTCTTTTCCGTTAGCATAATTCAAAAGGAAAAAGAAAATCCAAATGGAACAAGAAATAAAATCATTTACACAAAATTACAAAAAAAAAAAAAAAAACAAAAAAAAAAATGTCTTCTTCTTCTTTCCTTTTTTTACTTTCGTTTCTTGACGTCGACTTGCGCGGGTTTTGCTGCCAGAGCGACAAAACAACAACCGAAATTCGTTTCGGGAGAGTTTGGCCTCGTTCGTTCGTATATTTCGGGACTGAACACACACGCAGACGAAATACTAGGCAAGTTGTACTAGAGAGAAAGAGAAAAAAACTGTCCGGACAAACTTGGCAAACAGCCGTCGGTCTACCAAATCTTAAAAAACCAAATTGCTTCAACAAAAAAAAAAATATAAATATATATCGTTTTCCACCAAGGCCAAAACACAATCGCCTTTTCTTTCGTTATTGAAATAAGGAGGACATTTTTTACAATTTGCCGCCGAAAAAAAAAAACGAATGAGAAATTTTCACAAATAAAAAATTATGAATAATTGGAGATTGGATGATTCTGTAGTGGAGGTAATAGGATCTCTCCTCCGTGTGCTCGTTGCCTCTGTAGGACGCCCCCACACTATTATATCGTTCTACTTCCAACGATCCGCTAATTGAACCGAGTGATGAAGCGACGAGCAAGAAGAAAATCAATCAAATCAAGTCTCATAATCTACGAATATTTTCAATAAGGTATAGGTAGGAATCAAAATTGACTTTGTTAATTTTAAACTAATTCACTTTTAGAAGAGGAGAAAACAAACAAAAAAATAGGTTTGACGACACATGGACGGCAGCACGGAGCTCAAAAAGTCACGAGGATCTTCGAGGAGGAAAGACAAGTCGAACATTTGCGCGCCGCCTTGGTTCTATATTTACAATCAGCCGACCCATTAGGCAGCATTACAGACAGCCAACAGGCCGTGTGTCACGCCTATATCACTCACGCAACTTGCTGTACTGCTAGAGTCCGCCATCATTTCCCTCACCCCCTTCCTTTTTTTTACCCACTTCTTGCAAAGGGCAGACACGAAACAAGCCCCAGACTACTCTGTTTACCATCATTATATCCCACCACCAAAAACAACAATAACACTAATCAAAAAGTATAGGTCTTCTCCTACTCCTGCCCTTTCTTCCTCACCTATTATCTATTAAGTAGTTGTTGTTGTTGTTCTTCTTATTATTATTATTTCGGACCCTTTTTATTGGCCCAATTCAATGCAAGACAGCGAAAATTGCACTGGACTGGATCATTTCATCACAAATAGACGATACAACAACTACTACAGAATTCGAGTCATTTCTAAAATGGTTTCAACTTACCACCACGGCAACCGGATCAAAAGTCCAACCATTTTATTTTTTTAAATTTGGTTTAGTCTGGCAATATTTTCACTTCCAACAATATAAACCAAATCCAAACAAAAGATTTCAAAAAAAATCAAATGACAAATTGTCTGTTGCCGCCGGACACTACTGGCGCACACCGTGAGGATTTGTAAAAGTGGATGAAAACTGATACGCTCACAAATTCAACCGATTTCGAAAAAAAAAAATGTCGGGATTGCCCTTTTTAGTGTGTCCTCTCCCACTCGCTCCAATTCGTGAGCAGCAGGAGGAGGAGGAGGAGGAGGAGAGAAAAAAAAAAGTTTAGAACTAAAAACGTGGCGCTCGGCAAAGGATGACGTCCAACCGACTACTGTTCAGTCGTCAAACCAATACGAGAGAAAAGGGGGCGCTACGGTGACGCCCCTAGCGGGATGCTGCCAAACGTAACGTGAAATTACACACATACAGAGTAGAGAGAAGAGATATATGCGGCTCAAAATCTAACCTAGCGATGTGTGTGTGTGTGCGTCTCTCTGTTATTAAATGACACACAAGCGTAGGAAAAGATGCGGTGGTGGTAGTGCCTCGGATCGATCACAGAGGTCACTTCAAAGCTACGAGATCCGCCCGGATAACGATGGATCTATAATACATCAGCTGAGAGAGAGAGAGACTTGCGTGATGATGGAAAGTGTGTTGACCGACTCGTCTAGTCATCAAGTCACTTAATGGAGAAATGAACAAGGGAGGGGAAGGGAGAGATAGTTAAGGGGCCTTGTCCTTATTGGCTCATTTTGAATGCACCGTCCTGTTTATGGCACCTGGATCAACAACTCTGAGGGGGGGAAGGACAAGAGCAGTAAACGTCACACACTCTTGGACCAAAAAATAATAAAAATAAAAATATTAAATGGACTGAGAGAGTACTGTAGCGGTGGTACACACTGTCATATGTTGACACAGCAGTTTTCTAACATAGACACACTCGTCGGGTTTGGCTGTCGCAGGATACGAAACAATTTCCTGTGACTACAGCTACGCATTTTCTGTTACACCAGATGTTTCTACCCATTGGGATGACGCGGGCCTATTTAACAGGCGCAATACGTTCGACTTGTTCTCGCCGTTGACCAACCCCACAAGAGTCAAATTATTCAATCACGATTTTATTGTAATTGCATTGTTTTTTATCAGTCTCAACGGTTCCTTAATCTTCTTCATTTCCTCTGGGAGGTTAGTTTGACCTATTCGAAACATCGGAGACCGCGAGAGAAGACAGAAAGAAAGAAAAAGCAAAAAAAAAGAGTTGAGAGAGTAGTGACTGAACTGCCGTTGCTTCTGCATCGTTCCGCCATCTAACGGTCGAAAACCAAGATACGTTCCACTTTTCCAAAATAGCTGGTGATGGTGATGGCGCACACATAAACTGTAAACATGTCTAGATAGATACACGCACGTAGACACAAGAAAGAAAATCTGTGCCGTCATTTTCAAGATATTTAGATGCTATAGGAAACAAAGACTCTTTGATTGAGCAAACATGGTCTCCAAACATGAATAGATTCAGGACAAGGTGGAGGCGGAAGAACATTTTGTAAAAAAAGGAAAAACGAGTGTCTGTTGGCCGATATTTAACGAGGCGATTCAATCCAACAAATGAGAGACGTGCAGGCATAACATGTCATGTAAGATACGGAATGGTAAATACAAAGGGTAGTACTGTACTCGACGAATGTTACTGATGAATCGAGCAGTTGATTGCGGGAGGGAGAAGGTAGAAGCGCTGCATTTGCATATATTCTCGGTTAAATTCATCAGTTGATTGAAACTTACCGCAGCACATGAGACAACGTGGGTGAAAACGGCACAGAGTGTTGCTGCTTCCGCGGACACTGTTGGATGCGGCTGCGTTGCTTGTGTTGACATAGTGGACAGATGGCGTCACTACAACAGTCAACCGATCCGTCGTCGTCGCTTCTTCTCCGTCTTCTTTTGGCCACGGAATGATGCAACGAGCTGGACACGTGAAACAAAGATAACACAGGACAGATTTAATAAGTGATTCCAGTTGGGTTTATAAATGAAAAAATTTGCATCTCAATGAATGAAAGACGAAATGAAAATGACGACAAATCGAATCTGACTTAATATATTGACGTATTTCATTTTTAACGTTTAGTGGCAGCCGGAAAATCTTCAACTGTTTTCTTTTTTCCTACTCATTTTCAGTCTGCATCGTCAGCTATTATAGGTGACGGTTTACCTGCTTCTGTCAGCAACAGAAGCACAATCGATGCAGAAAATTAGGTTTTCACCCAACGTTTCTTTCTTGTTTTTCTACAAGGGGCGTGAAAAATCGAGGGCCTACCGAATGGGTGGCGTTGAACCGGAACGACTAGCCCAATGTTCAACTGCTTTTGACACAACATGCCGATTCCTTTTTTTTTCGGGTGCCAGTCGAGAAAAAGAGCCAGCTAGAGAAATCTTACAACTTATTTCCATGTAAACTTGACACTCACACAGGACAATTCTCGCTAATTAAAATCCAAG
The DNA here is from genome assembly GCA_030770115.1 of Daphnia galeata. Taxonomy (NCBI): domain Eukaryota; kingdom Metazoa; phylum Arthropoda; class Branchiopoda; order Diplostraca; family Daphniidae; genus Daphnia; species Daphnia galeata. Next base: position 11,476,572 of record CM061118.1, read on the forward strand.
TTCAAAACTTGTTTTTCCAAGGATTCCCAGACTTTTGCTTCTCTCACAACCTGTGGTTGATTCCTAGCCATCAATGTCCAATGATATGCAAATACAAGCGTGATGTTAACATATCGTCATTATCATTAAGTCATAACCGCATTCAATTCCTTGCGCCTAAACGATCGATTTGTCCTTTTTCTGATGACAACTTTTTAAATGCCGGAGAACTGTGCGACCTATACAAAAGAAAAAGACTCGACACATTGACGAGAAAAAAAAAAACGTTTTGCGACCGCTAATAATCGAGTCTCAGTTCTCTCACGTCTCTTCATCCGTTCAGCAGACATGATTTCATTCCCCATTGCATCCGACTACTTTTCTTCTTTTATTTTTCAACAGAATAAATCTTCGCCTTATTGTCAGATTCCCTTGATGGCAGTATAGAGAGAAAAGAGCCGAGACAATTTGTCTGCAAAACTTTCAGTTTTGCTCCGCTTTTCCGCCCAGCAAGACTTTCAAAGTCTTCAAGAATCATCTAATCAAGTGCTCGAGTAAATGTTGGTGCAGGAGAAATGGAGCGATGGTCGAGCCTTGCTTGACGATGATCAATTTAAGCTGAAGTAGGTTTTGATTGGACGGGGGAAATAGAAGACTGTGTTATATAGGAGGAATCTAGGGCGTGGCGGACTAAGGAGGGAGAGTCCAGCAACGTTAGTGACGCGAGCCTGACTAGTCTCTAACGCGACTAATCACTTTTATCCTCAGCCTTGCCTCCCCTACCACCATCACCCCATTTTCTCTTTTCTTTTATATTTTGTGTGCATGTATCCAAAGAAACTTTACCAGACTGCGTCATTAGGAACTCGGCGAACTGGATCTCTTGGTTCGTCCCGTTTTGCGGACCTAATGGACAAGACCCAAAGAATCTCTTGCCGGACCCATCGAAAAAGATAATCAAAAGAATAGAACAAAGAAAGCGCAAAGAATTGGTAACTACTAAATGTAATAAACAACTTTAAAAAAAAGGGAAAGAACTTGGAAATATCCAATTCATTTTGCAATTCAAGTAAACTTATTCTGTGGCTGACGTCAAAGTATTTAAAATCCGCTTCCCGCTTATTTTTGATTGCATCTTACAGGATTAAAAAAAAAAGAAAGAAATATACAATAAAAAAAGAAGATTCTAGACGTCTAGTCAGTGGATCGATGAAATGTTCGCAGGAATTGCCGACCCCTTATTCATATTCAAAAGACGAAAGAGTATTACATCTAGTATGACGGTGGTTTGTTTGTGTGGGTAGTAGAAAAGAAAAGATCACCAATATCGTCTGTAATACAAAAAGAAATGAAAGAAAAAACAAAATAATAATAGTAGCCTACTCGGATAACAAATAGAATCCACCAAAACTCGAGAGATTATTATTGGCTTGGACAATGTCTGCATAAATGAACAAGGTGATGAACCCCGTCACGAGTCTTATTGGATTTTCGGGTGGGGAAACAACGTTGATCATGTAAGCTATTTCTAGTTCAAGTTTTCCTAGTTTCTTTTTTAACAAGGTGTTTCACCTGATTGCTTAGTGACCTGCTTGTCGGACGAAGACATCCAAAAGGGCGGAACAACAATTGGGGAGACGATCATGCAACACACCACTTGATGGGAGAGAGAGAGAGAGAAGGAAGGAAGAATTTTCAACGAGTTGTATATTAGATGTGAAGCTCTTAGGTTTTTGCCGGTGGAAAAATCGAGCCAAAGTGATGCAAGTCAAGCGTGATTGATGTGACGGATAGAATATTTATTTCGTTTTTTTTTTGCTCCTCTCTCCACTTCCATCATTTTCTGTAGAATATACTGCGAGTTGACGGTTAAAGAGCGACTCGTCTCCCTACGTATATTCAACTATTATAGTTCAACTAGTTTATAAGGGATGTAAAACCGAATGGCGTCAAACATTTCTTGGGGGGGAGCGGTTGAGATTCACAAGTCATGAATGAGCCGATGGAAAACTAGGGGAAAGAAATCAAACACGTCAAATGCCATCGACGTCGAGTTCATTCGGGTAAAAATCCGCAAACTAACTCAATCGACTGAAAGCACTTGAGATGTGTTGTGTGTCTTTTTTTTTCTTTTTCTCTTTTTAAGATTCTTTTTTTGAAAACTTTATTGGATTCTGGGCGCTATTGGTGGAGATATTGGAGAACCGCACACACTTCGACCTGCACCCAAAATAAACCACAATAGAATTCGTCGAATCTAAAACGAGAGAGAAGTCAAGTCTCCGGAAGCTCTTAGAAAGAAAAAAAGGCGCACTCAACTGGCTAAGGTAATTTCAATTACCCCAAAGTGTTCGATGACAAGGAAAAGAGATGCGCACAAACCCCCCCCCCCCCCCAAAAAAAAAAAAAGGGACTTGCTATTTTCTACTCACTATCCATCCAATAGGTGAGATGCAATTCAGCCTGGACGGATAGTAAACTGTGATGGCGTCCGTAAAACGATTGATGTCTAGAAACAATGGCTATAGGCATTGTGGCATTGGATCGGGTCCAGGGAGAACGTTCGGCCATCCATCGTTTCACCATAGATGACACTGGTATAGTCCACGTTGAATTACTATCGCCGCTGGTGCTGCTGCTGCTATTAGTATTTATTTCACTTTCACCAGCGCACTGTAAGCGATGCGCCGTTGAAGCATCGGTCGCAATGATGGGCGACGGGATGTCGTAAAAAATCCGCAAACGTTTCCAGGCCTCGAGATGGTGCCAATTCTGGCATCCTGGAACTGAATCACGACTGATATTTGATGCGCCAAACAGGTCGCACATGTCGAAATACGGACGGGACGACTGTTCGACCGCCGCATATCGTGCACCATCCTCCAATGCCGGGAGGAATTCAATCCAAGCTTCCGGTAACAAAACGACTTCCGGTTGATGTTGGAGGATGGAACAAGGCAAAGAGAGGCTGGCATCCAACAGAGCGAAATCCGCTTTGGCCCAACGGTCCAAAAATTCTGGCGGATGAAATAAGAAGGGCACAATTTGACGCCATGGATCGAGGAATGTCGAGGCCGATGGCCAGTTGACCGTTCGCGGAAGTGATTCGGCATAAGTGCCCAAGTAACAAGAGCCGACACCATCCGGACGTCGGATCACCAATGTCGAAACAAAAAGCGAAAACAACGAGAGCAATTGTCGACGTTGCTCCATGTGGATGTAGAGGAGCGGATGAAACAACGACTCAACACCAAGAAGCTCTGGTCTACAACTGGGCGCAGGATGAGAATTTACAAGATTCGAAAAAAAAGAGAACAGGAGGAGAACAAAAAAAAAAAAAACAGACGAGAAAATCAACACATTGGCACGCTGTCCTTCTCGTTCCGTCTCTATTGGTTCCTCTTACTCCCGACGACGCACGCGCCGCACCCTGATGCGCTTCCCAATGACTTTTAGCTCTAACCGTTTCTCTCTCCACCCTTCATTCCATGTCGTTCTAACATTTTCTCTCTTTTCTTCACATTTTTTTTTCTTTGGAGGGAGGGGGGATCCATTATTTGATGTTGACGAAAACGATGGATTGATCAGGATGGCAACGCATCCGCTTTCAACTAGGGATCCTCCCATTCTTTTCCTTCTTTCTTTGATTCTTCCGGACGAATATTTCTAGGGAACCAGGGACCAAGCGCACATTTCTGTACGTACGGGACCCCATGTGAATGCACAGAAAACAGCCGAGCCGTGACTAGCTGCCTCTAGTCAAAGAACTTTAACGGCCTATTCAAACCGGAGATGCAAATTAGAAGAGCCTTTCCACCTCCCAGTTGATCCTAGATTGCAATCAGCAATTATGACTTGCTTACTATTATCGATCGAATTCGAATTCCAGAAAAATCCCTCAACTATGTATTCCTTTTCACCCCAGCTGCTCCGTTCCCCTTTTCCTTATTGCAAGTTCGTAACAACCCTATCAAAACAATCAAAAGAGGCGGGATTCTTTGCCCATGTCATTTGATGTTGATGTTCGTCATAGACTCACTAACTAAACTACCAGCGTACCTTCCTCCTACTATGAACTGCTGCAGCAATGTCAAACGGTCTAGCTAGTAATTGAACATACGTCTGTCGGCTGCTGTATCGACTGCGGCAGCTCGTTATCCATGCGAGTCAAGTTCGTTCCATAACTTTGGTTGTTGTTTGTTTTTGTTGTAGATGATTATTGGATCATCTATTTTTACCGTGAGACTGAATCGTCACTAACAACGGAGAAGAGAATGTAACAATAAAAGAGGAAAAAGTAAAAAAAAAAACACACACATCGACGATGGACCATCAGATTGACCAAAGAAAAAGAAAAAGTCGGATGGAGTCGGACACACATTTCCGCTCCGGAATGCCTCGAGCCGTGGCCCCTTGCGATTCGACCGGATCCGATAGTATATAAAAACAACATCTATACATCGATAGACAGATGAGATAGATGGAGAGAGACCGTCCGTCCTCATAGAAAAAAGAGGCAGCCGAAGGATATCTGTCGTATAACTCGGACATGATTGGTTATTACACATATTCTTTTCTTCCAACAATCGATCTCACGAACCCCTCAAAAATAGGAGAGACGTGAATCATCTGGAATCAGATTCCTGAAAGATTTGACTCCACGAGTATTGGGCAATATGTTGGCTATCATACAGGAGAGTACGAGAAAGTTAGGACATGAATATTCCCTTGGAATCAACGCCTAGCGCAAGAAAAAAAAAATGTCAATAATAATTTTTTATTGCAATGACAATGTACGGAATCAAATGCAAATATCAAGCCGCAGATAGAAGCTCAACCACCTTCTGTAAATTTACTCGGGAGATCCGTACGTGACCGAAAGATCTTTTGTTTCGATGAAAAGGTCAAAAGAATATTGGGGCTACATATGGCGCATCTTCAGGAGCATCGATCCAAGCAACAGTCTACCGCGTCTATAGGTCTATACACGCTGAATAGAAATCATAGCAACTAAAATTGTTATTTAGCGGCCAAACTGACATGACTAGCTGAAGACGCTCTGACCTTTTCTCACGTTCCCTAGCGACTGACTCTCATTTCAAATCATTACAGCAAGGCTAATTGAATTTAACTAAAAGCTACTCTGATTTTCTGTTGGACCACTACCCACTTTATTCCACTTTCTGGGTCAAAGGTTTTTATGAGACAAGGGACGAGAGAAAGATATGATTTGGAGAGTGGCCAGGCGTCCAGTGGACTCGACACAATGGCACAAATTGGCATCAAAATCACGTGGTCATCCACTTCAGTGCACTTGTCTCGTACAAAAGTCAGTTGCAAATTACCTCAATGATAGTTATTTTTACAGAAGGGGGGAGAGAGAGTGTGTCAGAAACTACCTCATCCACACTAAGCCACTATGGAAGAGCAGGTCGCGCCGGCCAGCATCCAAATAGGATCCCACGGAAGCTATTCCGTTTTTCCTATTGCCTGATAGGATTCACTTTTATATTCTCAGAGGAAATCAGATAGCGAAACTGAATCACCATGTCAAAGAATAGAAAAATGTCGAATTTTCATCCAACAGCTTTCCGGCTTTCACTCGACCCCAATGGGTTCGTACCCCGCATAAGGCACATCAATTATCCTGTTATGCTATCCAATTGTTTTTTCGTCTTTCATCGATTATTTTGTTTCGTTGAAAAATGGCAAAAAATGAAGTGGGCTAAATGAATTCAGCTATTCTCAATGCTGCACAGAGCGGATGTAGACGATAGAGCTCTCAGGCTGATGCGGAATCACTCGTTTAATGCAATTCCTATTCTCCTCCAATAGATCACGCTCTAATAATTACGACGACGAAAGTTTGCACCGGAATATCCTAAACGATAAGCAATATTTTTCTAAAAGAAAAACAAGAAAACAAATATTAAGGTAGACGGATAAAAGTAATAGACATCAAACAAGGAAGAACAAGACAAGGAAGCAGATCGTCTGGGTCGTTCAATCGACCGGAATTCACCGAATAGAAACAGGAAGATGGAAGATTCAAGAGTAGATTCGAGTGTCAATCTACAGCAGAATTGGTAGCTATAGATAACTAAGATTTGAAAATCACGTTGCATGCTATCATTTCTAGTCAACAATCGCATCAATATTGAATCCTAATGATTTCGGATATACACAGAAAAGAAGGCGATAGCAGGGGTCTCTCATATCTGAATCCACAAAATTTTACTGCTATATTATTGGTAGGGATTGTTCAGGCATCGATGGTTAAGTTCTCCCGGGTGATGTCATATTGATTTGATTCACTACAGAACGAGAAAAAGTTTAACGTCTAAACGTAATAAAAAAATGGAATTTATCTTGCGACCTCAAGGCATCATTGCTTAAGCTTGCCAAATGATAACCTTTACATAATCAGTGTGTTCGACCACCGATAAACGAGAGTCTCTTGAAAAACAACAGAATCCTATTAGGAAACACTTGTACAACTCGTCATACTGAATCCTATGAACCATTGAAATCGGTCGTCGACGTCAAACCAAATCAAGAACAATAGTTCGATATCATTCCTAATTTAGAGATTGGCAACCACGTGACGATGACCAATGTCTTGACCAGGCAAGTGTTTTTCCTATACAAGTCTATGTATATAAAGAGGAGGCGGAATGAATTGGAGGAGGGACACGGAATCGATAGCTTAGACCTCAGTGGTGACTTGTTTTGGCATATCACCGAGTGCCAATCCATCTTGGTCGACCTGAAATGGGCGTTATCAAGTTGGATAGTATAAGATATATCTGGATGCTGCTGCTGCTGCTGCTGCCGCTTTTCATCCGGAGACGCGAGATTAAAAGGTTCCTTTTTTCTATCTAACGGGCATGGCAAATCTTTTCAATATCCTATCGCTAGACATTCCATCGATTTTGACACATACTCCGTTCCAGAGTTCCGTCCTCCGCTTGACTCGCCTTTCACTTTCTTTGCCTCTCGCTGCTCTTTCTTACTGCGCCGGATGGATATTATATGTCTCTTTGATTTCTTCGACTGAAAGTTTTCACAATCGTCGGTGACGCTGGCTACTTTCTGAAGATAAGGGAAAAGATTCTAGGGCATCTGAAGTCGTCCATTGCATCGCCGGCAACATATACACAAGAAGAAACTATGGAACGGAATTCAGCCATCATTCACGTCAAGAAAATGCCCATTTCAGTTCCGTCTTCTTCCAGTTTCTTTTTAACGAAACAGCTAGAAGCCATATTTCAAATCGATAAGATGGGGTACCTAATATAACAACATACGCTCTAAAAGATCATCGTGAAAATACTTCGTGGTGAAAATGTGGTGAAATGCATTGAAAGTAAATAATTTATTTCACAGAAGACTACGACAACGGCAGTTGACGTTTCTTTCCACTCTTGTTGACTTAAGCAATTTGAATTATGCACACTTGAATAAGTTCAAAAACCACAGTGATCTCGTTAATATAGAATGTAATCATTCTACAAATAATTTCTGGGAAAAGAAAGGGGTGTATATCACTATTTTGAAAATTGTTCATTTAGATTTTAGAGTAGCCAAGTTTTCTTTTCGGTTAAATTTAAAACGAGATGGCTTGTTTAAGTTTTCGCAAAATGAAAAAAGTAAAAAAAAAAAATGCAATACATGATTTCTGAAAAGACTCCTTAATCCGATAACAAACGTGCCTATCGCGATGACAAGAGTAAAGAATACACTTGAACGAGTTTACGTGGCTGGTTACATACTACATATACCTTATTTCCAAATGGATGCTCACTGTTGTCCAACAACAAGCAGGTGAATCAGGACAAGATTTACAGCGACGATGGCCGGGAAAAGCATCCCAAGTTTAGCAAAACGTGCTCACGACGAATCACGACTGGAGAGATTTAAAGTTGATTGTATTTATTGTTTTTTTCTAAAATTGTCAGGTCTTAGTTCACACACATTTTCGGATGTAATTGTTATAATGCGATAACACATTCACAAAAGTTGATTGAAAAGGATAGATAATTTCAGGACTGAGCTGCAACACGAGAAATGACAAATGAGAAACACGAAATTTCGTCTGCACTTCATTTTCGAAGAATCTCGTCTGCGATTTCTAATGCAATTATTTATTAGACAATAGACATTAACTAAATTATAAGACAATTAGACGAATTATAATGAATAAATCAACGTGTATTCAACATCACTTCCTTTTTCCTTCCTTATTACATGCGAAAGAACAGTCAGAATGAATGCAACGTCGGCGGTGTTGCCCTAGCCGGCGCAACATATCCCACAAGAAAAATCAATGTCCCGCGGCCAATAATAAGTATTACGACGTGTCAGGCGATACATTATGTAACAATAGGCATGCTGGGTTTCGGGCTAGCTGCAGATTCAGAAATGAATTTTTTATAATAATAATGAAAAAGAAAACAACAAAAACAAAAGTTTTTCTTACACTTGAAAAGAAATAAATGTCTTTCTGTGGTTAGAGACGCAGTGTGAAAAGGGGAAAAAAACCAAAGTTAAATCTGGTAAAAAGAAGAAATAACCATGAAAAGAGGGATTACATCGAAGAGACTAGATGCAGAGTCTATAAGAGAGAACCGAGTTATAGCTGTAACTAGCATTTAGCATCATGAAGAGCACATATAGAATTTCATGGTGGGTAGTATATGTAGAAAAACAGAACCGTATAGAACACAGGCAAATTTGAAATCTCTGTTATTGTCTTCAAAGATCTCAACAATTGAAGCAGAAGAAAACAAAAGTCGGTACTCGGCGTGTTCCACTCCGCCGAGCAGCAAGTGTTGTTTCATTCTTTTCCTCAAAAGATAATTTGATATGGCCGGATTAGCAGTGAATAACTTCTCAATTCCTGACATGGAAAAAACGCACACCAACACACACACAGCACAACCGAATTGATAAAGTCCATAATCAGAATTTTGTTAATTTTTTTCTTAAGTGTGTGCGGTTGAAGATATACTTATATTAAAGCGCCGGCAGCATTGGGTTAGTCAATTTTCACTTTCTTTTTTCTTTTCTATCCCTAGAAATGCGACACGAATTTTTAGAACGAATTTCTATCACCGTTATTTTTTTGTTTACACATTTTTCTCTTTTTACGATGCAAAAAAAAAAACAAAAAAAAACAAACAATACAATCGCAATCTGGGCAAACAGTAAGTGGCCTCCACCTCTGATTTCGTTTTTCTTTCTTCTTTTCAAGCGCAATGACAATAATTTTTCTGTACGTTTTGGCAACATTATTTTTGACGGTTTTTTTTTGGATAAATATTAGTCTCTACTCCCCCCGCCCACCTTTTCCTCATTTAATAAATTTCTAGAGGGTAATAGCACCGACGTTAAGCTTCCTTTCATCACATCATCAAAGACATGAGATAATTCAACTTCAAAATCAAAAGAGTGAGTGTAAGAGAATCGCGAAAAGAAGGGGGAGGGGGGGAGACTTGAAGATTTTCAAAGGTGAGGTTTTTTTAAGTAGGCGGTGCTCCATCCGGATAGCCGAGAACGAACTCGAGTGAATCGACGAACGTGTTGGCATCCATACAAGAGTTGTTACTTGGTACAAGGGAAGCGACGCCCAGGACCAGAAGCATTACGGCCTGAATGGGCAGTGCTGTGCGGATCACCCGACCGAAGAACCGATAGCCGCGCTGCAATACGCTCGTGTCCACGGCAACCGCAGCAGCAGCATTTCCACTTGATTCCTCCCGTTCCGGCGTCAGGGCTGAAGCAGTCGCAACAGCAAAACTGTACAGAAAATAAAACAATCCGTGAATAAATAGGATGATGATAAAAGGAAACATTTAATCAATTTAAAAGCGTAGTGAGTGTGTCGTTGAAAAAATGATAATAATAATAATAAAAAGAAAACATTTGTCCAAAATCAAATAATAAGAAATAATGTGCCCATACTTGGAATGAATAGTGCTGGTAAATGCACGCTCGTCCATGGACGAGGCGCGCGGAACTCTCGGAGATGGCGACCGACCAGGTGACTGTGTGATGATGTCAAAATTAAAATTGCGTCACACAATCAAATAAATTAAAAATCATAAAATTCATGCTGAAACGTCACGTTTTGCGTGAAGTGCCAATAAAAAAAAAATGTGTTTCAAATTTAAACACTGACCTCGTGTGATGGCAAAACAACGATGGAAGGACGGGGTGATTTGCAACCGGGAGAAGACATTCCGCTCAAGTTCAAACCAGATGGAGTAGATGGAGATACGGAAGCTCCTCGGTTACGCAAAGCTCCGTCCAGCAATTGTTTGTACTGGCCACATATCTTTAGCAAGGAGGTCAAACGATCGTTTAAGACGGCCAATTTGGATCTGAGTTGTGCACTGTCCGCCTCAACCGACTGAGCGAAAACTTGGTCAGCAATTTCCCGCATAGACGTCACGCGTGGTTCGAATTGACTCAGCTGGGCGTATAAATCCTATGATCGATATAGAAACGAATTCGTTAGTACAAAATAAAAAAAGAATCGCATCAAAATCATGTTTTGGTGTTTAGAGTTACCTGGAATTTCGTCAGCTGGGCTTTCAGTTGTTTATTGCCCACTGTAAGATCGATGGGTTCGGCGCTTTGAATATCCGTTTCGGTTCTTTCCAACCAACTGACGAGGTCACGAATTGTACGATGGTATTCTTCGTTCTAAGGATTGAAAACCGACGTCAAGAGCCATTTCGCTAACGCTTTTCATTTAAAAACCAAAGTGACAATTACCTGCATGAGAGACGATTGAAGTCGAGCTTGTATGCGGGCTGCTGATTTGCACACAGCATCCCAACGGCTATTGGCTGCGGCCAATCGGCTTCGAAGACGATCGGCAGCTCGCTGATCGGCAGTTACAGCGTGTTCAGCTACGTGATTGACCACGATGTTCAGAGACATGACGATGTTTTTGTGACTATCCAAATCGAGTGACAGTTCCTGTAGAAATCCCAAAATTTAAATTTAACAAAAATCCGGTGGAACATTCGATTGTAAGGTGACGTACTCGGAAGTCTTGGACGGTATCTTCCAGTTGTTCCATATTAGTCGGAATGCGTTCATGGACGCGGAACTGATTTTCGGCGTGTTCCAGCCATCTTTCCAGTCGCCAAAGGTCCTGCTCTTGTTGAGCCCATGTTTTCCTGGAACACAGGGGACATGAAGTTGATTTCCCACCGACAGCAGTGGATGAGGAGCGTGGCGATGCTAATGCATGCCCACTAATTGACGGTCCCAATACAGGGCTGGGTCCGTTTACATCACGAAGGATGAATTGGAAGACAAGAGAGAAACAAGGAGATTCCAGACGTGCACAAGAAGCAAAAGAAAAAGGAAAAAAAAAAAACCGAAATGGGGTCATCACAATGCTCATGGTATTTAATTTAAATTACTTTCTATAAGCCTGACTAGAATAGTTTATCGCTAAAACTATAAATCATGAAATATTGTACATTGATAAAAATTTGTGACTTTAATAGTTGACTTTAATAATGACTAATTAGCTGACTAATTATCTGTTTTACTAATTATCAATATTAACACCATCATTGAAAAAGATGTTAATAGCTTCGTTAATAATTATTGTAATTAGAATGTTCAAAACAAGATACAAATGTTGCAGATGCTAACGTGCTACTGTTGGTAATGTATTAGGCATTTGACTTGCAAAAGTCATGTTGCAACCAATGCGGTTGTCGAATGTGATTAATACGTGAATTATTCTGTCGCGCTCAATGATTAATTTTGGCTTTTCCAGTGAGATTGTGATGTGATCATTGGTGGGAGAGAAAAGGGGTTAGTGAAACTATATAGATAAAAGCAGCAATAGGTTGTTTGCGTGTTAGAAAAGTTCTTAGACGAAGCAGAGGAAAAAAAAAGTTAAGTTTTGGGTCTAGATTTTGCAAGCGCGCATAAGATAAGGTAAAGAAAAAAGAGCACAGTTGGTGAGCGAGGAAGAAGATAAAAAGCAGGAAATAAAAAGGCAGACATGTATCTCGCATGCAATCGTCACGCCACCCACTACAAAATCAACAATAAAATGGTCTTACCTTTCATCTCGCAAATTGCGTTCTTTCGATTTGGCCAGCATTTCAAGTTGCTGGAACTCTTCTTGCAAGACCACCGTTTGCCGGTTCAGTGCTTCCAGTCGAGATTCATCAGATGGGGATTCAGAGACGAGGCGGTTACACAGATGTTGGGTTAAGTCAAAAGACGATCGGCAGGTGGCAACCATTCGAGCCTGAAAAGCAAACCGCGGGAGTTATTATTTTTGAAATATATAAGTCAAGGATGTAAAAAAAAAACGGGAATTACAATCTCATTAGCGGCATCGATAGATGGTTCCGTGCTAATAGATGTTTTGATCAAGTGATCAAGACGAGCCAATCTTTGCCTCCACTCATCCAAAGCCAGTTCCAGGTGTCTTTGCGTGTCGGACTTGATGGATACCGGAGGTGGAGTTGCTCTCTGAACCGGAGGAGAAATGACCGCAGTTTTCGCCACATCGGCGTATGTACGCTGTTTGGCTCCAGTTGCTGCTACTTGAATCTCTTCGATAGGTTTAGATGGTGGAACCTTTAAAGGAGATATAGCTCTAGTAGGTTCAACGGAAACGGAAGTCAGACGAGCGTCTGGAATCGATAAACTGATGGCGCTATCGTCACAAACAGACAAAGCCGCTCCTCGGGGAGCTTCTTGTTCCACCGGGTAGCTGTAAATTCCAGAATCGGACAGGCTAACGTTTTCGGCGCCCAATCCAACGCTGGCTGCCGCAACGACAGAGATGTGCTGTTGTTCTTGCTGTTCTTGTTCTTTTTGAGCCAATCGAACTTGCATCTGGGCCATCTTCAATAAGACTTCATCCTCGATTTGCAAGTATTCTTCCAGTTGTGGTTGCACATCTGCTGTTCCTTGATTAATGAGTGAACGACCCAGTTCTCTAATTTCGGCTCTTGCGTTTTCTAAAACTTGCAAATCTTCCGATAGTTGTCTCAATACTTCGACAGCATCAGTCTCTCCAGTTAGAGCATTATTCTCGATTTGTTGCACCTGTACTTCACAGTGTGAACACCAAACCAAAAGCCGATCTCGCAGTCCCTGTATAGGAATTTGGATTAAAATCTGACTTTTGAATTTTGAAAAATAAGATTAACTACCTGCCAGTGATGAATCAATGAGGATGCATCTCGAGCCGCATGAAGGAGAGAGGAAAGTCGATCAGATTGATCTCTCCATCTGGCGTTAAGACGGGCTACAATTTGTTGCAGTTCACCAGCAGCATCAACTCGTCCGTCTCGAGCCAAGATGCAATATCGTTCATTGAGTTGGTCAAGCCTCTGGCGGGTCGCCGGAGCATGAAGTTCCTGAATGAGATTCTCTAAAAGAGCACTCAACTGTTCCACTTCCTGGATAGATGTAGCTCCACTAGTGTCGCTGGGTGTAGCTTGTTCGATGTCTGACATAAGCTGATCCAACTGTCCGTGTAATTCGAGAATGGCCGACCAGTCAGGCCACAAGGATTCCAAGAGTGCAGATCTTTCACTTGCTAGTTGGCAAATGGACTTCCAGCGTCGCTGTAAAGATTGCGTGGCGCACTGTACTGCATCTAGATCCGTGCCCAGCCATCCGTGCAATAAGGTGTAGTTAGAAGTGAAGCTATTGCACAGATTCAAGACGGACGCTACGATAGATCTCTTTTGTTCGATGGAATTCTCCAGATCACGATGCTCAGCGACTCGGCTCTCAACGGCCGCTTGATTACAAGCCGAAATGGTCAGAGGGGCATTGATGGTGGCCTCGGCTTGACCCAGCCAGACGGCCAATTCAGCTAGACTGTTGTTCAGTTCGTCCAAATCGGTAGGGAGCTGTCGCAGTCGTTGTAGCTCTTTATTCCACGTCTCCATCAATTTACGCCAGATCTCTTCCACGCTGGCCACTTTGCTCAGAATCTCGTCTCTACGTTCTTGGTTACTGCAAACAAAACTCAATTCCCGGCCTTGGTCGACCAGCCAGCGTTGTTCACATTCTTTTGCGGACAGCTCATCCCGCAAGGGACCAGAAAGCCGCTGCACCATATCGTCCACTAAGGCTCGTTGTTTGAACAACAAACGTTGTTCCATGGTTGATGCCCAGCTGATGAAACGTGCGTATCGCATTTCAAAGACCCTGGGCCAGTCTTGGTGTTCCTCCAGCATTTGGATCAATGAATTTAGGCGATCTTCCGTTTCTGAACGTCGGATTTGAAGGGCTGCAAGGCGCTGCCAAATACGCTTGGCGTCAGGAATGTTAACACAGGAACGGATTTCTCCAGCAACGACTTCTTGTTTTTCTACGTCGGAAGACAGGGTTTGCACCATCAGCAATTGCTCCTGGGAAAACATGGAATATACAAGTTAATTTTTGGACGTAACATAGAATTAGTTTGGCCGGTGACTATTTACTCTGTAGTGCTGTAGAAGTTCCGCAGCAGCTTCGGGAGAAGTTGGAAGTTCGTTGTCGGCTATCAAATCCGTTTGGACTGTCTGCAGTTGTTGACGGATACCTTCTACTCCCTTTTCCAGGTTTTGATAAAGGCGGGCCACTCGTTGCAGGAAATCACGCCATGTGCAAAGTCCAGCTTCGAGGTCCGTCAAACGAGCCGCAGCTGATTTCAAATCCGCACGAACTGTAGAGGCACTTTCTTCATCACCTAGCTTCTCCAACAATTGACGAGCAGCTCTGTCTAGTTCGGCCTGGATCCTTTGTCCCTGGCCGATCTTATCCAATAAAACTTCCACTCGATGCAGGGCTGTCGGTAAGCCATGTTCCTGGATTTGGCGCAGGACGAGGTGCTTGCGCTCTCGTTCGGCAGCGTCTAACCACGTCAAAAGTTTTGATAACGACGACCGATACTGTTCCCATGCCAAAGCTCTGTCACTGAGGGCAGCATGGCGTAGGCGTATGCGTGTTAAAACGGCCTGATGCAAACCCTGAAGATTGCACGCAACTTTCGGCTCAATGACTTCTTCCGTGGGTTCAGTCGCTTCAACTTCTCGTACATCGTTGCTTGATTGAGTCGAATGGAAGACAGAATGATGACGAATCAGTAAGTTCTCGTGCAACTGCCGAAGAGATTTAGACAAAAAAGATTAATAACGTTTTGACAACATTGATCCTGATTATCTTGTAATCTTGTTGGGTTTACGTACCTCGCACAAATCACGATCCTCGCAGGTGGACAGGTATTGATCGGGTAGCGAACGACTGAGGTATTTTTCAGCTTGATCAAGATGATCCCTCCACACTTGTGCCGTGGCCGATTCATCGCAGCGATCCTGTAACTTATTCAAAAGCCTCTCGTATTCTGCAAAAGTCTTTTGGAAAATTTGTTCCCATTGCTGAAAAGGAGAAACAAAAAAAAATTCATAAAAACCCAAGTCTATTTAAAATTGAATAGTGCTCATACTTGTAAAGTAGTCTGAATTGTTGATGTCGTGGCGCAAAGGGCAGCCTGCGGTCGAACTTCCACCGTTACGGGCAACTGTTCGCTAATTGGCGCGCTGTTTAGTTGCTGTTCGGTGGGGCTGAGTTGGAGTAATTGATCTCGCAAAACAACCAACTGATCTTCGATGCGTTCACCCGCCGCGTCCTCTTCTACGGTGCATAACGTCTGCGGTCGCCAGATAAAACCCAAAACGCAAAAATAAATCAATCGTGCGCTAATCGAATGAGCTTTCACAAATTAGTTTTTTTTTATGTACCTGTCGTGCGGTGTTGATGAGCTTTTCTGCCGAGAGGATAGTGCCGTTGCAATTACTGACGGCGCTGCTTTGTCTCTCGGCGATATCGGCCAGCACGCTCATGGACTGTTGTAGTAACTGTAATTGTTGCGCAACGTGTTCGGCCGTTGATGCCAAACTGACAGGCATACTAGCACAAGTGGCATCCGCACCCACTAGCGAGACGGAATTATCCATGACGACGGGACTCATGGCGATAGATCGACCCAGTTCACTGGCCGCCAATCTGCTACGTTCAAGACGTTCTTGCTGCACCAACAGTTCCTCTCCGATAGCCTGAATGGAAATGGAATCAAAAGATTTTTGTTTTAACACTCGACACATGAAGTCATTCACAATCGATTGTGCTCAATTTCGCCGCGAGAATTTGTCAGATCCGACCGCAATGTCAGTAACGTGATATTTTTAGAAAGTCTGAATTGTGAGTGTGCCCTCGTTGTATTGTAAACACAAATCTATTTAACGGCGTCGCGTCTTCTTCCCGTCACATTTTTCACAAACCCCAGTTTAAAAAACGACAAACAGAGAGCTCCCGGATGATTTCAAATAAATGAATATGCGAGAAATATCGTAAGGCGTCACAATCTGGTTGATTATGGGGAATCACAGTGAGCCACTCAAAATCGTGCGAACTTGTACTGTCGTGGAATTGAAACGCAAAGGAAAAATGAAAAATGAAAAATAAAACAAAACAAAACAGGGACAGTGTGCGGTACGGCGCAGATTCACGTTAAGCACGAATGTCACGTAGAGTTCAATTTCGGTGAGGGGGTTCGCGTGTCAATTGTCAAAAGTCGTCACGACACTGAACACACAGTGAACACACGGCGGCAGTAGCGCAAAATAAATCGTGTTTCTGTCTACGAAAAAACGAGGACGACAAACAACCGTGTGAATTACAGATTTGACAAAGTCTTATGATAAGACAAGAATTTTTTTAAATATATGTATGAACGTAAAATAAAAATCTCGTTTTATCATTAAGGTCGACTGGCAACAACAGTTTCTTTTATCAAGGTACGGTCAATAATCCCCCAAAGACTAAAACGACTAACAACAATCCAACTGTAATGCACTTTGCTCCTTAACGAGGCACACGAAAGGGGTCAAGAATAGTAGGAAAAAGATAATAATCACAACACTGATGGTGGATTAGTAAACGGATAGAAAGGCCACCTTAATGAGGTATCGTCTTGGAAACCGGAAGGGATGTGAAAGCCTTAAGCAATTCAAACGGTGCCCCAACAGAATAAGATGACGTGATCTCACCATCACTATGAATCGATAACGACTACCAAGAATTCTTCTCGACAAAGAAAATGGAAGAAAAATATAACGGGAGGTAGTAGACAAGAAAGTCCACACGAGAGACGTCTTGCATCAGTAATAGTTAACTTTCACTAGCCGAGTAAATAGCTTTTCGCGGTTTTCACCGTACATCCACTTGAAAATGTTTTTTTTCTTGGACAATAAACAAATAAAAATACGTGAAAAAGAAACGGAAAGTTGCATACCTGGATTTGTGCCAAGGTTTCGTCCTCTTCACCAGGTGTTACGCTGTGTTGAGTCCACTCTAACTTAAGCAAACACCATTGTTGAATATCGTCGAGTTCGGCTTCGATGCCCATCCAGTCGGCGGCCGCATGTCCGTAACAATTAGATAGACGATCTAATGATGATTCCAACTCTGTCCACTGCACTCCGACATCAGCTGCCCGTTCCCCGGCTTCAGGCTCAAACGGTTCGGCCAACAAATTCACTTCGCTCACTAGATGTTGGTTGGTCGTCAGTTCCTCGTGTATAGTCTGGACAATAAAAAAACAAACGAAATTGATGAGGTTCTCTCCCACGGGTTGGAAAACCAAACACACACACAAATTTAAAGCAGAAAAAAAACTTTTGAGCAGAGTGTGTGTTAAATAGACCTCCCCGCAGTTGTGTTTACATTCGTCTGTCGTGTTCGATGATGCTGCGTCGACTGCTTAATTTTGGGGAAAACAGCTGATCGACGCGAGATGAAAAAGAGGGAGGGTGTGGGGGTCTCTCTATTGACTCACAACAGGACCTCTTTGGGTGAGTTTGCGCACAAGACTCACGAAAAAATGAGAAATACAGCCGAGTTGATGATAAAACATGACGATCCCTGTCTAGAAAGTTTTGAACGATTGCCAGAATGTTATTTAATGAATTCCTTTTTACACGGTTCGTTGATAAAAAGGATGGAATTGTCGTTAACTCGACTCGACGCGACGCTTTTTTTTTGTTCAAAATTGTTATTTGATAAAGGATTGTACTAACTCATGTTTGCCTGTGGTTTATTGATTAGTTTGCATGCACTCGGGGCGCTATAGGACTTCACGCTTTCTCCCCCTACAACGTCGGCTTTAAACAAGTAACACAATACAAGGAAAAATGATGTAATCTGAAAAGAACGGAAATGGGTGAGGTCGAATGCTGCAGGACACCAGCTAGAAATGTAAATAGATACTTTTATCAAACGCCATTCAATAACATTAATCGTTTTTGTTTTGACTTTCCTTGGTCCGTTTGTCTACCTCTCAACATCTCAAGTAAAAATCCTTATAATATCTCACGACTGTGAACGTAATAAGATAACTCTTGACTAGCATTGCTTAATGATTTACGACAGTAAAATGGGAAAAAGGGCAGACAAAAAAAGGAAATTCTTCAAATAATTTCAGACGACCTTCCTCCCCCGCAATCCCCCTTGAGCCACATGCCATTCGACACCAACACGAGTTAAAAGCTAAAGTTTTTTGGGGGAAAATAAAGGTCTGTGTGAGGCTGTGACTTGTTCATAGCAAACGAACGTTGTAACTATGTCGGCTTGAATGAATAGACTTAACTTGTCAGGAAAGAACATTGAATGTTTTACCCTTTTTAAACTTCGTCGAAGGAAAACGACCAGCTGTTGCTATTTCCGTCGGCTGACGAAATATCTTTTTTCCAAAATATATATATACAACGCGTGACTAACCCAACTCTTTTCTTGTTTCTTCTCGTCCCGGAACTCGTTTCTGGCAACACTCGGCACAACACGTAGCAATGAAAATGGCACTTTGCCTTATTCTTTCCTCTTAAGAATTTGAAATGACGTCGATAGAGAAAAAAAACAAGGACTTTTTTGGTATCGTTTCGTACACCAAGCCTCCGTTCACGCAACTGAACGAGTGCCGGCGTCGGCCATTACTGAGTAAGCAGACGACGTGAATCATCTCTATCCATCAAAAGCAACTAGCAGACGCTTTTTCAAGTTTTTGCCGCGAAAAATATGTTGGTGCTGGAGGCGCCAAACTCAGTGGGAGGCGGCACGGGAGGGAGGGTTCTACCACCACCCCAGCAAGGACAAACAACAATCCAAACGATGTAAACAGGTTCCACGTTGTTGTGGCGGGAATTTTTTCTTTTCCTTTTCACCGTTAACTAATGGAGAAAAAAAACGTGATGGACTTACTTCTATCGACTGTTTAGCGGAGAGAAGACGCTGTAGATCAACAGAGCCTTTAAGTGTGGCCATGTTACGAGCATATTTGAGTCGTTTGATAAGACACAGAACGCGGTTCACTGAATCCTCGAATGATTTCCAACGTTCCAGACGATCGTCCACTGAAGCCCGTGTAAGTTGCAACAGATCACGAGACCGTTGTCGTGACTGGTCCAGCTGCAGGATCGACTCGACGAAGCTGGCCTCGTCTACGACGGCTGTCACGCCATCTTTCGGGCAGACTTCCAAATGTCGTTGTAACTTGCTTAACTCGACGTCGATCGACTGAAGCTCACGTTCACTCTCCTGTGAAAAATTGAACACCAAAAATATACCTCATACATATACCACCATACCAACTCGAACTAGACGTTAACGAATGGGCGGATCTCAAGGATGCTTGAAATTTCAAACAATGCCACAACATACCTCGCACAGCTGGGCTGCTTGTGCCAGCCACAAGGGATCTCTATAAATAGATGCTTTTTGCAGACAGATAAAGACCTCCTGCAGTCGCCGGGAGGTGACGTTGTACAAGCGTTGGAAGGATATCATCCACTGGTGAACTTGGCGTAATTTTTCTAAACGCAGATGAATTGCGTTTCGTCATTTCCTTAGTTCTTCTGGCCAGAACTCCTAAATGTTCCGCACGGTCAGCCGCCAGATGCGGGTTTGACGCCCCAAGAGCGGATATCTCTTTCAGTTGCCATTCGGTGAAATTGTATAGAGCCTATAGAGTCATAGATCAAGCAATTAGTTGAGTTCATTTGACAGTTGTATCTTTCGTCGTATTACTTGTAATTCCTTCCTGCGTGTTGTAGTTTCTTCAGGACTGCCATACTTGACAGGGAGTTGATCCAGCGCACTTTGAATGCGAGCATGCGAACATTCGATGCAAATGAGGCGATCCTCTAGCGGAACGTCATCTTGCTGAGCTAGTCCCTGCAGTAAAGCTTTTTCGACGCATTGCAATTGCCGGTCGAGTTGAATCCACGATTCGTCAATTTGCAAAGAGAACTGACGGCTTTCATCTTCATCTATGATGGAAACAAATGCGACTGCTCTGTCCAGCTGCGTTTTGGCTTGCTCCCATTCCTGCTGCTTTTCTTCTGCTTCAGCCCTTACCACCTAAATAAAGAAAAAATCATTCAAACTGTTATTTACTTTTCTCAACAAAGATTCAATTAATCATATATTACCCAATATTGCAGGCAGTCTTCGTGACTCAATCTTCCTCTTTCTGCTTTATTTACTAGCATCTGTAGTTGAACAGTCGCCTCTGTAAGCCATGGATCAATGTGGGTAGCAAAATTATGGAACTGATTCCAGTGGTCAACAGCTAGCAATAATCGACGATAAGCTGATTTAGTATCGTTGATCATTTCTTGCAATTGCATAATTCTTTCTTGGAATTTAGTCTCCAATCCGGGATCAGAGAACAAACAATCTAAACTTCTGGTGGATTCAATTAATTGAGCTGCCACTGATCGGTGATGTTCCATCGATTCCAACACGTCCTTTGTAATTAAAAATACTTTAATTAACACCAATCCTCCCCCCTAAAAAAAAATGTAAAGAATTTTCTTGTAGTACCTTGAGAGATTCGGTCAGTTCAGTAAATGCTTCGCTGATGACGTTTGATGTGTCAGGTATTTGAAGCTGCCGGAACCATTCGTCCTCTTGGTTCCACTGCAGTTCCAAATGATTCCAAGACGCCAGAGTCATTTCCACAATCTCTTGTCGGTTGACAGCTCGGTCTAATATGGTTCCAGCATGAACGACTAACTCTGCGTGAAGATCTTGGCAGAGAGAGCGAGTGTCAAGATCGAGATGAGGTTCCAGTGTGTCTAGCACCTGCAGGAAGTGGCTAAGACAGAAGAGGAATCGTTGACGTTTCTCCAATTCTTGTGAAGCTTCTGGTGGATTTCGGGCCGCCAATTTGCTGTCGGACAACGCTTCAGAGAGACGGACAATTTCAGCGAATTCTTGCAGCGTCTGACGATATTCGGCCGTCAGGGCAGCTTTGTGTAATACGACATTACGTTCGTCTCGTACAGCCTCTTCGATTATTTTGATGGTATCCATCAGGGCATAAGCGCTTTCAGGCATTTGATAAAAAGGAGTTTCTTTCACCAAATTGTGTCCAGAATGAAGTAACTGGGTCACACCTTCAAGTCGCTCCTGTACGGCTGTCTCGATATCTTCAAGCTGAACAAGTTTTTCTTGACTAGGCAGTGTCTCGGTTGATTGTAACTGTTTCAATTGACTCATCAGATCTTTGATGCGGTCTTCTTCGCTGCTTATTTGGTCCAAATAATCAGCCCACTGGCGCCGGATGTGTTCTATTTCTCCTTCACTGCGTTTCGTCACTTCGCTAACCGATTGCATCTGTTGTTTGAGTGATTTGACGCACTTGTTCAGCAAAACTTTAGTTTCTTCGTTAACTACTTCGACGGCCATTTCAGTGATTTCTTCCAAGGTGTTGAGACTCTCTTCAACGACGCGGACTTCCTCACAAAGGCTTTGAATTTGTTCGGTTCGTCGCTCCATGCTCTTCGTCTGTTTGATCGTGTAGACCCGGTACTCAATCGTCTCCAGCCATTCGGTGACTGTACGGACGATGGTGATGACAATCCGTTGAATAACAACCACTTCTTTCCGCTGAACAGCTGTTTTGAGCGCAGCCAAATTATCATTCAGTTTCACTTTACGCTCTTCGACAGATTCATCTACAGTGACTTGGGTCACCGTCGCCAAATATCGAACGCTGGAAGTATGTGTTGAAGAGTTGGCACCTTGTCTCAGCTGATCCGACAGCCGATTGACAAGTAGATCTTGGATCTCTTGCCACTCGGTGTTGAGCTCTAATTGTTGGGCTTCTTCTTGGCTCATGGCCACTCGATCCGAGACTAATCGAGCCACTTTTTCCATTATCTGGCTGTCGTCTATAGGAGGTCCAGTGGTGTTCTCACCCAATGTTGGAGCCACTAATTGTCGGTGTTCGGTTAGCATGTTCCATTCATCGCCTTTTTCTTTTGTCGATTCTTCTTCTTGAGATTGAGAACGTTCAACAGCGCCAACGTCTTTTTCGTTGTCTTCAATCAATGTTTCAATGTTGGACAATTGCTCAACGATACCGGGTAGCACTTCAACGATTTTCTCGCCCATTTCTAATACTGTTTTTTCAGCGTCTACAGAAACAAATTGCTCTTCGTCCATTGTATCGGTTTTATCGTCGGTCGTAGGGTTCACTCGACGGCGTCTCAGCCACTTGCGGCATTTCAATCGGGATCTCAATGTCTTCTATCACAGATTCAATCGATGGCGATTCAATTAATTGTTGGCTTTCGTTTGACGGTTCGTAGCCTACTCTGATGACAGTCACGTTGGTCGAAGTTTCCGTTTTAATTGACTTTGAGATAGTCTCTTGAAGTCCTATCTGAATCCAATGGAACAATCAATTCTTCAACAGTTTTAGCCAACTGATTTTCTGGTGTAGTTGACGGAATAAAGTCGTCCAATTGTTGTACAGTTTCATTTAGTGCCAGATCAGTAACTTCATCTTTTTCAACAATTTCAAAAGGTTCTTCTGTTGTTTTTTTTCTTTTTTTTCTGGAGAACCGACCACCCACCAACCGCTTTCGTCTTCACTTGAAGACGATTCTTGTTCGTTATCAGATGATGAACTCGGGTCTGTCGGTGAAGTTTGAATCACATTTTCATTGCTCATGCGCTCCAGAGCCGGATGGCTCTCTACCGCTTTAAGGACTTCTTCGACCAACTGTTGACTGAGCTGTTTCGCCAATTCAATCGGCATTTTCTCCTCTGAATCAACTAGAGTTTCCGTTTCGATGTCCTTGCTGATAACAAGTCACGTCAATTGGTTCCGGAATTTGTTGAATTGACGTTTCTTCTTCAGCTGCAGATGGAATTGGCGTTATTTCTCCTACCTCATCTTTCGACTTGTTATCTTTAGTTCTCAGGCAATTCAACAGTTTCCTTTGAAATTGTTTTATCACCAAATTCTTGTTGGGTTCCGATTGCGACTTGGCAGCTTCCTTCTTTTTCTTCAACAGTTTCTACCTCGGAAGAAACTGTTTCTGGAGTAGGCGTTCCTCGTGAAGAATCGGACATGTCCGTCACCTGTGAAATGGAAGCTTCGGGATCTTCAACAGGTTCACCTAAAATCGATTCGAGATGAGTAGTGTCGGTAGAAGTGGATGAATCGGAAGTGGCAGAGGATGGCCTTTCATCTTTAAAGTATTCGTCGAACTGACGCTCATCGTCGGGTGAGACGTTCCAATCCATATTGTCGACGTCCGACTCGGTTTCGTCTCCTACCGAGGACGGTGTCGAATGGGATGATTTTTTTACCTTTTTCACCTGCTGTTCATCAGAGACGATTGTCGGTTGAAGCTCACCTTTAGATTGACTTTCAGGTTTAGTTAATGTTTGAATTTCTTGAACTGAAACTGTAGTGTTCTCAGCTTTGGGATCACAATCGAGATCTGTTTTTGGCAGAGTTTCAGGAACTTCAAGTTGTTGCAGGATCTGTACCTGTTCGATCTGCTGCGGCTCTTCGCATGGTTCTTTTGAAATTTCCAATTCAGGCTCAATTGGGGAATCGATCACCAATACAATTTTTTCTGTTTGGCGTTCAGTAGAATCGTCCGGAATATTTTCAAGCTCTGTTGAGAATCCTTGCTTTGGTTCCGTCACCAGCTCTGCTATTTGTCCTTCTTGGGGATCAAGAGGAGTTTTATCTGCATCGATCACTTCAATCTCAAGTGAGAGTTGTTTATCACGTTCGTCAGTAGGATCGCTACAAGTATCAATATCAATTTCTCTTGTAACTCTCTTAGGCTCATCTTGTGCCTCAGTTATTAAAGAGATTTCCGATTCATGGAGTCCGCTTGATACTTCCGGCTGGGTTTGTGGTGCTTTCTCTGTAATTATTGGAGATTCTGTGTCTATTTTTTGTTGTACTTTTTCTGCTACTACAAGCTCGTCACTTGTTTCGGTACCAAACTCAGTCCCTGGTTCTTTATTGAGCTCTTTGTCGAATACTTCCACGGTCTCTGCTTGTACCTGAGTTACTATTTCAGGTTCAGTTTTATTTTCCAATTCTCGGAATTCACCTGTTAGTTCAGTTTCGGTTGGTTGTACCATCTCACCTTTGCTTGTAGGCTCGCTACTTGTTTCATTATCTGGTTCTTTTAATAGGACTTTTTCCGTAGATTGTTCCTGTTCCTCAGTTACTGTCTGAGAAATGATTTCCTTTGGCAGTTGTTGGATCTCAGCCGTAAGCTCATGTTCGACTGGTGTTTGCTCAGAATCTGTTTCATCGTGGGTATTAACTTTGAGCTCAACGTTTACTTTGGTTTCAAGCTGAATTTCAACAGAGTCGAGTTCAGTACTGTCATCGTGCTCGACTTCCGGTTCCTCTTCCTGCTCATGAAGTGTTTCAAAGACTGAACGTGATTGGCTTTGAGGAGCCAGCACGTTATCGTTTGGACTAAAAACTTCTATGACTTTTTGTGAGCTCTCTGGCTGTTCAATAATTTGATGGTCATCGAGAACCTCGTGAATCTCAATGAATTGATCCACTGACGGGCCCAAACTTGACGCTTCTCGGCCATCGTATTGATCTGTAATGTCAGTAATTTCGACAGTGCCTCTATCATTGTTTTGAACGAGCTGCTCATCCTGAAAGATAGGCTCCTCGACGATACCGAAAGGTGAGGGTATACGGAAAGACCCTCGTTTTGGAGGGATTAATTCCGTCTCAACAACCAGCGGAACGGTTCCACCGGTTGGTTCTTCTTCTACTTGTTCCTCCACAGATATCTCTCTGCCATTTTGTAGGACAGTTCGCCGAATGACTCGAATGGTTTTTTGCACGACGGACTGCGTGACTAACTTGTCATCGTCCTTATTTATCGGGCAATCATCAGACGTGATTGATACATGTTCGATAGGATCATTTAGAAGTACTTCATGGGAAGAAGTCGCCTTTGGCGTGTCATCAGCAATGACGGCCGTATCATCAGCTGCATCAGTGTCGATATGTTGTAGGGGGTCGGGACTGGGAATTATGTCGACACAGACTTCTTTCTCCTCAAGCTCGACCAGACATGCCTGAAAGTGGACGATGGAAATGTTTGCTTTACACTTTGTGCAATGCCCATCGATCGAGAAGAAGTATATACGACAAATGAAAATAAATGAGAGAGGCAGAAAGAATGAAGAAATAAAGAAATGAGAAATAAAAAAAGCCCCAAATGACACCAACACCACATTTGTGAAATTTCAGACATACGCCGACAGTTGTGTTGTATTGCCACTACACATCCCACAGCAGGCTGTCATGACTAATCTAGAGCAAAGTGGCCAACGATTGGCTTGTGACAGACAGGTAAGAGTGAACGAGAAGATGACCACCACCAACAACAGCATCAATAAGCAGGTGATTTTGTACTCTTGTCGAGGTCCACTGTGATGGCAGACGACCATGACGAGTCATACCTGCAGGAGAAGCAGTCGGCTGTGCAACTGGGCGCCTGCCTCTGCAAAGCTACGTTGCAGAGCGCACAAGTGCTCGTAGAGCTGCGTCGCCAGTGGTTCCGTCTCGGCCACCGAATGTTGCAGCGCTCCGCACCGTTTCATCAAATCCTCCAGTTGATCATTGCGCTTCGTTATATCCTGTTCCAATCGCTGATCAAGATCAAATGTTATTATCCATTATAATAAAGTTTTCAAGGAATTGTTTAACTATTTTTTTTTTCAAAAAAGATACCTTGCTCGTATCCATTTCTTTCAGGACGGCATTAATCGAAGTGAATTTAGGTAATTCCGACTTCAATTGGCCGTGAGTAGAGTTGACCCAGTCATCGAGATCTGAAAGAAGTGCCTGATATCGTTGGAGGTCATCATTTTCGTTGCTTTTAGCTTCAACGATGTCTTGTTTGGGTTCGGCATTTTCATTGCTTTTAGCTTCGGCAACGTCCTGTTAACGAGTATTCTATAAACAGTCCAGCGTTTTACAATAGAAACTTGACGGATTTTACCTCTAGCTTTTGTTTGTATCGACAAGCTTGAGATTCTAATGTGATGTGACGAGCCCTAAGACTTGCTACAGCAGCGCGGAGAGAATCTAATTCGGGATCTTCAGCTGTCAAATTTTTAGTCTTATTATCCACGTCTATCAATCGAGGTTCCATTTCCTCAAGGGATTCCATAACAGCCTGATTAAATTTGAATACATTTTTTAAAATCGCATCAGCACACGAGAAATATTCGAAACCTTACTTCAATCAACGGCAGGCGGTCTTTGATTTGTTGGGAATTAAATTGAAGAAGATCCTTTTCCACTTGTTGCAGTTGAGCCAACATTTCATCAAGATCGGTTGTTATGGCCTTCTGGGAGGAAAATAATTGTCAACTATTATAAACTGTTGGCATGAAGATAAAACGGCATGCTTATAACACAGCATGCTGAAACAAATCAATATCCATGTCTCAAGCACACAATTATCCAAATTAGCGGATGAATGTTAGTACTGTTATGATTAAATTTACACACACACTAGCATCAGAACCGAGGGACATCATTCAGAAATTGACTGTCCCCCAGTGTGATAGACGAGAACGTTGCCAAACACTTATAATCATAACCAAAACAAAACATCTTAAAGCTAACTGATTTTTTAAAAACAGTTTTTTTAAAAAAGCAATATTGGCATTCCGCTCCTGTTTATGCGAGGAGTTTGGCTGGTGGGCGGTCAATTTAATTTCTGAAACGCCATGAGGTATTAGCAAATAAAAACCATGTCGCTATTAAACCCATAAACTTCGCAGAGAACTGATAGATTAGGATAAGGTAAAAAAACAGCGATTCAGAAGCCATCATCAAGGAAATATAAGAAGATTGGGTAGTTTGGGGGGTGATGCAATGCGAGCATTTTTTGTCAAATAGAAAAACCAATGCAACGCTTATAAGAGCAGAAGCATCACGGCGACCCAAAGGATGAATGCCAACCTTGTAGTCGTTTAATTGTTGATCTTCTTGAGATTCACTGAGGTAAGTGCTTTCATCCGAAAAGTTGGCCCGATCACCAGGCAGATCGATGTTGTCGAGGTTCTGTGTTGTTGGTAATCTACTACTACTGTTGGAGGAATCGTCGGAGGATGGGGGTTGAGGATCGGGACTTTGGGGGCCTTTAGGATCGGAATCGGGTGTTCGACCATCGCGACTTGATTTCGAATTTTCAATCTTATCATCTAATCGATCAGCGGAAAGACTCAAACTCTCTTGCCACGATTTCTCAATGTCGCTGTACATCAACTTTTCCGGCCAATAATAGTCAACGATGACGGGGCATTTGTTTGTAACATCCTGACCACTCTCAATGGCTTCGGCCAGCTCAAGTGCTTCCCTTTCCGATTCAGATAGACGCTTATGTCGTTTACGCTCGACCTCTTTCGTTTGTTTCTCAACTTTTACGACGGACCGTTTCGTTTTACTATCCGGTTTTTCGTGAAGTTCCGGCTGGTGAGAGCTGACTACCTCCGCTTCCACGTTAACATCAGACGGTTGGGAGGGGGGAAGATCATTAATGGGAGCTGACTCGGGGATAACTGTCTCTGCTTCAAATGCGATATCGGTTTCTTGCGATTCTGACTGAGATGAACGCCACTTGCGTCTCCGCTTTTCACGACGACTGACGCACTCGTGAAAACCATCAGGATCATCGCTACTGATTGGTTCTGAATGTTGTGGTTCTTCACCAACGACTACCAGGACTGGGGCTTTGACCGGACGTGGAGCAATCTGTTCGACGGGTTCAGAAGCTTTTTCTGTTTGAATCGATGACGATTTGGAGAGTGCAACCATAGCAGCCCATGACAGTGGTTTTCCCACCACCGGTACGCTTTTTTCTGGGCTTTCCTTAATGACCCAACTAGAAATTTGGGGACTCTGATCAACAGTTGGTTCTTGTAATTCATCCGTCGAACAGGCAGACTCTTGCGATACGGCCGGCAATGTTACTGAATCTTTTCCAGTTTGTTGTTCCGGGATTGATTCTTGAATTGATTGGCCAACAAGTTCTTGTGGTTCTTGAAGTAATTGTTTAATTGATTCTTGATTTGCAGGCGGCTGGAGTTGCTGAGCTGGGGTTTGTCTACTAGCATCCTGTTCCTTCCAGCGGCTCTCAGCGTCACGAAGGAAAATATAGAAAGGATGAGGCCATGAATCAGCGAAGAGGTCATAATACAGCTGCGGGGTGGCCGAGCCCTGTTCAATTGCCTCTGCCAAGTCAAAAGATTCTTTTTCAGATTCAGAAAGTTTTGCTCGTCGTCTCCGTTGCTCCATCTCTTTCAACGGAATGGAAGCCTTTGCTGTTTTAGATTTGCGTTCCTTAGGGCGAGTTGATTGAACATCGTGAACTTCTTCCTCTTCAGAATCTTTTTGCGTTGCCAACATTACTGGCGCAGACGAGGTAACTGCGCAAGATTCAGTGGATTCAACTGGTTCACATTCGATAGACTGTTGCTCTTCTTTGACGACAAGAGGTTCGATATGTGGTTCTTCATCTGTTGTGTAGTCGTGAGATTCAGATTGCGATGATCGCCACTTCCTACGACGACGCTCGTTTTTGCCAACAAATTCAGTGAACGAATCTGGATCGGTTTCAAAAGCAGCTGGCATTCCCTCGCTTTCTCCAACCACGATCAAAGTGGGTAGAGGACGTTTAGGGCGGACTGGTTCCTCAACAAAATCTTCATTTGATTCAGTAACAACAGGTTTGCTGGTTGCAACTACAGTGGCCCAGCTAAGAATCGATGGATGACTATCACCAGATTGCACTATTTGTTGTTCCAAGTCCATAACTTGCGAAGGTATTTCTGTAGTGGGAGGGTTTTCTTCATCTTCAATATTAGATTTAGCGACTCCTTCGGTCTCAATTGAAGGAACCTCTTCCACAGTTGGCGCCGAAACTGTCTCTTCATTAAATCCTTCCGAAATTTGACTGGGTTCGCTTCCAATAGTTTCAATTATGAGTGTTTCAGGAATAGATTCTTCAGTTGTATGTGATGATTGCTGCAAGGTAACCCAAAGTTTTTCAGAATTTCGGAGAGCTGATGATGAATCTCTTGGCCATGAATCAGCATAGAGGTCATGGTGTAATAATGGACTAACTCCTCCATGTTCAATCGCCTCTGCCAACTCCAAAGATTCTTTTTCTGATTCAGAGAGTCTTGCCCTTCGTCTTCTTTGTTCCGTCTCTTTTAACGGAATAGAAACTTTGGCTGTTTTAGTTTTACGCTCCTTGAGACGGGCTGGTTGGACACCATGAACCTCTTCTTCATCTGAATCTTTTCCTTTTACTACTTCTACTGGAGCAGATGTAACTGTGCATGTTACAGCGGACTCGACTGGTTCACATTCAACTGACTGCTGCTCAGGCTCTTCTTTGACGACAAGTGGTTCGATATGGGGTTCTTCGTCTGTTGTGTAGTCGTGAGATTCAGATTGCGATGATCGCCATTTCCTACGACGACGTTCGTTTTTGCCAACAAATTCAGTGAACGAATCTGGATCGGTTTCAATAGTAGCTGGCAGTCCCCCGCTTTCTCCAACCACAATCAAAGTGGGTAGAGGACGTTTAGGGCGGACTGGTTCCTCAACAACATCTTCTTTTAACTCTGTTATTACAGGTTTACTGGTTGCAACAACAGTAGCCCAGCTAAGTGTCGAAGGATGACTAGTTTCACCAGACTGCACTATTTGTTGTTCTAACTCCTCAACTTGGTTAGCAATTTCCTCAAATTCAGGCATTATTTCCCGCTCTGCAAGTTTTTCACAGTGTTCAATTTCTGTGTGAGAAGTTTCTGCATTTTCAGCATCAGGCTTAGCGACTACTTCGGTCTCAATTGTGGGAACCTCAGTTGGTGCCAGGACTGTAGACTCTTCAAACCCATCCGATTTGCCACTCTGCTCGCTTTCAAAAGATTCAATTTCCTTGTCAGCTTCAATTTCACGAGTTTCAGGAACAGATTCTTCAATCGTCTGTGTTGCTTGTTGCAAAGTACTACAAAGTTTTTCTGAATTTTGTGATGGTGTTTGAGGCAATCGAATAGGTCCACCGTGTTCGATGGCTTCAGCTAACTCCAAAGATTCCCTTTCTGATTCAGAGAGCCTAGCTCTTCTTCTTCTTTGCTCTGTCTCTTTTAACGGAATAGAAACTTTGGCTGTTTTAGTTTTACGCTCCTTAGGACGGGCTGGTTGAACATCATGGACCTCTTCTTCATCTGAATCTTTTCCTTTTACTACTTCTACTGGCGCAGACGAGGTAACGGCACATGGTTCAGTGGACTCAACTGGTTCACATGCGATGGGCTGCTGCTCAGGCTCCTCTTTCACCACAAGTGGTTCGATATGTGGTTCTTCATCTGTCGCATAATCTTGAGATTCAGACTGCGATGATCGCCATTTCCTACGACGACGCTCGTTACGGCCAACGAATTCAGTGAACGAATCTGGATCGGTTTCAATAGTAGCTGGCTGTCCTTCACTCTCTCCTACCACGATCAAAGTGGGTAGAGGACGTTTAGGACGGACTGGTTCCTCAACAACATCTTCATTTGAATCTACAATAACAGGTTTGCTGGTTGCGACGACAGTAGCCCAGCTAAGAATCGATGGATGATTATCATCTGATTGTACAGTATGTTGTTCTAATTCCTCAATTTCGTGTTGCTTAGCGACTGGTTTAGTCTCAACTGAGTGAACCTCTTCACCGAGTTCAATATCTTCGTGAGTATCAGGCTTAGCTTCAGTTTCGACTGAGAGAACCTCTTTGAAGTGTTCTTCACATGTTTCGCTAATGAACTCTGTCACTGGCGCAAGCAAATCTCTTTGAGACTCGATATTTTCTGGAACAGGTGTCTGCGTTGTTGTTTGCTGCAAGATCCACAACAACTTTTCAGAATTGCTCAGCGTGGTAGTTGAATGTTTAGGCCATGAATCCATGTAAATATTTCGGAGATTATCATCATGTTGCGATCGATGGGAAGGAATTTGTCTGTTCTCATCAATAGCTTCAGCGAGTTCCAATACTTCCTGCTCTGACTCTGAAAGCCGAGAGCGTCGTTTTCTTTGTTCCAGTTCGCGAACTGATTTAGCTACTTTTTGAACTTTAGATTTCACGACAAATCGAATTTGTTCGGTCATTTCTTGTTCCGACTCTGAGTTGCTGTTTTCAGCAGGTGATGGAGGAGGAACTTGTTTGATAGCCACAACTTCTTCAACTGAAAGTTCAGTTGTGGTAGAAAGAGGGGGCTCTGATGTTGTTTCCATAGGTTCTGAATCAGATGCAATGTCTTGTGACTCTGACTGAGACGAGCGCCACTTCCTCCATTTTCTTTCTTTCCGGCCGACATGAAATCCTTCCGGATCGCAAGGAACCTCATGATGTTCTTCTTCGCCAACGACAATCAAAGTAGGCAGAGGTCGAGGGGGTTTGGGAGTCTGTTCAGGTTCCGGTGTCGGTTCGCTGATTTTAGGCTTACCAGTTGCTACCAAATTGGCCCAAGAAGTTGCAGGTACGCTGGTTGTTTCCACTTCAACAGGTTGTGACTTGATATCAGGTTGTTCTAGAGATACCGATGATTCTTCGAATTCCGGAGCGCTACATTCAAACATTTCTGTTTCATCAGCTGCTGATTCTTCTACAGCCTTGGGTATTTCCTGCTGTACCATCTCTGTAGGAATTTCTGGAGTAAATAAGAGACAAGGTCCAGCTAAGATAGGATGTTCAGCGGGAATTTCATTCTCTTCCAATTTGATCTCCTCGACGGATTCCACAAATTCTTCTTCTCTGATTGTTGGTTCAGATGATGTGTCAATGTCATCTGCAGATGCAATTGCGTC
Source organism: Daphnia galeata (assembly GCA_030770115.1). Lineage (NCBI taxonomy): Eukaryota > Metazoa > Arthropoda > Branchiopoda > Diplostraca > Daphniidae > Daphnia > Daphnia galeata. The sequence goes on from CM061118.1 coordinate 11,508,814, forward strand.
GGATGCGATCGATTGATTCGTTAAAGTTTCCTGAATGCTTTCCGAAATCGATTCTGTTTCAGCTGTAAGCTCCGTGGGTGTTGTTTCACGTAACTCTAAATCGGGTGAAGCAACCGACAGTAAAATCGGCGTTGAAATTCCAGATTGGAATCCGTCATCTTGTGTACATTTCGTACGATGTTCATCGTCAGAAGTCAAGGTCGATTCTGAAACTGGTAAGTCGGATGCTACGCTTAACGGACTCATGGGTCCATGTTCAGCCATGGATAAAGCATCGGAAGACGATTCGGAGAACCTTGGTCCACTTGCTGTCACGGCGGCAATTGGGTTACGCCTCTTCTTCTTCTTCTTCTTTTCCCGAAGACGCCAATAGACTTCACCTTCTTCGTCATCAGCTTCACCTCCTGTTTGCGATTCAGATTTGGAACCTTCCTCGAGATTCTTTGCAGCTGCAGCAGCTTTCTGTTCTTCAGTGCCGTACGATTCAGACAAGTCAGTGCTGTGAGCTTTAACTAACGGTGAAAAGGGTGTTGATTTTGGAATTGTCGACATGCTACGAGGGTCCAGACTGAAAGTTCGACCAAGTGGCGATCGCTGACGCATCCACTGTGGTGACAAAACTACGTGATCCGCGTCATCAAAACCAAATGGACTGGTTGGAGCTTTGTAGTCACTACCAGGAGAGCTCACCGAACTGACTTCAGGTGGTGTCTCAGTTAACAATGGCACAGATATTTTGACTGGCGGTTGCGTGCTCTCAAGTGGGATCGATTCGCTTTGGCATAATTTCGTTGATTTTTCTAGAGGAGAATTCACGGTTGGTAAAGCTTTCACTGGGGCAGTGAAATTGACAGTGGCTATTAATCGAACAGAAGGTTCCGGTAAACTTATTTCCGGTTCTTCAAGGAGAGCTTCAACAATGCCCACCATCTGTTCTTGACTAGGTAACTCGTGCTCATTGACTAAGGAGCAAACTATAGTAGTTGGTTGTTCTTCCGTTGTCGCCGAAATAAGTGACTCCTCCTCACGTTCGAGCATGGCTGGAATTGGAGTAGTAGAAAGAGGCAAGCTCAGTTCCGATTCATCAGCGAATTCTTCTTCGGCTAATAAAACTTGACGAGCAAGCATTGGGAGTTGTTCTGCTTCAGTCAATTCCACTGGTAGCAAATGCGTCATTGCGGATATACAAGTTAAAGCATCGGTTCCAGCAATCTCCGCATTGTTAACAGAGTTTTGTTGCAATTCTTCAACTGTTTCAACATCACCATGATTGAATACCATTGCGGCAGTAATTTCTAATTGAGCCGGCTCGAGATCGATAGACTCGGTCGCCTGAAGTGGTTGGCCTCTGTAGTCTTCCACACGCAGTTGGAGTTCTTCCGGCTGAAACGGGACGGTACTGGTGGCTGAAATTTTCCGAAGAGTGACTCGAACTTCGAGCGGCAGAAGAGTCATGGCGGCAGCTGGTTGACTGCCGAGAGGGAGCTCTTCTGTCATTTCGGTGGCGATCTTGTCATCTTTGTTCTCTTCGGCCACTAGGATCGGGCCCAACAGACTTTTAGGAGTTAGATTTTCTTTCGTTACTACTGTTTCTTCGTTGGCTAATGGTTCAGGAGCAGGGATATCGATTGGTTCTTCTTTCACTTGTTGTTCAATCAGCTCTATACATTCTTCTTCCTCTTCGTATATTTCTGGGCAAACGTGAGATTCAAAAACGGCAGCTGTTTCAGTAAAAACATCTTCTAATATTTGCGGATCAAGTGTTCTGTGTCCTTCTACAGGTCCGGGACTTGATGGAGGGAAATTCTCCGTTTCCAAGACGACGATGTCGTCGCTCATAGCATCTTCCATCATGCTTTCCACATCAGTCACCAACTGACATACGGTTTCAAGTCCTTGGAGGACCTGAGAGTCAAGTACGACAAATTCGGCTTCATTTTCTAGTGCTGGATCAACAGGTTCTACCGGAAGGGTTGGTTCCATTTTCGGCTGACTTTCAACAATCACAGTCGGTTCAAACTTTACGATGCTTTCGTCGTTGAAGCTGACCGCTTTGGATCGTTTAATTCGATCACGGCGTTGTTTGTGAGTAGACGGATCGGACGAACCGGAACTTGAAGGGCAAGAATCTCCTCCAGTGGATATGCTGGACTCTGTCCGAGAAGAACTTTCTGGCTTTGAGACTTGATTTGTCTGGATGTGCACCGCTAACAGATGCAGCTTTCTTTAATTTCTTTTCTCTTTTCTTAACCTCTGGCACTTCCAGATTAATAGCTGGAATATCTCGAGACTTGGGCTCGACTACTTCGGGCAATGAACTCTTAATCTCGTGCGAATGGGTTCGTCGCATTTTCGATCTTTTATTCTTCTCTAATTCAGAGATTTCGCGAAGAGCTTTCTCAATTTCGTCTTCGTCTGGAATCTTGGACGACTTCCTCTTCTTCTTTTTCTGAACCTGTTTCTTTTTCTTTTCGGTACTTGCTTCGATTCCAGCCACTTCCACATCGCTGTCGGAGTCGTGCGAACGGCTGCTGATCAATTGTTCAATATCTTCAGAGCTGATGCCATAAAATGTCATCATAGCTTTTGTCATTTCAGGCTCCGACGATGTTGGATTACCTCCAGGGGATTTGCTGCGTCCTTCTTCGGGTTGGGGTGCGGCTAACGTTTCAGCGACTGGAGGGGATACTTGAACTGATATAGGTGTCCACTGTTTTTCTTCGGAGAATCTTTCGTTATGTGGCTTTTTCTTTTGCCGATGTTTGCCATCCATTGAACGGCCTGGGAGAGTCGCCAGCTTAGAAGGTCCTTGAGGTGTTTTCGTCTTTGAAGGTTCTTTCTCCCGTACATCAAAACTCTTAGATTTAGAATATTTTGATAAACGTTGACGACTTCGCGGTTCACGAGGCTCGGAAACGCCTCGCTCTGGTTGTACTGTTAAACGGGAAGGACTTGGAGCAGAATCGGTCGTTGTTCTATCCGAAACATTAGGGGACGTTTTTGGTGCTGGTCGAGGTGAAGTCGACGTATGCCCCGATGTTGATCCAGATGAATCTCTTCGTTGTGAGGATTCAGACGGCACCTGAAGTCCAGCTGACAAAATCTGTGCATACGACAATTTGGTTGTATTTGGAACGACGGGTTGAATTACTTCAACAGCAGGCTCATCAATTATTTGTTGGGTTGGAGCCGATGGGACGAGTTGGGACTGATTCGACAATTTTTGGAGCAGTTGGAGTCGGAGTAGATGTTACGTACTCTTGCCTTGGCTCTTCTATGTTAAACTCAAAGTTCTGAGGAGGGTTGACTGTCTCCTGGACGGGAAAAGCCGGCATGGGGTAGTTACTTGGCATAGCTAGCTGAGCGTAAGCTTGTTGAAGAGCCATCAAATCAAAATTAGCTGCAAATACAGCTTCGGCATCAGGTGCGGATGCATATTGAGTCTCAAAAGATAGATTACTCGGCTGATACATGGATGCTGAATATTCCACCTGTTGTAATGGTTGTGGTTCGATTGGCTGGACGTAGACTGGATGATGGTGTGAAATCCAGCCAGCTTCCACGGTTGCTGCTTGAGCTGGTTGAACGACTTTCAACTGGAGCACTGACTTCTTCGGTCACTTGGGGTAAAACTGTTGGTTGGCTGGATACATGTTCTTCGACTGGCTCCTCTGTCACGTTAGTATCGTCGATACTCTCACCGCCAAAACGTAGAAGCTGATCTTGTTTTTGCTGTTTTTGTTGTTGAGGACTATCAACGATACCAGGCATCCCGCGTTGATTAGGGATGTAATGCCCGCGCAAAATGTCGGCGTACGACGGACCACCCGATCCTGGCATCCATAAAGGACTACGAGATCGCTTCTCAGAATCGGCTGGAGGTGACAAATTTGATGGGCTGCGGTGTTGAGTTGACGCCACTTTAGGTCGAGTTCCCGTTTCTTTAATTGGAACTGTTTCTTCTGACATTTTGACTTGTTCAATGACCGTCTCCTCTTGGGCTTGAATATCAATCGATCCCACCGGAGTTATGTGAGAATGGCGTTCTTGACTGCCATAGTTTGGCGATTCCTTGTCAATTGGCCGTCTTTGCTTGTTTCCAGCTGCACGTCGACGTATTTCACTTCGACTGGGATGTTTAGGTTCGGCAACCGGCTGGATCGTCTGATTGGATAAGTTTCTCCTGCTGTTGTTGTTCCCAGCGCGAGCGGCCAGAATGAGATTCCTGAATTTGAGGCACAACAACTATTTCGTCTTCGATATGAGTCAATTCCGCTGGCTCGATTTGCTCGGATTGTACGGGATCACTAGCCACGATTGTATCGACCAGTTCTACATGGCTTTCGAACGTCGTCTGACGAGACACACTTGGACTACGTCTTCCAGCTGCAATGTCAGCGTATGATAATTTTTCAAGCGTCAGTAGGCCGGAACTTTTAAGGGCCGCTGCGGTGGTCGAGGTGCTGATAGTTTCCCTAACAGGGGATTGGGCGTCATCGCAGCGGGGTGGAGGAATCGATTGAACATCGGTGGAGGTCTGAGGGATAGGAAGCGGGGCGGGGTGGCTAGGTTCCATCGGTGCACGGGATTGCCAGTCGGCAGCGGCTGCCATCAGGGAGCGTTCGATTCCGTCATCCGCCAGAGTCAAGTAGGGGTCGATTTCCGTCATACGCATTCGCAGTTGTTGGATTTTCTGGCAAACGGCGCATAGGTGGGACTGCAATGCCTACACACGGACAGGCAAGGCCGTGTAATCAAATTTGATCATATGTCTCTCTATTGTTTTTTGGTATCTCCCTTTATCTTTTTTTTTTTTTTAAATACATGAGAACCAAAAGACACAGGACGAAATGATTCAGAAACGGATCAACTTCTAATGTTTTCATTCTTACTTTAATGTTTCGCTTTCAAAATAAACGTTCATCCTCTATGCTTGCAAAAGGGAATTCGGTTGGTACCGAAGGACTGATGGCTGGTGTCATTTCATCATTGCGATACCATCACCGTTTCTTAGTTTTTGTCTGTCTGTTGTTGGTTTCTTTAATTCGTTCAAAATGTGTTTAAAGTTTTCAAAAAGTAGGAAGGAATTGCTTGAGTTTTTTTTTTTTTTTGGCTTTCCTTTCTTACTTGAAGTTCGTCCTGGAAGTCATCGTCCGTAAAAAAATTGACGGACTTTTTGGGAGGGATAGAGAGAGCGAGTCATTTGTCCGCTAAATGTTGGCTGAATTAATTGATCCCTTAGCGCTCTAACTATTGTCGTGGGACCGGTAGAACGAGGAAGGTAATAAACTTATATATGTACATTGGGATTTTAAAAACAAAAAAAGGCCTTCCCTATTCTTGTAAAGAAATATTAATAAAACGTTTTCCAAGTGGGGCGTCATGTCTTTTTGCTTGGAAATTTTTGGAAATCGTGTTATTTGTTTTGTTTCGATGGTTAGAACTTTTTTTTTTGGTGTTGAGCGGTTTAAATAAAAAACAATTGATAGCGCGAGCGAGATAGATACAGAGAATGCGAGATTGAGAGTCAACGATATGCTCTCCTATAAAGTGTCCAACGGATCGACGTCGGGACTTCCTCTTTGCATAAGCAATTTGATGCGTTCGTTGCGGGCGGTGATTTTGGAATGAAGTACCTTCAAGCGCTCCCGAAACACCTGAACAATTGGGTACATGGCCATATCCAATCATGAATGGATGGTGAAAGTGTTCCAGGCCAACGCAAAAGAGGGAATGAAAACAGTAAGCGAGCGACACGGAACGCAAAAATAAAACAAACAATCCATGAATGAAAGTCAGAGAGCGAGAGAGAGTGTGTGAGAGAGAGAGAGAGAGAGAGAGAGACCAAAGAGAATCGTTGGCGGGCGAAGATATTGGATGGATGAGACGGATGGGAATGTTTGGATTTAGAGTAAGGTGTGTGGGAGAAAATAAAAATAAAATAACAAAGAGAATCAGAACCAATGTGGGCAACACATTTAACCAGACTACACAATGATGTAAAAAATAAAAATAAATAAATAAATCCGAAAATTAATGTAATCCCGAAGTAAAATCGAAGATGTTGAAAGAAAATGAAAACCACCAAAAAAATTTCTTAGTAAAAATAATACGATGCAATATACGGAAGAAAATAAGGATAGAGAGGATAATGGTGTGTTAACCGGAGACCCTCACAAAAACACACCTGAGCGGCTCTGATTGTACTCAAACATTTGAAACGAAGCAAAGAAAAAGCGAAAGCATTTTCTGAAAGTTGTAAATAATGACTGAAGCAAAGCGTAAGTACGTAATCGGAAAGTTGTGTGTCGAGTGCTGTGTGTGGTGGTGATGGTCTAACACTGCATATACGTCTAAATCGTTTTTTCGTTTGAATTAATGGATCGGAGTCGACTTGATTGGTTGGAATACGTCATTTTCGCATCGCTGATTGACGATTTTCTTTTAGAAAATTGGTGGAGGAAAACGCTTTGATGAAACGACAGGCGTAGCCAACGTCCAATTGAGATGCAAACAGCCAGGATGTGTTTTGCGATATTCGGCAAATAAATAATAAAAGTAAATATTAAAGAAGAACAGAAAACTGCCGTTTCACATTGACGGAGCACAGTCTTTTCTTTTTTTTTTTTTTTTTTTGTTTTCATTTCTAATTTTGTTTGTGCATGGTTATGTTTCACGGCGTCGATCAGTTTTTGGTAGAAATTCAAGGAGAAGAACTAGTTAAAACAGAAAAATGAATAAGCTTTGTGTCAAAAATGAAAGAAAAATAATCGCAGAAATTCTGTCAGTGAGTTAAATGTCAATTTAAGAAAAAAAAAATCTTAAATTGTAAAATAAACATAAAAATTAGAGAAAATATTTCCATGACAATTAATAGAAAATGAATCAACTAAGAAAAAAAAGAATAAAGAAAAATATGCGTAACTGAACTCATAGCTACGGTGTCGCTCCATCAAAACATAAATCCGACAACTCAAAAAAATAAGTCGACTTGAGAATTTGCAATGTTTAAAAAAAAAATAAGGCCTTGTGCGAAAAAATTACGTCATTTCTATTTTTGTCTGTGTGGAGGGACAGGTGGAGGAAAATTGCGGGATTGGAATCAATATGGATTGGACTGAAACGTCAAAGATGGAAGATTGTGATTGGGACGAGGGTTAACTTTCGACGTTGTAGAGAGAATTTATCAAGAGTACAAGAAAAAGAGAAGGAGTTTCCGTAAAATAAAACTAAAGCTAAGAAAAGTCCACTTACGTTTTGTTCAGCCAAAGCCTTGTCCCGATCCAGTGGTGAGTATGCTGGACTGGAAACCAAACGTAATTGTTGATCCACCTGTACCACCTGTGCCCGCAATCCTTGGATCTCCTACGACAATTCATTTCAATTCGATTATAACACCGACGCAGGATGTCATCCACCTAAAATTCCCTATTCCAACACTCAAAATGTCGTTGGACGTACCTGTTGTAGTTGGTCTAGTTGAATGACGGCCGCTTCCAGCGTTTTACATTGCTGATTGATTTCGATCATGAGGGCGTCCAGCTGTTCGATGAGCTCCGCACTGCTGAGAACAACATCCGGCGATCCAGTGACTCCCGAACGGAAATGCACCTGTAATTTCTCGATAGACATGTTGATTTTGGTCTTTTGGATAGTGACGTCGCCCAGCATTTTTTCCCTCAGTGACAGTTGATCGCGTAGTGGCCGTTTCTTGTTTAGCGGCGAATCCAAGGTTTGCCTGGCCTTTTCCAGCCAACTCTTGACATCTTTTAGCTTCTTCTCGCACTGTTCCCATTCCTCTGTCATCTCTAGAAGTAAGGCACTCTGTTCGCCAAAAAATAAAATAAAAATGACAACAATGATGAGCATTTTCGACCATAAAAACAAGGTGGCAAGGTGCCACAAAATAGTTGGGTTAGTTGGCGCCATATCGGCTTGACGGCATCTAGATCGATAGTAATTGAGTACGAAACATGGCCGAACCCTTTCTTGTAACTGCGTTTCAACTTCGGTTTTGCTCTGCTCAGCTTCAGCCATCTGATCAGCCAACGCTCCGACACTGGAAACTTGTGAAATACGAGACAGCTCTTTTCCCATGTCGCTGACATTTTTCGTGGCCACCTTGCAGCTCTTCACGGCCATCTGTGGAATTAAAATGTAAGTTTGTTGGGTCTTTTTTTTATGGCAATCCAAATAAATTTGTACGTTGTAATCCTGGGACTTTTGTCGAGCTTGAACCAAACTGGTCAAATGGAGTGGCTCTGTCAGAAAGCATTTCTTTTCGTCGACCCATGAGATCACCAATGAATGTAATTGCAAAAAGCGCTGCCATGAATCGATCGAATCTCCAACCTTTAAAGAAAAAATGTAAAACGAAGCCAAACAAAAAAATGTTGGGTTAGAAAAAGAGAAGAATTTCGGTCGTATGGGTCGTGAAGTGGGAATCGGGATGCGCAGGCTTAAAATAGGATCAAGATCGTACCTGAAGCTTCTTCTCTTCGAGCCAAGAACGAACTTGTTGCAATTGATCGGTCAAGTTAGACAAAGTGGTCCGCACCAACTGTTGCTCGTGTTCGTCTCGTGTGCGCTGACAAATCAGTTGGCCGTGTCGAGAAACCCGGTCCATTTGATCGGTAATTAAACCAATTTCGCATTGAAGTTCCTGCAATTTTTATTTTTTTAAAGCGCATTTCAAGAAAATAATGAACGATTAAATATCAGTTATTGGATTTTCTTTCTTTTCTTCAATTTTTTTTTGTTTTTGCAAATTCAATGCGAACCTGAAGAAATTCCTTGAGAGTTTGTGGTTCGAGATTGCGATCTTGAACACGCCCCTCGGCCTGGCATATCCAACTTTGGACTTGCTCAACGTCACGGTGGTACTCGTAGCGGACGGTGCGGGCCCTCTTGGCTTCATTATCTTTTTCTTCCATGGCGGCTAGGACTTTCTCGCTCAGCAATTCCAAAATAGCAACGTGCTTGTCCACTTCGGCCGGCTTGGTCTGATCCAGCTGTGCAAATCGCTGCGACGCCGCTAGCGCCAAAGCACGAACTCCTTCTTTGCAGCTAAGCGACCGTTCGCGCAAGCTCTGCCAGATTCACGCAAAATACAAAAATACCAAGCACACACAATCAAATATGGAAGCACTGGTAACGTTTTTTTTGCTGGCAGAGGTGAACAATCAAATGATGAAATCCGATGCAGCACCAGCGATTTTTTTGTTTTCTCTCGAATCGATTAACGCGTTTAACTTTAATGAGCAAAATAAGAAATGGCAACGTTCAATGTGAGAGCAGGGGCAGGTTGGGAACAGTCAATCGATAAATGGGGAACTAGGGACTTGCATCCACCATTGGCATTCCCTTTCTGCCAGAAATCCAACAATCAAAAAAAAATCTACGTCTTTACAATTCCTCAAACGCTTAAGAAGTTGTACTGTGAAAGGATAACAATAGGACAATAAGAATGGAGAGCATCAAAGACCTCAGAGTCCTAGTAGAGCGAATGCTGCGACGGTTGGACGCAGACTGAGTGAACTCTTTTGGTAGATGGAAGAAAGAGGCGTGAAAAATAATAATAATAAAAAAAGGACGTCGACCGGATGCGCAAAAGTTTAGTCCAAAACAAAAAGGATGAAAACTCAAGAGCACACAAAAAAAAACGAGTCTTTTTTTTTTCTTGTTTTTCTGTCAGTCTTTTTCTAAGGATGTAGAGCCACACCAAGACAAATCCAGCTGAAGCAGGGTTACGTTGAGCCTAACAGCTACGTCGAATCGTGTCGTCGAATTGGGACAGTCTCCCGCGCTGCATGGACATTTTAAAAACTCGTATCTGTTCTGACGCAATGTCGCGCATGCGAAGAGCCGATATAGTTAAGACGGAGACTATTTTCCACGAATAGGAAGACGAACGAATAAGAGGAAAACAAATTCCAGAGAGAACTAAACCCCCCTAAAAAAACAAAACAACAAAAACAAAAGACGGGGGCATGCCTCTCCTTATTTTTCTAGCGAGTATCATGTACTGCCAGCTCAGTTTCTATTTTCTATACCGGCGCGACGAGAGAGTCGAGACTTTTTCGAGTGAAATCGAGACAGACGCCGTCATGACGCTACTCTATTGGACGTTTCCTTCCTTCCTGTCAGTCTTCTTTCATAGCGTTACACCTGATCGTCACTACAGGAACTTGACGAAGAAACAAAATCATACCGAAAATTGAATGGAATTTGTCGGATTGTTTTGTCGCTAGTTGGATCAATTCCTCAAAGCAACAATGCAGCTCCTTAAAGAGCTAAAACGGCGACTTTGATTTGCATTCTTGTCAGTCTAAATAAATTCCCGGGTGGCATCACAGCATCAGTTTGCTGGCCACTGCAATGAAAATCCCTCAAATCAAAGTCGGCCGGCATAATAGGATTGAACAACTGATAAACGCTAAAACAACACTTTGGGGGGGTTGGGCGAAGAATGAATCAAAAAAGGTAGTGGTTCAACTCACCGCCAGTTCTTGGTCGACGCGCTCGACTTGGCTGCTGAATGCGTCGAAATCGGTGATCTCGGCCAGTAGACTTTCAAGGCCTGTCTGCACCTGGTTCATGCTGTCCAGTACGGCGTCAAAATAATTGGCTTCCTCTGCTACACGACGCAGACGGGACTGAACCGTCTCCAATAAACTGTAATGATGCAACATAGAAAGAATAACAGCATTAGAATACATCACAAGTCGTTCTTCAAATCATTTCTAACGAAAAGCAGTTGGAAGATTTCTTCTTTTTCAACAATTCGGTAAATTGGATACCGGAAAAAACGTCTACCGACTGTTTCCTGTTTCTTTTTCTATATTGAGGTCGTCAAAATGGTAGAAAACAAAAAGAATGAGATTCGACTGACGACATTCTTGACTTTTCCTGTCATTTCCACGCGCAATGGCTTGACGACATTGGCCCTTGGTGGAATACAACCAAGAGGACATGGCGGAGATAAATTTCCCCACCACGTCGGTCTATTTACGGCATCTCGGCCTCCCGCCACCAAGAATTGCGTAGAAGTTCAGCTTCACGTGGCGCCTCTCTAAGTCTGTCCTAATAATAGATGCGTCGTGGACGCGAAGGCAGTAAACGAAGCTAGTGCGTGTCGTCGCTGCCGTGCCGTGCGTCACGTGCCAATGATTCCATTCCATACTCTTAACCGACATAAGCAGCAGACAGCACATCATGCCCTTTTTTGTTAAAATCAACTAACGTGAATTGACGGACAACTAGATCAACGCATCAAACTTTTTGAAGGAAATCGCCAACTGGCAAACTAATAATATAAACCACAAATATCGTCCAATTTTTTCACGAAATGCTTCCGAATGAGCTCATAAAATGGACCGTCTTTATTTTAACTTAAATTGGGGCTAAGTCCGTAGAGGATCCGTATGTACTTCACAACAAGCGACCTCTCGAAATGTGAACGGCCCCAAAATCAAGGATTTTGTCAGTCTTCGAATTGTCTATAAATTTCAAGACTGCGGTAGTATACATGTCTGTTCTCCCTACACACCTGGTACCGTATTTATCATTCGTTCGCATCCATTCGAAAGTTGTTGACGAAAGACGAACAAACATAGCATTGGACCCTACCCTATAAAAAAAAAACGTTTTCTCTTCTCTTACACGTTTCTGCTTGAGCACGGACGCCAAAAACGTTGGCAAAAACACAACTGCAGTCGTTAAAAAAAAACGCAAAAGGAATTGGATGTGGTGAAACTTACTATGAATGGCGCTCTGCCAAAGCGGTGAGATCGCCTTGAATAGATAGCGAAGTCACTTCACAAGCGCTGAGGTAATCCAGGACATCTTTGGCTAGGTCGTTCACTTCTTTCAATTGAGGTTTCAGTCCGACGATGGTCGATTCAAATTCCTAATCGCAAATGAAGTAAAATTGAAGTAAGTTTTTAGCTTTTAAATAACAAAAAATACACAAATAGGTCGGCCAATAAAAAGAAACCCTTCACAATAGTAAATAACATGGCTAAACGAGCACTTTCACAGTTTTGTCTTTCACACTATACACACACTGAAATGAACAACTAACATAGACAAAATCTTTATGAGCACGCACTCAAATCAAACACATAAATATTGTGACGTAAAGATAATCAAGTGACTGGGTCACAGAAACATCTGGAACGATTGATGGAGCCACAATAAGTTTGTCACGATCAAGTGCTCTCTGCTTTTTACCACCGCGATGGGTTGTTTGGAAAAGTTCCAAAGAAAGGGGCTAAATAAATAAACTGACCTGTAAACTTCGTCGTGCTTCTTCAAGGGCACTGCGTGATCGACCTTCCATGTCCAAACGGTGAACGGATTCCTCCACGCCAGTCAAATTGACTCCAAGAGAACGAGACTTGGATATCAACAGCTAATTGGAAAAACAAAACAAAATCTCAGTTAGAATTAACCATTCAATTGGAAATCGCTGGATGCAATCCAATTCAATTTTAAAATGAGGTCAACGCACCTCCCATGTGTCGACCAAATCGTTAAGAGCACTGCATCTCATCATCAAACCATCTTGAATGTCACGCCAATCTTTCGCCACAGTCGAATAGCTCTCCTGGATCGTCTGGCGGCTGGCAACATCCGCACGTTGCTCAACTTTCTTGACTTTATCTTGTAACGTTTTCAGCTTCGCCTGTTCCGTCTGTTCATGCGAATGATTGAAATTCTCGTTTATAGACTAGTCAGAATTTAAGAATTTTAGTGAGTAAGACATTACTTGGAGGACGACCAGTTTGGTCTCCAGGGAAGCAATCAGATTCTTCAAAGCTGGAATGTTAGTAGCAGTCTCCTCAGTTGATTGAGTATTGGCAATTATGGCCTGTTTCACTTCCTCCAGTGATTTTTCGTATTCCTTAAAGGCACGAGAATCCTTGTCCAGTTGATCTTGACGATCGTTAGCAGCAGTAAGGCAGTTCTTGATTGATTCAGTCAAAGTATTAACCTCACTTTGCAAATCATTTTGTTGGGGCGTGTCAACTGATTGCAAAATATCATCCGCCGTTGTCTTGATGCTGTCTAACAAGGACTGCGGCGAAATGCTGGCATTATCGAAATAAGCCTGAAAAAAGTCAATAGCTTTCATTTAAAAAATGTCTTTTTTCAATAGAAAAGAAAAATTACTTTGTGTTCATTCATATCCTTGTCAATATGTTCAAAATCGACACCATTTGAAGGTGGTCTTAGACGAAGTCTGGCCTCATCCATCCAGTTATTAAGACGTCGAATGACGCTTTCGTATTGTGATCGCAACGCCAACTGTTCCCTTGAGATAGTCACCTCTAGCAGCTAATTCGGTTGGGAGCGTGTCACGGAGGAAAGTGGCTTCGCTGATGCGTTCTTGCAGTGTTGAAGGGATCATGCTCTCCTGGGGTATGGACGAGAAGACATTCTCTGTGGCCACCAAAATATTTTTAACATCGCCAACAAGAACTCTGTGCTTGCTGCTCTCCTGTTCAACACTTTCGGCCGTCAATTGAAGCAATGGTCTGCAACGAATAACGGCTTCTTGTTCGTGCATCTTATCCAACAATTCGTCAAGCTGCTCGGCTAAACGTTTGAATTCAGCGGCCGCGTTTTCGTGCTCTCCACGACGCTGCTCGACGGCCCGTTTAAGCGCACTCAATTGATGTTTAAGGGAAGTCAGTTGTTCGGTAATGGTATTGCGATCAGTTACGGATCCTTCAGCAGCTATTTGCTCTCCTTTGTCTTGAGCAGTAGCCAGTTGACCCTCGCATTCTTGAATTTTGTAGATGACCTGTACAAAAAATGTTGTTACAAATTTTGAAAAGAAAATTTCTGTTACAGTTCTGAAGAGGATTGTTTGGGGTTGAAAATAAACTTACATCCTCGTAGCGACGGATCTTTTCTTGTGCAGTCTTGCCCCCTTTTTCAATATCCTGGACGACTTCATTGTATTTGGCAATGAATGTGGTAATCTCTGCGACTAATGCCATAAACTGCTGTCTGAGGAGGAGGAGATGACGAAGTTTCTTGATTTGACTTTCTATTGTAGAAATCAATTCGTCTTGTTGTTTCACAATCGTCGCCAAATCGCCGCTGTTGCCAGTAGTGCGGTGCTGCAAATCCTCCATTTTTTCGCGATAAACACGCAATTCAGCCAGGAGCAACTCGTAAGAATTGAGCATGACTTGAGTGTCTTCTGGGCGGAATCCGACCGGCTTATTCAGTGCACGTACATCTTCTTGAATTTTGTTAAGGAATTCAATGCTCTCTTCAACTTTAGCGGCAATTTCTCGTTGCTGACTGACGTAGGACTGAAGTGTTTTGCTGCGCTCTTCGATTCCCGCATTAATTCGGTTGTAGCCATCCATTAGACTCTGTAGATTTCCCTGAACTTCCATTTGGTCCGCTTTATTCAGCGAACCTGAAATGAAGTCCTTGTGAGACACGGCAGCATCGAGTTTCGTTTTGACACCACCAGCTTCTTGCAGCAGTCGATCGAACTGTAAAATTTAAAGATAAATTTGCTTATAGAAACTGGGCGAATCACAAAGACAAATATAAGAGAGTTGACCTAGCAGTTTATGAAACAAGTATTTATTCTCTTACCACCATGATGTGCTCAACCAAAATTTCAGGAGTTGTTGAGTTTCGAATTTCAACAGCCAGATTGATGTCCGCTTGCTTAAACCAGTGTTGGCAGAACTCGATAATTTCTTCAAGCTGTTTGCGTTGACGTGTGGCGTCCTCCAATTGAGACAACATGGAACTCAAGCTCGCCAAAAGTTCTTCCAGTTGTTTGTCAATTGCTAATTCCACAAAACAATTATTGTGTGGAAAAAATTTAATATAATTTTCATCATGAGATCTTTACCTTGCGAAATTTCTTGTAGCTCGTTCTTTGAGTTTTCGTTACAGGTTTTAATAATATTCTGAGTTTGCTTCTTAAAGTCATTCATCTCATTGCCTTCAAAATCAACGACAGCTTGTTTCAAAGACTAAAATAAACGTAAAATTTGTATTTTTTTTTTTGTGGCCAATTGAAATTTTAATAAGAAAATACCTTGAATTTTTCAGCAAGTTTTTCGGTAGCGGATGAATTCAATGGAAGAAGTTCATAGCCTTGACTCTGAACAACTAGCGCTGCCAATTTCCTCTGTGTGTCGTCCTAAAAGAGCCTCAAATTGCTGTCGGTCACTGACTGCTTTGTCCAATTCCTGTTCATAGGTCCTGACACCCTGGCAGAGAGTCCTGTACTCGCCAGCCAGACTTTTCAGGTCAGCTCTGAGTTGAGCTTGTTCTTCTGCATCCAAATCAGACGCTATGCTAGAAACCCTAAGCTCCAAGTTCTCAATGACCAACTGCTGCATCTCCACTTCTTTGCAAAGACCCTGCGAATAAAAATGAAGTCCTTGGTTAGCTTACTTATTCTTTATTTCAAGATGATTAGATAAACTTGCCTTTGTTTGTTGAAGTTTAGTATCAGCGCTCTTTGCTCGATATCCTAACAATTCCTTGTCACGAACTAAAGTTGTCTTTTCGGACACCCATTGTCTAATCAAAGCGATGTCCATCGTGGCGCTCTCAGCCCCTTGGTGGGTTGTTTGAAGCAAGTGGAGTTTTCTGTGCATACGACGCTCGACATCACCAAATCTTCTTTCGGCCACCTTTAGTTGTTCTTCGACTTGTTGACTGTCTAAACTACTGAGAATTACCGAAATTTCCTTGGCCTAAAAGCAAAGAAAAATGTTTACATTATTTTCTATCGCTGTTTAGTTTGATGGAGTTATAAAACCGGAAAGGTTGTATACCTTGGTAGAAAGAGTAGCCAATTTTGGCTTTCCTTGACTTGTCTCTGCGGTCAGTTGTTCCATCACGGTGACACGTTGAGCAATGATATTGCCACGTCCTTTGTCCGCGTTCTCGGCTCTCTTAATTAAAGTGTCTAGCCATGTGAAGAAATCTTGGAGCATCATACGATATTCTTCAACTAAATTCTGCTTGTCCATCTTCTTTTCAAGTACTTCTGAAACCTGGATACGGTTCAAAAGCGGCGTTTTTAAATCACAGCGTAAATTGCAATGAAAATAAATCGTTACCTCATCGTAGAGAGCGTTAAGTTCATCGCGCAATTCTACGACGCATGGTATCGACTCGGGTGCAGAAGACATTAACTGCAGTTCCATTTCGTCCACAAGTCCTTGTTTCTCTGTGATAGCTTGTTTGGTGTCCATCAACTATTAAATACCACATTTTAGTGTTTATGAACTAAAACATTAAATGTGAAGCCAATTACCTGGCTGATATCGTGCTGGGCTGCCTCGGGCCTTAGACGCGCCTTGCGCTGTTTCAATTCATTAATTGTTCCCTTCAATTCAGTGGCCCATTGCATAACTGCTTGTCTCCTGCGAGTGAAGTCGTCGAGATCGGTGTTGACAGCTGTCAGAGCGGTAATTCGAGAATGGACCTAAAGTTTGAATCATAAGGAGGTTATATAACAAGCAAAATAAACTTGCAACCCCTCATCGTTAAACACATTCTCGACAAGCTCACGGATCAAACAATGTGTGCACAACAAGCAACCAAACGGACTTACCTTTTCTTCCATTTTCTCCAGTCGATTCATGAAATCCTCTTCTTCGACTAAATCCAGGAATGCCCACATGCTACCTATCGCCAGTGGTTCGTCCATTTTCTGAACGCGTGTTACACAATTCAACACATGCAACATTATTGTAATAAATGAACGTGCACAATGCAACAAGACAACAGGCGGTTAACAACTACATTTTTCTACGATACAATATTAAAAGTGTACAGAATGTTGTGACGTGAGATCTTACCTGATCGAGGAAGTCTTCTAATTTTGTGCGAGCGTTCAACTCGTTTTCGGGAACTCGGTGAGGAAGTGGATCTTGAGGAGTGTTGGGCCGAGAGATGCAGGCCGCAGCAGCCTCACAAGCTTGAACAGCGAGAGCAAGACGAGTTTTTTCGATCTGGAGTTTGGCATGAGTAACCTTTTCCACACAAACAAAGTAATTGTGTTTTTACTTGAAACTCTATCGAGTTTAAATTAAGCGCATACCTTTATGTCGTCCAATTGTTTTTTACAATCTTCGATCGAAACAACAGAAGTGTCCAACTGTTCGGCAATGTGGGGCTCCCATTCCTTGAGATTATGCAAGATGCTCTCGATGATGGCTTCATATTCTTGGAACTTGATGAGAGAATCATTGAGACGTTGCTGTAGAGAAAATAAATACGCTAGAAAAAAAAACTTAATTGCATATTAATTGAGAAACTAAAAACCTTAATTTGAAGCGCCGTGTTCAAAAGTGCGTTATAGCTTGACTGAACGTTTCCTAGTTGCTTTTCGATTACGCACTTGATTCCCGGATTAGAAGACGTGTAGCGAACAATCTGTCCCTGACCTTTGAATCGGACGTCATCCATAGTACCTTGATAAGCATAGATTTCTGCAAGCAAATCCTGTAAAACAAAATGAATCATTAGTACACAAAGTGTATTATTCCGGCTTGACCGCTAGAATAATGATGTTACGTACATTGTGCTTCTTAGTTTGTTCTTCCGTCTGATCGCGAGTGGTAATGTACATGGAATTGTGAGCCATCAAATGGAAAGAAGTCTGCAGGATCCATTTCTCGGTATCTTGCAGCTGCTTGATGATAAGCGTTGTAATCCATAATCTCTTCTTCCAGACGCGAGTGGTAATTCGCAGTAACGAATAGACAGTTTTCCCCATTTTTCGTGGAGTTGATCGACGACATTCGTACAACTTTGATCGTTTGCCCAGGTCGAGAGCTCACTGGCCTCACGTCGCAAGTGATCCAGATCAGCTTTCTTCCTTTCAAATTCCATTTGTTGACTCTTGAGCCTCTCCATGAGCGTTTTCATCTCACCAACTTCACCTTTTGACTGAGGATAATCTGTCAATTGCTGCTCACTGGTTGTCAACCATTGTTCCATGCGCGTACAGGCATCACGGAATTCTTCCCACCGATTGATAGCGCCCTTCAGATGAGAAAGTGTGCTATTGACGTCGATATTCAATTGGTCCCAACTTGCTCGCAAAGTAGAAATTTCTGCTCTGAAACCCTTCTGCTGGTCTTCTGGACTGCTTTGCGGTCTGCTAGCACTCAAGGCTTTAGTAAACGAGTCCATCATGCCGTTCATTAAATGTTGACCTTCTGTTAGACGACTGGCAATAGAACGAACAAGTTCGTACTTCTCCTTAGTGCTCGCTTCGTTACCGCACTGTCCCGAACAATCTTGTACGGTGCCTTGAGCACGTTCAAGCCAATTGGAGAACTCTTTCTTGGATGTGACGAAATCTGTGTGATCTGTTCTTGTCTTCTCTAGACGGGACAACAAACTTTGAACATTTCCCATCACGGCAGTGAAACCAGCCTGGAGTTGAACAGTTTCTTCGCGGACGCGACTGCAAGTACTGAGCTCCATCAGGATCTCGCAGCGGTCGTTCAAATCTTCTAGCCAGGACTTTTGACTTTCACCTTCTTTCAATAATTCACGACAACGGATGAGCCTAGGCTCAATAGCTTCCTCCGGTGAATTGCGAGCTGATTCTTCAACCCATTTGACCTGGAACTCAGTCAACCATTTCTTCATTCGAGTGAAGACGTCTTGGAAGTCAGACCAGGCCGAACAACAATCGGAAAGAGACTTGAGTGTCTCATCCGAAGAAGAAACAAGCGATTCCCATTCGTTTCTCAGCTGGGCAAGTTCCTGTTTGATCACTTCCTGTCCTTCTGTGCTCGAACCGTTGATGACGACCTCACTGAGTTTGACTGCCTTGTCGACTAGCTGTTCACCAGCAGGGTAGGTTTGACGGAGTTCACAACATTTACGTTGCTTCTCTTCGACAGCATCACGTTCACCGTTGAAGTCGCCATATTGCTGGATGTCGAGTCTTGTACGACGGATCCAATCGGCTGCATCCACGTAGCCTTGTCGATATTCTTCGTGTTGTTGAACCAGTTCTTCCATGGTACTTATGGTCTTTTGAATCGTGGCTTTCAGTTGTTCATACCGTTCGATACTGGAGTCGTACTCTTCACGAGGTAGATCCGGTTGGGCGGCCAATTTATCTTGCAATCTTTGCAAAACATCAGCATGAGATAAGGCGTCGTGAAGCAGGACTTTGTATTTCTCAAGAGCAGATTTTTTGTCACTTAAATCCGTAAGGCCTTCGGCCCCTTGGGCGTTGACGGGTGAAGGCACTTTGTCCATGATTTCCTGCAGCCAGTCGACAAACATTTGATGAGCTT
Source organism: Daphnia galeata (assembly GCA_030770115.1). NCBI lineage: Eukaryota > Metazoa > Arthropoda > Branchiopoda > Diplostraca > Daphniidae > Daphnia > Daphnia galeata. The sequence continues at coordinate 11,528,133 of CM061118.1, forward strand.
TGTCAATATCTTCAAGGATCGATATACGCGCGCTGAGCGATTCACGAGCTTCCTGTACATCGCGTGACAATTTGTCAAATTCAGCACGGATGACGTCTGTATTTTCTTGGATTTGTTGAGCGCCTGATTGTTCTGTATTGAGAATGACACGTTCCTTTAGTTCTTGGATGTAGCGGAGCTTGTGATGACCCTGTTCCAGTGATTGGCGGATACATTTGATTTGATGTAAACGTCCCTTGAGTTCTGACAGGTTATCAGATCCGCCGGTTCCGCTGGATTCAACCACTTTTTCTTTAGTGCGCTCTATCCATTCTTGGCATTCCTGGAATAGGGCACTATGTTGTTGATGTTCCTGGAAGTGAACCTCAAGTCGGCGCATGATTTCTTTGGCCAGTGAGAGCAGAGCGTTGTATTTGGTGGTGATGGAAGTAACTGCATTGGATACGCGTGAATCGGCGCAGGTTTCCAACAGTTGCTGAGCACGCATATTCAACCTGTCAAGATCCTTTTGCCAATCGAAGACGGCCTGCAAGTGATTCTGGAACTGTTCCAGAATATCTCTCTTTTCGGGCAGTGTATTCTGCAGTCGATTGAACGTCTGGACGGTACCTTCGGTTTGAGCAAGCCACTCGACGGCATCTTGGTACTGGTCTTCATATTCAGTCCACTTAACCAATCTGAAATCATCAATGTAATAAAAATGTATTAGATGAAACAATAACACAATAAGAAAGAAAATAAAAGAATTCCATCAATTAGCGCAACTTACCCCGATTCGAGAGATTCTTTCAACTTGGCGAGAGCCTCACAGTAGTTGTCGAATTCTTCCTGTAAGAATGCCACCTCTTCCTCGACAATGTCGCGGTCTTCCTCGTCGCTAGCTTTGCAAGCAGCCTCGGCTTTTTCTAAAGCTATTTCCAATTTCTGTTGGCCTTCTGCCTTATCAGTCATCAATTTTGTGTTGACGTGAGTTACTTTGCTGCTCAACGATTCACGATCACCCGTCGGTTCTGACAGTTTGTTGACCATCTCTTTAGCGGCTCTCAGCCAGTGCATGAACTCGTTTCCAGCATCGATGAATGATTGATGTACATCCATCACTTGCTTCTGCTTGGCGTAAATTTCGTGAGCTTGCCGACTTAGACTCTGGTATTTGTTGCTGATCTCGGCAGTGGCAGGACTGCGATGAAGCAGATCATCGGCTTTAGATGTCACCGATTCAATCATTGGCTCAAAAGAGACAATGTCTTGGACAAAACTGCTAGTACGTCTTAATGTAGCTTGACGGGCTCCTAGACTGAGGGTTCGCATTCCCGAGCCCGGATTGCTCTTGCGGCCCATGGAGACTTTCTGTTCACAGACTTGTTGCAACTTGGCTTCCTTTTCGCTGATCCATTTTTTCAAATTGTTACATGAAGATGAATAATCTGCCCATTGGAGTAACGACGTCTCTAGAGCAACTTTGGTGTTAGCCATTTTGCGAACCAGTCTTTCCCAATCCTGTTGCAGACTTTTGAGGGTCGATTGAATTTCGTCACGGCCATCTGACCTTGTGTATCGAGCCACCTTTTCTCCAAAGTTGACAGTAGAGTGGACAAGAGTCTGGCCCTCTTCTTGTCTTTTAAGTAGGTCCTGGATTTTGTTCAGTTGCTCTTGAAGTTCTTCTTTGCTGCTTTCGCCTTCCACTTGAGCTTCGCTGCTGGTTTTGATGACACGACGGGCCTCTTCAATCCATTTATTCGCTTTAGCCAAAGTCTGGTCGTATTGTCGGTGGTGTTCGACATTAGTTTCAATCTTAAGCATAACGTCTTTTACCAGGTTCTTCTCGACTTGGTAGCGTGAATTCAGATGACGCAATTGATTATTGACGTAAGTGTCTAGGTGGGAGGAGAGAAGGCCAGCTGCCATTTCGTTAAACTTGTTGATTTGCTGTTCACCCTTTTCGAGTCGATCTACTAAGGCCACAATTGCAGCAACTTGTTTTTCTTTCTCTTGTAAAGTTGATAGCAGCGCATTCTTTTGAGCTTTAATCTCAATATCCGTCTGCTGAATCCAGTCGGACAATCTTTCGTATTCCTCTTTGTATTCACGCCATTGAATCACTGTGCGCGACAGTTGGTCTCTTTGCGACTGAACTTCTTTGAAGAAAAGGTCGAAACTTTCTTGCAGAGCGCGCACCTCGCTACGAATAGTATCTTGTCCAGTTGGCGCCGTTGTGGTCAACAGCACTTGACTCTTGCGTTGCATATCTTCAACTTTCAGTTGACCCTGTGCTTGTTTGTTTAGCAAACTGGTTAAATCTTTAACTGACTCTTCAATGGCCAACCGGTCACCCAACGGGCGATGTTTCATGACGGGCACTTTTTCGCGAGCACGACTGATCCAGGTCATCAAATCGTCGTAAGCTTCTTTATACGCCTTGTGAGCACGGAACTCTTCGTCAGCTTTAGTTTTGGCCGTCTTTATCTGTTCGGCCAAACGTTGAAACTTCTCAAGGATCTGTTGGGCTTGAATTGCGGCTTGATTCTGCTGTCCACTGGCCATCATCTCAGCCGCCTTGCTCTTGAGGCTTTTCACTTCGATTCTTTCACATTTGATTTTCTCTTCAAGATTTTTTAGACGTTCCAGTTGCGCCCGTTTCTCTGATAGCGTGTTTTGGAGCACCGTGTTCTCGGCAAGAGACGATTCGACATTTTCGACAATCTTGTTGAGTAAATGAATTTGTTCTAGGAAACCAGCCCATTTGGAAACTATCTCGTCCAAGTTGGCTTTAGTGTCCATCATTTTGGAAGCTAGTAGACCCCACTCCTCTTTTAGTCGGTCTACCGTGGCATTAATAGAGTCATGGCCGGCTGGTGCTGTGTTGGCCAAAACCGCTTGAGCCAGTTCAACCGTATTTTGCACTTTGGTGAATCCTTCTTCTTTGTACATTAACAAATCTTGAATGGTGGTCATCTTTTTGTCAAGATCCTGTTGCGATGATGCACTCAGATCGGAACAATAAGCCAGCTTAGCTTTGACATTGGCAAGCCATCTGAAACAGTCTTCAAGTCGAGTATGGAATTCTTGATGGGTGTTGACATATTCCTGCCACTTGCCCGACAGTTCTTTGATACGGGACATGATTTGTTGGTATTTAGGACCAAGTTCCAGGGTTTGCGATGACCGCGATTGGAGATTTTTGTACAATTGTTGAGATTTTTCCGTCACTTGGTCGATTTCCAATTCTTTGCTTCGCAGTTCACTCTGCATGGTTTTCATCTGATCAAGTTGGCACTGTTTCTCCTCTAACGTGGCCTTCAGATCGATAGCATGGAAGCTACCGTCCGCCTGTCGTAGCCATTGTTGGCATTGATCCTTCAGGGATTCGTAGTCGCTCCATTGCTTCAGTTTGCTCTCCAGCGACTCGATAGCTGACTGCAGAGTACTGAGTAAACTCTCCCATTCCTGTTGGGAGCAGTCAATCTGCGAACGGATGTTACTCTGGCCAATTTCCGATGTTCCCGGCAATACTTTCTCGCCTAGAATCTGGATCTGTTTAATGCGTGACTCTTCCTCGGGCAGGGCAACTTGTAGGTTCTTAAGTCGTTCAACGTTGGCGTGCAAAGTGATGCGCTCCAGTCGATTGTCTCCCCACATTTCGATGGCTCCATGAGTAGCATCCAGCCATTCTTGAGCATCCATAACGGCTTTGCTGTACTGTTGATGGTCGCTTACAATAGCTTCATAGCGTTCCACGAAAGACTGGGCGCGTTTCAATAGCACCTGGTGTTTCTGGCTTGCTGATTCGACAAATTCGTCGACTTTATCACGATCTTCTTTGAAACCTCCTTCGGGTAGATAATGAGCTCTGTCACGGCAATCCAAAATGGCTTGTTGATGGGCCAGAACGTCTTGCAGTAATGTCCGGTAAGTGCTGAGTTGAGCTCGTTTTTCATCCAGCGTAGCGTGCAATTTCATTTCGGACGGATGTTGCTGTTCGGTATCCGTAAGCCATTTGCGCAAAGTATCACTGGCCGATTCGAAACTTATCCATCTGTTAGAAACATTTAAAAAATTTAATTAAGACCCATGTCAAATTATTTTATAGTTTTGGAAAAAAAATTACCTGGAACGTTTGGCTTGGTGCTCGCGCTCTTTACTAGCCACATTGTCGTAAAAACTCTCCATTAGCGGTTTGCAGTTCCTGCATTTGAATTCTTACGGCTTCGCGACCTTCAACGGCTGTTGTAGCGTATAGTTTCTCGCCCATCTCTTGGACTCGATTGTACATCGAAGTGCCTTGCTGTTGCTCGGCTAGAATCTGCTCGAGGATTTTGATTTTCTGTTCAATGGTACTCAAATCATCTTGCTCTTTATCTCCAGAACAGGTAGCAAATTTCTCTTGAGCGGTCGTCAGCCAGGAGGCACACTGATTATACTTGTCCAAATAAAGCCTGTGATCACCGACAGCTTGTTCGCATTTTTTGAGGATCTCCTTGGCAGCAACTTGCATCGACTGGAATCGGGACGATATCTGCTGGACGTTGACGCTAATCCTCGTTTCACCAGATAGTTGCATCAAATCAGAGGAGTCGTCGCTCATCTTGTCGATGTCTGACTCATTCCGTCCAATGCTGAACACGATAGCCTGTTCGCCGAATGGAATGGTTAATAATAATCGTTCATCTTACTGCGGCCCATTTGGGCCGCACTCTTAATTCCTCCCGTTTCAAAGTCAAAGAAGAATAGCCGAAGACTGTGTGTGTGTGTGTGACAACCAGCGTATACACAAAGCTTTTATCTGTTTGATGGTTTTGTTTGGTTTAGCCAAGCAATAGAAGGAAATGAGAGAGAGAAAATGCAAAAGAGCCGAAACGAAAAATTCGTCATACGTACGCAAAGTAGAAACGGAAATGAGAAAGCTAAAACAACAGAGCAAATTCAATTATCATCGCCGTCAACAAAATAAATAAAGAAATAGAAAATAAAAAAAAAATTGATTTAAGTTGTGCAGCCAGTTTGTAGTATACAACCAGCGATTATTAGTGCCCGTGAATGATGATTCGACCTTAGTAAGTTCCACAGAGGGCATGCAAGAGAGTAGGAGAGGGTGTTAGAATTTTGGAAGTGTTACAAAAGAGGCCAAGGTGGCATTTATATTATTGTTGATAAAAATAATAATAATAAATAAATAAATAGAAGACCAAACGACAAAAAAGAGCGAAAAATTAAAAAGAAGAAAAAAAATATTCAAAACTGCATAATCGGCCACGAATGGCCCAACACGTTGTACGCCGCTTACTTGCTCTAGTTGGTCGGCAAGCGCTATGAATTCCTGGATTGCTCTAGATCGAGACTCTATCTGACGAGGAAGATCCTAAATTACGAGAATACACAAAGTACGCGACAGGGCGTTAAATGAAATAGGCGGAGTTGTAGCACCAGATTTTAGAGCATGTCGACATGTTTTGTTTTGTTTTTTTTTGTTGTTTAAGTTAATTTTTTGTTTGTTTGTTTTTTTTGGGGAGGGCTGGACATATTGCGGCGCGCTATGGCAGACAACACGGAACGGGCGGAGTTTAAAGAGATGAGCCGTGCATGACAATAACGAAAATGTCTTGTCCCTCACGTTTTGAAAAATTGTCCTAGTCCACGTCTCGTTTCAAATCAATTGCTTTACCTGATACTTTTCCAGCTGGTCTTCCTTTTTGTTCGAGAGTTGAACGTGGAATGTAGTCTTTAAGTGACGTTTCCGTTTCAGAGAGCCAAGTCAAAAGTCGGTCGAATGTGCCCTCATACTCGTTCCACTGCTGAAGCCGATCGTCCAACGTATGTCCGAACATCTTCCAGTCCGGTGACATATTTTTCAAACTCATATCTATGAAATGAAATAGTTATTATAACTGACAAAATATGCGCAAGGATTATTTGAAACATACTTTGTGTTAGACAGGGCTCGTTCCAAGGTTTCCTTGACACGCGGAGATAAACGATCCGATATCTTGTCCAAATGAGTTCGAATGACGTCCAGATTAGCGGTGCCTTCATCTTTGCCAATCATCATCTCCGAAATTTTGGAACAGCGCATCTTAAGTGCATGTTTACTTCCTCCGTAATCTGAAAGATATGTGTACATTAGTCATTTAGAGAACTACTGTTTACTTACTTGCTATTCATTAAATTATTACCGGTGTTGGAATTAAGTTGGAGCCATGCCTGTTGTTGCCAATCACTTTGGGCTTTCTCCAGATCGTGATGCTGTTGAAGAACGTCCAACAGCCACTCGGAATTTAAAATAGATGCTTGCAAGCCGTTTGTCAAGATCTCGTAGCGATTAGTGATATCGTCGATGGTTCTCTGAACGTCTTGGCTTTCCTTAGGTTGACCAACCGCCGAGGTAGGTAAGTCTTCAACCAGAGACCTGGCCCGTTCTTTAAGCGCTTCCACCTGCCTTTTGTGAGTTAAAACGTCCTGCAGGAACGTTTTTTGCTTAAGAAGATGAGAGCGGGTTTCTGGAAGGGAAGCAGCTTGTAGTCCAGACTGGTCATTGGCGACACATTTTTCCATGGTGTCCAGCCACACGCTAATCTGGACAATGCCGTCTTGATAGGTAGACAGACGCTGAAGTTGCTGTTCCTGGCTCTTGTGCTGTTCACTTAATCGACGTTCTAGCTCCTCCCAACGTAATCGTAAAAGTTTGAGATCCTGTCGAATCTTCTCGCGTCCAGCGGAGGCCGTTTCGGGGAAAAGACGTTCAGCCGGCCGAAGTCAGCGAGCCAAGGCGATGGGAAGCTTGCTCTTTTTCAGCCATTAAATTCTGGACACCAATTATAGTAGTGCCACTCGTTTCTGATTGATCTTTAAATTTCAACAACGACTCCAATATGTCCTCCAATGAAGTGATCCAAGCGACAGTTTCGAAAAATTTCTCTTCGTAAAGACGATGATCGTCAACGATTCCTTGCCATTTTGAGACAACTTCTTTGCTTTGGACATGTAAGCTGTTGATATTTGCAACTGATTTGGCTGATCAGAGGACGAATTCTCTCGACACCACTCGATTGAAACAAAGCGGTAGCTTGATCTACAAAGGCATCAACTTCAGGCTCGTAGCCAGTGATGGTGTCGCGTGCCACTTGGAAAATGGCAAGTTGAGCCTCTTTGTCAGGCAAAGTCACTTGTAGAGCCTGTTCACCAAACGCGGTTTCCTGTTTGCGTAGCCATTGGTTGCAGGATTCGAGTCCCTTCTTCAAATGATTGCCATCGTTGTAGTATTGCTTCTTGGGCGCGTTTAGTTTCTTGAAGATTGGCTGATACATTTTCCAATTCTTCTTGCAAATTCGCCACAGTCTTGGCCAGCAATTCGCAACCACGGGACGAAGTGGAAGCCACTACGGTCGAACATAGACACTGGAATCTCTTCCAGCTTAGAGTGACCTTGCTCTTGTCTTCCTTGTAAATCTTCAAGTGATTTAATTTTCTTTTTAGTTTCCGATTTTTCACCGCCCGTTTCTGACAACGGTTGCATCTCGTCGCGGAAATAGGTGATCCAGTCCTGGAACGATTTGACCAAAGAACTAAGTTGCGTGTGGTCTTTGACGCAGGTTTTCCAACCGGTTCATCAACTCGTCTGATTTGCTGACGATATTGGCAAACAATTGACGAATGGACTGTGATGTAGACGCTGAGGGATTTGTCTTGAGTCTGATCTATCAACTGTTGAGCTTTGCTGCAAACTGAATCAACCAGCGTTTGATGGGCAATAATCTCCTAATAAAAATCAAAGAAATATTTTAAAAATGTTTTTATAAATAGGAAATTTAAGGATTATTTATTACCTGATGGACGATTTTGTGTGACTGAAGCTGGGCGCGTTTTTCCTGGAGAGTTGATTTGAGGTCAGAATGCTGAAGCATAGATTGTTCAACCTCTTTGAGCCAACGGGTCAATTGTTCCTGGTTGGCAGAAAATTCAGAAAACTGTAGGAGGCATTGGTCCAGGTCGGTAGCCGTTGTAGTCAAATCATCACAAAGGGCCTCCCATTTCTCTCGCACCACTTTCAATTGAACACGAAGCATTTCCCGACCGTCAGGGCCTGTGTGCACGTACAACTTTTCACCCATATCGACTAAGGCATCAGCGCACTTGTCCAATTCTAGACGTTCATCTTGTAATCGCTCGAGATTTGCTCTTCTTTCTTGTAGAATCTTGTAATCTCCAACAATCTCGCGGCACGAATCCAAGCGTTCAGCCAGATCTTCCATTTTTTTCGTGAAATTTGTATAATTACAGTTAAAGTCTTGGTGCTCTTTGACGTATTGCTGATAACGCGTGATCATTTCGCGGACACTGGCAATAAGTGTCTGGTAACGGGCCATCATTTGAGGCACTTGCACTTGGAGAGAAGAATCACCTTCGATCTGTTGGCTCAGTTGCAAAATGGCAGTAAATTCAGGTTCTTTTTCAGCAATCTCCGACTGGGCTGCAACAAGTTTCTCTAAATGTGTTTCTTTAGCTGCCACAGTGGCTTTGAGGGCTTGATCTTGGACGCGTCCTTCCATTTGTCGCAGCCACAGAGCTAGATTTTGAGCCGTTCCTTCAAAAGCACTCCAACGTGAACATACGGATACCAGACGGTCATTGCGCTCTTGACACTCGGTTAAAAATGCTTGCCAATTTGTTTGTTGAATTTCGTATTCGACTTTGGGATCGAGTTGACCCATGGCGCATCCAGCCGATTGTAAACATTGTTGCAGGCAGGATTCACAACGTTCCAAAAGTTTCTGACCTTCTTCACGTTGTTGCAAAAGCTCTGAAATAACCCTCAATTTAGTCTCCGCAGATGCTTTGTCTGTTACTCCTTCTTCTGTTAGCGTTAAATCGGCCGATAATCCGGTCAACCAATCGCGGAATGTTTCTATGCTGTAGACGTAGGAATCGTAATCGGCCGCCTGTTTTTCAAGCACAGCAACGCGCTCTTGGCTTTCGGCGACAAGTCTCTGGTAGGAGGCGGCAATGTCATCGACGGTGGCAGCCGCGTCTGGATTGGAAATTTCCTGGAGACGTTCACGAAGTCTACTGATAAGACTCTGATGTGACAGAACATCTTGCGCTAAAATTCGGAACGTTTGCAATTGTTCTTTGACGTCTTGAACATTCGATTGCTTAGGTTCTTCGTCCTCTTCTTCAATGTCAGGTTCATTCAAACGTTTTCTCGTCTCTTCGATCCAGCGACGAATTTGACGACAGCTATCATCGAACGACGAGAGCTGCAGGATAATTCCTTCGACTTTCTTGTAGAGACTGTTGACTTGATCCAGATGCGATTCCCAGCGATCACGAAGGTTACGCAAAGCTGCCCGGATGGCTGATTTGTCTTCTGCCGTGATATTGGGCACCAGAGTGTCACCAGTATGCACAGCCTGATTGAGTAGTGACTGGCCTTCATCTTTTTGTTCCATAAACTGCTTCAGCGCTTGCAATTTTGATTGATAAGCTAAACTGGGTTTAGATCCTGGAACTGCTGTAACGTCCTTCTCATGGATGCGCAGCTGTTCATCGGACGATTGTAGCCAGGCTTCCATTTGTTGAAGTGCCGTTTGATATTCTTGATATGCAGATTGAAGAGACTTCTGTTTGGTCAGACAAGATTGAACAAACTTGAGAGCTGTTGTAAACCGCATGGCTAGGTGATTACTGAAGTGGGATACGTGCGACTCGGGCATCATGGCCATAACCTGATCTGCAATGAGTTTGACTTCATCGATTTCAGGTCGATGACTTTCAATGTCTGTGTATAAATCCTCAATCGCTTTAATCTTGTCGGGGAGTTGATTTAGTCCTGTCTGGCTCACCGTTTCATTGCGGATAAGCGATTCCACGTCGCGCAGCCATGCCGACGCATTCTCTGAAATGAGTTCAAAACGACGCAATAAGTCGTTATTGTGGTCGATCGATTGACGTTTATCGTCGAAATCCTCTTTCAAAATACGAAGTTTCGTCTCCATCTCCTTGACTGACGATTCAATTTCTGCTTTTTGGTTCTCCGCTATCGAGGCGAAAGCCTTTGCCACATTCCGAACTTCAGTAAATTTGTCGTTGGCATCGGCCAAACCAATTTCGATGGCTTGCAGAGCGTCCAGTTTGGCTTCAATGCCGAAACGATCGGAACTAGGCTCCGATGAGCACCATTCAAGCTTGTCACGACAACTAGCAATGGTTCGCTGGACAATAACCATACGTTCGTTGAAGCGCTTTTGAAGCATACCGTGTAATCCTTCGCTTAATTTCTTTATTTGAGCTCCAAGTCCATCTGTTTGTTTCTGAACAGCTCGCAAATCTTTGGCGAGAGGTAGAGCCTCGCCGGCCGTCCCCCCAAGTGACTCCAATTTGGAACATCGATTCTTCAATTTCTTGAGCGTTTCTTGAAGATTAGGGTATCTCGTCGCAATTTGTTGACACACAAGAAACTGCTGGGCCAGTTGGTCATCAGAGCTCATCATGTCCTCGCAGCTCTTGAGCTCTACTTTCATCTCGCCAATTTGAGCAGTCAAGGCTTTAAGATCGTGGTACAATTCTTCCTCTTCCTGTTTCGTTCTTCGTGATAGACATTTCCATCTTCCCGCAGAGTGTCTGTGTCTGTAGACAAAAAAAAAATCAACCAAATGTTATTGAAGAAATGGGCAAAACAATTTGACTGAATTTAAAAAAAAAAAACCACTTACTTGATCAATTTCTTTGTCGATCAGATCCTGGAGACTATTGATGGAACTTGGACAGTGGCCTTGACATAACTCTGACAACTGCTCTATTTTGACACGAATGCTGTCACGGGTGCCCTGGTAAGTTGGTAACTCCTGCTTAACTTTCTTCAGTTTCAATTCCATAAGATCCAAGTCGGTGGGTTGCGAAAGAGCTTCGTCCAAAGTCTCTTTGGAATCGCTGGTCCAGTTAAGAATCTCCTCCTTCAGATTAGCTATTTGACGTAGGACGACTTGCTGCATGTCAAGTGTCTGAATTCGACCAGCCAGAGCAGATTGAACATCGGCCCATTCTTGCTGCATTTCTGCTACTTCCTCGCGCAACAGAACGTGAGTCGAATCCCGGAAGACGATCCAGTCTATCGTGCAAGTGTCCACTTTTTAATCACCAAAGAGTCCAAAGGTGCCCGGCACTTTCTTAGCTGTTCAACAGATTTGCGGCATTGATCACTCAATTGGACGGCCTCATTCAAGTCGTCAGGTTGTCGATCATGATTGTCGCTGCGCACTTGTCCAGCATTACTGATGACGTTGTAAATAGGTCCACGAGCATCGGAACACTCTTTCCATAGACCAAGGATGTCGTTACATTGATTCTGCTGTTCCAAAAGCTTTGCGCTGAATTGCATCAAACTCGTTGTCCACCGAACTCAATTTGCTTTGAACTGAGCCTAGAGTAGCTGAACTTAACTGCGTCAAATATTTTCCGGATTTGTGGAGCGATTCTTTATTGGTTTCCAGCCGTTTTGTCTGGTCCAAAAGTGAACTGATGGCGGGTAGGAAACGTTCAATTCCGTTCAGGTTGTTCTCAGAAGCTGACAATCCATCCGCATTGGACTTGATAACTTGCAACTGCCGTAACAATCCTTCTCTTTCCTTTTCGAATTGACTCCATTTCTCATCCAGTTGGCGGATTTGGTTGGTGCGATCTGTCACCAGATCACGCACTCTGCCGATTTGTTTTTCCACTTGACCGACGAAACTGACGACAGTGCAAGGTTTTGGAGATAGGCCTTGTTTGATGATTGTTCCACTGGAGCTCGTCAGCTGATCGAGGTCGGCGTATTGGCTGAGTTGGGCTTCACACTGAATTTGAACTTCATCGGCTTCACCCAACAAATGGGCAAGTTCTTGAGCTCCAGGTTTCTGTCCCTCGAGTTGTTGTAAGACATGGCTCAGTTGATCATTGGCGGCCTGCGACCATCCGGCTAAAGCGTTCCAGCGTTTCAGACACTCGTTCTTTCCCGTGAGTCTTGACACCAGACCCTAAAAAAAAAAATATTGAAACGAAAATTTAAAGAAACAGTTCACTTGAGGGAGTAATCTGTCGATGAAAGTACCTTTGTGGTTTCGTCCAGTTCTTTTGATTTATTGGCTAATAAACGACTTTCTTCTGCAGTGCAAGTGGCTTGGAGTTGACCGATTTCGCTCTGCAGGGCGTTTACTCGAGGTTGCTGATTTTCCAAATGTTGTAAAAGTCGATGAGCCGTCTCCAAAGGTGCATCCAAGCGTCCAGCATCGACTTCAGCCAGCTGTTTCAAACCTGCCTCCGTCTCCCGGAAAGCTTGGACAAGTTCTGTTTCTTTGCCGAGTAGGTCTTGCCTAAAACATTTCATTTTCGTTAGAAATGTGTTTTATTTATTTATTTATTTGAAATATTCCTAAAATTTACCTTTGTACAATGGCGTCTGAAACGGTGTTGATTTGATGGCGAGCGGCATCGGATAACTGTGAGACTCGACTTTTCAAGTCCATAACCTGACAACGTAAATTAGCTGCTCCTTCCGGTGACAGTTGGGGCACAATCGTGTCACATTCTTGCGTCAGCACGATCAAATCCGACTGCTTCTCAGACGCCCCTTTCATGACATTCTTTAACGTCAAAGAACAAATTGAATTAACAAGTTTTCAAGCGGAATGTCTTCTAAGTTACTCAATTTACGTACCTTTAAATCTCCGAGTTGATTTTCCAAACTGTCCAAATTGGACGAGAGTTGATGGAGTGAATCGAGTTGAACTTCAACAGCGTCCAGCCATTCGACGATGGAATCCATTTTGCCAATCACTTTCATCCACGTCTCTTGCAAGTGTTCCAAACGCTCGAGCTGCTGGAGAACCGTGTCGTGAACGCCGTTCCATCGACTGTGCAAAGCGTCCACTTCGTCACGAGTGCTGGACTGATTGAACATTTGCTGGCAGTGGGAAGACATTTGTTGCAATTTACTCAATTGGCGCTTGCATTCGTCTTCAAAAAGGTGCGCAGCGTTCAGGAGTGACTCCATTTCCGAAACGGAGCTCGGTCGAGTGATGATTACAGCCGTCCTTTTCTCGGCATCGTCCAACCAGGGTTTGACCTCGTTGGCCTGTACGTCGTATTCCCGCCAGTGTTCCATGTCTTGAAATACGCTTTGACTCTGTTCCTGAACAGCCACTTTCATTTGTGAAATGGTGTTTCGCAAACCGGCCACATCAACTCCCAGTAGACGCTGGGATGTCAACGGAGGTTCCGAAGGATTTGCAGAGGATTGCATGGTTAATAATTCGGAAACTTCTTGCTGGATCGTCAAAAGTAGTTCCAATTTTTCAGTGATGGAAGTTTGAAGCTCTTCCGTCCTTTTGACACGTTCTTGCGGTGATAGATTCATCGAGAGCAGCTGCTGGAGAAGCTTTTGGGCCATTTGAAGCCAATTGACGATTGAATCTACCTGGCCCGTCAGTGTTTTCAATCGCGAACTGAATTCATCCAACAGGGCGATTTTGTCCAGACTGAGCGAACGGATGGATTCTGTCCTTCTTTCAATTTCACTCAGTTCATCTTCCAGAGAACGGCGCTGTTCGACAGTCACACATCCGCTCAATTCGTCCAAAATGTGACGCATCTTGCGCAGCATTTCTTCGGTTGTTTGGCGCAATTCAACACCTGCCTCGAGACGGGCTTTGAGTTCACTGCCGATTTTAAGCGGATCGAAATTCGAATAACTCTGTTTCAATTCCTCTTCCGCCTTGTGTAGCAACTGATTGATGTCGGCCTTTTGTTCCTGATAGTCGCGCCACAAACGCCCAGATCCTGAAAATGTTATTCGTGTTTAAAAATAATAAAATACATCAAATCGGTTATGAAAAGACAAAACAAAATAATGAATTACCTTTCAGTTTTTTCAACTTTTCGTTGGCCATGTCGAAAGTATAGTTCCAAACTGTTTCGAGGTTCACAACTTGTTCAGCAAGGAATTCCGGTGCTCCATTGTGGTGTTGTAAATCTTTTCCTCGTTGAAGTAGACTGACGATGGCCACTCGTTGGCCGTCGAGTTGTTTCACCACGGCCTCTTGCTTCTGAATATCGTCATCTAGCGATTGTAAGTCACTGTTTTCTTGTTGACTGGACGGCTGGAAGGTTTGCAAAGAAGCGCATGCCTTTTGTATTTCTTGACGGCAGGTGTAGCACTTGGTGAGGAGGTCCGTTTTGCCCTGCGTCCCTTCGATGACCAACACTAAATTCTTGTAACGAGCAATCAGTTCTTCCAACTGATGCTGGGCCATGTTACCTTCCTCTTCCGACTTGTAGCCCAACATGGAATCGAGTCGTTGAACTAGCCATTTCATACTTTCACGACGGGCATCCACATCACTGCACGTCGATTGGAACTCTTCGCGGAGACGATTGAAATTCTCCAGCGATTTTGCGTCGACTGACATGCTGGCGACACTTTTATCCACCGTGTTCATCCATTTGACCATGTCTTCAAAATTAGTTTCATATTCGCACCATTTTTGTGGGATGGCCTGCAACTGGCCGAGGAGCCAATCGGCCCGTTGCATTAACGTGTTCCACTGATTACGGATGTTCTCAAAGGCCTGCTGGATTTCCAGATCGGGAATGCAAGCCGCTGTGTGTTCCAGACGCTCCACAAGGACGCGGGCCTGGTTGACGATCGGTCCCAGCTGACATTCCGAACCAGGAAAGATGTTCTTGGAGTAGCTGTGCCGTATTGGCGCCATTGAGAGAGAGCGCCTGCTGTTCGGCCACTAGTTGATTGTCGATATCGCGGGCCGATTGAGCAAAAGCGTCTTGGTCCAGTAAAAATTCCAATTTCATACGATGAACAGGAGCCAAGCCGATGAGACGTCGCCAGTTCTCGACGGTTGTTTGCGCAGCATCCGATACTGTCATCTTTCTCATCGAATCGGCGGGCAACCACTGTAGTAACTGCGCAGACGAAGTTTGAAGATTGTTCACCAAACGTTCGTCGATCGAATTGAAAAAAGCTGCGTGTAATTCCAGCAATTGCTGAGCGTTGGCGTTCTTTTCAGCCATGAGAAGTGATTCAGCGCGATGAATCCATTGTGTGGCCAATCGCAAAGATTCCTGGTAATATCTCCAGGCTTGAATGCCGTCCATCAAACGCACTTCCCATCGATGCGATTCGTTAGTGATTTCTTCAATTCCGGCCGTCAGGTGTTCTAATTTTTGACGGGTAGCCATCAAATCCTCGTCGTCGCTACTCGGGTCTTGTGACGGCAGAACTGGACTGGATCTGATCATCGTTTCAAACACTTTCCATTTGTCGTCCAGCAATAATTTGTAGTTGACAAGACGCGAGAAGAATGCCTGGTGTTTCTCCAGTCCATGGACAGTTGCTTCCAGATCCGTATCCAAATTGTTCAACGATTCCAGGGCTTTTTGGGCTTCACTTAACCAGTTTTCAATCTCTTTCATCCCAACTTCTAGTGATTCTTTTTGGGTGCGTAGTTGATGGAATTGTTGAATCCGCACGGCAATCAGGGCTCGAATGCGGACCAGTGTCTCCTTCTGTCTTTTCAGTGAACTACTGGTGGCCTGCAGCTCTTCCGTGTTGAGCTCTGACACTAGCGATTGGAAGTGACGACTGATAACCTTTAGCACTTGTTCCATTTCATCGACGGTAGAGTAAAGATGTTGCAATTCATCGCCGTAACGTTTCATCGTTTCCAAATTGCCAACTGGAACCGAAGACAAAAGTTCATTGGCCCTGACGATCCATTTCTCCAATTTTTCCGATCCTTGGCGATACTCTTTGCGATGCCGAAGGATCTCTCCAGCTTGAAGGTAATGTCTGACACGATCGAATAATAATTCCCATCGTTTTGTAATTTCATCTACACGCATTTTGATGGATCTGGAAATGCCGGACTCGCAAGTGGTGACCAAAAAAGCGGCCGTTTCGCCTAATTGTTCGTATTTTTCCTTCCACGTTCCGATATCTTGAAAGAATTCCATTTTCTCTTCTTCAGTTGATTCCGTGTCGAGTTGCATGGGTTCGGCCGTGTCGAGCCACTTCTCGAACGCGGGACACTGAACGTTCCATCGTTTCCAGTAAGTTAAAACTTCTTCGAGGATACCTTGAGCGCAGCGTAAACCAGTGGAAAGGACTCGCCATCTTTCACCCGAGCTGTAAATGAATTGGTCAATCTCGTTGAGTTCACGGAGTTCCATGGATCGCGAGTCTCGTTTGTACTCGTCGGCAACTTGTTGCATTTCTGCAAAGGCTTTTTCGAACTCGTGAAAGAGTTTATTTCGCGAGACAAAGGCACGATACTGTTCCAGCATGAGAATAATTGTCTCTTCGGTTCCGTATCGGACGGACCAAGATTTGAGTTTACTTTCCGTCAAATCTAAAAAGGCTAAAATGCAGCATTTATGTTCCAAAAAGCGAAGGCGGCACGCTCGATGGCCGGCTCGTTCCGGCAAGGCTTGCAGACGGCCGGCAATGTCCTGAATCTGTCCAGCTGACACGCCAACCGGTAAGGATTCACTAACGGTGGTTTCAAAAGCCGCTTTAATGGCTGGCAATTCGGCGAAAAAATGTTTATGTTCATCTAATTTGACTTTCAAAGCGTTGGCCGCCTCGTCATCAAAATTCGGCGGCACGTCTTCCGAGCAGAGAAGATGTTCGGCGTTGTTAAGCCACTCGCCGACCTGACCCAGAACGCCCGGTAAGCTCGTGTCCAGCGTCCATTGCCAGTGGCGCAGCTGCGTCTCTAATTTCTGCCATGAAAGTTCGACTTGCTGCCACGACTCGTAAGTGACGCCGGGAATACCGCGTCCAGGTTGATGAACCACGGCTCTCAAGTGTTCCAGGACGCGTTGCTGCGATTCGAATTCGGTTTTCAGCTGTTCGTAATCCTTGTACTCTAAACCGTAACCCTTGCCGCCTTGCAGTTGTTCCAGTAAAGAGTTTTTGCTGTTGAGCCAAGTGACGAAATCGCGATACTGTTGCTGTTCCAGCGACGCCATACCACCACCGTTTCCAGCTTCACCAGGTTTTCTACCTTTACTCGGTTCGGGATATTTGTGAAGGAACTGAGCCACGTAGGTCATGATGGATTTGTCATCCGGTTTGTTGACGTCGACGTCTTCTGAATCGAGTAGACGTGCAACGCCCAAATTCTGTTCGGCTGCCTGGAACGCCGCTTCGAGACGGACACGATTGGGCGCATTGCGGTACGCTTCCGCATCGATTGCTCCCGGTTGAATGCAATTGACGATGGCGATAAAGGCCGTCCCGTCTCGCCAACTTGTTCCAAAATCGTTCACCACCACACCGGTAGTTCTGCACCACACAAAAACAAAACACACAGACACAATTGCAAAAACAAAAAGTGATTAAATCATCAATCATCATATAATAAATCGATGGATCCTTACTCTTTGGTGGCGTTTTGGGCCCATTGGAGGAGTGCTTTTCTAGCTCCTGTCCTATCACGTGCGGGCTGTCGGGGCTGTTCTGAAACAGGAGATGATCTCTTCTCTGTTTGATATTGGGGTTGATTTTGTAGCTGGGCAGGGCTGGCCCTCGCGGCGCTTTCTAGACTGCTACAACTGCTGGGACGGACGCCCAGCTCCAATATTTTGGTGTTTTCTTCAATCTTTTGTTCAATCGATAGAAAAAGTAATAATAATAATTTAAAAGAAAAAAAGAACGGGCTCGGGCATAATCAATTAGCATATAAAGAATAATAAACAAATAATACACCAAGGAAAATAATGAATTTTCAAATGAGGATACTCATAAATAATTCAAACTAAAGAGCAATTGAATAATCAATAAGTAACCTGATACCGGCTACATCCAGAGTTAAGCTTGTGTAAAAATAAATAAATATGATATGTTATTAGTAGACATTGTTTTACGAGTGGAATTACGTAAAGTTAAGTTAGTGCTCATAATGACGATGATTTAAAAAAACAAAAAAAAAACTCACAACAAACTTACTTGGAAGTAAAGAATAATTGTCCATATTAAACCAAGGACGACTGAGGGCTTTCCCTCGATGATATCTGACGGATTGATGTTCACCAATTTAATCTATTAAAGGAAAGAAAAAGATGAACGACTCCATTAATTCCATTTTCATTTTTGGGTGTTTCTCTTCTTTGTTGTTGTTGTTGTTATTTTTACCTGTTTGGAGCGTAGAAAATTCATGGCCGTATCGGCGTTGCTAAGAAAATGAGCCTTCTTCATGTTTTTGCCCTTCTCCACTGGCTGTTTTGCCGTTCGATCGTTTTCATCACATAATCGGGAGAGAAAAAAGAAAGAAAAAACGGATGAATCACGCACGGCAACAAAGATGAGTTCATCCTCTCTATGCAATCAAAGACAGGTGTGGTGACCGCACATCATCCCACACACACACACAAGTAAAAACACTTTGGTTATTGTGTGTGTGTGTTTTGTGTTCAGAAGACCAAACAGGGCCGAAGGGAAAATTTTACATTTATTTGTCGGTTTTCATTTGTTTTAAAATAAATCTCTCCCCAAAAAGAAAAAGAAGCGCAAATAGGCACGTGTGTGCATTCGTATCGAGCGCTGACGTCAACTCCCGGCAAACAGACAGCAGGACGTAGGGGCAGACAAAAAGCCCAAAATACAAAATGGAAATAGCTGCTGCTCGTGAGGAGCGCATCACAAGAGCGCAGTCGAGATGTGTATTTCTTTTTGTGGGTTGTTGATGTTGAACAAAATAAAATAAAATTTAAAAAAATTGTTTTAAAAGAAAGAAAGAAAATAAAAATAAAATAAATCCAATGCCAAACAGACGGTACTTACGTCATGTTAAAGGCTCAAAAATTTAAAAAAAAAAAAAAGAGAAAAAAAGAAATGAAGAAAATGTCTGAAAATTCCCAATGCGCTTAATAAATCAAAAAGAAGAGGGAGAGACTGCAAGATGTGTGATTATTGTTGATGCGGTAACATCCCGGAAATCAGAACGAATTAGCTCTGCCGTATGGATATGTTTTCCTCTAATCAAATTCGATGGTTTCAAGGCAGTAGTAATTTTTTTATTGTAGTTCCTTTTGTTTTTTTTGTTTTTTTGACTGCTGGTCGTGTTGTAAAAGAAAAACGGCTGTGCAAAAATAGCCAAAGCGGCTAGTCAGCGCGACTATTTTTGAAAAAGAAACAAAAAAAATCAAATGTAAGTCTCTTCTTCTGTTTTTGATCCAAATGACGTCACACAAGCTCAACCATTTTGACCATCAGACGCGAGCACAAAAATCAAAAAAGAAAGAAAGCGAGTGTGTGCTATAGTAAATCAGCTAAACTATGGAATGGATCCTAAAATGACAAGACAAGATTGAAAACGAATCGGACAGAATCAGCACGTGTGTCGTTTCGTGCGAATTACATATATATACGTTTCCTGTTTTGTGAATCAACGGAGAGACGTAAAAAGACCAGGTGTGTGTCTGTCTCGTATCATTTTCCGGCGGTGAGTTCAATCGTCGAGCAACGGGTTGCGTCCTACATTTGCGTCTAGCTCTTGTTTATTCATATTATGCGCGTATCATAAATCCGCCTTTCTTTTTCTTTTTTTTTTGTTTTTACTATTTTGCACCTTTTTTTAGCGCTCAAATTTGAAAAAATAAAATAAAAAGAAGATAACAGAAAATAAAATGAATGAATTTGCTTACCAATTTGGTGTTGGCCAGGACCTCCAGCAGCGCAATGAGTCTGACGCCATCCTTCAAATCATCGATCAAGTCGTCCACTCGAAGCGGTGGAACTCGCTGTGAACACACAAAAATTAAAGTTCAATAAGCAATTTTGAATCAAATATTATTTTCATTTTCGTGAATGATTTCAACGTTATTGACACAGCGGGTGGAGGTAAACTGATGCGAGCCATTTGATGATTCATTTCACAAAAGAAAAGGAAAAATGGTTTGGGTTTCCCTTTTCATTTTATTTTTACTATCGATCGCATTTCAAACTAGCGGCCATTTCTGTGTCGAATGACATGTGCACTACAATTTCGAAATTTTTTTTTACCGTTAGACTAACAATAAAAAGAAGGAATAAAAAAGGGGAGGCCCATGTAACAATAACAAGTCGAGATGTTGCCTTTCCAAATTTTGATCAGACACAAAAGGCCAACAATTTCAAAATGGTGGTGGTGGGCAAGGCGCCAGAATTTGAAATTTAAATTATTATTTTCTTTTTTGTTTCGAAATTTCAAAGACTGTAATGTTATAGAGAGAGAGAGAGAGACTGTATATATTCTGAAGACTAGTATTGTGGAAATGATTTAGAGTCTAGCCAAAGATCAGAACAAAACAAAAAAAAAAGAGTTGGACGATGAATAAATAACATTTCTATGAAATCTAAACTCAATCACCATAAAAAGAAATTCGTTTTTTCTGTCGAGTGTGTGGTCAAACCATATAGAAACTCAAATAATTACGTCCACCAGCAACAATTTCAAATAAATTCAAAAAAGCAAAGTTGTTTACCTTCGAGAGGTACGAGTTGATCCAATTGACGAAGGTTTTCTTTTGCACTCGTTCTTGCTCATCTGTTTTGTGAAATCAACAAAAAAAAATAAGCCAAATAATAAATTAATGGATGAGTCGTTTTTTTTTTGGTTAGTTATTAGCATATTCAACTACTCGAAGCTCTTCACACACTGACGTTTCTTATTGTTTACTTGCCCACAGTTATCCATATTTAAAGAGACGGACAAAAGAAGAGAAAGTGCTTATTCAAATGCATTGTGTGGCTGCTGGCCTAAGCAAATTGCGTTTTTGAATCTCAAGTGAGGCGTGACATCGCGCCATCCTCCAAGTCAAACACATAACCAAAAATGCTCAACTCTTTGAATCATATCGAAATATATTCACGTCATTCTCTGTCTGTCTCTAACCCTTTTCTTCTTTCGGGTGTTTTTTTTTTTTGGTTTTTGTTTTTTTGAATCGAATCACGAGGCACCATCTTATTACTTTGTACGACCCATCATCTGCCGAGCCAGTCAAAGATGAGACACACACACTGACAGTCTGCATCTTTTACATGTGTGTGTGTAGATAATGAGAAAACGGGCAACAACCTTGACAGGCACTTTCTCTATCAAAGTATTTTTCTTTCTTTAAAGGGATGACAAAAGACGAACGTTTTTTTTCTTTTTTTTTCCCGTCTCGCCCACACACACTTTTTCCTTCAGCTCATATGTATCCATCATATAAGCGGGGAGGTAACAGGTTGGTGGTCACGGCGGGACACCTTGAAAAATATCAAGAAGAAAAATCTTTCCTTTGCAATCGTCTTCGTTCAACAGCCCGGGGGGGGGGCATAACCAGATTTCGTGAGTAGTGAAGAAAGAAAAAAGAAATGAAAAATTCCTACTGACGAAACTGAGAAAGAGAACCTTGCCGCAAGTTGCGTTTTGCATTTTAGAAGCTATTCCGAATAGCTGACATCATCCCCAACCCGGGGTCCAACCCATGTTTTTTTTTTGTTTTTTTGCGGCTTTAGGTCAAATGTAAACATTAAAAAAAGTAAAAAATGTCTTACGTGTTTATATAGTCCCCACTCCCACTGGAACCTAAAGGCAAATCGAATCGGTTGGTGGGTGGGGATAAAAAAGAAAAATAATCTCGGCCGTTTGAACGGATCAAAAGTTGAGGGAATTTTCACTAGCTTATCGGATCGCCAAATATAGAGGCAAATGTGGACGATGCGATAGAGAGAGAGACGTCGGCGACGTTAGAGAAAGAGATGACGAGAGTTATCAAGAATGTTGACGACTTGATTACACACACACACACACGTTGGAATGATCGTCACGCCGACTGCACGGCGAACCTTTTTGTTTGTTTTTTTTTGAAAATCCTTTTGCAGAGTGAAAAAATCAGGACCCAATAAAACACACGGGGGGGGGGGATATCATTCTCTTTTAGAATTTGATAGGATACAAATGATTGATTAGCAGAGTTCACCTCTAATGCCTGGATATCCTGGGAGAACGGATAATTCACGCAATTTCATATTGAAAGGCCCCGCCATAAAAGCCGCAAAAATGTGGCCACTTTTATGTCGTTGCCAGCCATTTTCCTTTTTAAAATATTAAAAAAAAAACAAAATTTTTAAAAAGTCGATATACTAAGAATCTCCTTAAAGGGACGATGAACGTCTTGATGGCCACGTAGTTTACAACGTGTCCAGCCTCCAAAGAAAGAAAAGAAAAAGAAGCCAAAATCTCGTCCTCCCGCGCTCCTGTTGCAACTTCGTTCGTCCTCCTCCCCGTCAAGGCGAAACGAATAAAAAAACAACAAAAACAGAAAAAAAATTGGCAGCCATTCCAGTAGAAGTTGGCCGGCTCTTATTTTTTTAAAAATATATACACACACACACACAATTGGACGAATGTGTGTGATTAGAATAACTCGCGTATCTAGAGATATATTATTTCTCTAGAAAAACGGAATAATAAATAATAATTTAAAAAAATGTTTATGACCGAAGATCCAATCAGTTTGATGATATTCAATTGAGTGTGAATCAAATAAATATGACAAAGAAATGTCCCTTTCGGCTGTGTTTAACAATTGGACGACTCCTTATTAAAGAAAACAAGCCACTCTCTTGTTGACACACTGGATCTTGTTGCGCAACGATCAACTTAATTCCATTCGTATGAATTTTTTTTAAATGAAAAAAAATTAACTGCTCATTTAATCAAACAAATTGGTCTCGATGACGTTCTAGCTCCATTTTTATGTTGTTTGATTCCAATTTTTCAGACGCGCGGTTAAATGAATTATATATTAAAAAAAGGAAATGAAAGAAAAAAACGAGTTTTTTTTTCTGCGTGACAGTTTCGCGTAATAATTTACCTTTGATTTGAGTTATGTGAAAATCGTAATGCGTTTTGATTCCGCCGACACGGGAACCTTCCACCATCCGCGAGGCCGTTTGCGAGAGCGAGGCCGTCCTGTACTCGGAATACCAAGGCGGAAGTTGCGAATTTTTCCGCGAACTTGACGGTGACTCGCTTTGTTGTTGTTGTTGTTTATCGACGCTCTCATCCATTCCCCGTGTGGCTCGTCGCAACGTAACAACTTCACCAAATGGATGACTCGTCTCCGTATCTTTACGCGATTGAAGTTGTTGCTTCCGCCAAGGTGCCACCGGCTCGGCGGATTCGACGCTCGTCAACCGTCTAGTTCGCCATTCTTGATATTTGGTGAAGGCCGACGTTGGCGTCGTCGGTGAAGCGAACGGTGATTCGGACGACGACGTTTGTTCTGAACGACGAGCTAAACGCCAGGGCGGTTGGGAAACGTCGCGAGGTGGCGGAGTGGGTGGTGTCTGAACAACTTCCGCGTTTGATCGTGCAGAGCTGTTGCTCCGCTCTGTCCAGCTGCTGATGTAAACCTCAGTGGCGAATTGTTGATTGACCACCTGAGTGCCGTGAAAGGCCGAGGAGGAGGAGGAAGAAGAAGTGACGGATTCGATCCGCACCGGTGACACGACACGACGAAGCGAAACGGCCGGACGTCGTTGACGTTCCTCTTCGTCTTCACGACGTGACAAACGTTGACGACGTAAAATAATTTCACGTTCCAACTGGTCGATTTCGGATTGATCGAATACGGAATCCTCCATTTTCATGACGTCATCTTCCGTTGACGGATGATTATCCATCGAATTGCTGTCGGCGCGATCGTACGATTTACTTGGCGATCGTTTGCGATCCTGAGCGCCAGATTCGAAAAAATTGACTCTCGACGATAGACCCGATCTTGTTCGTGATCGTGATCGAGCCCGACGAGCTTCTTGTTTCTTTTTCGTCTTCTCTTCATCATCACCGGCGACGCATTGACCACCACCACCACCACCGGGACTGTTACTTTCCATCATTGAAGATATCGACAAATGCAATGAATTGAATGATGTAACAACACACTTGTGTAAAAAATCACTGAATTACGGGAATGTGAATCTTAACGGAATGTTGTTTTCTGAGAATTCAATCACAGGTGAGAGAGAGAGAGAGAATGTAAACAATCCGGCCAGACGCACGGCCGTTGACTAGTTTCACGCTCCCGAACTTGCACAGGTAAAGTACGGAGCTTTGGGTGTTGTTGTTTTTTCACCTGTGTGTCTGGCCTACCTGTGTGGGTGGGTGGAGAGTCAAAAGAGGAGGAGTCACAGGTGGTGGGAAGTTGCCGACCCCGAAAAAATTGTGGGACACGTGCGTTTTCATGCAGACACACACAGAAATGTGGCAATGCCGTAAAAAGAGAAAACGAACGAAGATGTTACTAAAAAAAATACACACCAGACACACCAGACGAAGAGGGGAATAGCCGTGAGCTACAAGAACGGCGTCCCATCATATCGTCGTCATGTAACCCGAGTCTCAAAATTTTTGTTTTTCCTTGAATATTGAGCCACTTTGTATAAATCCATTTTGGTTTGCCACACGACGTCCTGGTCATTGGTAAAATTGATATCAAAGATAACAAAAAAAAAGAATTTTTCAATTTGATTATCTCAGGTATGAACTGCACAAACGGACGCCCGTGATGTAGATAACAAGACGTTCAACTTTTACAATCAAGAGAGACGGGAGAGAAATACGGCCTTGGAATAAGAGCGACGCGTGACTCTTTTTTTTTTCATTCTCCATATTTTTCTTAAATATATTACAAAAAAATGGTGTTGTTATTGTTATTACATTCGTCTTCTTCCTCCTTTTTATTCGCTTCTGTTGTTTCGTTTCCTTCTTCTTTTTTTTTTCTTTTCAAAGTGACGGCACCTTTAAACGTCGAGATCGGCACACACACGGTCGAACGGCATCAATAAAACGCACGCACACAAAGCCGGACGTTGAAATCAAACCAAAATAAAAAAAAAAAACTATAAAAAGAATTATCGATCGATATTCGATATCTTCACTTTGTTTTTTGTGCAACGTAAAGAAGAAGAATTTTCATTTGGAATTTTTATCAACGAGTCACGACCGACTCCATTTTCCATTTTGTTTCTTACTAGTCCACACATTTAAACCGAATTTCGAGTGAATTTCGACTCAAAATGGCCATCACCACAACCAACGGGTTAATCAAAAAGGTGAACGTGCATAGAAATTAGAAAACTTGAATAATTGAATCACGTTTGACACTTTTTTGACAGTTGAGGTGTTGAGGGGCGAACAATCTTCTGACTGTGAACTTTGAAGTCTTGGATGCGTTTCACGACACGATCAAAAACGGGGACAGACGGCGACGTTTAACGGACAAGAATGACGTGACGTGAACAAAAGTTCGTCTGCTGGATTATTTCCCGACTCTCAATAATGGAAACGTGAAAGAAACAAAAAATACCGAGGCTCTTTGGGCGTGGGAACCGGCATCGTTGCCATTAGCAACCGACTGAACTGGTCAAGAAAATAAAACTGAGGCAACAACAACAACAACAAACTCGGGTTGTTGTCTCTCTTTTGCGCCGGCGTTTCACGCAAACGAAATAAATCGCCGCCGCCGCCATTGATCTGCACCCCTCGTTCTATTCTAATAAATGGATGAGGTGGTCGTCTCCCTTATTCCCCCCCCCCCCACATTTCCTCTTCTTCTTCCTTGTTGTTGTTGTTGTTGTTGTTTCACCCTCCACGTAACTCCCCTAGTTCGATGGAGTACACTACGACGTCTAGCCAAAATTGGTGCGGTCACAAAAAAACATTTTTCTTTTGAATCTTCATTTTGTTTTGTTTTTGGGAAATTTGTTCTATTCAAATTGATCCCGGCGTGTGTATTACACACGCCGGGAAAAAACTAATTGAAAAACCAATTTGAAAACTATACACACTGTGTATAGTTTTCAGTCGGTTGAAAATACCTTTTAAGGGTGTTGGCCTGCACGGATGTGGTTGATAGACGATAGAGAATACACAGTATACAAAAAAAAGTCCAATAGAGAGATACACCTGATTATCACCGATGACGTGTTTAAAAATAAACCAACGGGAAAGAAAAAATTAAAAATCTATACGTATACCGGCCAGTCTCGATTTTGAACGCCCCACCACGACGGTGGTTGCTCTCGTGGTTACATCGTTAATGAATTATGAATGAGAATTTGGCCAATACCAAAAACGGGTAGGGCTCCCCGTGTTTTTTTTTTTGTTTTTTTTTGCCCGTAATCAAAACCCATTTGAATTTGATTTTTATTTTAAAAAAAGGAAAAAATTGTTCCTAAAATGAAGGAACCTCAGGGTTTTATCTTATTCGTCGTTTAATTTGCTATACGAGCCATTTCTTGAGCTCTACATCATTTTACGTTTTCCTTCAAAATGTTTGTTGTTGTTGTTGTTGTTGTTGTGGGCATTAAAAAACATTGAATGCAAACAGATGGTTGTTGGCAGACCTTGAGCATTTGCCTCTTCTTCTCACGTTTGATGTATTCGCTTATTTTTCGTGAGTTCCAACTGGCGAAAGTTGTGCAACACATAACTCAACAAAAACAACAACAAAAAATAGACGACAGACAACCAATTCGACCTTGGCCGTGCGAGAAAAAAATTCAAAGCCGCCACCCAACGGCACCAACCGGAAGACAACTCTCTTCGTCTAAAAGCTCACGGAGTTTTTCAAAAAAAAAAACAAAATTCCCGGGGTACGAAAACCGCAACCCATCAAAGGGCGACTAACAGATTTAATGTTTTCACGCAGCGCACCTTTTTTTTTAAAATAGTAAAAAAAAAAAAGGGCCAACCAAAATGCCAATCCCTTTTAATAGCCCATCACGACCCGCAAGTGATGATGATGTCATCAACCGATGGATTCATCGGTCACCAAAATCCCCATTTACACACATAGTAGTAATTGCCTATCTAATTGATAGAAAGATATAGTATAATTTAGAATTTCTTACTTTGCAGCTGGACAATGGTGGCCTGGAACTCTTGTAGACGTTCGTCTATGTAATCCTGCGATTGTGAGGCGATCATATCGGCAGACGATGGCTGACCAGGTTCGGGCACGTAGCCCCACTCGAACGAGCCGGCCGATAGAACGGAGCTGGGCGACATGGGTCCGTGTGAAGATGAATGACTTCCAACCTTTTTTTTTTTTTGTTTCATCACCCAACAACAAGGAAAGAAAATATGCGTGAGACCGCCGATGAACAGGCGTCCATTAAATTGATGAAAAAGAAAGAATAAAAAGAAAACAAAAATTCAGTCAGTACCGCGCGTGAGTAAAAATAAAACCCCAAAAAAAGGCCATTCATCAAGTAAATGTTTGACACAGACAGCAAATAAGGATCACAAAATTAAATAGGATTTTCTCATTCATGAAGCTGCTGATGCTCAGCCCACCACTAGGTCAAAAGTTATTCGTTTCTCTCTTATAAACACACACCGAAGATAAGAAGATTTGAATAATAACGGGAAAATACAAATGAATCAACGGGTATAGTGCACGCAAAGATATTGTATGAAGAAAGGAGGGATCGTAGTTTAAATGTTGACATCTACACGTATACACGCGCGTAGACAATGTTATATTCGTTAAACTTTTTAAAAACGTTTCAATTTTTTGTTATTTATTTTTTGATGGTAATAATAAAGGGATTGACAATTTGCCATCATGCGATGCAGTCATTTATTATTATGTGTTTTAGTAACGTTCGTGACAAACAATAGAGTCGATTGTTGTTGTTGTTGCTACGTCGATGACTGTTGCTGAATCATTGCAATAGAATTGACTCGGGGGGGGGGGGGGGGGGAAAGAGTCGCACTAGACGACTGATGGATGAGAGACACCGTCAAATAGAATCGGAATGGAATGACTCATTTTTTGTTGTTGTTTAAAAAAAAAAAAAAAAAAACAATTTTAAAATTCCCAAAGTTCAACAGGGATGAAAATTGTTTTGTTTGTTTTTGAAAATAAGAAACAAAAAGAAAAGTTGTTGTTGTTGTTGGTTATACCTCGTAGCGTGCGGATGACGGTTGACGGAAGCATGCCGGATATTAAAGAAAAAAAAACAATTTGATCTAAATAAATCAATCAAAATGAGAGTTGCAATCATGCAAAACAAAAAACAAGGCCGTTTGTTTAATATTGTGTGGCACATACCCATGAAGCTGGTCGCGGTGAAACGGATCCATTGCGGCCTGCGCCAGCGGCTGACGAACCCGGCCGTCGGATAACGTTTGAAACCGGTTGGAAGGCGCTTTGCGATCCGCTACCAAAACCTGAAAGAAAAAAAAAAATAATACAATCAACACATTTTATTAGAAAAAAAGAAAAAGAAATTGGGACATTTTTCATCCAATAAAAACGAAATCTTGTCCGTCATTATTATCATCTACTTAGCACTTTGTGTTACAATTGTATAAATACTCTTAATGACGATAGTGGGTATTTCTCTAGTTAATAAGTGGGAAATAAAGCAGTCAGCAAAAATAACAAAACACAATCCAGTTGGGACTGGATACCATCAGCGAGTCAGTGACAAGCCACAGAATTAAGGTAGCGGAACGTCTCTCAAATGAAGCTGAGAATAATGGACAGAAAAAAGAATAAAAAATCTCCACGAAAATAAAATCCAATAAAATAGTATAGGTGAAAAAGAATGAAAGAGCATAAATCCTTGCGAGAGAGAGAGAGTTTTAACGAAGAGACGTTGCTCCCGGGCTATAGTGCGTGCGTGAAAAATGGGCCAGCAGTATAATATGGGCCGTAAGCAGCAAAAGTCGAAGAAGAAGAAGAAGAGAGAAAGGACAGGCCACCAAACCAACTTGGCCCTTGTTGCCTATTTATACACACATTTCGTGACACACAAACACTGGGGGGGGGGGGGAAGGGAAAAAATATAAAATATAAAAAAAAGTTGAAAGAGAAAGGAAACATCTAAACATGTTCACCAAAAATATTTAAACTGGGCATTTTTCCCGAGATATATATTACTATTTTCATCCGTATTCCGGCAATCGAAACAAACAACATCTATCTATCGCGTTTGCCACTAATTGATTGACTCGTGTTGTAACTCATTAACTTTCGTCTAACGATGTCACGACCGTGTCCTAAAAACTAGACGAAAATCCTTCGACGGACTGGACAGGTAACGCGTGACTGTGTGAGTCAAATTGATTAAAAAGACGCACAAAAGACCTTGACCGGCGGCCAAGTTAATGAGATCCAAAATAATCCAGGTAAAAATTGAACAGATGCTTAGTTTAATATCACGAGTCGTCCTCATCAAGTCCAATATTACCGGGTCCACGTAAGAGGCTAAACACGCCCCACATCCGCACGCGCTCCATCGGCATCATCTGTTTTATTCTCACGATTCAAATCTTGACCCATCCAAAACAAATGAAATAGTAAATAACCTGGCGATCCATCAAGCCGGAAGGGCCAGAGATTTCGTGCGACTCAGACTGGACTGTGGCGGTTGCATTTTCTTTCGATACGTAGTAGAAGTAGAAGTAGAAGAAAGAAGAATGACAAGTTCACAATGTGGAATACAACGTCTGTTACGACAAGGCCCTGCTGCTCCTACTCCTGCCGGTGGACGTAAGGAGGAGGAGACGATGGCGCCCGTTGTGATGGATCGACGACGTCTAAGGGGCGCCCTTCTTTTTAGTTTCCTATTTTATTTTAAATTCTTTTTTAAGGCCTTAAGGAACCCGGAACAAATTCTCGACATTTCCTTTTTTCTCCTGTAGCTCATTTCTCTTCAAATATTATCATGATAGAAAACTAACTGATTTTTCATGCTTATAACAAGAGTAATCCACACATGCGTGTGTGTGTACATCATTTCATTTGGTTTGTCTTCTATTTCTAATTTCCTTACATCATCAAAATTGATGAATGGAAAATTCTAATTTTTTAACGATCTAATCCATTCCTATTTATATAATATATTTTCTTTGTTTCCCTTTTTGGCTGACGTTGTTAAATAAACGTCGACGTCTATAAAAATAAACCGTCCAAGACGTTTTGATGGAAGATTACCATGACCTCTAGTGCTAAGACTTGTCAATAATAACTAACGCGGAATGTCGACAAAATCGGGAGTGATCCATCGTTATAATCATCAAAAAGAAGAAGAAGAAGAAACTAAACTAAACAACAAACGTCTAAACAACTAGAGTTAGTGTACCCAGAAATTGTTGCAATTGTTGTTGAGGAGTGCAGCCACCTCCTTCCCCTGATGCCAGGGCTATGGAATGAGGCCGGAGTCGACCGCCGGTGGTGACGGGCGACGGGCAAGGCGAGGATTGCGGCGAAGAGGAGGAGCCGCCGCACGGTGGAGACAAGAGCTGCCGTCTCAACATAACACCCGGTCCTGGGCTGCTAGCTGCGTGAGTCGATGAATCCATGGCGGGTGCGGACATTCGCGGAGCCATCGGCAACGGACTCGAAGATGCCGGCCGGAACGGACTGGCAGCAGCAGCTGGAACGGCAACGTTCCGTCCCCCTGAGCCAGCAGTGTCACTCTGCTGCTTCACTCCGCGCCCGCCAAAAGGTTGCGGCGACTTGTTGTGTTGGAAATTATATGCCATTTTTCTTCTTTTTTTTTTCTTTTTATGTTTATAATTCTATTTTCTCTTCAAATGTTTTAAAATGACTTAATTATTTTTTTTCTTTTAATATATATATTTTTTTTTTGTGTGGGGGGGGGGGGGGTTTCAAATTTAATTTTTTGTTTTTCGATGTTTTCTTCAAAATGAAATTTAAAAATTCGCTGGTGGTCACGCTCTATATTTCAGCCAATCACCAATCTGCCATGGTCCAGCGCTCGAATCCAGTTTTAGAAAACGCGTACCTAATAAACAAGGAGAAATAATATGAAATTATTTAATGTATCCCGAGGGAGTCCAACATGGTTAAAACAAATTTCCGGGTTTTTTTTTATTGAAAATGAATGTTGAGCGACCACCTGGAGCCGTGAGATGAGCGACACGGAAAAAAAAAATAAAATTTCGCTCAAATTTATCAAAATCGATCGTGGCGGCAAATGTTGTTAGTTTTTTAAAAACTCATTTGAGCGTGTGGAAAAATAAACCCGTCAGAAAGAAACCTAATAACCTTCACCGTAGAGATAACTAATATTTAAGGGAAGCCAAAAGAAATAAAAAAAAAAAAACGGTAGACATAGTGTGGTGGTGCGGTGCGCATCTTTGTTTACATTGGGACGGGTGCAAATAGATGAGCCAGTTGAGGATTATCCTTCCGCCAATATTTTTGAACAGATGCGGATGCGACCGAGTGGCTTGTTGTTGTTTCTAAAAAGTGATCGAGTCCATCTGTTGCCGACATGATTGATCGCTGCGACAAAAAAAAAATATAAAACAAGATCCTGAACAAACAGGAAGTCGTCTCTTTAAGAGACTTTGATGATTCTTAATTAAAAAATGTTTTTTAAAAATAAATAGACTCGAATGAGACATGACGAAATAGAAAGTTGTTTTTTTCTTTCTTTTTCCCTTCTTCTTCTTGGAATAAGAAATGAAAAATGGCGTGCTGGCCAACAGCTGTTTCCAAATACAAAACTTTTGAATGACAATTCAGAAAAAAAAAGGAGAAGGGGTGCGCCCATAAGAGGGTTTGAAAAAAAAAACGTGCAGGAAATGTTGAAATCAAAGAAAAGAAAAGAAAAATGGGAGAGTTCAAGTCTTATTGAAATTCGATACCAACAAGATGGTCTTCCCAGAGAAAAAAGTTATGACGATTGAAAACTTTTTTTTTTCTCTATACTCATCGAAATGATGGACTGTCTAAAGTAAAAAGAGAAAGAAACTTTGTTTTTCTCTCGATAAAAGAATGGACAGGACACGGTCACTTGAAATGGGAAATGCCGTTTGATTTCACGGTTACATGGACGTCACACGACACCTGATGGACAGCCGATATGGTTATTCCTCCCTATCGAAAAACTCGTCTCTCGTTTCCCACCCAAACATTTCCTCAAAAACAAAAAAAAAAAAAAAACACAGGAATTTTAGACTTAACATTTTCAGGGGTTAAAATTAGACACGTTCCTAAAAGACGCCCCCACGCCGCCAGACTCGATCGTAAAATGAAATTTAAATTTAAAATAAAGACGAGATCTTTTAAAAAAAGAGATTCAGTCGAAACAGGCGGAAGAAATGGATATACGCTGGATTTTCAGTCTTTTATGGATGTGGATGTCAATCCAGTCTAAATTCTAAATCTCTTTGGTAGAAAGAAAAGCCATTTTTGCGTGAAAAGTGCATTCCTATATTTGATTTTAGTGTGTAGTTTCATGTTCGACGTGGAAAAAAAGAGGAGCTTCCCAATTGGATTTGAAAGAAAGAAAGAAAGAAAGAAATACTAGTCGTAGTCTTTTGTCTTTTGACTATCCCCTCCCTGCTGTCTGTCACAAACAAACCGGAAGCAGCCGGAACGACAATAAACAAACAGATCCATCATTTACACGAAGCGACGCCACTCATCCGCCACCAAGCAACGTGTGTAAAGCTACAAAGAAAATCTCCTGGCTACGATATATAAATTCAGTGTCCACCAGCTCGACGAATTTACGATCATACGTTTTTATTTTTATGACATTGGCCAGCGAAAAATGTCTTTCCATTTCTCCTGTGCTGCAAATACAAAATGGCGTCAATAACAATAAAGTTGCACACGATATTATTACAAACATCCGCCCACCGTTGTACGGACGTCCATTTGAGTTCAAAGTAAACAAAAAATAAGACGAAAATCGAAAAGAGTTAAATAATGTTTCATGATCCTGCATCGGGAATGAAGTCATTTACACGTTGTCATTTTTCAAATTATTGGCAAATGGATGGAACAGATGAAAATAACGAATAGCAATGTCACTCATTTTCGATCCCTCGGCAGAAGAAAAAAATCCTTGCAGGATTGGTGTTGTAGGATCTAGGATCAAAACGATCCTTCAACATTTTTAATTTTTTGGTTTTTGAATTTAAAAAAAAAAAACATTTTTTTTTTTTTCCTGTGTGGGGGATGTAATAAACGAGGACGGAAAGACAGACGGTAACATACTACTGGCGACGAGTCGTGACCAGGTTTTTTCGGGAATCGTTGGTTGATGATGGATTCGAGTGCGTCATTGTGAATAAGTATCAATCCTTCATCTCATGACAAGGGCCGACTCATAAAATGCTATAAATATACAATCAGTGTAGTTTCTAACTGAGACGACTTACACACGACCGATTTCCTTCTTCACATTTAGGTAGAAAATAACGTCAAACAGCTCCAAAGCCAAAAGACAAAAAAACAAAAAAGAGAGAGAAGAGACAAGGGGATCCAAGAAAAACTCTGCCCTAATCAGCAGTTACGTCAGATCTGTACTAGTAGCCAAAAAGGCTATAATAGATTTCCTATGGTCTGCTGGCGTGATCGGTGCATCATTTAACTGTCCTTTTTTCTCAAAATAATTGGACGATATAAGTTGGACGTACACAATCTTCCTAGTGTGTTCATGGCAAAGGACCAACATCGGCGTACATTTTAGAAAAAAACAAAAACAATAAACAAAAATGAAATTATTGTAAATGGGTGGGGTTTTTTCGATCCACAGAAGTTTCTTTTAAAAGAACCCGACCCACATTGTCACCTGCCAAAATGTATCGAAAAAGGGTCCAGGAACCTTTTTGTCGCCCACCCCCGTGTGTTTGCAGTGAAATGTAATAAGGTGTGCCCAAATAGAAAAGATGGAAAAAGTTTCAGTTTTTCTCTTGTGTGATGCCACTTCTACGCTATACACACTTCCACCATTGGGGAACTATTTTTACATATAAGGGAGGGATGATGTGTGTGTGTGCGGGACCCGGCAACGCTCGACTAGACGCACCCGCGCACGCCCGCTCTATTTCCAGTTAGTCGAGATCGAGATATGAGAGAGAAATTTTTTCAGGGCTAGAAAAGAACGAAAAGATACTCACGAGAGCCTTTTTTTTACAGCCTCCAAATGTTTTTCAGCCTCTAGCTCTTTTTCTTACTCAATTATACATTGGACAAAATAAAAATAAAAACACACAGATGGCCCCACCAAAATCATTCATTCATACGTTTAACGCAAATTTAAAAAAAAGTCCGACTTTCCGACGGGACCACGGAAACTATAAATAAAATTGAGTGAAAAATCCTGAAGAATCCTCTTGTTGAATCATCTGGAAATGATTGACGTTAAACCAAATGATCCCCATATGCCGACCCAACAAAGGTCAATGAGTACTACTACGATGATGATGATGACGCTAAATTACACGCAGAGTTATTTTAACTGTTTGTCATACAGTAGCGACGAGTATACTACGTGCGTTTCGACGGGTCATTTATTTATTTCCGTTAACTGATTTCCGTGAAAAATGAAAGTCTGCGACAAGTTCAACTGGCCTCTCATTAGTGGCACGTGGGTGTTCATGTGCGTCTTCACAAAATTTTCTTCTTCTTTTATTTTCGTTTGACGTGTCGCCCACACAAGTAAATGACCTCCGCTCAGTTTTGTTTTTTTCTTGACTAAACGTCAAAGGATTTTTACCCCCCCCCTTGACTGTCAAACTATTTCACTCCTCCTACAAACAAAACAAATCAAATGGAATCAAAACGAGAGAAATCTAGGTTGCGGATGCATGACGGAAATTTTTGCTCACGAAAATATGCGATAAAACACGTAGAACGTTACAAAGGTATAGAAAAAGGCAAGTTGGATCCTGTCCCAACAGGGGAGACACGGAAGAAACAATTGCAACGACGAGCCTCAAAAGTGCGAAATATGAAATCAAATTCGATTTTGTTGTTTGTTTTTTTTTGCAAAATGCCAATACGTCATTCACGTAGAAATTTTCTCGTGTGTGTGTGTATCTGGAAATATGTGTTTTTTTTTTCTTCATCTCTTCAAAGATCGGAGCAAACAACAAACACTTTGGGTGGCTCCTGACTAAATTTAGATCCCCACCCACCCACCCCCCAATCCTGCAGCAATCGTCAAGGAGTTCCCGTGGACATGGCGCCTTCGTATAATAAAAATGCCGATCATCTTTGGCCGGCCTTGGATTTCCTATAAATGTTTTTTGTTTTTGTTGAAGAAAAGAAGAAAATCTTCTGTACTCGACTTGGTTGATTTCAGTCCGGCCTTACTGATTGAATGAATGGCCGTTCGGTGGTGCTGGCCTGACCTTGATCTCACGGCCGAAAAAAAACAAACGAAAAAAAAAAACTTGGCCGATGTTTTGAAAATTGAAATAAACGACCGGACAAAATTTTTTTGCGTTCACTCATAATCTTATCGTTTTTTTTTAAATTTTTTTTAACGTCGCGATGCTGTAAGCGAAGGTGCCGAGTTAGTCGGTTTGTTTTCTCTATAATTTTCCCCTTTTTACACCGGTCGCTCCATCTATTATTATAACATCTGATCGTTTTCTTGGCAGGTTTGTCTTTTTCTTTCTTTGCTGATCTTTTTCTGCCGGTTGCCATCCGTTTGGGGGGGCCGGTAAGAGCCGGTCGCGCGAAATTAGTTTTTTTTTTCTTCTTCATTCGTTCGTTCGTTCGTTCTTTCTTTCACCCATTCGCGCCTCAAAAACAGAAATGGACCAAAAATAAATGGCACACGGCCGACCTTTTTCTACCGAGCTGCCAAACGCACAACAGTGACGATATAGGGCTCACAATTTTTTTTTTTCCCCGATTTTCTCTTTTTCTATTTGATGAGTGCATATCTTTTTTAAAAAAGAGAAATAAAAAAGGGGGGACAAAATTCGCGTCACACAATTACGTACATTTACAACAAACGTGCGAATATTCTTTGTTTTGTCATTTTTTACAGCATAAAAGAAAACAAACAACTAACTCATCCCCAACGACACGGTACCTACGTCGGCTGCTTTCTGTTTTTACTGGCGACATTGCGCAAAAATAGGAATCCCGGACCCGCGACGGTGATGGTGTTTTTCTTTTCAATTCCACACAAAGAGAAAGAAAGAAAGAAAGAAAGTGAAATGCATAGTACATAAACTAGAGAGGTTGTTGAACTGGCTGGACTTTGCAGACGGGGAAATTACAAACAACGGCGCGGGAGTTTCTTCTTCTTGTTTTTTCACGGCGTTCCCATTTTGTGTTAAAACCCAAAAACAAAAGAAAAAAACTAAGAAACATTTCAGAGTCAAGTTGAATGATGACCGGAAATGCACACAATGTCATCTCTCTAAAATTGGATCCTTTTTTTTTTCAAAAAAAAGTGAAATGCTCCGTTTCTTTCTGCGAACTACTAACGAGTTGAAATTGGTTTTTTTCTTCGTGACTTCTAAAAATAAGAAATATTGTCCGCATTTGATGACAATGGGAGACACATCGTTCGTTCAACAATGTCATCCCTTTTCGTTTTACAAAAAGTGGGTGGATATAATCAGAGAAAAAACGGACAATATCTGCGGTCAGTTATAGTACGCCGTCTTTTTTCTCGTCTATAATTGAAAGAAGACGAGGAAGAAGAAGTTTAGCGAGCGTTTCCAGAGCCAAAAGAATCAAACAACAAAAAACAAAAAACGGCGTTCTAAATCTGGCAGACTTTTGCAGAAAACACGTGACATGCTCCTCCTCCTATACCAGATTTTTACAACGTAAAATAAAAAAAAGGTCATTTTTTTTGTTTTAATTTTTTTTTGTTTTTAAATCAAAATGTGTTTTTCGGTGGGGGTTGAAAAAAAGATCCTGGGCCCCATTAGTTTGTTTACCTTCCCCATTTTTTAACCCCTGGATTTTTTCCGGTTTCGTTTTGTTGTTGTTATTGTTGTCGGATGTTGTACTCGGATACGTCGACGCCTTTTTTTCCAACTATTAAGACACGAATGGAACACTGTCCATTGAGGCGATTTGCCAACTGGATTTTTTTTTTTTTTTTCGTTCAAATTGACCTACTTGCTTTGGCTTAAAAGAAAACAACTCGTAGAATTTTCGCAACTTCGCCAACATCCGGGTGGTTGAACGCAACCGCGCAGCTCCGTGCAGATTCAAATTTGTCAAAAGAATGTGCCAATTCTTGTGCAATGCGTAAAACGTCTCGAAAGGCAACTGGAGGGATTCAAAAGTTGGGGACGAAAAACCTTCCGCAAACAGCTGGAAATGTTCTTTTCTAAAAACACACGTGCGTATAGTTTAGCGCAATGTTTGATTGTTGTTCAACGTGGTGGGACGAAATGTATTCTTGTTCAAAAATGGAGGCCCAGACAAAAAAATTTAACAAAAAAAAAAAAAAAAAAGAAGAAGACGGAATTAGAACACGCACTTACCCGTTGTAGAGGAGGTATTGAGATTATTGCGGAAGTAGTTCCGACTCCTGTCGTTGTTAAAGCCGACAAGGGCTGGAAGAGACAAAGCAATAGCTTAGCTTAGCAGATATACAAAGGACAAGAGACGACAAGCGATAAAAAGAGATAGGAGGAGAAATATAGTAGAGAGAGGAAAAAGAGAACACGTGTAACGAGTTGGGCAGCGGAAGACTCACTGACCGACCGGCACATGCACCGGCCTCCCTGCCTTCTTTCTACGAGGAAACACACCACAACCAATAGAGGAGCACATTTATCCGCCAATAGCGTCTAGTGTAGAAGAGAGAGACGATGTCTTCTCCAAGCTTTTTTTTTCTTTTCTCTTACTTCTTTTCCTCGTGTCTCGTCTGTTCAATCGCCAGTAGAAAAAGGTCTAAATTTAGGCTCCCCGAAAACAGATGGTTCGTTCGCGCCAAAATACGAAAATGGACCACCTAGCTAACGCCATCTAGCGCTCGTCGTCGAAATCTCGTGAAGAAATTGAAAAAAAAAACAACCGCAGACAGCGAAAATCGTGGGTAAAATTAATGGGGAAACATTTTTCTAAAAAGGGTCGCTGCACTCTCAGGGAAAATGCTACGCAATTGACAAAGCTAACAAGAAAAATTACGACGTTGTAAAAAAACATGATTTAGTCGTGAAAACCAAAACTTTTGAACAAAACATTTCGGACCAGTTATTATTACAGTGATTGCAAATTATCGATTGCCTGCCTGAGACCTTTACAACCAAAAGCTGTCAATGTTTCTCCCACCATTTCTTAAGTTTCAGCGACGAAATATTTTCAAAAACTAGTGTTACCGATTCAATGGAGTGGATTTCATTTCTCAGCCTCTTCTAACTTGTATGAAGATATTCGCGATAAAAGTCACAGCAGTGATAGGCGCCGTCAGGTTGAATTTGAGTCATCTTCATCACTTCTTGATGTGACCACTCTCAGATGTAGACTGAATCTTTCGGCGCCCATGTCAGCTTCAATTCCTTTCTCTTAGAAAAAGGGGGAATGGCTAATTAGAATAAGAAAAGATTTTTGCAAAACAAAAATATGCAAATTTCTTCACCATAATTTCTTAAAATAAAAACACCCAACCGGGAAATTCTAAACATAATCCAAATTAGCATATTCAAATTGTTTGTTTTTTCCCTTTCAATCCTAGTGATTTGCTGATTGGCCGATAATTGAGCAAAAAACAAACAAATACAATAACGATAGGACAATCTGTCAAGAAGAAACCGCTGAGTTAATGAGCCAAATGGCGTTTCGTTGGTTATACGCGTTGATGAATCGAGTTCGCGTCATTGGCAGTTGCTCAGCTGTGATGAAATTGT
This sequence comes from Daphnia galeata, assembly GCA_030770115.1. Classification (NCBI taxonomy): domain Eukaryota; kingdom Metazoa; phylum Arthropoda; class Branchiopoda; order Diplostraca; family Daphniidae; genus Daphnia; species Daphnia galeata. The sequence continues at coordinate 11,566,820 of CM061118.1, forward strand.
GATGACATGTGACTTGTTTCAATGTCAATTTCTAATTTTGAACCTTCGCTCACCATTTTACTTGTTTTCTTTTCCCTCCAACTACAGGCCAGATTCTTAGCTCCTACGTTGTATTTATTAACAACTTGACGATGATTAATGATAACATCAACTTTAAATCCTTGAAAACGAGTGAAAATTTCCAAATTTTATTCGTGATTTTTTTTTTATAAGAAACATACTGCAAAAATAATGTTTGAATAGGCTGGGAAGAATGCAAGTATAATAACTCAAATGAAAATAAACAGCGAGAGAGAGAAAATGATAATGATGTGGCGTAACACAATCCCTGTCCAGCAGCAGTTCTGTCTTTTGTCATCCGCCAAGTTAGTATAATCATAATAGCTCTAGCTGCCAGCAGCTATATAGCCTAGTGGGAGGAACATTCATGGCCACTTAACTCGACTAATGTTAGGTAACTTTTCGGCTGTACAACGCGCGATTCGAAAGTCCTAAACTTAACCGGAACAATCCACGCGGAAACTCGCTATCCCCCCTCCATAAATTGTTAATCAACCGAACATCCGTCCAGTGTATAATATATATAAATATAATACCGCTGCGGTACCTACAGCAGCAGTGTATTTTCATTTATTTCAATTCATTCTCAGTCTAAGTTTGTTGTCTCATCATCCAGTCTACAAAGAGAATATGCCTCGGCAATTTTGATTAACTGTTTGACGAAACAATAAATGATGTCCCATTTTCACACGAACTTTATAGCTGAAATAACAGACTTCCTCATCACGCCAAGTCTTTCGCTGAAATTGTTGCTGTAATCGGACTGCTATATAGCTCAGTTCACTAGTTTCTATAGAAATCGGAAAAAGGGATATAAAAAGATTTGTTGGCAATAATCCCACACGAAATGTGTCGTAACGCAAAATAACCCCTGTGCAAAAAAGTGTCGTGTACCCAACGGTTTCCGCAGCAAATGTGCAAGACCAGCGTAATTATAGACAAATTGACCGGAATAGATTTCGATTCGATAGAATTCATGAGAGTATAGCATTTTCTTTTTCTACGTTGTTGTTGGACTATCTATAATTGGACTAGTATATAAAACAGAAACCAAAGCAATTTTTTTTCTTTCCCTTTTGGTCAAAAGTCAATCCTTTTGAAGTTGTCTATGGCTTCGTGGTGGTATACCTCGTGAAAACTCAGTCACCTCACTACATTATTAAACTAAATTACGTTTTCTTTTTGTTTCTCTCCATTGAATTATTGCGTCATTCCTATACTAGCTGTGTCGAGGTTTAGTTACGTACTGCATTTATTTGAAATTCGCCAAAAAACAACAACAACAATGAGGACACTACCCTTTCACTCATTGCGTCCTGTCGACTCGTTCAGCTTCAACGGCTATGTAGGCCACGTATGGACAATGTTACTTACGCCTGCATCGCATTATATAAATAGCATAGATAGTATAGGTATAGCTCACGATCGATAATACAAAAGGTTAGCCACGTTTCACGTGATCGTTCCTTAAAGCTTACATTTTGAACAACACGCGATTGACAGATTACGAGAGCGAGGGCCGGTCAACGGGTCGCTGATAAACCCCACACGAACAAAAGTGTATATACACCTTTTGTGTGTACAATTTAAATGGATCAATATATCGATTGAAGAATTTATACGACGTTATATGGTTCCTACGTCGATTGAATTCGCTACCGTACGATTCAAACAAATGTGTTTTCAATACATGAAAATACAGATTTTTATTTCTTGTTTTTTTTTTTTTTCCTTTTTCTTTTTCTTTTTTAATAATACAAGTAGTTTCAAACGGAAGAAGGTTGCCACACACAGGTGGTGGCCGTGTAAGTTTATTTTTCCCTCCATTTCCGGCCGTGAGCCGGAGGCAGCTTGTTGTTGCTCCTAGATGGCAGCTGGAACTTGAGTTTACAGTTTTTTGTGTTAGTCTGTGTGAATTATCTGTCAGAGTGAGGCGGGTTTTCTTGCTGTGTGCTTAAAACTTTCGTTTTCTAAATGTGTAAGTCGTGTTTCATTTTCCTACTTATATTTCTGTCACAGTGTTGGTTTCAGTGTTTCCACCTCAACGTATCGTGTTGGATTCGCGATTCTTGTTTTAGTTGTATTTAAATATCGCGAGCATTAGGATATTTTCTCGGAAACTTATTTTTTGTTGATGGGAATATTGGACTTGTGCTATCATTAGTGTGTGTGTGCCTTTAGCCTTGGCAGTTTGGTTCCCATAATTCACCTATACTATTTTCCTTTTTGTTTTCTCTCATTTGAAGTTTTTTTCAGGGTCTGAACGGAAGCTTGACATCCTTGGCATGTGGCTGTGACGAAAAAAAGAAAGAGAATCAACATTCCAGGTCCATTCCATCTCTTTGATTAACGAACCAGTAATGGAAGTACCAGAAAAAAATAGTAATTTTCATAATGAAGTTCACCATTCCACCTCATCTTTAAATGAAAGCGAAGAAGATTATTTGAGAACAACATGGGGAAAACTTGGGGTTGGAAAAGATGGATATTTAGACCAATCTCAACTAGCACTTGTTTGTGAATGTATTGGAATGGAAAAGTTATCTGATGAGGTGAGATATGAAATGTAATCTTATTGTATCATCAGTCACTATATAACTAAATAACCCAATTTTTATACAGGTGATAGCTCAGCTTTTTGACAAACTCGACCTCGATCACGATGGTCGAATTAGTTTCGGTGAATTTTTACATTTATTTCAAAACGTCAGGCCCGGAAAAGGAGATGTACCCGTTGAAGCCGAGGTAAATGGGTGTTGTGCCAACTTACTTACTGGAGCTATGTGTCTAAATTCCATTATTTTTTGTTACGGGATTTCGTAGAACTATGAGCCAAACAACTGGGGGATCGGATCTACAAATCGAAATAACGGATCGTCAGTTCGCTCAGAAATGCTCATGATGCCATCGCAGTCGACAATGGCTCTCTTCAGCAATATCGATCCGGCTGGAACGGGGTGAGTCGAATTCGTGCATTTTTTAAATGTATTTTATCTTTTGTAGCGTTGACATGACATCAAAATGACAGGAATTTGAGAAATGCATCAGATAGTTGTACTAAGAGAGATAGGTGAAACACGACAGTATTAAAATAAGGCTCAAGTCTAATAAAGACACGTTCGTTAATACTGATACTTCGTTTACACGCTGGACAGTATAGGAGATTGCCATCAGGAAGGTAGTGTCTGTAGTAGACGAACATAAAACATTTAGAACAATTTAGGAGATTGATTTTTGTTAGGCATTTTGCCATCAGGATGGTAGTGTCTGTAGTAGAGGAACATAAACAGGAGACCAACAATAAAAGATAGGCAGGTACCGATCAATGCGGGCAAATGATACCAATGGGTGGCGCTCTCAGGTTTCAGAAACCATATAACAATCATTGTCGTATTTTCAGCCGCCATCAACAAGTAGTAAACCGTGTACTTGACCCTTGTGGCAGTCGCTTTCACGTTGATCATGACAAATGTAAACACCCAACCAACGACAACGTTGTAAAAGAATTCCCCGCATTGGTTCCTCTTTCCGTCAATGGTCCCGCAGAAATTCGTGCGCTGTAAAGTAAAAAGAAGCCAAAATAATTGCTTAAGTTTTTATACTTTGATTTGAACGAGCATATGTTTTTTACCTGTAATAAAATCCAAATAATCATCAGTGCCCAATGTCCGCCCAATGCGATGAAAACCTCCTGCTTGTAAACACTGGCAAAGAGGGCCAAGGCTATTACGCGAGAGGCGACTTGAAAGGTGTGCCAGAGAAACGTTGTAGCTGATCCACCCACACTCATTTGAGGTTTATCTGGCATTGCGTAGCGTAGTGTCCTCTGATAGCTAGTCAGCGACCAAGCCAAAGACAATAGAGATGATAACGATGAAACCGACTGTACCAAAACTGTAGAATTTCAATTTAAAGAATTAAATTCAACGTGGGCGATTTGATTTTTTTAAAAACAACAACAGGATGTGTAGTGAATAATTACCAGTGATGATGTAATCTTTTTCTGTTGTGTGAGGAGGGCGTCGTGCCAAAATGTAAATCTGCAAAATGAGTTGAGGAGCGTCTTGCATAAAACTGTGCATCAGATCCAAGATGGAGATATCGCGCTCCTCGTGCAAGAGTAGATTATAATAATCGACTTGTTTCTTCATTTCAGCTTGTTGCTTCGGCCACGGGCAATACGGTCCCTGAACGTTAATGCGTTGCAATCGAGACTTGCGACTTTTGATTCCGTAGTAGAGCAAATCAATGTATCTGTGTCACAGCATTGAAACAATTTGTGTTAGATAGAGATGTGAAAATCTGTTGAAATTTGCGTTTGGAAAAAGTAGACTAACCTAAATATGGGTCCCAACAAGAGAATGTGTACGATAATGCGAAAAAACCACCAACATTTTGAGAATCCCGGTCTGGATGAAAACATGGATCTAGTAACTTGATAATCTTCGTTAAAATACCTATTTTGGATTTCTAGTTTAAACACATTGAAATTTTGTTACAATTTTTATACAAGTTAATACCAGTAGAGACTGAAAGCGTTGACAATAATTGTTGGAACAACAATCAAAATAACGGTGAGCGAAAACCACCATTTCGAATCTGGTTCATCCCAGAGCACGTAAGCAGTGGCTATATCAGATCCGTGATCGAAGAATGCGCTAAAAATGGAAAAAATAGCTCCAAAAATACTCCAGTTATTAAATTCTGGCAGTGGAGGGGGTTTGTGCAGATAAACATCGCCACGATCTATGATCTGAATAGGAATTGCGATATTAATATTAACATAGACTTTCCTTCAGCTTGTTATTATCAAGTATTAGCATACTTTGTTAATGTTGTTGCCCAAGTTGCGAACTTCTCTGTTGACATGTTCCCCAACATGAACAGGGAGTGCAGATACCTCTTTCAAAAAAGCAGGAGGTTTAATTGTAGGGATATACGAGCTAATATCCATCATTTCAGGGACATGTACATTAACTCTTGGCAAGGCAGAGAAGCGGCCTTTTTTGTGTAAAGCTATCTCTCTCATTGGCAATGCATTGTCTGTCAAAACAATAGTAACGCTTTCACTCAAGAAATTTGGTTGTAAATTTCTTTTTATATTGAAATACCATTAGTTTCAGGCAGTAAAGTGTCGTTCTCTATGGGCAGGGCTGGGTACAAGGAGTTTGTGGTTGAAATAGTAGCAACACTTCCAGGGAGCACTGGAGAAGAAAAGTGAATGACAGGGGGTCCTCCACTGTTTTTTTTATCACCCATTGTTGTGTGCTATTATAGCTGCCAGACTAAGTTATTAAAGATACCGCGTGTGTCCTGCAATCACGATGATACAAGTTACTATAAATTTAGTCGAAACAAAAGCCTTAGATTTACTGAATAATAATAAACTACTCTTACAGTGTCAGTGTGAAACGACTGTTTTAATAATGGGAGAAGTTGAGTTCCACATCGGTGTCTATAAACTTGTAAAACACGAAAGTTGGGAGGTTGGAAACTTGATTCGACTTGCCAGAGCTGCGTGAGTCACCCCCTGTACACTGTGGAATTTTTGCTGCTTCTGGTTTCATCAATGACCCCCATGCGTGAAAATTTTGACGTTTTGTGTTGCCTTAGCGTCACCTAGCAACGAGAGTGGCAGTCGACGCAAGTTTTTCTTCTTTGTTCTTGACCCCCTGTGCGTTCCAAGGGCAAAATACTTACTAACTACCTATTGCTGAAATGTATCTGAAAGCAGTGTGTTAACAATTGAAAGAAATACGCGAAAAAGAAATAGGCGAAACGTCCTTGGATTCCACAGACGGATACCATTAATGAATGTCGCTTCCGGTTTTTTTTCCGGCGGCGGATTCACCGTTTTTCTGTATTATTCTCTTCCAACCCGCGGTTTACACATAGTTCCGGTTTGAATTTGCTTGAGGCTAAATTTTTCAAAATTCCGTTGCAATCCCGACATCTGTTGAGAATAAGACAAATCATGTGTGCATTACCAGGAAAGCAAAAACAAAAAACAAATTCAATGTTTACCGTCGTGCGGGGGTTTCAAATGTTTGTTCTTGTCCGTCGATTTTCGTACGGTAGATGATCCCTTTTTCTCCGGTTGAAACCACATGTTACGGTCATACGCCGCGAAACACTTTTAAGACCCATTTCAGTGTAATCGAGCGGGTTTTTGTGTTTGTTTGACAGTTCCGTCATGCAAGGTCTAAATTGTTTTAACAGGACACACTTGAAACGTAGCCAAAATGTTATCCGGGTCTTATATGATCATCATGAATTGATAAAATCTGACACCCTTTTTTCGCCCCTTGTAAAGATCGTAAATAAAATGCTGTTCAAGTGCCAGCTATAAACATTTACGAGTTTATTACATCAATTTGTATTTTTTGTTGTTGTATGTCAATAGATTTGCAACTTACGATGCCACGGTCGAGTGCCTTCTATCATTGGGCGTTGTCCACGCTTCATCTCTCCTTGAGGCTCTTAGTTTCCGACATCATCCGTCCAAAAAAATTTGCCTTCGTGAACTCGTCTGCGCTCTCCAAGAAGAAATGAACGCCGGATTGGAGAATGGTCTCCTGGCTAACAGTGGACCGAGTGGCGCCGCCTTACACGCAGGAGTCTTATTAATTCAACACGAACTCTCCTCTGTCCGGTAATCTCCTTTTTCTCCTTTATCAGTTTTCTTCAATTATTCAGAATAGAAATTGAATTTGTCGACTCAAAAACTCAAAAGAAAACAATAGGATAATGAAAGAAAATAGAAAACCGATCCCTGGAAAAAGAAAAAAAAACATCAACCGTTAAAATCGGACATGGTTAAGAATATAAATCCTAGTTTGGCTATCTTTAAACTTTTTTAACTTGTTGCGTGAGTGCTATCACAGTTTTAAGCCACTTGTAAGCTCTTATCCGTTTGTGTAGCATTTATGCGGGAACATGTAGCCGTTTTCCTCTCTTTGGCAGTTTGGCATGGGCCCAATGTCCTTGATTTGTTGATACTACAAGTTAGAGAGTTGTGGAAAAACGTTGGAGCTAAGGGGGTGGGACGGAAGATTTCCATAATTAGACGCCAACATATTTCCAGTTTCTCTCTTGTTTTGTTTTTCCTTTTCTTTTCTGTCTAATTTTGTTCCTTTTTCTCCCCCGCATTGGGTTTCTTATGTCTTGTGTGTTTGTGTCGTTTTCAGGCTGACAGTAGAGCACGCCAGTCGCGAGAGCGAGAAACTCCGCAGCGACTTGCAAGAGGCCAATCAGCGATCGTCTCTTTTGGCCCAAGAAGTTGACGAGAACCACGCCAAACAGGAGTCTATCCGACGAACACAATTCAAGTATAAACTATCTCACTTTCTTGTCTATTTTGATGAGACTTAAATAAAATCGTGACTCGGTTTTTTTCTTCTTTTCTTAAAATAGGCAGTTGGAACAGCGGCACGCGGATCAGCTGCGTTTGGTGCAAGAGGTCGCGCAAGCCGATCGCGATCAGTTGGTGAGTCAACTCCAACGAGACCTGGACAAACGGCAACAGCAGCTGCTTCAAACCAAAGAGGAAGAATCACGACTCAAAGAGTCTATGCAAACCATGAGTGAGGTAAAAAAAAAAAACAACAACAACGCTCACCGTCAAGGTCGTCAAAGTAATTTCGTAACGACTCTCGGGGTCAGCTATATAACGACAATTGGCCACCAGAGATTATCTGTAAACGTCTGTCAACAACCACAACGTCTTCGTATTGAATTTTGAATGGGTTCCAAAATTTTTGCGCGATGCAACAGGCGCCGGTCTGGCGAGATTGGGTCGTTTATCATCATCCGTTGATGGGTGACAATATAAAGAAGTATCTCAATATTTTTTTTTTATTTTTTGTGATTGATGTTTCAGGATAACGCCAGGTTGTCCGCCGAAAACGCCAATCTGACGGAAAAGCTGGCCAGTTCCGAAAGAGCTAACGGCCGTCTCATCCAGGAGCTCGACGGTGTTTCTCTGGTAAACAAAACAAAAATTCTTCTTCTTCCTGTTTTTTTTTCTTCTCTAGTAATTGATTGATTGAACGCCGTTTACATGTCCCTTACACCCGTTCTCACAAAATTTTCATTATTGCATCATGTCGAATACAGATGGCCGAATTAGAGTCACGCTGTGAAGCACTGGAAGAAAGCCAACGCCATTCCCTCACCGAGCAGTTAAACCGAATGTCAGCCGAAAATCTTCAGCTACGTGACCGTACCGATGAGCTCTCGGCAGAAATCGAATTACTTCGCGGACAATTGGCCGTCGCCAAGTTGATTCTCTTTTTATTATTACAATTAAACTTTTTAAATTAGTCATAACGATTGTGTATGTTTTTGTTTCATTCTTCACGCTCAGATCCGAATGTGGCGTAGGATTGGGTCCCGCTTGGCGTTCGGAGCCAACAATGTCGGGTGCAGTCAAACGTCGCAACGGCGAAGAAGAAGAATTGGGAACGGAAGATCACGCAGGCAAAGTTCGCAAGAAGGAGGCGGGATTTTACAACTCAGGACCCCGTCCACTATCTGATAATAATCATGTATGTGTGTCACCGCATCAAACTGACGTTCAAAACTTCCTGTTGACACACGAGGACGCACACATTTCTCATTCTTTTCTGTTATCTTTCTGTAGAATGGATGGAAAGAAGAAGGTCTCAATACCGACCAGAGTTTAGCGGCTCAGTTGCAAGAAGTCAAACATCATCAGCCATCCGACGTCGACTCTAGAGGTTCCACCATTAAAGAACAGCTCAAACGTGTTTTTGAAAAACTTCGTCTACAAATTGTCGAAGAGTTCCTAGAGGTTTGATTTTGGCTCTTGACGTTTATCAGAATCTGTTGTGACCCCTCTTGTCATTTACAGGGTAACGATAGTGTTGCCACACTGCAGAACCAGTATCGGAGTGTATTGGTTCAACAAGAGGAGAGACACGCTGAGGAGAAACGGAGCCTGTTCGAGTCTCACCTGCTCAAGCTCTCGGCCCTGGAAGCTCAATTGGCCGAAACGCAAATTCGAAACGAGGATCTAGTTCAACTTCAAACAGTAAGCACAATCGAGCGACCTGTCGTGCGTGTTAAACTTGATTTTCTCTTTTCTTTTGCCAGCTTTCCGTTATCGACATCTTGATTGAATATTGATGTTGGTTGTTTTTTTTCGATTTGCAGGTCATGGAAGCTGAACACGAAATGGAATTGAAGGAGCTGCGCCAGCAACTGAAACGCGTTCATTCCAAGGACTCCAAACAGGAAGAATACGTAAGAAAATCAAAAAAACAAAAAAGGAAGAAGGAAAATAACGAGTTCTTTAACGCGTAGAGCAATCGCTAGCTGTTTTGTTGCTGTTGTTTCTTTTCTTTCTTTCTGTTTTTATGATTGGCTTAAATTATTCAACGTTTGATTGCATTATCAACCGTTTTCTTTCCTTATTTGGCTTCGACTCTGCTTTTTCTGCCCGGAATAATTTCATTGCGGATATTCTTCGATTGGCCGTTTGCTGCACGTACACAGCCAGAACTAACCTCTCTGTTTCAACTATTGCGGGTATATCAAACAAACACACACAAAAGAAAAACTAAAAACCATAGTTACTTATTCGGTGTGCTAAACCAATCTTCACTTAACCTTATAAAAATATAAGTCACGTGCCCGAGTGACAGCTGATTTTTCAGGACCTAATTAACTTTCAACTCTCTCTCTCTCTCTCTCTCTATCGCCATTTTTCTACGTCTCTTTGTTTGTGTGTCTTACCCTACTTACATTCCTTAATCCTCGCTGCAGACATCAACCGATCAATCGCTATTCTTGGCTCCTTATTCTTTTGCCTCGAAATTCATCCCGACAACACACAAAAACTTGTTCACACGAATCCTCCTATTATTGACCAATTCTGCCCCGATATTTATTCTCCTGCACTTGAGACTTAGAAACCCTTTGCGCAAACTCTGTGTGCAACCCGGCAATCGTGGCAAGAACATTGTTGGGTTTCTCACCATCTGTCATGTTGTCATTCTGCTGGACGGGTATTGCTTATATTGTTTTGTCTTTTGCAGGAGAACTTGACCGAGGCCCTGGCCGATTTGGATGCCGCTCTAGAGAAGGAATTGAGCCGGGATTGTGAGCACGATTCGGCAGCTTTGCAGACGGAAGAGAGTACGGCCAAAGTCGAAGAATTGGAGAAACAGTGCAAAACTTTGGAGAACGAACTCGACACTGTCAAAGGTTTTTAAATTATTGAAAATTTCACACTTTGTTGTAAATTATGTAATTTCGTTGATGTCGCAGTGGAAATTGTTAAGATATTGATCGACAACGAAGAGCTACGCCTTAAGGTCAGACATCAGCAGGAAGAACTTGAAATGGAGCAAAAAGAGTCGGAAGAGCGGATGGAGGAGAAGGTCGAATTTGAGACGGCTTTACTTCAACAGCGTATCAAACATCTTGTTCGAGATCTTGAAGATGAAAAACAGCGAAACCAAATGGAGAAAAATGCATTGGAGGAAGACCGTCGCGATCTGGAATCTCGATTGGACATGTTACGAACGGAATTCGATCGACTGGACGACTATTGGCAGGTAATTTACATGGACACTTTTACGCGCTCCGATTGTTGACCTAGATTATAAACTCATTTGAATATTTTTCCAGTCCAAGTTGGACGAAGAAAGGGAAATCTATGATCAAGAACGGGATTCGACGGATGAAAAATTTCGCTCACTCGAGCTCAAAATCAAAGGTAAAATATAAATCTACTAATGGAAATGAATTGGGGGAGATTGATTGATTATATATGTTTGGTGACAGAATACGAGGAATTACTGGGACAGGGCGACAATTCGAGTACGAGTAGTCTTTCAACTATAGAAGAGAGAGCCAATTGGGAGAAACAGTTGAATGATTTGGAAGAAGAATCCGAAGCTCAAATCAAACAAATCGCATTGCTCGAATCACAGATGGAGCAAATGCAGAAAGAAAAAGAAGAGGAAGCTGTCAGATTGAAACAGGAGCTGGAATTGATAACAGAAGAGCTCCAGGTGACAAAATCGATGCTGACCGATGTGATGGAAAGAGAGTCAAAGCTAATAACCAAATTGGAGAACATGCGTGAAGTTTCTCCTCCTGCCGTCTCCAGATCACCACCAAATCAAAACCTTAACCGACCGCTGTCGCCAACTCCCAAGCCGGGCATTTTACCTTCAGGCTACTCACCTTTGAAAAGTAAAGGATGGGCTAAAAATCAACGATCACCTGCATCTCTGTCCCCTTGCAAGTCTTATGAATCCACTATAGATGGCGTCGATGGTAGACAGGTACCGATGGCTTATTTTGAACATCTTAAAAAATTATTTAAATTAAAAATTTAGAAAAAAAGAAAACAAGAAAAAGGGATAGAGAAACTGGTTGTTGATTAATTGATAAACCAAAAAAAACTGGTTGTTATTAATTTGATTCATCAGTTCGAACTTCGAAGCCTTGATTTGCATTAATTTATGATTATTTGTTTTTGATTTTTCTTATTGATTTCTTGGATTTTTCAATAATTCTTTACAGCTAAGAAGATCTCCGTCACTCAACAGTGGGACATCGGAACCTCATCGAGCTTGTCGTGTCGATATCAGCGTTTTTCAATCACTCAACAGCCGTTTGAAGCAACAGGAGCAACGTTGTAGGGAACTATGCTACGCTCTACAATGCCAAAAACATCGGACAGAACAAATTATGTTTGGTAAAAAACAAAAGAGTTTCTTAATATATATTCATCAAAAAGTCGGTGCATTTTTTAAAAAATGTGATTCATCATGATTATCAACACTTGATGAAAAAATTCGTTTTTTTTTCTTCTTCTTCTTCAGAAAACAAAGTTCAACACCTTGCCGAGATAAATAGCCTGGAGTCGATGATGAAGGCGTCTCAAGACACGTTACGTCAGATGTCGCTTCAGCATAAACAAACGGTAAGTAATGTCATGACAAAATCTCTGCTCATTTGGCGTTGATTGGAAGGCGTATCAATCCATCCACTGATAAGAAAAAGAAATAATTAAACACATTTCGGGGTATGTGCCCCTCCCATTTGATTTGTCTTCGCAGATGGACAAGTTGGCTGCATCAGACATACTAATCATGGAACTTTACACGGAGAACGCTCAGCTATTGCAAACTTTACAACTACAAAACCTGTCCCACAGCACGGCATCTGGTCTGTCCATGTGATTTTCAACTCTTCGAATTTCGATTCCAATCTTCACCACGTTATACGACATAACTTAATTCATCGTGCAGTGTAATTGCGAAAAACCCAATCATTGTGATCAAAATTCTCAGACAGCTTTTCGGAAATTTTGAAATGAGTGACTTTGCGTATTTTAAAATGATCGATGAATAATTTGTTTGTTTTTAAGCTATTTAACTATATAAAACCCTCAACACAATCTAATAATCTTTTATATAAAATCACCGGCATCTGCTCACTATTGTAATTACCAGTCCTATCGCCCCATTTCAATCAAAGGCAACTTTTTTTTTAGAAAATCGAAAGTGCACAATTAATTAATAATGAATGAATAAATTTTTTCACCTTTTTTATTTACAAATATAAATATACACAAATAAATGTTTGTTTACTGAAATTTCGAATAATACATGATGATGATGTGTCACAGCTAGTGAAAACATACGGCTACTGAAATGCGTTTTTCTCCCCGTTTCTTTTGGCCGAAATGAGTTAAACTCTAACCTCGATGATCGTTTTTGGGTTAAATAATCCCCAAGATGGTCGAGTACATCGACTATTTGCTCGGAATACGCAATGCTGGACACGTTTTCTCCCAGGTTTTCCAAAAAATCTCTCGAATAAGAAAACATTTCTTGAGTCCGATATGCGCGCGCGCGCGCTCGCCGCTTCCCCTCCCATAAAAAGGCATCGCCTTTTATGGGCATGGCAGGAGGATTTTTCACGACGAGCGGGATTTTTCTTTTTCTTTTTTAAGATTTGTGTGTCCCTCCGCCGTCTCTGTGACGTCATCAAATCGCTGCAATTTCGCCAAATCGATCCATCAAATCATTTCCACGATACTATTTCGAAATTTGATTGAAAAACAAATGAATTTAGTGAATTATTTGCAAAAAATTAATGGGGATTCACCTCGAACTATTTTGTTGTCGACTCATCGCGACATCGTCTGCTAGTTGCATATGGAAGACCAAAAATCTGTTGAAGCCAATAGAGGGAGAGAAAGAGATTTCGTTGGTCGAACCTCAGAAGCGACCCGATGGCCGCCCAAACCGGTTGATTATACATCGCTGCTGCTGCCATAATATTTGGAAAAAAAAAAACTCTGTTGCTTTTTTCTCGTCTCTCGTTCGTGCTGTGTTCTGCGATCGTGTATTGTAGAGCTCTGAAAGCAGTTGGCCAACGTAGTCGTTTCGTTTTCACACTCGAAATTAGTTGTGGTGTGCCCTTTTGTGTACACTTTCTTCTATATATATACATATATATATATAGATATATATTTTGACATTTGATTACGGTTGTTCTCCCGATTCAAGAATTCACTACCCCGCTGAAATCATCATGCAGAGTCAGGGAAGTGGCTTACCGGAGTCTCGGTACGGTATGAGCTACTCCCACAGTGCCTTGACAGGGGATGGAGTAGACCTCTACGGTCATGGACCAGACCCCTACATCTTGCAGCACCAACATCACATTGTTGGGCATGGTGGACCGCCAGGTTTGAGCCCAACAGGTCACATTGGAATGGGCTCCCCAGGACAGCATCACCAGCACTCGTCTAAAAGATCAGCAGATGTGGCAGGACTCAATCTCAAGCAAGATCCAATGGTGTCTGACGTCACCATGTCAACAATCGGTATGGGCCACAGTACCATGGACGATGGAGGATCTGGATCTGGTGGCCAAAACGGTTCTCAGACAAAGAAGACACCACCACCCAATGGCAAGAAGACCAAAGGTCGTGTGAAAATCAAGATGGAATTCATTGACAACAAGCTCAGGAGGTACACGACATTCTCCAAGAGAAAGACAGGCATCATGAAGAAGGTTTGTTTATATATATGTACATACTTGTTGCATGCAGTTGTGTTCAGTCATCGTTGAAGTTCATGAACATGTTTTTAACACTTTCTTCGTTTGGTGATTGGACACAACAGGCCTATGAACTGTCAACACTAACTGGAACCCAGGTGATGCTGCTAGTGGCCAGCGAAACTGGACATGTCTACACATTTGCCACGAGGAAACTGCAACCGATGATCACATCCGAGGCTGGCAAGCAATTGATTCAGACGTGTCTCAACTCACCGGACCCACCGTCCAGCACAGTGGACCAGCGGATGTCAGCGACTGGCTTCGAGGAAACGGAGCTGACGTACACGTTGCACGACGAGGACCAGAAAGTAAGGCAGATGATGTACACGGGTCACATTCCGCCTACCCCTTCGCACTCGCATGCTCTCTCTTCCCATCAATCGTCTTCGCACCCGTCGCCTCATGGCGGGCATGGCCATTCGCATGGCGGTGGCGGTCACCATTCTCACGCTCATTCCCATCCAGGTCTGCTGGGACCTCCTCTTGGTCCCGGTCCTTCTTCCAATCTATCTGGCCATCATGTGCCATCGCCTTATGCGTCTCACGGGTCCCCTTCACCTGGGCCTAGTAGCCACCTCCACCATGTCCACAGCTCGCAACACCAATACGTCCAGCACGGTCTATCGTCGCCCGGCTCGGGTGGCTCGGGTCATCTCACCCTCTCGCCGGCACCCACTCCGCAGCCGCAGCACAGTCAAGGCAGATAGTCCCTTCAATCCCCTCAATCCATTAAAAATTTAAACAAAAAAAGAAACAAAAAATTTTTACTTTCAGCCAATCCATTTTCTTCTTCTTCTTTTTTATTATAACAACAAATTCAATCACACAAATCAACAGAATCAGGGCATTCAGGCGTGGCTCATCGTTTCCAATGTTACATAAAATGAAGCGATCCCCTTCTCTTATTTACTCATATTTTTTTTTAAAATTCTCCTTCCATTAAAACAAAATATCCCCACCCAATTCCCCAAATTTTTTTTTAAAAACAGAAATAAGAACCATGACCTAGTCTGACCCGTCTCAACGGCCGTCTCCCGATGGTCTTTTTTGTCTCTTAACAAAACAAAATATTTTTTTCTGTTTTGTTTTGAATTTTTTTCTTGAATTATTTCAAACTCTCTCTCTCCCAAAAAAAAACCATTCCGAACGAAATTCTTCTCGATCCCGGTTTCTTTATTTTTCTAAAGAATAAGAGTTACATTTTTTTTTTCTTCTATTGATCCGTCCCTCTAGTTCTTTAAAAAAGATTTTTTTTTTCGACTTGTGTTTATTCCCATCTAAAAGAAAAGTGAAAGAAAGGAAAACACAATCAAAATAAGGTGCAATTTAAATTTTGTTAACGTTTGGTTGTGGGAAAAAACAAAATTTCTTGTTGATTTGACGAAATCTCTTTCTTGCGGGATAACGATCCCGCTGATTTTTTCAAAAAATTTCAACTTTTTTTTTTTTTTTAAATTTCTAGTTAGAATTGAAATATTCTTTTGTGAATTTCTTAATTGTTTCTTTTACCACCTTTTTGTTTTGTGTGTGTGTGTGTGTCTGTGTGTGTGTTTGGGATTTATTTTTTTAAACTCATCCCGGAAATAATTGTTTAAACAAGAAATCTAGAATTTTATACCGAGATGATGTAATTTGACATCCATAATCTAACGCCCCATTGAAAAAGTTATACAACAAAAAAACAGCCGGAAGAATTGAAAATAGCGCCCCCTCTCTACCACCCATTTAAAAAAAAAAACTTAACCAACTAGTCCGTCTTGTAAAAAACAAAAACAAAATGGAGGGATAATTTCAATGAAGATAACAAATTTGGTTATTGTTTTTCATTTTTTTTTTTAAAAGACCAACCAAAAAAAATAAAATAAATAAATAGAAAGAAATAGCCGAAAGAGAATGCGTCACAGCGGGTTTCCTTTTGCGTTGTCAGCGGCGGTGTGTTTTGATTGGGCCGTCTCTTCTCAATAACGAGGTGGATTGCGGGAGGAATCATTTTCGTCGTTGTTTTTTTTTTTTTGTTTTTTTCGCGCAGAAAATCATCATCGCCATCATTTAAAAAGATTTGTGTTTTTTTTTTCTTTCATCCATGGGAAATCCCATAAGGATCGTTAGTCGCCTTGTTTAGAATTGCCCAGGTCTATCGTGTTTTTCTGTTGTTGTTGGCGGTGATGTGCTGGGCCTTGTACGGTCAATGAGCGTTCGTTCCTCACCTCCGTGTCCAAATAAGGAACATGAAGAAGAGCCACTGGACTTGAATGTTCTTCTTCTTCTGGTGTGTGAAACTCTTCTCATTCAGTAGTTGATATTTCTCCATCAATTGATTTTTTTTTTTTAAAAGAAAATACTTTCAAGGCCCCTGGACGAAATTTATCACAAAATTCATCGATGAAAACGGCAGGAATTGAAACGTTTATTAGAACACACAGTTTTTTTTTTTTGGAGGGGGGTCTAGCCATTTTGGATTTGTTTCTCGACGTCGTTTTGACCAACAATGGCTTTCATTTGGCCCTTTGCGTCGCTGGGGCAAGAGTCGGATCCTTTTTTGACTTAGACGGCGGTCCCGCACTCTTCTCTCCGATGATGGATGGCTGGGAATTTTGTTTTTTTCTTTTTTAAAAAATCGTAAAAGATGAGCCCCCCCCCCCCACCTTAACGCGATCCCGCACGGGTTTCTTTTCTTCACGGGACCAAAGATTTCGACCTTTCCGAGAGAGTCCGCATTTTGGAGGATTCAGAAAAATGTTTACAACTTTTCTTCTTTTTCTATCCTTTTAACGAGTTATGTCTTTGAACTGAACTTGACGCAGCCGGCGCTTTTGAACGGCGACATCGTGGAATGTTGATATACTTTTTGTAATAAGAAAAAAAAAAAAAAAAATTACGAAAAGAATTTAGAAAATAATAAAAAAAATTAAAACAAAAAAAAAATGGTGTCGCACAAGTCGCAAAGTCAATGCTCTACCCGTTAACAAGAAGAAGAAGTTCTCTCTCTCTCTCTCTCTCTCTCTCTCTCTGTTTGTGTGTATAATGAGCTAACCGACAAAGTTCACGTGAAGAAGAAGAAGAGGGAGAATGTTCGGGGTCCGGGTCTCTCTGCTGCTGCTGACGTCTGACCTCAATCGGCCACCACCACGTACCAACAACAACAACAACTGGCTCTTAAAAAAAGAAGAAAAAAAAAAGAGAAGTGACGGTCGGTCGGTGCCATGTGTTGTCATTTTGCTCTTTATCGGCGATTGTTGCACATTTGTCGGCCTCTTGAGACACATGAACGGAAAGCTTATGTCGAAGCGCATCCGCCCACTCTTGTCGCCGATTCCTCCGCCATGGCCAAAGGTCACCGGATGACTTTTTCGCGAGCAGATGGTCTCCCGGTTTCTTTCTCAGGACCACCTTCCCCCTCCCTCCCTCCCTCTTGTGTAAGGAGAGAGAGAGAGAGAGAGAGAGCCACACAACAGAGAAGACATATTCTCTTTAAAAAAAAAAAAAAGAACTCGAGAAAAGACATAAAGCTTTTGTGGTCCGCTTTTATTTCCTTATGGGTCTTCTTCTTCTATTCCATCCATCTCTTTATCTTTTCGGTTTAGGCCGACTCTCTCTCTCTCTCCTCTGGTGGATCGTAGCAGCAGCAGCAGCAGCAGCAGCACTCCATCAACTTGTTAACCAGTTGTGGTCCCCAGTTTTTTTGTTTTGTTTTAGAGAGACCCGCTCCGTTTTTACAAGACGTTTGTTGATGATGGTGCGCGCCTCCCCCGCTCGTTTTCACGTTGTCTCTCGTTTGTTTTTTTTGATCCATCGCTTTTTGATGTGCCCAGTTCTTCTCTCATCTCGTCACTTGAATGAAACAAGGAAACTGAATCGTCGTCCGAGTTTTTGGTCGTCGTCCGAGAGTTTACCTTGTTGTTTTATGAGTAGACGGTTGGTGTGTGTGGCCTCCAGAGGCCAAAGTCGTCGACGCTCCTTTTATGGCCAAAATGCAACAGCATCCACCACCACCACACACACGTACGTACGCGTGCGCCACAGCAGCAGCAGCAGAGAGCCGCGCTCTTGGCTGCCCCGCCGTTTCATACAAACAACAATCGTGATTCACCTGCCCTCGAGGCCAGTCCCGGCAGAAGTTGTAGTAGCCAGTCCCGCAACAAAACAACACACACACACACACATACATACATACATACAGAGAGAACAACTTTTGTTTTATTTTATTTTCTTTTTCTTTTTGAAATTCAGGCGCCACAGCGTCCGTCGACCGTTTGAAAGTTTTTTTTTTTTTTCATTTTTCTTTTTTTAAAAAATTCACGAAACGAGTAGTGCGTGTGGTCAAATCTTGTTATCGCTACATTTTCTTGGGATTTCTATACATATATTTTTTAAAAATTGATTAAAATATTAAAAAAAAAAACAAAAAGAAAAAAGAAAAAATTAGTTCAATAATGCCAAAATTAATTTTTCTTTTCATGTTGCCATCGAAAAATCCATTGCCAATTCACATTCGTTTTTTTTATCTTGTATTTATATACAAACCAGGATTTTAAGAGAAAAAGAACAAAACAATATATAAAAATAAATCAAATCATTTTTTTTTATTTTGTTGTTGTTTAAATTCAGAATAAAATTTATATCTAAACTGGAACGCGCCCGGTTCTCCCCTCCGTGTGGCCCTCTCTCTCTCTCTCAATCTGTTCGTGTTTTGAATTGCTAATGATTTTGGAATAGAGAGAGAGAGAGAGAGAAGAAACATTTTCTTCTTGTGTATTCAAAATAAAAAAGACGACAAAATCTTAAGGGGGAGGGGAGCAAAGAAGTTTTTAGAATGTTGTTAATAATTAGAAGCGGGGAGTCTGCGTTCTCCTCCTGCTGGGCACGTGCCCCCTCTGTCAAATGTGTCGTCTTTTTTTTTTTTCTTTTTAAATTTCAAAATGAAATAGAAAATCAAAGAACCAGAAAACCATTTTGATTATTAAAATAATGATGACATTTTCAATATTTAAAAAAAAAACTCGTTTTTTTTTTCTCATTCTCTCTCTTAAATATCCCCGAGAGAAGAAAAGAAATTTTCGTTTTGTCTGAACATTTTTCTTGTTGTTGTGGTTGTTGTTGTGGTTGTTGTTGATATCAATTGACGGGCGCTGTCGAATCTCTCACGTTCACGAAATTGGAAGATGCGCGCGCGCCCACCTCCCAACCCAAAAGTGCCATAAAATAAAAACAAAAAAAAAAGAAATATTATTAAGAAATGAAAATATCTTTCCAGCTCGTGAATCGTCCCCATTTTCTCTTTATTGTTTATCAATCAATTTTCAATTTTTTTTTTTAAACATTCCCTCCCCTTCAAATCTCTTGGATGAAGACAAAAAAAAGGAGAGACAAAATCTTTTTTTTTTTAATTCGTGTGTGCGTGTGTGTGTCTCATCTGTGTGTGAAGAAATTTACTAATAACATGTGTGTGACTTTTTTCAAACCTCTCGAAATGTTGTTGTCCCCCCTCTAGGTAATATTTGAAAAATTAATCCACTAAAACAAAAAAGGAACAAAAAAAAAATCATTTTAATTATTTTGATTTTATTATTTGAAAGATGCCAAAAAAAAAATCAATAAATAAAACAAAAAATATATTCAAAAAAGGAAAATGATGGCCTGTACATACGGAGCCTTGTAGATATACAGGAAATGTTACAACAGCCAATATTTTTAAAATTTTTTTTTTATTTTGAAAAATTTGCAAATGATTTTGAGAAATTAAAACAAAAAATATATAAATAACTCGAAAAATGATGTGACGTTCGTCATTTGAGGTGGGGGGGGGGGGGAATGAATAAATTATAGTTCAAATGAATAAAGTAAAATGGGGTAAATACCCCGGTGTATTATAAAGAATTATAGAAACACACGAATGAATTACATTTGACTGTCGATCATTAGATCATAGAGGATCGTCCGTTTTCGTTTTAAAAAGAAAAGAAAAAAAAATTTATTTGTGGGGGGTTATTTGCCGTCCCATGTCTCTCTGCCACTTGTTACGTCTTTACGTGTTGCTGATCACGCAACAGAGACATAGACGCACACACACACTCGTTGGTGTGTGTGTGTGTGTGTGTCTATGTCTCTCTTATAAATAACTATCAAATAAAATATAAAAAAATACAACGAAAGAAAGAAAGTAGGAAAACACGGTTGTGTTGGTCAAAACATGAACACCGGTCATTCACGCCGGTTGTGTCGACTCGAATGATGATGTAGTAGTCGGTAGCAACAACCCATCTCTTCCAATGAAAAGAGTTGTTCATCTCTCCCGTTTTCTCTGTCAGATTTGCTGCGCCCACTTTCTCTCTCAACTCTTTTTTTTTTTTTTTTTCTTTTTCTGACTAAATATTCAAAAGAAGACAACTGGACACTATTTCTTACCTCGTTAGTAGACGGAACGGACAAGGGCATATATAGGCGAAAATATGTCGTGTATTGTGTCATCAAAGAATTTTATTTAAAAACAAAATTTTTTTCACGAAAAAGTTTGTTTTTTTTTTTTTTTCTTTTCTTACTTCACTTTTTGTCGAACGTTCCGAAAAATCAAAAAAAAAAAAACGATGGGAAATTGAAGAAAATATACAAAGGATAAAAGATGTCAACATTTTGGTTTGGGTTTTTGTTATCCGAAGGGGAGAATGTAGTCAAAAATCCGTTTATTACGTAGTTTTTAAGATAAACACACACACACACACACACACGAAATAAAAAGAACAAGAAAATGTTCTTTGATGAAAGAATTTTTAAAATAAAATATTAAATAACTTAATTTTTTTAAGATGAATTGAATTCTTGTTCAACATTCACTTTTTTCGAAATGTTCGAGTGTAAAATGTGTTCAGAACTTGTCTCTTTTTTAAATTGAGAAAAATGTGAATGTGAAAAGGACATTTTTGATTCGTTTCTCGATTTCTTCTTCTTGTTGACATTGTTGTCTTACCTGTTGAATATCTTCTCTGTTGAAACTTTGTCGCAAACGCCATGGTGAAATTCTCTCGCCGCACAAAATTACAAGTCCGTCATCTCCTTTTTCTGAATTTGAAAAAAACAAAAAAACAAAATCAGAAAATGTTTTGATTTGAAATGAAAATAGAAATTTAAAAGTTGTCCAACACCAAACCTGATTTGGAAAAAGTAGAGTCCATAATGTCCATCCGTGTTGTTGTCAAGTCAAAAAAAAAAAAAAAAAAACGGTCACTTAAAAACGAAGACGACGACACTGTAGAACTAGAAGAAGGAGAAGAACGAACCGCTCCGGACGGCCGATGGTGGAGCACAAGGCGGGCGCGCGACACCTGACCACCCATTTTATACTCGGCCGTCTTCTCTCGTCCGCCCACTTTTTCTCTCTCTCTTTCCTCTTTCTCACTACCTGTTGGATGAATCACCACCACCACCACCAGTGGGATATACTTAATCTCTGACTCGGTAGAGGAGAGAATATCCCCTTAGGGAACTGGGAAAAAGGTGGTGGATAGCCTTCATGAGGTGGCCCCATGAACTCTCCTCCTTTGGTCGGCTATATACGAATAGAGAGAAACCAACTAAACATATTTTTTTGGTTTTTTCTTTTTAAAAAAAATATAAAAAGAAGAGAAAGGGGCCAGCCAGTCAGGCCAGCCATCCCACAGGAGCTCATAGGAGAATGTGCGTGCCAACCACCGTCTGGAACACTTGATCGACATTTAGCGACTTAACGGACGACCTTCGATTTGAGATTGAATGCCCTGATTGCGTAATACCCGCGAAATGCACTAAACTCGTCGTCTCCCGTCACTAAATCTCATCCGTTTCATCTAATTCACGTCTAAAGATGAGGCAGATGGTCCGATTCACGCAACTAGTAGACCGGCCCGGGGATCACACACACCAGCCGCGCACAAAGTTCCGTGGTGGCCCCTAACATTTTAAAAGAAAAACAAAATAAAGATTTTTGTTTTTTTTCTTTTTTTTTTTTTTTTTTATTTGACGGGCCCGGCGGTTGGTTCCAGTTTCACGGGCGACGTCGACAACCTTTTTTGGTCACGTAAAAAAAAAAAAAATCGAAATGTTGTTGATGGCCAAATGATCTTTCGTCTAATGATATTACAAAACGAAATTGATTGAGACTCAAGTTTTTTTTAAATCGCCGGACACATTCATTTCAAATTCAATTTCGCTAATATTTTAATGTTTTAATGAAAAAAAAAAATCATTTCTCTTCTTTAGAAAATGGAATTGATAGAGAGAGTTTCGGCTATTGCATTATTCCTCACATGTCGCCGACGACTGTGACCGTTGAGAAACGAAATGATTAACCATCCGTCTGTTGTGTTGTGCTGGGCTTTCTAGTCCGGGGTCGCACATTTCTTCTTCTTCTTCTTTTCATTTGCATAAAACAGAGAGAAAACGAAAAAAACATTGAAAATTTGTTATTTTCTTTTTGATGAAAATAAATATAAATAATCATTTGATTTATTGGATGATACCACGGCATAACGATAAGAAAAAAGAAAAATTTGGCTTGCCAAATTTCATTTAAAAAAAAAAAAAAAAATTACGACAGGGTCAAAACTTGGCCGGCCGGTCAAGTATCAATAAAATGAAGGGGAAAAAAAAAATCGGAACCTCGATCTTCTTTTTCTTCTTATTATTATTATTAATAAAAAACTGAATTTTTAAAAAAATTCCGATCGGAATTTTTTTTTTTTCGCGCGGGCAAGGATTTTTATTATTCCTCACGAAAAAAAAAGAAAAAAAAAAAGAAAAAGACTTGTGATGAATCATAAGCGACGGTAGATGATGGCGTGCCGGTTCTTCTTCTTCTTATTTTTCGTTCAAAAAAAATAAAATAAAATCAAAACTGGCTCGTCTTCGAGCTGGAGGGGTGCCCCGGTAAAAGAAGAAGAAGAAGTTGAAGGTAGCATAGCTACACACACACACACACATGTATAAAGAAAAATAAAGAAAAAAAAGAAAATGGGGGGAAATGACCATACGTGTCTTATTTGGCCATTTTGAACGGGACGTAAACATCCGGTTGTCTGGTGACGGACACGGTTCGTTTGTTTGTGCCGAGCACATCACGACGGTGTCAAATCAAAATCGATTGAAATACAAACGGGAGCGATCCTATTGATTTAACATCGCAGGTGCTGTGTGTTTCATCATTTTCTTTTTGTTTCTTTTTTTTCCAGTGTGGGGTCTCCTCTTCGTCTGTGTCGACGTTGGCCTCATCTCCTTAACGTTTTTCTTTAAAGAATAGAAGAAGAGAAAACATTTCTCTCCCCTCCCCAACAGCTACTACTACACACTAAAAGGGTCTCTTCTTCTTCTTCTTCTTCTTCTTCTTCTTCTTCTTATTCGTGTGTGTGTGTGTGTCTGTTTCCTCATTCTACTCACGCCCGGCAAAAAGAAACGAACATTGGGGCCCCGAAAGTTTATTATTATTATTATTAAACCCTTTTTGTTGTTTTTTTTTCTTTTTTCTTCTACTTAGTTTTTTTAAGAAGAAAAAAAAAAGTTTATTATCGAATTTTCGACGCCAATTTTTCTTCTTCTTCTTTCAAGTGTGAAAAAGATGTACGAAAAAGATTTGAATTTTTTTCTTTTTTTTTTTTTTTCGCCATTTTTTTTTGGGGTGGGAAGGAAACAAAACGAACAAGTTTCTTTCTTTATTTTATTTATTTGTAATTTTTTTCAAAGTCAGTGAGAAAAAAAATTAACAATTTGAACAAAAAAAATAAAAGGGGAACCGATTCCCGAGAAATGAGAAAAAAGACGACGACCGCTCCGGCACGCGCCACACGGACGTTTGGAAAAACAACACTGAGCTTTTTTTTTTTTTTTTTTGACATTTGAATAACGAGTCTATTAAAAAACAAGTTTTTTTTTTTTTTTTTTTGTCTTTTTGTTTAAAAAATAAAAAAATGTATACATTTTAATTTTGTAATTTTGTGTTAAAATGAAAAACAGAATTTAAAAGATTTGTTAACAAAAATGAAATTTGATCAAAAGAAAACGAATCGTCGAATTGCGTCATAATAACAGGGTACGATAATTTTCCTTTTTCTTCTTTTTAAATCTATTAGGGTAGTAAAAGAAGTGAAAGGCGCTCTGTAGTTTCGACAAAAAATATTCACGCGGGATTTTTTTTTTTAAATAAATTTTCGCGTCCATTTTTGAAAATGTCGTTAAAACAAAACAGACAATTTTGGGAACGAAAAGAGAAAAGAAATTTTTTTTTGATGCCCCCCCCCCCCCATACACACAGAGGGAAAAGTGGGAAGAAACAGCTCGAGGGGAAGACGGACGGTTATATAGTCAAATAACTTTGTGTGTGTCTCTTGTGGATGCGCGGATTCATCCGTCATGGGTGACAGCCAATGAATGAGCGTGTCAACCTTCCCCCCGTTGGATTGCCAGAGAGACAACATTCAAATTCAAATTTAAAAAAAAAACACAAAATAGTTTGGGATAGGAGCCGATTTCTTTTCTTCTTTCCTCCTCATTTTTATTTGGGTTAGTTCACACAGAAAAATTAAATTCAATTTTTTTTGATTTTTTTAAATTCAATTGAAAATTTGGATATGTCCGACGTGCGTGTGTCTGCCGTCACGAACCATTTGGACTCGCTCGATCGCCTTTTTTTTTTTGTTTTCTATTCCCCCAAAAAAATTCATTGAAATTGACATTTTTTCAAATGTTGTTCTTGTTTCGTTCGGTTGTGTTTCCGCTCCACCTGACTCGTCGTTCTTCTCGCGTGCGCATTTCACGTTGACGATCACATCTCGGGTGGCGATCACCGCTGAGGTGCCGATGTCACGTGAACGGTCCATGAGGCGCCGAACGATGTCTCGATACCCCGATTAGCCGTATGCAAATGTCTCAATTTCCAAAAGTTACGAACGATGAGTCACCCAAAAGACAACCCCCCCCCCCCCCCTTCCCCCCACTAAAAATGAAAATTCAAATTCATTTCTAGTTTTGGAGGGGGTGAACATTTTTTTTATAACTTTGGGGGCCTTTGAATTTGGCCACTGGGAAATAGGAGAAGATAATTTACGACTTTCTTCTTCTTGTTCTCCTTGTCGTTTTCTTCTTTTTTTCGAGATGCTGTGGACGAAGACCCTGGCGGCCAGCGTGCGTGTAATTTATGAATATTGCCCTCTCACGTGATTATTATCATCATCTTGTTTTTTTTGTTTTTTTTTTTCTTTAAATTTCTCGGTAACATTTTGTTGTTTCTTCTTGATTTGAGCCAGCGGCTGTCCGGCCGCAAGGTTTTTTCTTTTTCTGCCACATGATTAGACGGTTGAGAGAAACAACAACAACAACAACAACAACAAGGAATAGAAGAAAAAGTAGATGATGAAGAGACGCGCTGGATCAATTAAAGTTCAACATTTTTTTTTTTCTTTTTTTTTTTTTAGTTACCGTGGGGTGTCGTAACTAAGCGCCGGCCATTTTCTCTAAAAAGAAAAAGAAAAGAAAAAAGAGTTTATCCAATTGTTTTGTTTTTAGCCGAAAGGAAGAAAATGTGTCGATGCTTCACGGGGCGTTGCCGCCAACAAATGCCAACACGAAAATTGTCTAATTCAGAATTTAAAAAAAAAAAAAATTCCCAATTCAATTGGATTCGTAATATATAACGAAATGAAAACGTCACATGTATTTTGTTTGGGGGTAACCAACTTCCAACTGAAGAAAATAGAAGAAGGAAAGAAGAACAAGTCCCAGGTCTATATCGGTCCCATCTGAGCCAATGCACAACGGAAGGAAGAAGATACGGGGAACCAAAACCCCCCGAAAAAAAAGAAAAAAAAAGTTTCTTTTCTTGTTTTGTTGAGCTGCTCCTTTTCTCCCCTCCCAACTTTTGAGTTTCTCAAATTAGAATTGTGTCCCTCACTCCGGGTAGGAAACAACAACGAACGGCGTACAAAGTCAAAGGCGTCGATAGGAAAAATTTAAATAAATGGCGTCCACATCTATAGAGACCACAGGAAATTTCCCCTTTTTTTTTTATTTTATTTTTTTATAGTTTATTAGGATATGCAAATTGACAAATAAAAGAAGAGATTCATCATGTTGTATACGAACTCCCCGTCGAGTTGAGTTTTTCCTCTTGTTGGTTCGTCTCAATTTTTGATTGTCGACCTACGCGCTCGTCGTCGTACGTTTCACGATTGTGTGATTGTTGTATCATCATCAATTGTGTAGCTCCTGTTTCTTTTTCTTTTCTTTTTTTTATATCCGGAACAAAAATAAAGGGGAAGGAAACGAGTTTTGATCTACCCCCCCCCCCCTATGTGTGTTGGTCACGAGTGATGGACTTTTTTCGTGTTTAAATTTCTCTGTGTGTGCGGGATTAGTTGAGACGACGTCGGGTCTATTTACATATAAATATATGTGAAGTTAAAAAAAGACAATTTAAAAATTTGTCTTTGATTTCAACGTCCCCCCCCCCAAAAAAAAAAACAATTTCGTTTTTTTTTTTTTAGTTCTAGGGCACACGAAGCTTCTTGTGTGTGTGTTTCTACGAAATCACAAAGTCCGAGCCCAAAATAGGAAGGTATGCCACGTGCCCGGGCATTTTTGGCCTTTTTTTCACTTGCACCACCTTGACATTTAAAAAAAAAGACGATGCCAAAAATTTCTTTTAAAATTAATGTTGGGAGCTAATCATCAAATTTGATGAAAATAATTTATTAATTTTTTTTTTTTTTTTAAGTTTTCCGCTTCATTCTTCTTAGTAGTACCATGTTAAACAAGTGATTTTGCATTCTCTATTTTTTAATATCAGACCGGTTCAACATTGTCCTCTGAAATTTGTTTAATGAAATAAAAAAAGAAAATGTCCGTTTGAATTATCGCATTTGGCGCGAATCTTCCCGTGTGGCGCCATTTTTGTCGATGCCAATCAAACACCAAAACAAAAAAACAACAAAATTTGGATGAAAAAGTTACAAAAAAAAATAAAATAGCGATGGGAGGTAGAACGTAACGCGCATATCAAAGTTGTGAAATCAAAAAGGGAGAACGAACGCGGGACAAATGATAAAAGAAAAAGAAGAAAACCGGCCACCACGTTTACGTTGTCTATTGTACGCTGCTACAGAGTGAATCTATTTGATTATTAATGAGATGTGAAGAAGAAGAAGAAAAAACTTTTTTTTTTTTTTTCCCCCTTCAAAAAATCTTTTTGAAGAGAGAAGAGGTGAATTTCAAGAACTGCGTGTAGTTGCTGCTGGGAGAAGGAGATTTGAATTGACGTTTGAGAGAGAGAGAGAGAGAGAGAGAGTCGGGATAGATATTTTTTATTTTTATTTTTTTATATTTTGGAGACAACTCTTCAATCAACGTCGTCGTTGTTGTTCCTTTTTGTTTTTTTTTTGTTTTATTTCCATGTTAACCTTCTTTTATTTTGAAATTAAAAAAAAACCTTTCTGTGTTTTTAAAGGAAAACGGTGGACTGGTTTTTGATTTCTTTTTCATTTTGCGGACGCTCTTGAAATGACAATTTTCGGTGGTTGAACGCAATAAGCCAATAAGACAAGGAATTGATTTATTTCTATATATTCCATTCTCTCTTTTTCTTTTTATTAAAATTAAATTCATTGGCAAACGACAAAAAAACCAAAAACAAAATGGATTAATCCAAATGTCGTCGTCGGTTGTACTCAGTTTTTATTATCTGGTCCAACTGAAAATGAATTGTTTTTTATTTTTTTTCATTTTTTTCGTCACTTTTTTATGGTTTTGGCTTGTGCCATCGACATGTTTGAAATTCAATCTGAAATTGATTTTTTTTGTTAAAAAATGACTCAAACCTGTTCGGATACACGCCACATATGTTAACTCAGATTGACGTGAAAAATTAATTTTTTGGTTTTTTGGGTTTTTTTTTTAAAAGGACAGTGATTCGGATGATGGAGACGATGCGGCCTCATCGGATGCTGCAAGTCGCAGTCCATCACCTGTCGATCTCGATCGTCCGTCCTATTCGCCCAGCAACGCAATTCATTTAGAATCGTCGAGAGCTACAACAGGTCATCAAATGACAACTGGCAACAACAGCAACAATCAATTGTCTTCATCATCTAGAATCGTCGTCAATCATCCATCAGGATCAAACACCACCAGAGGATCATCTTCTGCTGGTAATAAATCAGAAACTTATTTTTTTTTCCATATTTTTTAAACGGCGGTTCTTTTCAAAAAAAATAATAAATTTCTAAATAAATAACCTCTTTTCGCTTGCTGACGGACGGCATATCACTTTAATGAAACGGCTTTTAACAACTACCCAAAAAAAAAAAAAAAAAATTTAAAAAGGTGGTGGAGGTGGTGCCGTCGGTCGGTCGATTACAGAGCCGTCGTCATCCAACGGCGGTGGATCTCGACACGCAAATTCTTCTTCTTCATCTTCTTCTTCTTCATCTGTCACAACTAACCACCACCACAACGCCAATAGTAGCGCAGGAGGAGGAGGAGGAGGAAAGAATACGGCGGCGGCGGCGGCACTCGTCTCGTGTCCAGTCAATTTGACGCCAAGCCAATTGGCCAGCATTGCGGCCAACTTACCGGCCTTGTCCGGACTCTCGTTGCCTCATTTACCCCGTGGTACTAATTTCGCTTCGTTGCTGGCCTCCGGTAAGGAACACTAACATCTTCTTCTTCAGTTTTTTTTTCATTTTTTTCTTTTTTGGTTGGGATGATTATGACTCACTCGGCCTCTTTATGATGATACCTGTCCGCTAGGTGGCATTAACCTCTTCCCACCCCCCACGTTAACTATCTTCTTCTTTGGTGGGGGTGATTGACTAACTGGAAATGATTGTTGTCGAGATTGCACTTTGATTGTGTTGAAGAGGCGAATAAGAAAAAAAAACGGAAATGATTAGACGTTACGAGACGTTAGCGCATGTGTTGAATAAAGATAATGAAAGAAGATATAGGCGTTGGCTATTCGTTCAAAGTCTTTGAAAATCGTGACTTTTGTGAATGCCGCGAATATGTTCATTTTTTTTTTTTCACCATTGCAATTGCTGTGTGTGTGTGTGTGAGAGATATTCGTGTAGGCCGCCATCCCACACGTCTAATAGGCGCGTTTAATTCACCTGGGAGGGCAATTTTGAAAAAACAAAACAAAAACAAAATATAATAAAAATGATTGTTGTTGTTAAATTGCATCACGGTAGTGGAAAAAAAGTAGTAGTCGTGTGTCAACTCTCATCTTACCATCCATCCATTCCATCCATCCATCCATTTCTATCCATCCATCCATCAAAGACACACACAAGAAAATATTTTTGTTGAAAAATTTCTTTTTCTCACGTATCAACAAACATGTTGATTGTGTGTTGGTTGATCAGCTTCGTCTCTGCTTACGGGTGTCGGTGCCGTCGGCGGAGTCCTAAGCGGAAGCAATTTGCCTAATCCGCCAGCGTCGTCTAAATGTCCAGGTGGATCGGAAACGTCGCGCAAACATCTACCGCGACTCATTTCTTTAGCTCGTAAGTTGTTGAAACATTCCCTTTTCCAGTCCAATCCCGTGTGAGATTCTCAAGTTTGACAAACAATTTCAAATCGACCGCCCAATGAAATGCAAGAAAAAATCGCACGCGCCCCACCCGATAACCCAAAAAAAAAACCCAGAAAATTTCTCTTCTCGTCAAGATAACCTCATTTTACCGACTCATGTGTATACATACGGTTTGCAAATCACCATATCTCTACTCCCTTTGACCTGTATATACTTTGTTGTTGTTGTTATTGTTGTTGTTGTTGTATAAATGTACATATTTGACTCAACCGCTACTTACTATAAGCGCGGGATTTTTTCAAACATTTTCGTGACTAGATTTAGAGATTTTTTTTTTCGGATGCCCACATTCTCTGAGAAGAGAATCAAACGGTTTTTTTTTTTTTGCTGGTGTGTGTCGGTGATCTTTTTTGTTTGTTGTTTATTCGTCACAAGATAAAAACCGCAAGTAAACAGATAGCCCCGGCAAAAAAAGATCCCATTTTGAAATGTAAGACAAAAAAGGTGTGCGCGTGTTTGTTTTGGCTGCCGTTGAACACATGAACCGGTCGAGTGCTGCTGCCATGGCTAAACAATCCTCGAGGGTTTATTTTCTTTTATTTAAATAAATAATGGAATCATAGGATAACATTGTTTGTCGAAATGAGTCGAAGGAAAAAGAACAGCAGAGAAAAAAAAACGAATATAGAAATTATATAGTATTATATTTCTGGTTAAATAATAAAATATGGACGAAACAGCGTGACAGAAATTTGTTTTTCCCAACAAGATGAAGAGAAAAAAAAAAAAAAACGTGTTGCCCATCGTTTAAACTTTAGTGATTTTTGTGTGTGATATTATTTTTGTTTTTTTTTTATAAAAGAGATTTCTCCCTCCCCTGGGCTTCTTTTTAATGTTGAGCAGTAAATTTTACAGAAAAGAGACTTGATTTTTTTGTTTTTGTATTTTTATTTTGAAGGATGAGTTTTGTGGTGTTGGATGACGCTCGTCAGCAGTGGCTCCTCTTTTTCTTCTTATTTTTAATGATTCTCTTCTACCTTCCTTGTTCCGTGTTTTATCAGATGTGGGAGCGGCCTTACAACAACAACAACAACAATCCAACAGTGCCAAAGACGCCAGCATCAAGTCGACGACGAGTCTGATGGCTACAGATCAAAAGAACGATAACACAGCGGCGGCTGCTGGACCCGCTGGTGGTAGCAGCAGCAGCAGTCATCCGGCTCTCAATTTGCAGACAACGACAACAACAACATCAACAACATCGACGACCGCAAATCTACGAGATAAAAGTAAGAGGCGAAAAATCAACTTTTTCTTTTTGATTTCGGGGGAATTAAAATATGGATCGATTTCAAAGTCGGTCTGACATATTCTCTCAGTTTCTATTTTTCTCTGACAAATCCTGTCAAACTTGTTGGGTTTTGTTTTCCCGTCCATTTTTTTTTTAAATTAATACAACACAATTTACATTGGTGAGGGCGAAAGGGACGACACTGTTTTCCTTTATTTGGATTGCACCTTATTCTAGGAATTCATTTTTCTTTTTTCCGAAAAATTGAATTTATGTTGGATTATAAACTCTCTGATTAATGAGGTGTTGTTTTGTTTTTGTTTTGTTTTTTCGTTTTTTCGTTTAGAAGGAGGTGCAAACAAGAGCCGGGCTGCAAGTGCCAAGAAGAACAAGAAATGAAACAACTCGACTCGAAGAAAATAATTACGGCGCCTAATTAAAGAAATCGGATTATCCTCGTGTTCTCTCTGAAAATGTGCCTTATTAATTCATTGAATTATTATTATAATATAATATTATACTCTTACCAATTTGAAAGAACAACTTGTTGAACATATATTAAAAAATCAATCAAGTTCGCAATATTGTGTGTGTGTTTTTTTCCCTTCATATTTAATACCAATGTCATAAAGGCGAACGGGAGACAAAACTTCTTTCTTTCTTTATGTGTTGCCTGCGTTTGTGTGTGTGCGAATTTATTTTATTTCTTAAATTTTAGTTTCAGTTCCGTTTGTTTCCTCTCTCAGATGATTGCGTGAATTTGTTTGTAGTTTCTCTGCTGGTAAAAGAAAGAAAAGGAAACTGTGAACAACAAGCCACTATGGATCAGCAGATCTTTTTTTGTTTTTTGTTTTTTTTTTTTCTAAAATTATTCTATTGTGGAATTTTATATTTGAAAAATAAAAATGAGGGGGGAAAACAAAACAGAAAAAAAAAATATATATATGAACAATAAACCGCAACACAATGAAATACCATTGTTGTTATGTGCATTCATATGATGTGCGCGTCGAGTAGTTATGACCCATTCCCGAAGGCCATTACGTGGACGAAAAAGGGTTAGTCCAGCAGCTAGCTCCATGCCACACAAAGACATAACCATAAACCCCCCGAGAGGGAAGGAGGCAATCTGATTATATATCGATATCCAATTTATATCGATTAATCGACTATCCAATAGTCAATACCTAATACCTTTTGTTGATCCCCATGGTCGTGGTGGTGGATGCTAGGCCGCTTGACAAGGGTTTTGACATTTAATTGACACTTTTTTCCACGTGTTGGATTCGTCTAAACGTGACGAGTTGATATCTTGTTATCCTTGACATCCGCCACGCTATTTGTTCCCCTTGAAAACGATAATATTCCGTGTCGAAATGGAACGAGTGGACGGTCTGCTTTTGAGTGGGGCCCAGCAGCAGCATCAATACTTTAATAGCAGTGATCATGCAACAACAGCACACAAAGGCATGGACATGGAATATAACGCATTAACTGGCGCTCACGTCCAAGACAGAGTGCAATTTGAAGCTGATAAACAAGCAGTCTACAGGTAATTTTGTCACTGTCGCCAGTACATCATTCATAATCAGATATCATCATCATTCTTGTGCAATTTAGGCACCCATTGTTCCCTTTGCTTGCCCTTCTGCTGGAGAAATGCGAAGAAGCTACCAGAGGAGAAGTGGACACCAGAGTTGTCCTCCAAGGCCTTGAAAATGATGTGAGAGCTTTCATTCAGCACGAGAGAGATGGAAACAAGACTCTGATGACCAATGATGCAGAAGTTGATGGACTGGTAAACAGAATTAAACAAAGATTCCCCATTCGTTTCATCTGAGTTTTAAATATTTATTTCTCACTTTAGATGCTTAAAGCGTTGCAGGTGTTGAGGATACATTTGCTAGAGCTGGAAAAAGTCCAAGAGCTTTGCAGAGATTTCTGTCGTAGATACATAGCTTGCCTCAGAGGGAAGCTCCACAGTGAAAACTTGCTGAGAACAGAGGGAGAAAGTGGTGGTCTGGATGGTGATGAAGCAGGATACGATAGCAACTGCAGCAATGGCAGTGGTAGTCACTCTTTCAACCTAGATGCCGTTGCAGCTTCATACAGTTCACAATACAGGAGGGATGAAAAGTTAGTTTTCAAATCGTTGACTAAGTTTTCAGATATATTTATTACTGATTGATGTTTTTTGTTTATTGCAGTACTCACCAGCCAAGCTCACGCCCAAGTCAAGTGTCGTACGTTCAATCTTCTTTGTCATCGGACGAAGAAGAGGATGCAGTAGGCGGAAATCCGAACCCATCAACCAAGGTCAAGAGAGGAGTCTTGCCTCGAAAGGCAACTGCAGTTCTAAGGTCTTGGTTATTTCAACATTTGGTGCATCCCTACCCAACGGAAGAAGAAAAGAAACAGTTGGCCACTCAGACGAAATTAACACTCCTCCAGGTATCCATTTAAATGATTAAATGGACTTATTGAAATGAATAAAATGCTAATATTGATTGGCATTTTTTTTAAAATAGGTAAATAACTGGTTCATCAACGCTAGACGAAGAATTTTGCAACCCATGCTGGATTCCGCCCATGCTACTCACTCAGGATCTGCTTCCCTACAGCCAGACGTGGATTTTGCTCCTAAACGAATGCTTATATCTGGAGCTGGAAGCAGTTCCGGCCCTGGAAGTGATGGAGAAGACGCTCTGAGTTACGGCGATTCAGACCAGTAAACAAAAGAAGAAGAAAAGAAAAGTAAATGCAAGTTGACCATTATGTTCTCAATCGAGTATTTAATTATAGTTTTGCAATTTGTCATATTTGGCATAATGTGCACTATACGTTCTTAAAACGCAGCATCAAAGTTCCGATTAGATTATTATTCTCTTCTCTCTGCCCAGTTATATAAAGAGTTTAGCTGGTTCCAAGAGACGAGATATGGTCTAAGGAAGCCTTACAATGAGACGATGACCTTAATAGTTAGTCGAATTTTCAGTTCAATATTTTTCTGCGACCATCGAAGTCATTTTACCACTTTTTCTTTTTACATTTTGACTCTTATAAAATTAATTATCGACAACTTCCTTGTCTGCATTTTTTCTTCTGAAATCAAGACGAGAGTGTTGGTAGTGTTTTGTTTTTCAAATCGAATGCGATTTCGGTAGTACGTATACTATTAAAGAGCTTGCAATACCGTTCAAAACAATATTAATATTCAAAGGGACATGACGTGTTTTTTTGTGTGTTTTTTAAAAAAAAGAGCATCTGTTTGTGTGTGCTGCTCGGTCGAACCGCCAATTTCAATTTTGCATTTCTTTTGCCTATGTAAAAAGACTGTTCACACAAACATTTGTTTTTAAAATGTAACATGTTTATATTTATCGCCTGTTCCGTCTCTCTATGCAAATTTCGTGCTGGCAAGGTGATGAGTGATACTTCATGATCACTACAGCGAAAATGATGATGATGATGACTTTGTGTGCAGGAATCATTTCCTATGGCACGCGCAAATTGTTCCATACGTAAATTTTTCCATAGTGCGTTTCACGTGCCTATTGCTATAGGTTTGTTGTTATGTATACATCTCCCAAGGCAATACATCGATTTCCTCTTCACAGTCAACAGTTTTCAGTCTTGCGAGGAAAATTTTAATTGATTCAAAATCAAAAGATAAATAATATGATGTACGTTTAAATTGCACGATTTATTCAAAAATTTTTTGAGCTCTAATTTTTAGAATTTGACAAACGCGTTTTTAAAATGACATAACGAAGCAGACGCTTTCCTTGAGAGTCAAAACTCAAAAGTTCAACCAGTAATAGATTGGTGAATATTTTTCTGTGTCATGTTGACTTAGGCACACCCAATTACAGTTGATCGTCTTCAGAAAAAATTGATCCAGCATCTAAATAATGACAATCAAACGCATTGGAATATCTATTTTTGCTATCTTAATATTCGTCATTCTGAAATTTGGTTTCTGGGATCATTTGACAGTTGAACAGTGTGTGAAAGATAAAGTTAGCGTTCCCCGTCATCAAATTATTCCATTAGGCCAAAACGACGAAGATGTGTTTGTTTTCGTTCAAGTAAGATGCACAATAATTAACTTTTAAATACCGTTACATCTATTCAAGGTTGCATTATTGTACTTGTGAACTATCTGGGATTTAGATTTCTGATCTGCACATCAGTCACCATACGGCTAAAGATAGATATGAACAGCTGAATGAATTTTGCAGTATAAACTTGAAAGCCATCGGACCTAAGCTGGTTCTTGCAAGTGGTCAGTAGCATATTGTCAAACGTGTGTACACAAAATTGCTGAGTATCAAAACATTTTTTTTTTAAATAGGAGATTTAACTGACTCAGTAGCTCCTGGCAATGTGTTGGTTACACAATTTGCCGAAGAATGGGAGATGTATAAGGCATTGTATACTAAATGTCAAAATGAGTCTGGGGTAACTCATTGGTTGGATTTGAGAGGAAATCATGGTAGGCAGGTTTTTTTCTGTTCCAACTTGATGTAACACTGGTTCCAAATCTTTTTTAAAATTGAAATAGATAACTTTAATGTTGATGGATACAACAGTTCAAACAGCTATTATCCGTTATTTGGATCGCAAAGAAAAAATCCTGGCTCTTATTTGGAAATTATCGAGGCAAATGAAAGGACAAAATTTGCTTTCATCGCTGTAGATGCTACTCTTGAAATCGGACCTAAACGATTGTTGAACTTTGTCGGCCAATTAGATGATAACCGCTTGAAGAAGTTGAAAGAATTTGATGAAGCCGCCGCTCAATCAAATGTTAATGCAACTATTTGGTTTGGCCATTACCCGTCGTCGAGTATCTTCACATCTGGACTACGACCTGGATTGCGCAATGTCGCTGCCAAAGGAATCGCGTATTTATGCGGACATTTCCACAATTTTGTCGGTCTTGTACCTCAAATGTATTCGCACCACCATTCTGGAATGTTGGAACTGGAACTTGCCGACTGGAAACACAATCGAATGTGAGACACATTTACATGACTTGGTGTAATTTTTAACATAAACTTCTTTTTATTCAATTACAAATAGGTATCGAGTGGCAGTGTTCGACAAAGGATTGTTTTCATTCGCTGATGTTCAGCATAAGAGTTGGCCGATTATCGTTGTGACTAATCCAAAACCGCTGTTGACGGTACAGCCTTGCAAAGAGCCCGTCGAACTGATGGCCACCTCGTCTCACATTCGGATGTTCATATTTTCTCCTTCACCAATCCAAGTTTGCGAGGTATTACAATTTAATCGTTTAAATTTGTTTCGATTATCAAATATTTTGGTATGTCAACAGGTGAAACTGGATCAAGGATCTTGGACACCGTGTACACTTACCGGGAAAAAACACTCCTTTGTACATTGTTTCTTGGCAACCAGAACTTTACTCTACTGGCCTGCACGTCCTTGAAGTGAGAGCAAAAGATACTTCTGGTGCCGAAGTTATTACCAAAATTGATTTTGCATTGGATGACACAAAGCCGCACTTCACGTTGCGTGCCCGGATAGCTCTTATGTGGGATTTTACTACAGTGGTTTGTAAAAATCTAGCTGTTATCTTAATGTAATTTTTTTGACGAATATTTAATTTCTTATTATAGAGCAAAGTGCTCTTCTGGTCTTCATTCTTATGTTGTACATTTCCATTCTGTTTCATGAGATATTTACAGAGTAAAATCATTGGTAAAAGTATGAGTATTAAAATGTGAATCAGTTTTGTAATCAAATCTTTTTTTCAAGCCCGACATCTGTCGCCGCCTCGGTTTAAGTATCGACGAGTAAAACTACTGATCAGAAAATTTTGGATCCTCGCTGGCGTCAAAAAGCTGTTTTATCCGATTATTGCCTACAACTTATACCTATGCTGTGGACCGTGGCTTGTAGGCGATTTAATTGACGGCCGGTACGGCGTTGTTTTTGCTTGGGGAACGATTTTTGAAGACGGAATGTTTCTGGAAGGAACCACAACTTTTTTTTACTGCGGTCTTCACTTCCTTCTGTTTAATTGGCCACTTATTTGCATTCTTGCTCACACTGCAGATGTGAGGTAAGGGAATTGTAGCTTTACAAAGGATATCCTTCAAAATGATTTTTATAATTTTTTTATATTTTAGATATCAGGAGACGATCGTTAAGAATCAACCTTACAGCCGTACTCTGTTCAGTGAAACTGTGTCAAACGTCGCTATTTGGTTGCTAGTTTTTATTCATCTTTCCAGTTGCTTGATTTTTATGATATCACATGGCTTTCTAAGTCTGTTGGTCAATCCTGCGCGATCCTGGAGTTTGATTTTTGCAATCTACCTTTGGCTGAAAGCTAAAAGATTATATGGGCCGGATTTTCCGTGAGTTTCTTATAGTTTTCTTTTAAGGCATTAGAAATCAAATCTGACGAAATCAATGAATCCCATTTCGTCAGATGTGGTTCGTTGCTATTTCTAAATCTCATTTTCTCGTTTTTATTTATTTATTTATTTTTTATTTTGGTTTTATTATAGGTATGTCGCGAAAACGTGGAATTAATTTTCATTCTTTGTAATTCTTTTGCTGTAAAATTTTCTACCGACGATTCAAAAAGTTTCTTCGGCTACAATTTCACCACACCAACCTTGCGTTAAACTTTTCGTTTAGGTTGTTTTGCCATTAACATAAACACGTAGTGAAGTAGATTTTGTCTTTCTTTTTTTTTGCATCCATCATAGTGGTGAAGTGATTATTTAACAATTCGTTGAAAATTCTTGCGTATACCATAGTAGTCCTATTGCATTCCATTGACGTTATGCACAGGAAAACTGTAGGTTGGTTTTATTTTGTCAACATTCCGTATTAAATGTACTAGTCGTATCAAGTGTATAGTTGAAGACTCTAAATAAGGGTCTAAAGAAAATTGAAATTTGGCGGTGATAGCAAGTGCAATACAGTTTCTATCTATTTTTGTATTTTTGCGGGTATTTGGATATATATAGCCTACATATGTACAAGCATAGTAGCATACGCATCCAGGTGGCTCTTATCAATGAGAGATTGAGGGTTTGTTTTTGTTATGAATTCATAGGTATACTGGACTTCCGGTTACACCCCAAATGGAAATAAATTTTCCTCTTTATAGTTAACATTTTCGTTATGCAAGTGATAGTGTAAGATAAAATTTTGCATTGATAAAAATAACAAAAAAAACAACTCAATATTTCATATAATTATTTCATAAATTGTTTTTTAGTTATTTAAGTTGCCTTTTTTTTTTAATTTGACATTCATGTTGACGTACCAAGCAGACGATAAAATGACTATGTTATGACCTTTTTTTTCTGTACAATGTTATTGTTAACTTCCAGACCATTTAAAGTTGATCAGAAATATGTTTACTCTTTTAAAAATGAAAAGAAAACACATTGAATTTATTGGACTAATATTCACATTAGGGATTTTCACATTAGGGTTGTTAAACAGGTTTTCAGAGGTTGGCCAATTTGTAAGCATAAGCAGCAAAGATAACGTGAGCTCTTCCTGCAATCAACAAATTTATCCATTAGGCCAGGAAGACGAAGATGCTTTTGTTTTTGTTCATGTAGGGAAATATCATTTGATTCATCTTTTATGTCCAAACATCTATTTAAAGTTCTTGAACTCATGTGCATGAAATGATGAACAAATTTCATTTAGATTTCTGATCTGCACATCAGTCACTATACAGCTAAAGATAGATATGAGCAATTGAATGAGTTTTGCAGCATCAATCTAAAAGTCATCAGCCCAGCACTGGTTATCGCAAGTGGTCAGTAAAATATCTTGAGACTGTACACAAATTTACCACAGATAGCAAATTTCTCCTAGACTTAATTTCTTCCTGCTAGCTTCTCTTAATATTCAAACTCTTTTTTTTCAACAGGGGATTTAACAGATTCTATATCACCTGGCACTGTAGTGGCTACTCAGTTTGCTGCAGAATGGGAGATGTATAAAGCATTGTACACTAAATGTCAAAATGAATCTAGGATACCCCATTGGTTGGATTTGAGAGGAAATCATGGTACAAGGAATAATTATATTTCTTTCAGATAAATATGTATGATGTCATGAAAATCTTTTTTTAATAGATAACTTTAATGTTGATGGATACAACAGTTCAAACAGCTATTATCCGTTATACGGATCACAAAGAAAAAATCCTGGCTCTTATTTGAAAATTATCGAGGCAAATGAAAGAACAAAATTTGCTTTCATCGCTGTAGATGCTACTCTTGAAATCGGACCTAAACGATTGTTGAATTTTGTCGGCCAATTAGATGATAACCGCTTGAAGAAGTTGAAAGAATTTGATGAAGCCGCCGCTCAATCAAATGTTAATGCAACTATTTGGTTTGGCCATTACCCGTCGTCGAGTATCTTCACATCTGGACTACGACCTGGATTGCGCAATGTCGCTGCCAAAGGAATCGCCTATTTATGCGGGCATTTCCATACTTTGATCGGCCTTTTACCACAAATGTATGCCCGCCACCATTCTGGAATGTTGGAACTGGAACTTGCCGACTGGAAACACAATCGAATGTGAGACACATTTACATGACTTGGTGTAGTGTTTAACATAAACTTCTTTTTATTCAATTACAAAAAGGTATCGAGTGGCAGTGTTCGACAAAGGATTGTTTTCATTCGCTGATGTTCAGCATAAGAGTTGGCCGATTATCGTTGTGACTAATCCAAAACCGCTGTTGACGGTACAGCCTTGCAAAGAGCCCGTCGAACTGATGGCCACCTCGTCTCACATTCGGATGTTCATATTTTCTCCTTCACCAATCCAAGTTTGCGAGGTATTCAATTTAATCGTTTAAATTTGTTGCGATTATCAAATATTTTGGTATGTCAACAGGTGAAACTGGATCAAGGATCTTGGACACCGTGTATACTAACCGGACAGAACACTCCTTTATACACTGTTCCTTGGCAACCAGAACTCTACGCTAAAGACCTACACGTCCTTGAAGTAAGAGCAAAAGATTCTTCCGGGGCGGAGGTTTCAACCGAAATCTACTTTGCTTTGGACGACACAAAGCCACATTTTACCTTGGGAGCACGGATAGCTCTAATGTGGGATTTTACTACAATGGTTAGTATACTTAGTAATAAGTAAAACTGTTGTTTCATTACAATATTTCTGATAATATTTTATTACTTCGATCATTTAAGGGTCAAGTGATATTCTTCTCTTCAGTGTGTTGTTGTACATTTCCATTTGTGATCATGAGATGCCTACAGGGTCGAATCACTCGTAAGAGTATAAAGAATTAAAATACGGGGTAGATTGGTAATCGATAACTTTTTCTTTTTAGTTCGACAGTTGTCTCTGGTATTTAAATTTCGATGCATATATCTACTGATCAGAAAACTTTGGATTTTCGCT
Organism: Daphnia galeata; assembly: GCA_030770115.1. Taxonomy (NCBI): domain Eukaryota; kingdom Metazoa; phylum Arthropoda; class Branchiopoda; order Diplostraca; family Daphniidae; genus Daphnia; species Daphnia galeata. Next base: position 11,607,278 of record CM061118.1, read on the forward strand.
GGCGTCAAAAAGCTGTTTTATCCGATTATTGCATACAACTTATACCTATGCTGTGGACCGTGGCTTGCAGGCTATTTAATCGACGGCCGGTTCGGAGTTATTTTTGTTTGGGGGACAATTTTCGATGATGGAATGTTTCTGGAAGGAACCACAACTTTTTTTTACTGTGGTATTCACATTCTCCTGTTCAATTGGCCCCTTATTGGTATTCTTGCTCACACTGCAGATGTGAGGTAAGTGAACTGTATGTTTACAAAGAATATCCTTCAAAATGATTTTTATAATTTTCTTGATTTTAGATTTCAGGACATGATTGATAATAATCGACTTCACAGTCGTACTCTGTTTCGTAAAATTATGTTAAATGCTCCTATTTTGTTGCTAATTAGTATTCACTTGTCTATTTCCTCGATCTTTGCGTATTCACATGGCCTTTTAACCTTGCTGCTCAATCCTGCGCAATTCTGGAGTTTGATTATAGCTCTCTATCTTTGGTGGAAAGCAAAAGGATTAGTCGCAAAGGATTTTATGTGAGTTTGTTATTTAATTTAATTTTTTTTTTCACGCACCTGATTCTTAATTTTTATTGTTTATAAAAGGAATTTTGTCAACCCATCGAATTAAAATTATCAGTCAGAATTCTTGTTTCCCTATCAAATTAACCACCTACGCTTAAAAAAAGTTCCTTATATGAGCCAACTGACGTTATCTTTCCTTACACCGACACTCTCAACAGACGTCTTTTGTCTGCATCCATCAACATGATGATGGAATGACGTTGTGCAAGTTCCTTGTGCTTTCTTGTGTTCGTAGTACCATGGTAGTGGTAGTACTGCATTCCATTGACACTGCCTCACCTACACAGATTAACCGTAGGTCTTTGTTAATTTTGTAAACAATTACTAAATTTATTATTTATTTATTAATATCTTCTGTAATATGTTTTCAAATTCTGTTACGCGATTAATATGAGCAATACAATTTGCTCCTATCTATTTTTTTTTAGTACTTTGGACTTTGGTAAACGGTAAATACCAGCGGTTGCTCGTCAATGAGGTATTGTATTTCATCCGATCGACTAAATTATAATTGCTAGAACAGGTGATGTTAAATTTGAGACCCAGATTTTACTTTGGATTATCACGACTACTCACCGTGGCCAAGTGTCTAAAGTGGCCAGGTGGTTAGTTGTGACAATGGGAATAGATGGAGAAACACTGGCAAACAAATCTTTACATAATTTAGAAACGTGTTGGCATCTGCGTGTAGTACATTCTGAATTTGGAATTGGGCAAATATTTCGTACAACACGAGAAATAGGAAATTAATTATCAAAGTAGATTTGGATTTGAACAATACCTACCTTTTGGGAAATAATGGAATGATTGTATGGAGAGAAAAAGACGGGAATGAATTGAATAATAGAGAATTCCTATTATTAAATAAACTTGTGCATGTTGAATGTTGGCATGTTGGCGACTGAAGATTGGCATGTTTGACTACTTGTTGTGATACAGAATCGAACACTGCGATGTAACAGACGAAGGAGAATTGGCCGCCGAGATCATCTGCGGTGATGAAGAAGATTGTAGAACCACGTCAGTCTGAGCATTCCAACGTGACGGGGAAGCGGCCGAAGAGTTTGCCAGCCAATAAGGTGGAGGAGACCGATGATATTGAGATGAATGAGCACCAGCTGTCGTCTCTCTTTCCTGGACCATGGGGCTACTCATTGGCATTAAAGGAGGCACTTGACCTCCACGATGGATGTAAGCTAAATGCAAACTCGTCGATGAAGAAGACATGGCCAATGTTTCCGCACTAGTCACCGTCGTCAGCTGTTGGCAAGCTTGCATCAGGCCATTGAAATCGAATTTGTACGTGTAACGCTTCCCGGCAACTTTGCTCATGATGTTTTTGTCGTAATAATATCTAAAGAAATTAATAGTTCTTTATTTGAATTTTTTTTAAATTTACTCCCAAAAATGTACCTTAGGGCCCGACTGAGCTTGTCGTAGTTCATGTTGGGTTTAGCTTTGCGATTTCCCCATTGGCGAGCAACTTCATCAGGATCGAGTAACTTGAATTCACCTTGGCTACCCTCCCACGCAATCCAGGCAGCGTTTGATTGCGGATCGGCCAGTAATTCGAGTAGAAACTATTCCAAGGTTACATATGTACAATGTATATTTTTGTTTTTAAAAAAATGCCAATTATTCACATTTGTTTTGTATTTTACCTGCCACAATTGAATTTGTCCCGATGTAGAAGCCGGATCCGGATCTTGAGCTGATTTACCACCTTCTTTGTTGTAATCGGGTGAATCTGGCGACCCTTTTTTCCTGCGGGCAATTCCTAAAGTTGTGTGGAGGAAATCCTGAATCCACCAAGACGGATGTGAACCACCACTACCCGATGCGTTAACAGTTGAAGTATTAGGCGTGTTGCTGACTGGTGATTCGTTTGGATGAGAGAACGACATGACAGCCGACTGTTGAGTCTCCTGAACTGGTTGCGATTGAACCCGGATCGTCTCCAAGACCTCTGTACCCTCTCCTGCCGATCAGAAAACAATCAAGTAAGTGATAAGGTGGTGCTCCTCTATATAACACCAAATTTAGATATATATCTAGTTATAGGCTGTCACTACTTTTCAAGAGTTCACGCATGCGCTTTATTCGACTTATTTTATAAAGAGCAATCAATTCTCAATCAACTTGGCGTAGAAAATTGTAGAGTAATCATTTTCACCTGAGAGCAATTGTAATTAAATGATACAATCCCAGTTCACTCTTCTCTTAATCAAAGCCAATATCAACGATATACTAGTCAAGAGGGATTCTCATTATGCGGGAGGATCTCTCTACACAAGAATTTCCATCGCTAGTCGGGAAAACATTCAATATGACCCCAAAAGGGGTGGAGACATCTTTTTTGCTTTATTCCATGCATTGCGGGATATCCGTCCTCCCTATCGTATTACATTTAGAAGATACAAAGCCGTAAGGTCCGCGTGTTGATCCATCAACGCCTTTTGGATATATTCGAGTATCAACTAGGCTTATACTCTGAATTATATATACATCTCAGACTATATTGAATATTTAAAAGAAAACTTAATTTGTCTTGCATTTTATCTAACTTTCAATAATTTACGACAATATTATTTTATTCTAATATGTAGTTAAGCATCGATTGGATCGTCCGGAAACCTTTGATATGCACATTGTCCTTTGCACAACCTGATTGCTATGCTGTCACTTAATTACATTTAAGGATTCTTTTAACATTTTCAATTATTATCTGTTGCACATGTACGACATCTCTCTGTCCTATTGAAAGAATTCAACTTACCATGGGTCGATTGGAGATGAGGTCGTTTTAGCCAGAAAAGGGCGGCGGCCAATAGGGGTCCAGCTTTTGATCCCGCAACTTGGACAAAATTGTCCACAGTCCATGAGCAGAGAAGTTGACCATTCGTAGGAAATTTGGCAGGGTCAGTCGAGTCTGGCCCAATCTTCAACTTCTTTTGTGACCATCTCAACCAGGTAACCACCTGTTCTTCGTTCCACGTACTCGGGTCTGTCTTGCAACAAGAACAATCATTAGGCCACCATAATTGGATGGCAAGAAATCAAAAAATTATTTACAAAGGTTATTTTTTTAAAATCCCCTAATTCTAAGAAAGAAAGCACGCGAGTAAGTTTTCACAATAATAATAATAATAAGAACTTGGTAGTGTATTGACGCGCCTGCAGTTAGCCAATATCCGGTCTAGTGGCCTAGCTCGAAAAACCCGTTACCTCCAATCTACCACCATATAGTTTTGTTTGTTGATTTACCTGAAGGGACAGAGACTGTCTCGTCTGACGAAGTACTTTCACTTCTTCCGGCCATTGAATATGTCGTCTCTGTTTGATTGGAATTGATGTAATTTTCCGATTGATTCGTAGGTGTGGCCGTCGAGTTGAAAACTTCATGAGGGAATCCCCAAGTCGGCAAGGATTGCTGCTGTTGAAACCAACACATTTCATCGCTAGTGGGTTGGCTATCTTGAGCAAAGAAATCCTCCGATGAGGACCAACCTTGATGTTGTTGATGGTATTCAGTTTGATCTTCGTTGGTTGGCCAATCTGACGCCCACGATGAAGACCCTTCGTCAAAAGCCGTTTGGTAGCCACTTTCTTCTGAGATCTCACGACGCATCGTATCACCACCCGTAACCTGTGGGCGGAATTCCGGATGGAAATATGGTGCTGGTGGAATTAATGGTGGAACTATCAACGAAGAGCTATCCAGATCCCATAGAATGGAACTGGGTGACTCTTCCACGGTCGCCGAATTGCTGTAATAACCGCCACCAGCCGCCGTCGGCTGATGATTTTGGCGATCCATCGTGAAACCCACCGGGAAATTGAAGCAGGTACCGACACTCATGAAGAAAACGCCTTAGGAATCTTGAATTCAAAAATTCAAAATAATTCACCTTGATTTGCTACTTAAGTTTTTGTTTTATTTGTGGTGTGGGAATTTGTCTTATAAGAAAGATTGCGACACTTTCGTGATTCACGGTGAGTCACTACACACACACGGGGGCTGTAGGTGTCTAGTCACTTTGGTGAAAGTTTGAGACTCGAGTCACATTTTCTTCTTCTGCAAATTGCACAGATTTTGTTTCACAGAGAGAACTACTAAATTGAATCCACTGACACCGAGTTCACCAAATGAAATGACCGGAGCTATAGACGAATCTCAACATCCAAGAATGAGACGAGTAATAACCAATCAGAGTCGAGCGGCAATTCCTTCCTTCTCCCAAGTTTCAGTTGTGAAATCCTGTCAAGATGAGAAAAAGCCCCGGCGTCGGTCAGGTCTTTGATGAAGATTTGTACTTGATGATTGCAAATGGTTATTTAATCCTTCGTGACGAACCGCCCGGCTTCTGTTAAGCAGGCCGCTATACTAAAGAGTTTGACGAAGGCGACTCAACATTTTGCCGGTCTAATGCCGCCTACGCTGCTGTTGTTGTGCTGTTAACTCGACAGTGTTGGTTAGAGGGAGGGTATATGTGCTAGCTGCTAGTAGTATATAGACAACGGGCAAAAGTAAAATATATTCCGAGAATTCATCTCGACTTCCTTCGCCCGCAGCGGACAAACTGGTAGATCTTGCTGCCGTTCTCTCGGCCATTGCGAAACAATACTTATAAACTCATACACCTGCGCTCTTTCAGTAATGATCTCTACTATCTCACGATCATCAAACAGGTCACTCCACATCCTCTTTCTTCTTTTTTAAAAAAAAAAAGGTTTTAATTCTTCTCTCTTTTGTGTGTGTTTTTAACAGGAGACTGTTGATATTTGTGCGGATGCTCATATGTTGCAATTTATTTTAAAATCAAACACTATTTATCAAAGTCATCGACTGTATTTTCAAACGGAAGTCAACTTTTGTTTTGTTTTTCTTATTGGAAAGATAATCCCGTTTGTTTTTTCGGGTTGGGACCGAGTCCATGCGAACATGTCTCCAAGACTTCCCGCGCTTTCCAATCCACCCACGCCCTTTGTTCGTGACGTCACAAAGTGGAATTCCCATCTGTTTGGTTGGTTGAATAATTTTGGTGCGTGTGGTCGTGTTTTTTTTTGTTTTTGTTTTGTCTGATGATTATCAAATAAAAACAGGAATTTCAAGTTTGGACTCGTGTTGTTCAAATCATTCGATAAATATTATTATTCGCCTCGACGTTTTTTTTTTGATTTTGTAGAAAAAGGGGGAATTTTTTTTTTCTGAAAAAAAAAGAAGACCGACACAACTTCCGGCGGCGAGTGTCATCCCTTTTAGAGAAGGAAGAACTGTCGCTAAAAAATCTCTGAACAAAACGTGCCGACTGTTGGTGCGAAATAACAGGAAATGATTTCGCCACTTAAATATTATTATTTAATCGCTATACTACATTTTAGAAATTTAAAAATTAAGAAATTGTTGGCGCAAGCGCAGATAATGGAGAAATACCAACACTACTATACAGAGAGTTTCTATATAGTAAATCAAACGGCGGGAGCCAAGATCAACAACTATGTCGGTCATTTTCAGCGTCAACAATGGAGGCGTCGATTGTTATTCGCCATTGCTGCACCGAAAAAAGTTTCTCTATTCTTAGCCTAAGCTGTCGGCTACATTGTACACATGATGGAAAAGCAATGGAACTTAAGATACAGCGCAGCAAACAAGTACAGTTGTTAAATGGCTCAAAGTTCGTGGGAGGGTTCTCTAAATGAGGAGAATTTATATCGATTTAAAGTAAGAACAATATTTTTATTTAAATCTTTGTCATTTACAGTGATGAATGTATAGTCCTAATTTAACTGCCGTCACTAATGAACTTTTTGGCTAAATCGATATGTCATTCATCACCATCACGGCCCGTTATTGCATTCAAATGTGTTAATCCTCAGGGAGGATTTCAGTCCCGCTGCACAAAGTGTCAAAAAATATTTTTCTCAATCGTCAGGCTCATTTAGAAACGTCATTTACGTGCATTTCTAGGCTGTTTCTTTTATTTTCTTTAATCGATTGCGAGAACTGCCACTAATCACGTTTTCCCATCCAAGTCGACTTCCAAGTCGATTTCCAAGAGCAGACGACATTGTTGTCGGTTACATTTTTTTTCAGAAAAATGGCTGATTAGCATTTTTGCTCAAGTAAAAACTCAATCAGCAGTAATTTTTCCAAGTTCACGACGCCATTGTGAAAAGGCATGGTTGCTTTAGCTATGAAGTGGGTTCAGAAAGAAATCAAAGAAAACATTAAGAGTGTAAAACAGTTTTTTATTTAACTATTTTCTGATCTCTATTGAAATTAAATAATGATTAATTAATTTGCTTTGTAGACAGCCGCTGAAGATGAAGGGCGTTTCGATATGCTTGGACTGGAAGTTGGAGATCCATCTTCCTCTAGTACTTTTCAACGAAGAGCTCAAAGAAGGCCAAAAGAAAATATTTTCAAATCAACATTTCTTACTTTGTCTGTGATAATTATTGTGACACTTCTTGTATTGTTCTTCCCTCATGGATTGGGAAGTTTCAGCAGGAAGCAGGCTACTGCCGAGTTTCAACACAACAGTGTGGCCAAATGCAATCAGTCGTGTCAGTAAGTTCCTATAATTTCACATTCCCACTACTATATTTGTTTAATTCTGTTTATTTTAGTATTACTTTAGTAGAAAGTATACCTGAGGGATTAGTTTTTCCCAATCAAACCATTCAGCCTTCAATTTTTGATAGTTGGTTACGTCTGATAGACATAGCCGAGAGTTCAATTGATATTGCTTCTTTTTACTGGTCTCTTAATGGTGAAGATGTTGTTCCTCACCCTTCAGCTTGGAAGGTATGTATTTCATGAATAAAGTGAATTATTTCACAAATTTATTACCAGTCTGTAACTAATATTGTAGGGGGAGCTTGTACTCAAACAACTTAAGGAAGCCGGGCTTGAGCGTGGCATTCGAATTCGTGTTGCCCAAAATCAGCCTTCGAAATCGGCTCCAGATGAAGACACAAGTGTGTTGGAATCTTTGGGAGCCGCTTTGGTGCGTAACTTGGATTTCAATCGCTTGATTGGAGCCGGAATATTACACACAAAGTTGTGGGTGGTAGATGGCAAGCATTTCTTTGTTGGATCTGCCAACATGGACTGGCGTTCCTTAACCCAGGTGATTTTCTTTTTATATATTCGAATAAAACACACAAATATATGACCTCCTTTCACGTAGGTTAAAGAACTGGGAGCCACCGTTTACGACTGCCCATGTTTGGCCAAAGACATGTCAAAAATTTTCGATGTCTACTGGGCGTTGGGTGAAGAAAACGCTACAATTCCGAATCCTTGGCCTCAGGACTTGGCAACTCACATAAATCACACAAATCCCTTGACGGTTGATTTCAACGAAACGACATCTTCCGTTTATTTAGCGGTAAATCATTTTGATTCGACTTGATTTCCAGTTGATTAAAATATGCAATTGTGCAATAGAGCTCTCCTCCACAACTGTGTGCAGATGGGCGGACAACAGATTTGCAATCTGTTTTGCACACAATGGAGCAGGCTCACCAGTACATAAATATTGCTGTAATGGATTACATCCCGGCTATGCTGTACACACCTCATCACCAGTATATTATTACATCAGTTGAACATTTTATAACTTTAGATAAAAAAGGTAATTCAACTCTTATAGATACTGGCCGATTATCGACAACCAACTCAGACGGTTAGCTATCGACAATGGCATCAAAATTCGGTTACTGGTTTCGCATTGGAAACATACAACGCCTGCCATGGCACCATTCTTGAAATCTCTTGCCGACATTTCAAAAGTTTATCCAAACGTGGACGTTCAAGTCGTAAGGAGTTTTACGTCATCAAAATGATAAATTCTAGGTGACATTCTCTCCATTTGTTTTAGAAAATCTTTGTCGTCCCAGCTTTCAGTCCCGATCAAGAGAAAATACCTTTTGCTCGCGTCAACCATAATAAATACATGGTGACCGATAACGCTGCTTACATAGGTGAGTTTGCCTTGATGATGTAAACTTTGTAATCTTTATGGACAATTTTTAATCTTTTAGGAACATCCAACTGGTCTGGCGATTACTTTATCAATACAGGAGGTACATAGTTTCATGTTGTGTAGCATGTGCTTTTTTTTCAATACGCGTATGACCTTGATTAAGGACACACAACATTTTTATTATCTTTTAGGTGTAGGACTGATAGTGAACGGTACAGGACAAACGACGTTGCAGAGCCAACTTAAGGAGGTTTTCGATCGAGATTGGAACTCTGCCTACTCTCATCCATTGGATACCATCAGTGTCTATTAAAAAAGAAGCTTCACCAAAGATATAGTGGTGGTGCCAAGCAAACGGCAACAGTGTTGAGCCGTATCTATTTTTTCTCCGTCGTATATATTTCTCTTTCTTTCTTTGTGTGTGCGTTAAGAGTAGGAAGATTTATACCGACAGACCCTGGACTCTACGACCCCCATATAGCACTCGAATGTTCCAACTCTACTCTACGCCCTCCCCTTTTTGGAGGATATTCGAGTTACAAACACACGCACATACATATATATACACTACGGGGTTTATGAATAACACAGAAGATAAATAAATCGTTTCGGTTTTTCCGACACGGTAAACAAACACACACACACAGGAAAAAAATAAATAAAAAATAAATGAATAAATTTAAGATATGCGAAATGAAAGAAATGTTGGAATGAAATACATTGTAAGAGACAAACTTTCTGCCCACGCTCATCGAAGCGCTTCGACGGGCACGAGTCCAGCAAACGAGCCGGGGGGTTGTTGTAGAGTACGTACGCCTTTCTTTTTTAGTGGATAGCCGAGGATATTTTCATTCATAAATAATGGGGGAGGAGAGATGCCAGACCTTGAAAGAATGCCTTGAAGGAGTAAAGGACGACCAATAGGAAGAGAGACTCCGCCCATTACGATGGTACGTGTAGTAAAAACGTAGTAAGAATGGGTTGAGTAAAAGTGGGGTAGTGGTGGGTTGTCCACCCACCGAAAGACACGTGATAGTTCGGCGCCGCCATTTTGATCCTTATTTTTTCGTCTTTCTTTTCATTTTTTCTATTAATTTTTCATGCGACTAGGATTGAAAAATGGCTAGAAACGAAATAAGATATCCTAAGATTAATTAATCAGTTATATGCTGAAATATTCAGCAAAGTAGCCAGTATTGAATAAAAAGACGAAATGTGGTACACATATGCCAAAGAGTTTTTTTCTTTGTGTGTGTGAAAAAGAGAGGATCAGCTGATTTGTACAACAAAGTGGGCGGAGTTTCGATAGATGGGAGAGAAGGGGCACTAGTAGTAGAGGTCTCGCGTATAGTTTTTCATTTGTAGACGGCGAGCCGGCCGCACCGTGTCTCTATCCCAGTCGTCGTCTCGACAAAACGTTATTTGCACACACAAAAGAATTGAACAAGACGAAATTTTCACTGATTTCTTTAGTGTGTAGATTGTTTTTACACACATGATTAGTGTTGTTTAACATAATATTTCTAGTTTCTAACAAAAAGAAAACGTTTGATTCGATCCACTGTTCACTTTCCTTTGTTCACGTTTTCTGCTCGTCTGTTTTGGTTTTTCTCTTGGGTGTCATGAACTGCTGACGGTTTTATCTCTCGGTTGGAAACAAGATTTCTCTGTTTGTGTGTGACTTTGAGAGAGGAGAGTTTCGTTACCGGTTTGTTTTTTTGTCTTGTGTCATTGAAGTATAATGTTGAGTGTCCGCCATCTCACTCTCAAATTACGATCGCAGTCGCTGAACGAAGAATCCAACAACTACAACAACTCAGAGAAGGTAATATATATTGAATTAAGATTTAGTTTGACTTAAAAGTTGATTGTGTTGCCGGCTTTGTGTGGTGTGTGTGGAGGAGTGGTAAGAAGAAAAAAAAAGGCCGGCCCCAAGATGGCGGAGGATAGCTGGTAGGAAGAGAGAGAAAGAACAAAGGCGCCCGTGTGAAACGGACAATTTCAACCGCTTTGCAGCCGGTCTATCTACCGGAAATGTAGTAGAAATTGAAGTCTGGTATGTTGTTCGTCGAATGCTCGTCTCTGCACAATCACCCGATGAGAAATAGACCGTGAGCGAATTATTTTTCACGAGGCCCTTTCTATCTCTCCGCCCCTCTTGGCGGCCGCCCTGTAAAAGATGGCCGACTCGTTCGCCTTTTTTTTTCTCTCTCTGTGTGTGTGTATTTTCTTGTTTAAGAGCTGGGAGGGGGTGGGTGGGTGGTTGTGTCACTATACTACGAATACTACGAGACTCTACTACTGCAGTGTGTAAAAACTACGCCCGACCATTTCCCTGGCATAATTTATATCTTCCTCTTTTTCTGTACGTGTAGTATGGACACAGTTCGGCTATGTATTTATACACATCTCTTCACTAGTATAGTTGTCCCCATTTTCGTATTTAAATTGTTTCTTTTTTAACTGACAAGTTTCTTTATTTGGCAGTCGGAGCTCGATCGTGATTCGGGAACGGAATCGGACGACGAACTTGGTGACCATCATCCAACCATTAGTAAGTTTTGACCTTGGAAAAGATATTTTAACTATCTGAAATCATGATGGGCAATTATTATAAAAGAAGAGTTCGTTCAACTGTACAGTGTTGTTCATCGATTGGCACGAGAAAGTGTCACCTGAAGAGAGAGAGAGAGCTACGATGAAAGTCTTTGCGCAATTGAGAGACGGATGGGCAGCTTTCCAACTTTTTCTCTCTCCCAACAATCTCCTAAGACATTTGAAATGGCCCCTTCTTCCTTTGTGTGCTGCCCCCAACGGGAAAAAACTATTTAAAAAAAAAATAAAGAAAAGCTTCTATCTTAGTAATAGAAAGAACTTCAAGTCCAATATGGCTGAGGGGGCCATCAACATTTCCCCCTAAAAAAGAAGAAAAATCTTGTTTTGCCTTTTTTGATGATAGGAACAAGAAAAAGTTTCTTCGTATCCAATGACTTTTTTCTTATTTTCTTAAAATTTTGGACTCCAAGACCCCAGAGAGAGAGCCCCATGATTGCAAAGCCCTGTGGGGCCATTCCTTTAAATACATCATCATCGGTTGGAGAATGGAGATCGATTATTAACCTATATGCGTTTTCACGATCCAATTTTTTTAAAAAACTAATGAACTCAATTTTTTTTTTAACCTGTTTTTTTTTAAGTTAACAGCAATATGGAAGCGAGAGGAGTTAATGGACAATTTGACGAGCTCACAGCGACGTGTTCGTGAAAGGACCCGATCTGAAAGTGGCAAAGAGAATTCGATTCGGCCTGTGGTTCCACAACGGCAACGTCGCAGTGAGAGAACACTGCTACGTGAGCGTTACACTGACGCTGTTATGGCCACTACATTAGCGGCTGTTGCGGCTCTTTCAGCTTCTGGTGATGATGGCGATGATCGTCAATCGACAACGGAAAGTCCCATCGAATTTTGCACAGTCACAGATTCGGCTCTTCCATCGGATTCAGATCACGGTGGGCCTTGGGGCGATCAACACAGTTCTGAAGAAGAACTTGAATGCATCAATGGTGCCGAAGAAGAATCGATGGCTCACGATTTACTCACGACACCGGCGGCATCTTCTGGAACGGCCCTACGTTTTGGACCCAGTGCCTTTGGTCCACCTCGTTTCTGTCCGAATCAGCACAACAACAACAACCAACAACAACCTCGAAAGGTTCCTACTCAGCCGCAGGTTAGTAAAAAAAAACTGTTTTCTCTCCCTTAATAATAAAGAAAATTTCAGAAACAAATTAACTTTGTTTCATAGGGTCCGGAGAAGCGAAAGTGGGGCCAAGTGAACCACCAACGTCGTCTTACTACCGGATGTGATCGAATGAAAACCCGTCCTCGTTCAGCCGTTTTATTACATCACGGATTGATGATGGAAAATGAGCCAGCGGCACAATAACCGAACGGAGTATCAGCAGCGTTGGTACATTTGATTGTTCAGCTTCATCTGATGATGAAGTTCAATCGTTGATCGGAGGAACGCAAGATTCTCCTTTGCCGCTCGAGTTCCGCACGTCGCCACCGGAGGGTGCTCACCGGCCGACACGCTCTCTCTCCCCACCGCCGAAATTCTTCCTGGCCGATCGTCGAGAAGATATGGCCGCTCCCTTGAGCGCAGCAGCAGCAGCAGCCATGTTGTCATCGCAGGAACAGCAACCGACTGCTCTGTCCGTCGCCAACGGCAACAATATCGGATCGCCTCGCAAACGCCATCGTCACGCCCATCGCTCCCATCACCACATTCAACGTCCTTGCTTGGATTTCGAAAAGATGCAGCAGGTCAGTTCTTTTTCTTCTTCTTTTAAAAACAAAAAAAACGATGTTATTACATCACATCTGGGTCGTTTTATTTTTCGTGATTGACGTCAGTCACGTTGAGTTGAATTTTACACAAAAAAGAGAATCTTCTCTAAAGTCAGCGATGGGTTTTGTACTATCCGACCTTGTGTAAACAAATTCAGCATTTTCTATTTATCCCTTGTTTGTGTTTATGAAAGAAGAAGGGGGGCTTCAGGCCGTTCATTGAGGACTTGTGCGAAGGTGACTGGAAGGTTAAGCCGCCGTACTAGTAGTAGCGCAATAGTTGTTACATATCATCGTACTTGAATGATCAATGAAGTAGTCGATTGGCTCATTCCGTATTCCACGTCACACTTTATGTTGGCTTCTGGCCATCAATCGTGATTGGCAAAGGAAAAATAATATTCGTAAGTGATTTTTGATAGCATCGACTATGTTTCTCTCACTCACCTGTTGAGTTTTTTTCTCTTCTGGTTTTAATAAGAAAAGAAAAAAAAAGACCTCGAGAAATAACGAGTTTTCCTTGGACCGGTTTTTTCGTGAATTTTTTATTTTACCGGTTTTTTATTTTTTTTATCGGTCTCTAATTTGGATGGCGTGTAAAAAAGAAAATCGATAAGATATTATTATTGTGGTTTCCCCCCCGTTGATAAAGATGGCGCCCTGCATTTACACGAACTCTATTGGATTCAATCATTCCAGAGTGCTTCCTGATTCTGTGCTAGCCCAGAGAATAAAATCAATGTTTATTGATTTTTTCTTTTTTCTTTTTTGAATCCTTGGTGACATTATGAAAGAAGCCATGGAAATTGCCCAAGGCTATTATATATCAAATGGGTTAAACTTTCAAAAGGAAAAAGCGATTCCGTGTGCAGTAGAAAAAGATTTTTCTTCTTCTTTTGAATCGATTGATTCATCAGGGGATTTCGAAGATGCGTCTCTCTCGTGGTTAAAAGCTGAGTTTCAATATTTAATGGAAACTTTGTTGTATCTCCCAGACAACATCTTTTCTTCCGTCGATTTCAGTTTTTTATTTTATGTGTGTGTGTGTTGTGTCTGTCTGTGGAGTAGTTGGATCCATCCAATATTCTCGCCCACTGTAAATCTATAAATATTGTATTCTTTTCCCGAATTTAGATGAAGAACCGATCCGTATCGACCTGGCGTCACGACGGCGAACTCTCCCTCTTCTGCTGGTGAATTTATTTAAAATTAAGAAAAGAATTTGGCGTTTGAAATAAGAAGAGAACATTTTTTTTTTACAAAAATTGAACGCTCGTTAACTGCCCTGGGTCTCACCCATCACCACTACCAATCACGCGCTCTAGAACTCGTTTTTTTTTTTCTCGGGCATTTCAAAGCGCTCTGGAAAATATTTTGTGTTTTTGTGTTTCATTTTATTTTATTTTTTTTTTGAAACGTTTCCCCCAAAAATCCCTCACACACTATGCGGGCGCGATATTATTATTTCTATATACAAATATTTCGCTTGTATACTCGATTTAAACAAATATATAATTATTAAGAATCAACTGAGAAGAAAGAAAATTGGAAAGACCCAATCGGCGATACAAAAGATTTGTTTGTATCGAGATTTTGACAGTCTTTCAATTACAGAAAGCTGGAAGGGTCCAACAAACCAAAAAAGGAAATAAAAAACGAAAAACAGTGTGCGTGTCTGTTAATTTAAATGTCGTGAATTCTCAAGCCAATTTTTTGATTTTATTATTCAATTTTCTGGGTTTACGGGTTCCAAAACAAAAATATAAAAAAACAAAACAAATGAATTCAGGGAGATTGAGAAGACCTGGATGGTCTAAGTTTGTCTCTTTTACGAGGGGAAATGATCGAGAAAGAGACTTCCACGCTTGACTCGAAACCAATCCAAGTACAAAGTTAAAAATATAAAAACATTTTCATGTTTTTTTTTTAAATATCTGCGGTTCGATTGTAACCTCGGTGTATTGCTTGAAAGGCCACACCCACACATACTGGATAATTATAATAAGAAAACAAAACAAAAAATTCTCTCTTTTTTCGATCTCTCTTTTTTGGAAATATTTTTTCTCACTTTTTTTTTTCGTTCATCGGTTTTATTGGATTTAAGGTGGAAGATGGCACACACTTTGAAAAAGCTAAACTCTTGTAATATTCATATATGAAGGAAAAACGCTATTATAAATATTATAATATTATACATAATTATGTCATATTTGGATAACTATTTGATTCTCTGTCTGCAGGACAAATTCAATTATTATTTAGTCTTTTTTTAAAAACAAAAAAAGAAGTGTGTGTGAGCGTGTGCGTTGTACAATATGCAGGAAACACATTTGATTATTATTATATAACTTACTAAATATAATAAATGCGCGGCTATCTCTTTGGTTATTTCACCAGTTCCAAATTGCCTTGGTGTTTTCTTTGACTTTCTTTATTGTTGTTGAATGTCACCTGTATACCTACATACAACATGAAGAAGAAAATGTTTTTTTTTTTTTGTTTTTTTTTTTCTAAACTATTATTATTTTCAATTTGGAATGATGTTGTTGTGTGTGTTGATTCAATTCAATAAACGAATTGTCACGATGAAGAAAAATTTTTTTTTCGTTCCCAAATGGAGAATATGTTTGGAATCGATCCAAAATGTGTAGGAGTTGTGTTCAGCAACAGCTGACGAAGGAAACAGCAAAGAACTGTCGTCGTCAATGACGGAAATCGATGGACGACGGAGGGAAAAGAAATAACCTTGTTGACGTGTACACTGCACTTCCGTGCACGGATGAGCCCGGAAGACCTCCCCTCTTTCCATAAGAAATGTTTGTTTTTTTGCTTTTTATTCGTGAAATCACGTCTTTTTCAAGGATTTTTTTTTTCTGTCTACCAAGTTTTTTTGAAAAAAATAATTGGGGACTGAATGTGTATACAGTTTATTTTTAATATGAACAAAGTTTTATCACGCAAATTTCTATTTTCGATCGATAATCCCAATGTTTTTGGCGTGATTTTGAGATTCATCTATCATTTCGATGTGCTTGCAATTGATTTATTTTTTTCAGATGAAATTGGTTCGAAACTTAATCGATTTACGTGATGAAATACATCTCTGATTATAACGACGCTTTTCTTTCAAAAATTTCCAAGGACAAAGTTTGGAATGATTCCAGGCCAGCCGTGTATCCGCCCCAATCAAAAGTCAATAAATATTTTATTTTTTTGAAAAAAAGGAAGGGAATATGCCCTATAGCAACAAAAAACGTTTCGGTTGGCGCCTCTCGTCGTTTCACGTTAGTCCTCACCTCTCCTTTACCAGAGGGTCACCTGATGACACGGCTTCTAGTCACGCTAAAGTCATTATTTTTTTTTCTCTACAACAATAATAAATTGCGTTACGTTGCATATATTCTTCCAAAAAGTAGACCGTGACCAAATAATTTCACGAATTAAAAATTTGAAAATACCGCCATATAGAACGAAATATTAAAAAAAAAAAAAATTGGTATATGCACACATTTAGTACAGCATATACTACAGCCGGTTTGACGTATTGATCCGCCGTATGTGAATAACACAAAATAGTCTACTATTTTGTTGTCATCGCAGCTGTTTTTATCGCTGACATGCGACACGCCAACGGTTAGATATTTCTAGGAAATTTCATTTGTGTGTCGTCGTTGTCAGTGGATCCAGTTTGTGTATGCGATGTATTTGTTTGTTATACACATATAGTTGTGAAATAAAAGTGAAAAATGATTCAAACCGGTTATAATATTACCAGTCGACCATTTTTATATTAAACAAAGAGCCAAAAGTTGTCGTGTTTTGAATTTTATTCTCATTTCGTCTGTGCCTTTGTATGTAGTGTATTGATTTCGCGACTTGTCTAAATATCTCACGTGCTGCCTGCCTGCTGATCACGGCATGTTAAATTACTAACTTCATCTTTGTGCGGTCGTAAATAATCTTTCTCTCTTGGCATTAACCTCTTTGTGTTTTTTCTTTTCAACCAACGAGAAATCGCTTACCTAGTTTTTTTCTGCTGTGGTTCTCTCGTAGCGATTATCGTGATTATGTTCCATTATCATTGACTTCCTTTTTCTCTCCCCTTTCTTTTTACGTATACACTACTATACTACCACTTTGTTGTTCTGTATCCCCCCAGTAAAAAAAAAAACACTACAAACCTTGGGGGCAATATACCAAGCCCATAAAAAAGAAGATAAAATTTCTTTTCATACTATGTGCTGTAATTTTACTACTTGTAGTGTGTGTGTGTGTAAAGAAACAAAGTGCTTTGTTTGAAAACCTCGCACTACAAAGTAACTAAATTGGCCGCTATGTATCGCTACCGTCCGCCATGTGTTTGATCCAGGCTCTCACACACAGCAGCAGTATACATACGTGCTGAGGAAAGTGTGTTGGAAAACGTGACTATTTGTTTGTGTTTGATGTAGTAGTAGATTTCAAAGTTTTTGTGTGCTGCATTATTATCTGTTCATCAAGTTTGAGGAATTCCAGGTACGGTAGAAAAATTAGAATACTTTTTTGTATCTTAACCCAGAAGCCCCTGACTTTTGCACGCTTTTGCATAGTTTGCGTATTAACGTGAAATCCGAGTTCGTGAAAGCTCGCGATTAGTTGGCTTTCATACTCTCTATTTTGCTATGACTATATATCGATGTGTCTGAATGTTAGGCGCCGGACCATTGCATAAATTTATACGCATTGTTGCCATGCCACGATGTGTGTAAATGGCGAATTCTTTGGCGAACCCAACGAGGTCATTGCGTTGTTTGTTGTTTTTCAGTTCAGCTGCACTTTGAAAGTAGTAGGCTACTAGTTATATGTAGAAAAGATCGTGGAACGAGTTAAAACCGAACGTTAGACTCCACGTAAGACCTTCAAAAAACATTTGAACGACTCTCTGAACGATGAGAGAGAAGGGCTAAAGTGCTAAAATACTTCCTCCAGGAGAAAAGCCTTTCAAGGACAAAGCCCGTTTTATCACGTGGGCGTGCCGATTGGCGTTTCGGACCAATAGCGGACCGATGGCGACGTTGATAGTCCCGCGTGCAAACAACATGACACTGGCAGACGTGAACGGGCAGTCTACGTTGGGTGAACGAAACGAAATATTCCGCGTTGACGCAAGTGTGTGAAACACATTTCCTTGTTCGTGTGCAACATTTTCATTTCATCAACCTCTTTTGTTTTAAACGATCAATTGAGTCTTGCAAGTCGTGACCTTGTTGCCAAATCGGGTATGTTAAGCAAAAGATTTTCATTTATTTTACTTTTTTATATGTCAAGTAGTCTGTCGTTTGGCCTTCGATAAAAATATATGGAGGCAAAACATATGGCCAGGAAATGATGTGAGTGTGCATTTTAGCCTATCTTTCGTTTGCATAACATTTTCTATGGACGGTTTCCCTACTCTCTCATTTCAAGGTTATATTTTTTCTACAATTGAAATTCCTGTTGTTGTTCTCGTGTCTATTTATATCGTTAGCTTTGTAAAGTGAAACAAAAATCTGTGGTTAATTAACATTTTTACTTTTTCAGGTGGAAAATGTCGATACTTTACACTCGAAGAAGACGCAGCCAAAGTTTTGGCAGTTTTGGTTCTTTCAAAGAACAATTGGCGATGGAGAAACCTGCCAAACCGGAATTAATCGAAGGTTACGCTCATATCTGCTTCGATGAGCTTGGACTTTGGTTTCGCGGGATTTTATCCACACCCGACGGGCAATCGTCGTATAATTTATCGGGTAAAAGAACCAAACTCGAAGTTACCGAAGAAATGGATAACGTCGCTGATATAAGTGTCCCCGACATTATACGCGATTTTCCTTCGCCATTGCGCACACCAAATTCTGGATCAGTGGAAATCAGGTCGCCGGAATTCAACGGTATCGCATCGTCTGGCAACATAAGTCGTCAAGATTCAATTGATAGCCGAACGGAACGTGAACTTCAATTCATTCTAGAAGAATTGCCCAATTCAAAACAAGATATCAGTCCGCCAACACTTGATAGTCGTCATGGATCACAACCCGTTTCTCGACCTGGATCACCTCCGTCGACACAACAAATCGTTCGAGCACTAGACAACTTACTTATTTCGAGCCCTACGGTTTGCAACATTAATGCATTTCAATTGGAATACAACAACGTGTCTCCAATGTCTCCATTCCGCAGCCGGAGTGGTAGCCGCTCACAACAGAACGTGGAAACTATTTCCGTAGTGTTTGACGTCACCGTTTCCGATTTGGAAGAAGGATCCCAACATTGCATCCGCAATGTTTCCGGCCGTAAAGGAAACAATCTCACACTACGGAACAAACAACTTTGTTTCATTACTGAGCGATCTTATTGGGGTCAACGAGCAGACATGATCATTCAAAAACAATTAGCAGCTCCTGACATGATGGGGCAAGGATGTCACGTTTTTGCTGGTCCAATGCGTTTCTATTTTTACAATTCTTTGACATCATCAGGAGCTTCTTCGTTGACCAATTGGTGTTGGTAGATAATCAATTTGGTGTCTTCAAGATCTGATGTGTTCATTTAAGATCGATGGATGTCATTTAAACTAAAAAATTAATTAATCTAGATAAATTGTTGAAGAAGAGCTTTTTTTTTGTTTCTTAAATTTATTGTTTTTTTGTGTTTCATTGTTCTCTGTCGTGCGAGTTTCAATTTGACACGGGTTGACTATTTGTGACTTCCTTTGTTGTCCAGTTGTATTCTAAATGTGAATGTCTAGAAAAATATTCCGCTTCATTATTATATCTTTGTTTGGAGAACGAAAGTGAATTGAGATTCAAAACAAAACCTTTTTTTCCCTTCGACCCTTTGCTGGTATATTCGGTCATGTGTTTGTAAGTTTGTTAACCTTGTTCTCTTTTCCTTATCTTTTGATCTTGAATTTGAATTGCAGACAAAACATTTGGATATTACTTCATCTTACAGACTGCCTTAATCTGTTTGTGTAGATATCCTCTGCTCACATATCAGACCGCAACATTAACAAAGCTACACAGACCTGCTAGTTGGCTGTAAATAGGTGCTATTCTCCATAAATTGATAATTTTAGGCGGGTCTTTGTCATTGTGTTACAATACACTTTATAATTCTTCTTCAATTGTCTAAGACTTTTTAAAATGTTAAAAATATCATGAGCTGACCAGGGTGAGCATCACCATTTCTAAATTTGTAAAGTGTCACATGAAGAAGTTTTGCTGACACAATGAACAAATAACAAGCAACACGAAATCGTGAGGAGAAATAAGCCAATGAGAAAGCACCAAAAATGAGCTAGGTGCATTTCGTCTGCTAGTACTCTGAACAGCTGATATCAACCAAACGTCGACGAGTCACATTTCATCAATTTGTTGCCGTTATGTATTCGTAAATTATTTTCATACGGTGACCATGTTTAGGTCGATATTGAGTTCCCAGTTTAATCTGGATACACGTTTTGATCTCCACCGAGCAGTTACAGGTATAAAGTGAACCATTGAAAATCGAAATTCTAATTTTCAAACAACTAACAATGACCTCGTTATATATATATTAATCATTTCGTGTCGTGCATTATGTAGACAGCCAATGGACTGTTCGCCACTTGACAAAGTTTAAGTCTCTTGCAGTACATTCTGGTAAACAAAATTGTAACATTTGTTTAGAGGTAGAAGTTGCTTGATCATTGATTTCTCAGGATGTGTCAATACCATCCAGTGGAATCTGTCAGGAGATCTGATGCTTTCAGGATCAGATGACAGAAAACTAGCTGTAACCAGATGGATTGATGGGCAAGTAAGTAAATTCATTATAATCAGTCACACATCACCACATTTTACAACCCTAAATATATACATATTTTTCTGATAGATGACCCTGCAAGTTAAGGCTCTTCACAAAACCAACATCATGAGCGCAAAGTTTTTACCCCAAACGGGGGACAGACAATCAGTGTCTTGCTCAGGTGATGGCGTGATAATGGTTTCAGGTACTATCTGCAATTACTATAAATTCAAGATACATCAAACAATTTCTTAACTTTAGACCTGGAAAAAGAGGATGGCAGCACACAGGACATTTTCAGATGCCACCAAGGTCCAGTTTATGAAGTTGTCACAGTGGAAAGTGAACCAAACACTTTTTTAAGTGTTGGAGAAGATGGGACAGCAAGATGGTTTGATTTGAGGACAACTAAAAGTTGTCCTACTCTACGTTGCAAAGAAGTATGAAATTGATTTATCGCTATTTTTTATTGGTTTCACGGAATCTAACATATTTTCTTATTAGAATATACTTTTCATCTGTCAATCATCATTGTCGTCTGCAGCCATCAATCCCATCTTGCCACATGAGTTTGCGATAGGGACATCCGACAGTCAAGTTTATGTAATGGATCGGCGGAAACTAAACGTTGGCTCTTTAGTCTCGCCCACGCAATCGATTGTATCTAGTATGAGAGTGCCGTCGTTGACAAACCATTCATATCGAACTACGTCCGTCCAGTTTAGCCCAGAAGGTGATCAAGTCTTAGCAAGTTTCTCGGGCGAAGGTGTTTACCTTTTTGACGTCAAGGTAACATATTAACTCGTCAAATATCTGGTGTTGAACAATTCCAACATCTTTTACGTTAAATTAGGACTCGTCTTCGTATTTACCTTTAAGTATTCCTAAATTCGAATTGGATGAGCAATTCAGTGGAAATGTAGACACAAATTCCTTCGCTCGACGACGTGCACGTCAAGGCAATAGTTTTAAACGTGTTCGTTTGAGAGGTGATTGGTCTGATACTGGGCCTTCGGCCGGAATAAGTAGAGCTGCTCCTGGTAATTTTAAATTGCTTTACCAAACATCTAATCGGTTAGAACTTGCTCTTTCATTTTTCTCAGATATCGGACAAGCCCGACCTACAATCCACGAAGGTTTCATGCAACGGATGGCGGATGTTTTGAGATCCATGACAAGCCTCAATTCACCGAGTGTCGCCTCTCCATCAAGCCCATTTGAAAATCCATCTGAGGAACCCAGTTTTCCCATGGCTGAAGCCAACTCATCCCTGACAAATTCCAATGTTCGCGATGATGCGAACAATAGGGATGAAATTGACTTGGTAACGTACGAATCACTTGGAAGGGCTGAAAATAATCCGGATAATCAACCGGAGAACATGGATGGTGTTATGGAAGATGGTACAACGAACTATTCAGATGACAGAAGTGAATCGTTTCCTCCGTTACGGAATCGACAAGATTCCGAGTCACAAAGTTTCAACGGATTGTCTCTTCTAAGGTAGGTTTTTATTTTTTAATGAAGTCTTTTACTATTGTTAATATCAAATAAATATTAGGGAACCTTCGGAAAGCGATAAAATGATATGCGTCCAGGACGACGAAGATGATCCTCTTGGTTGTGAAATGCTTTACCAGCCGAATTCCAAAATGAAATTTGTTGGGCATAGAAATTCTCGGTAATTATTTTACACCTTCTTCCAGTTCGTACGTTATTACTATAATTTGTTTATTGCAACAACAGGACGGCTATTAATGAAGCTTGTTTTTGGGGAAATTGTCACGTCATGTCGGGTTCTGATTGTGGTCACGTTTTCATTTGGAACCGTCAAACTGGTAAGGTCGTCTCTGTTCTGCAGGCAGATACTCGTGTGGTCAATCGAGTTCGACCTCATCCGTATGAGCCTATATTGGCCACTTCTGGGATCGATTATGATATCAAACTATGGACTCCTTCTTCCGACTCGGAAAACAGCATAAACATTGAAGAAGTATTTATTTTATTTTTTTTTCTAGCTTAGAGCAAATTTTTTTGTAATAATAATTTATTGGAATTTTTAGTTAGTTGCTCGTAATGGGCGCATGCTAGAAGAAACGCGAGACACAATTACGATACCCGCTTCGTACATGATTCAAATGTTGGCTTCGATGACTCGATTTTGGCAAGGTATGATAAATTTTCGTATTAATTACTTAGATTCATGCAACTGATTGTGATGCGCTCTACAGGTAACAATCGAACAAATTCCGATTAACAATCGGCTATCAATCATGAACACTTAATCCACTACAGTATTTGTCATATAAGTTTTCCCTGATGATCATAGATGTCATTTAATCTAGTCTGTATAAATTATTAGAAGTCATTGTTTTTGTCGTAGAAAGTAGAAACATATACAAGTTAATGCATTAAGAAAGATAATTTGGTCATTGTGTATTTTATGAACCTGCTAGAAACTGACATGGGTTTTTTTTTGCACAAAGCTCATTTTTACACACTATGATACTGGGTTATGCATTACATTGGTACTATAATAATTGAAATTGATATGTTTCAATTTATGTGAGTATTAAACATTCAATAGCATGACCAAGGTGAAAACTAATTCATAATTGAATGATACATGATAAGATTTGCTCCCAGGGAAAGGACAGCAGAAGAAGCAAAGATCAACCTGAAGGATTTGTACCACGAAGGATATTCGGTGGCGTAAGCATCTTGAATAATACAGGCTAGAAATGTCCCAATTATCATGAGGCTTCCATTAGTTTGAGAAGTTAGAAGAGCTAGCCAAGCAATGCTAACTGGAGTCACAGCCCATCCAAGAGTGGTAAAACTTGGCTTAAGAGTTTTATCCTGATTTAAGTTTGAATTCAGTTTTGTTGGCAAAAAATTAATTTAATGTAATTCTTGCACTCACTTTACAATTGGAAACGGCAAAGCCCCATCTGACGGCACCAAGGAAAGAGACAATACCGCCACCATAGGTCAAATCAGCATAAATTAAC
Organism: Daphnia galeata; assembly: GCA_030770115.1. NCBI lineage: Eukaryota > Metazoa > Arthropoda > Branchiopoda > Diplostraca > Daphniidae > Daphnia > Daphnia galeata. The sequence goes on from CM061118.1 coordinate 11,631,012, forward strand.
TGTGGAATGTGCTTACCAGTTATTCCCATATAAATTGGGATGCTAATAAATGGTAAAACTCCCCATGCTCCATAAAACAAGGCGGCACTTGGACCTGTCATAACGTTACCCAAGCTTCGAAATGCGGAGATCAAGCCGATATTGTTTGCTTTAGAAACCATCTTGCAGATACAACTTCTTACTACCGATGACGAAGAACTCTGGACAAGAAGTAATCGTCTACGGACGATCAAATCAACAACCGGACGTATTTATATAGCAACTGGATCCTAATTGGAATCACACTACAAGGATGTCGCTCGGCTTCAGGTTGCATCAGCAGTTCCTCTCAAAATAATCCAATTACAGTTTTTAAATGAATCTCTTTTTTTCTTTTCTTGATATTTATCATTTCATCAATGCGTTAATCAAGAAGTGCGCCTAATACGGTTTTACTAGACTTGAACGCGGGAGACGCGAAATCGTGAAAACATTCATATATACTTTTTCTATATTGCAATATAAGATTGTAATTTGTAATTTTTAACACTTTAGGAAATATTGCAATTTTAGTTCAAACAAGATACTATTCTTTTTTGGGTTCCAGAGGAAGTAAAAATTGGCACATGAAAGTGGCTAACAAAGCACATATTGCAACAGTGCTAAGCAAAATTCTCAAAGATTTGTACCAAGAAGGGAACTGGCTTGATGTAATGTCCTGCAAGAGGCACAAAGAGAACCCAGTAATGGACAGGATTGAACCAACAGGATTGCTGACCAGTAGTGACATCCATCCAACAACAGAAGGTGCAATAGATGAAGTGAAGTTTTTCCAGTTGGGACTCATGATCTGCAGGAGAAAAGAATGTATGAAGTAACTGGTGAAAAACTCAGTCCATGGTGAGCTAACCTCAGGATTTGATACAGCTGATCCCCAGCGTACTCCACCAATGAATGATAAAATAACAGCACTATAGGCCATTGAAGTAAAAGCCATTTCTGGGATGTATACTCCTGATGACAACATGTACACTGGGATGGAAGTGAAAGGGATAAGTCCTCCAATTCCATATGCTAATGCTGGGATTGGAGCGTGCTTGATATCACTGAAATTACGAAGTGCTTTTTTGGCATCTTCGCCGATAGCTGATTCGATAGGAACAGACAAATGAAGCTTCCTTGTTGAAATACTCTTTGACAGGCAAACAGTATTCCATTTCAAATATCTACTTGAAGGATTTACCAGTTTTTTTATAAAGAGCATTTCTATCAAGTAATAGCTCGTTAGCTGTGGTAAATTCTGAAACAGCACCTACGCATCGACTCAAGAACTCCCAAAATAGGAAGACAAGTTCAAAATAGAGGAGCATGCAGACGACAGTAGTATCATGCAGTAAAAATATTAAACAAAATCGGGTAATCGACCAATTTTTAAAAGCTAAAGTTTAAATAAAAATATGTCGAGAAAATGGATTTCTTCCTAAACAAAATTTATATATTTTCAAATTTAAGAAACGTATGAAAATATTGGATTTTATATTTAGTAGTTTGCATTAGGTGAGAAGTTTTTTAAACTTGGCAACATCATAATTCTTTTTAAGTTATGCCTTCTGTACCAAATTACCAATCTCTTACTAATCTGCTGTTCGATTGTCCGAGAAAACGAAAACTCTTAATTAATAAGTGGGCTATAACAAATACTCGAATCAATAATTTAAGATGGATCTCGCTCCCGTATTTGCCCAGTACCAGAATTTGCTTGATGCGGATCAAGATCTCAGAGAAGTAATAGAGTTGTAAAAGATGTTGAAACACATGTTACTTTGAATAAACTTTTTAAAGGAAATTCGGCTCATTGTACGTGAGTTGGATACGACTGGACGAGAGGTATCTCTGGTTTTGCAGCAGATTCATCAAGAAGATGGACTGAATCAAAGTAAAAAAATCTTTTATAAAGTCTCTTGGACCCTTGAAATCTATTCTACCTTGTAAATGTAATTTTCAGTTGGAGAACTTTGTGTCAAAGCAAAAGCTACACTTGCCAAAGCAAAGGAACAATTCTCAAACCTTGCTTCCAAGATTCCTCCTAATCAATACTTTCGATTTAATGACCATTGGAGATATGTTATGCAGCGCTACTCTTTCCTTTGTGCATTGATATTCTTCCTTGAATCAGAAAAACTTGCACTTCACTCAGATGTGGGAAAATTGCTTGAAGGTAATATCTACATGGCCAAAGCTTTTCTAGTTTAATGTAATTTCTCTGCTTTTAGTATCCATAAATGAGGAAGATGGCTTCCATTTGGATGTTGAAGATTATCTATCTGGACTTTTGCAGTTGGCATCAGAACTGGTTGAACTTATTTTTTTGTATTGCATGGAATCATGTCATTTCATGTTTTAAAATTCATTCCTCAGTCTAGGTTAGCAGTAAATAGCGTGACCGCTGGAAACTATGATTTGCCGATTCGTATCTCGCGATTCGTCTCCGAGTTGAATGGTACCACATACCACATTATTGGCCGCTCCCTGTTTCGTAAATGTTTTATCTTTTTTCATTTTTTGTGCAGGTGGATTCCGTCTCCTGAATTTAAAGAATGATTCTTTGCGCAAAAGATTCGATGCTCTTAAATATGATGTGAAGAAAATCGAGGAAGTTGTTTATGATCTCTCCATTCGTGGCCTTCGAAGTCGATCGGTTACCATTACCAAGTGAAATTAACAAAAAAGTTTTCAATGTTGTGAACCAAGAATGTCAAGTCTTCAATATAATTTCGTTAAGTAATGTATGCTTCAAGAATTCGTAAAGTGAGTGTCACTTAATTCGTTAGATCACCGCTGACATAATAATAAAAAAGAAATCGACGGTGAGTATTGCGATGATGTCATAATTTCCGGGGGCCGGACTTGTTCAAAATGTAAACTTACAAACAAAAACATTAGTTGAAATCTATTAGGTTATTACCGTTACAAAATATTCGACAGCCGATAGTGACTTCACATAAAAACAGGAAATCACGGTCGAAATTGATATTTCATTTTGCGTGAAAAGTGTGGTTTGCGACTATCTCCGTATCTAGGTATGAATGGCCCGTCTCCGAAATCCGCTGTATATTCAGGTCGACCCGCTGGCGGCTAAGGTATTTTTTCCATTCATTCATTAGGAGTTTTCCGAAATGATGAACAATTTTCTTCCTTTTTTTTATGCAAATTATTCGAAAAGCAAGTTTTTGGTTAGTTTTATATCACAGTTGCATCTAAATCTTGTTTGTTGTCATGAGTTCATGAATCCTTTTAAGAACTAGTTTGTCTGCGTAGGAAAACGTCTGTGGATGGATACACGAAATGCACACGGAACGAATTTTTGTTTGACTATTAAGAAAATGCCATGGGTAGCACTTATTTGAAAAGATACCCCTGCAGATGGCGATGAATGCACGTACTAGACTTTCGGTAACATTATTTGTGATTAATTCAATTGAAAGTCAATATGAAACACTCATTATTTTATCCAACTGAGTAGTTACAGAATATCAAATCGGTTGATTACATGATATTTTTATAATTCTAAACAGAATTCAAATTTAAATGAACCTTCTTTTTCTCTATTAGATTACTATCTGCTGCCACCTATTGTTCATATTCGAGAAACGTATCCCAAATATTAACTTGGGGTGCCGTCAAGTTGTAGTTGTGGTTTTTTTTCTGTGTCCTCTTCGAGCAGAGCAACAGCACAGCAACGTGAGTGTCGTGTCCGATTAGTAGTAGATGATGATGATTGTGACTCTTTAGATCAAATTTCAAGTTTAATATTGGTCGAGTGGTTTTTCATTACTTTTGTGCTTATGCGTGTTTCGGCTAGTTTGTGATGGTGAAGTATTGCTTATAATATGACTTCATTGATACCCTTGTCATCCCCAGTAAAGCGATTGCTCGGTTGGAAACGAGGTATATGCTTATTGATATTTGGCAATATTCTTTTGGCTCTTTTCAAATAGTATTTAGTTTGGAATCACATAAAGAAAAAGAAAGGAATTTCAAAGTTAACCCTGTTGGAAACAATTCTAGCTAGTACATTAGTAGTAATAGGGTATCTGGATAGTTGACAAAGATTAGACCGATTATGTTAACTACAGTATGCTGAACTAGAGCAATTGAGCATCAATCATATTCATCTAATTGCAGCATTTACATGCCAGACATTTTCTTGCCAAGTTTATTTGCATTTTATTAATCTTTTTATACAATAAGTTGCCAAAAAGTGTTGAATAAATATCTAAATTTCCTCAACCTTTGTATTGAAGGTGAAGGTGAAGAAAAGTGGAGTGAAAAGGCAGTCAAAAGTCTTGTTAAGAAGCTTAAAAAAAGTGGTGGTTTAGATGAACTTGAAAAAGCTGTAACTTCTCAAAGTTCCAGTACAAAGTGTATTACGATTCCAAGGTATGTATCAAGATAAATAACATAACCCTTATTTTGCCTAGTCAACTATTTCTTTGCAGATCTTTAGACGGCCGTCTTCAAGTCTCCCAACGTAAAGGGCTGCCTCATGTAATTTACTGTCGCCTGTGGAGGTGGCCAGATCTTCAGACACACCACGAATTACACGCGCTAGAAAACTGCGAGTACGCTTTTCAGCTCAAACGAGACGAAGTTTGTGTTAATCCTTACCACTACCAAAGAGTGGAAACACCAGGTAAACTTGCAACCACACAGTTCCGTATCAAGAAAACAAAACTAAACAAACAACCTCAAATATAAATGTTTATTTAGTTGATGTTTCGAAAGCTCTGTGATCCAATTAGATTGGCGAATTTAAAGAAAACGTGTTTTCTGCTGTATTTCAGTAACAAATAACGTTCTATTGTGTTAAGAGAGTAACATTGTTACAATTCTATCATTTTAAAGTTGTTGAAGACCTACATAATTAGCTCATTCATATAAGGCTTCAGAGCGTAACAGAACAGTGTATAGTTTAGCTGGAAAAAATGCATGTAATTTCTATTAAATTTATCCCAAAACAGTAAAAAAAAAGAAATCCTGAAAACGAGTGAACTTATTCATGTCTTTTCACCATTTATTACCATTTACTTCGTACAAATTACATGTCGCCGCATGATAAATGTCTTATTGTTAATGTTTTTTTTTGGTTTCGAATTTTCTCTGGGACTCTTAAATGAAGTCATTGAGAATTGTTCATCATAAATTTAAACGGTTGTTACTAAGCATATCTGCTTTGAACTGAGCATGAGTCATAAAAAATGTTATCATCCACAACATCCAATTGAAACAATAAATTCTATTAGACAGTTCTCAGATTTTGTTGATAGATATTCTCCTTATCAATTTCAGATAACTAACATATAAAGTTTTAAAATATCTATTATCATGTTTAACAAAAACCAAAAACTAAGGCCCTTCTTCTTTAGTTTTACCGCCTATCTTGGTACCACGCCAAGCGGAAACTGGAGTGAGCAGTGTCAACCTTTCAACGCCAGGAACCAATAATAATCATCAAATTGTGACTAGTACGGTTGCAACTATTCAAGACTTGCTCTCGTTGGATGATCTTCCGTTATCGATAGCCGACGGTCCAGACTTTATTATGTCGACCGCCGGGGTGAATTCACCTAGTCCTGCTTCTATTGGTGGTAGTGATGGTGGTGGCGGTACTTTTCCATTAACAGAAACACCTCCTCCAGGTTACATGTCAGAAGATGGTGACACACAAGAACCCGCTGATTTAATGAGTGAGTCATTCGTCTTCATTCATTTTTCATTTTGTAAGTTAAAAAATTCAACAAATAATGTATGCTTAATCCTTTTACATCTAGGTGTCAGCCGAGTGTCACCTAGCCCCCCCATCGACGCCCAACCGGTTATGTACTGCGAACCGGCTTTTTGGTGTTCGATTAGCTATTATGAATTAAACACACGCGTGGGAGAAACTTTTCATGCATCTCAGCCATCTATTACTGTTGACGGTTTTACTGATCCCAGCAATTCGGAACGCTTTTGCCTGGGGCTGTTATCAAACGTGAATCGTAATCCTGTTGTTGAGCAGACTCGCCGTCATATTGGAAAAGGAGTTCGTCTTTACTATATTGGTGGTGAGGTCTTCGCCGAATGTTTGAGTGATTCATCAATATTTGTACAGTCACCAAACTGCAATCAACGCTACGGTTGGCATCCAGCAACCGTTTGTAAAATCCCACCAGGTAAATGTGCTTTGTGGTACTAATAAATCCTCATTGATTTTCACAATTTTTTTTTCTTTAGGTTGCAATTTAAAAATATTCAATAATCAAGAATTCGCCGCTCTTCTATCCCAGTCAGTGAGCCAAGGCTTTGAGGCTGTTTATCAGTTAACGAGAATGTGCACCATACGGATGAGCTTCGTCAAGGGATGGGGCGCCGAGTACAGACGGCAGACAGTAACATCTACTCCTTGTTGGATCGAGCTACATTTAAACGGTCCGCTTCAATGGCTAGATCGAGTTCTGACTCAAATGGGATCGCCTCGCCTTCCGTGTAGCTCCATGTCATGATAATGGAATAATCATTGAAGTGATTAACAAATCTTCTGGATAAACAGAATCTTCTTCATCGAAGATACTTTATCGCCCAATGAATGAATTAGGTCACTCAATTATTCTCTTGACATCTATCCATACTAGCGTTTGGGAAACGCAGATGAAATAATAGTTTCGCAAACCTGCTTGCAGCGATTAATTCTTAATTTCAATTATCTTTTTTTTTTCCATCATGCTCACTGGCAAGTATTTAGTGAGCCCTTTTGCTATTTCCTTCACATCCTTTTTCTTGCCGTGTGTTCCCTTTCCCCTACTTTTTCTGATACGCTCATTATCCATTCATTATTCCACTCGGATGTGCAATAGTCGATTCAGTCAGACGAACCAATATAGCCCGCTCCTTTGCTGCCGTACGAGTCCTACCCTTGATCATTTAATATTTTCCATAGCCCAAACTACCTCGCAAGCTGCGTTTTGCGTTGCCCGACGTAGTCCACACCAAATAACCGAAAGCCACTCAGGTCGATCAATCAGTCGCCTTTCCGATCACACACCTTCAAACCATGTCATAATCTCTGCCACCCGATTGTACTCTTCCCCACCTCAATATTACTCCGCGAGCGTTTACCAAATGCTGTATCTACTTTCGTCCACATATTTCCTTTGCCCATCGACTTACAGGCAAACAGCATTTCATGATTCATTGTTTTACTGTTCAAAGATTTTCATTCTGAGCTGTGCTGTTTTCAATTAAGAGAAAAATCTTTCCTTTCGTGTTAATTCTTTATTCTCGTCTCACTTCTTTAGGTTCTTCCTTGTGTTACGAATTTCGAGAGAAGTTACTGTTTAATGCAAGATCAATTTAGATATTAACAGCAGTGCATTCGACGCATTCATATTATAGAATACCCAATTTTTCTGTTGCTAGCGTTTTCTTTTCTAGGACTGTTACTCTCTATCAAGGCAAAAATACCTTTAAACTTAAAAAAGATGCAAAAATTATGTTGTCTCAAAACTGATGTGTATACATTAATGGGAAATACCAATAAAGGTAAAAAAATGTTATCCAAAAACATGTTACTAAAATTTCTTTTAAGGAAAGGGTAATCAGTATACCTAGTTGAACTGTACACTGCAACAATTGAGCAAATGAGCACTAAAGTGAAATGAAGGGACGGCTCTAATTTCAGTCGTTTCCGTTGCACACGACGTTGGCGTTGGTTAAACGAGTTGGTTTCAAATAGTCCACCTGGTCACTTGAGACGGCAGTTACACCTTCCACAAAATCTTTGACAAAAGCTTCGTATTCCAGTGAGTTGGCTTCGCACTTCAGGTAACTAGATCTCATTCTATGTCTCCGATTTACACCTATGATATCTAGTGTAACGTCGTAGTAATTTGCTGTCCTGTTTGATTTTTCTTAAAATGATCTTATTACGATTACTGGAAATTTTCAAAGTTTACTTTGCACATAGTGTAGTTCGCATAATATCTGTAAATAAAAATTATATTTCTTATTTTGATGTAGATTATAGTTAAGTGAAACCATTTTCGTTCGGCACTGCCGAGCGTGATAGAGAATTGCGTCAAGGATAGAAAGGAGTGGACATCTATGATATTAAATTTCATGTGATATAATTGTTCCAGCAACATACGCACGAGTTTTGGCTTCAGAAATTTCATCCGTTTTTGTTCCAGCTTCATATCTGTAAAGCCCATTTCTTACTTGAAGATCAACGAGGCATAAAGCAACTATAAAAAGCGGAAGAAAGAAGAAGTCAAATTCGTGTTGGTTCTGCAGTAACTGCGTGAACACGTCGTTGGTAGCGGGAGCGTCGATTTAACCCAATTCAGCTTATTCGTCTCTTTAGAGTCGTCGCGCTGAACTGTCTTCCATAGAAAGGTAGACACGTTTGTTAAACCACGGGCTCCGATCTCTCTTGCTGTGTCCTCTCCGATTTCGACCAAAGAAACAACTTTGAACTGGGTAGGTTTTAGGCTATTTTCTGGTAATTTTGTCTCTATGGGTAAACTATTTTCGTTTTGTTCGACCACTGGTACGAACTTTCAGAGAAGGAAAATATCGACTCATTTTATTTTTATTTTTTTTTTAAATTATTATTCTCGTTTGCTGCGATTTCCAACCCCTTTTCTAACAACTTAGGATTATAACACCCATTTTAAACAAAATAAAATTTCAAAAATAAAACATTATTTTAAATCCGGTGTTGCAGAGACAATGCGTCGAAACGGGCAGTCAGGTAACAGCGCGTACAATTCATTTACACTTTTTTTTAAAATCAATCGATGAAAATCAACTAAAGCTATTTGAGTTAACAAAATGTCTTGCACTTGCGTGTAATTGCACCTTCGCCTTATATTGAAAGTGAATGAATTTCGGGCGTTCACACTGCACTCTTCGATCTCCATCAAATTCGATCTACACTTTAATTCACCTTTATTGTTATTCACAAAATAGTTTTTCTCTTCATAATCTAGGCACAATGAGTTCCCCAATGACTCAACCAGGATCTCCAGGTACTTTGAGAAGTCATCCTATTAGATTTGCCGAAATTAAAATTTCTATCTAAATTCTGCAGGCATGTTGCGTCGTTCAATGAGCGGCAGCTCAGGATTGAACAACTTGTCCAAGTCGTCGAGTTTCATTCGTCGTAATAACGATCGCGATGTTATGAGTAACAATGTTGGAGTCAGTCCCGGAGGCAGCAACGCTGCCTACCGCGCCTCATTGGTTTCTCACTACGCCGAAGATTTGGATAGACGTCGTCGCGCTGAACGAGCGGTCGAAGATATTCGCACCGATGGAAGTAATTGATAATTTATTTCTAGGGTTATGAGTTGGATTAACTAATGAATATTTTATTTTTCAAATCAAAGTGACTTCGGACAATCTGAAGATCGATTCTGTTGAGCTGTACTCGCGTGATAACGCCCGTGAACATCGCACTGATCGCTACGAATTAGTTCGCGACACTGGCCGAGTATAAAGATTAAGGACTATCCAGTGTTTAAGATTTATACATTATTCGCATCAATCTGTGTTTTTAATTTATTTCAATAGGACATTGGATCGTCTTCATCCTTGGCTATGTCTATGTCGATGACTAACATGTCTTCGTTGTCATCGATGGACTACCGTTCATCTTCATCGTCCACGACCGTTCTTCGTCGCGGCCAGCCATTCTTCATGGCTGTGCGCATGAAGGATCGCAACTTCGATCCCCGTCGTGACATCCTCCGAGCATCCTTCAGCTTTGGTATTTAAAAAATTGAAATGACGCGAGTCTTTCCGCTTATTATTTTTCTGTTAGGTCCGAATCCTCAGGTTACCAAGGGAACCAAAGTTGTTTTGCCCTTCCGCATGAATCAACGCGAATTTAACCGAGCCCCGCAAAAGTGGGACATGCGCCTTCATCAACAGGAGGGTTTCAACATCACATTCCAAGTATATTTCTATTTCAAAAATAGAGCTGTTAAAGAATCAATATTGCTTTACAAAATGCTTATTTTCTTCAATTGTTTAGGTTCATATCCCTGCTAACGCACTAGTCGGACTTTGGCGTGTGACAATTGAAACAACCACGACGACTCCAGGCGCTCGCATCGACGAATTCCGTTTCAAGGACGACATTTACATCTTGTTCAACCCCTTCTGTCGAGGTTCGTACTATTTTTTAATAAATAATTATTTGTAACAATCATTTTGTAATGTTTGATTAATAATCATCAATTTGTGGATTTCATCAATCAATAGACGATCCTGTGTACTTGGATAGCGAGGACCTACGCAGGGAGTATTTGATGAACGAAACAGGCAAGGTGTTTGTTGGCACCCATCATCGCCCCAAGGGCCGTCGTTGGGTCTACGGACAATTCTCTGATGTTGCTCTGCCAGCTGCCCAGCTTTTATTGGAACAGTCTGGACTAAACCCAACCGAAAGAGGAAACCCTGTCCAAGTTGTCCGCGCCATCGCCTCAATCGTAATTCAAATGATTTTCTAGCTTTTATTTTTTATCAGATTTCACAAATTTGTTATGTATATTAATCAACAGATCAACGCCAACGATGGTTTTGGTTTGTTGGAAGGCAAATGGGAAGGTTCATTTGAAGATGGAGTTTGCCCATGGGTATGGACCGGAAGCTCAAAAATCTTCGAGCACTACTTGCGCAACGGATCCAAACCAGTCAAATACGGCCAATGCTGGGTGTTTGCCGCTGTTGCTACTTCCAGTAATTAAATGGATTTTATTCCTGAATGAAGATTAAACATACTATAAAATGACTGTTTATCACCTTGCAGTCTTCCGCGCTTTGGGTATTCCATCTCGTCCCGTGACCAATTTCGTTTCCGCACGAGATACCAACCACACCCTGTCTGTTGATAAATATTTTGACGTCTTCGGAGACGAGATGAAAGGTGGCCCAGATGGTGACAATCAGGATGCCTTGTGGAACTTCCACGCTTGGTAATATTTTTTATCATTTTATTTGAATCTGAAAATAACTTTTATAATTTGATGGTTTGGTTAAATATAGGACTGAGGTATGGATGTCACGCCCCGATCTCCAAGCTGGATTCAACGGATGGCAGGCTATTGACCCCACTCCTCCTCCTCAGTTCTGGCAGAACAACTCTGGAGGTGGTTTGCGAAATATTTATAAATTGTCTTTTCACAGTTATGTATATTCGAGTCTTTTTTCGTTCATCAGATCAAAAGAACCGAGGACCTTGGGCTGTTGAAGCTTTCCGTCGAGGCCCATCTTCCGTCGAGTCAGTTCGACGTGGCGAAGTTGGTTTTGCCTACGATACCCCCTACGTAATTTGACATAATCAGCTCCTTCTCGAAACTGCTATTTAATCAAATATTAACATAAATCATTTCAGTTATTTGCTGAAGTCAACGCAGAAGTCAGCCACTTCCAAGAGGATGAGACTTCACATTGGGGATTCAGAAAGATTCACGTCAACAACTACCAGTAATTCAAAAGATTTAACTTCTAGTAAAATTGTTAAATTCACTTTTTTTTTCCAGTGTTGGTCGCATGATCTTAACCAAGCGACCAGGAGCGGACGATGATGTCAGTGATGCCGACGCAGAAGATATTACTAGTCTTTACAAGAACCCCGATGGCATGTCCCGCTACCAGAAACAAGGGGATGGTTGCTTCAACTCTCACTTCAGTATTATTATGCAAATATTACTATTTTAGTGGTTTTATTATCTAGTCTGGATTAATATAATAGACCAAGGAATGTCATCCCCATACCTAGAAAGAAGAGATAGGGATAGGGACATGATGCATTACCCAGGAACATCTGTTCGTCGGCTAAGTATTGTCGACATCGCCCGCAAGCCCTGGTATGATGAATCAAGACACGCAGTTGACCCGGGATCAGCAGCTGAACGTATGTCATCCATGAATGCTGCTCGTAGTGTGGAACGATCACAGCCCATGTTCGACAACCGACCAATTAACGATGATGTTTATTTCGACTTAATCGAGCAAGATAAAGTTGCTTGGGGACAGCCATTCAACCTACAAGTCCATGTTCAGGTAAATTGTACTTTTATTCCGTACTCCAACTCATTTTTATTTTCTTTTTTTTTTTTTATTTTTGAATTTCTCAAATGAATAATTGCAGAACCGTTCTCAAGAAATGAGGACCATCACGACAATCCTTTCTGCCAACTCAGTCTATTACACAGGAGTTACTGCCCGTCGCCTTGGCCGCAGCGACCGTCAGTTTGTCCTTCAACCTGGAGGCCGTACGTTGTTGCGCTATAAGCATGTGAACCTTTTAGTGCAGAGTATTTCTGATTGGCTTTTTTATTTCAGGGGAAACTCTGCAAATCCGCATCAGTTGGGATGAGTATCGCGACAAAATTGTCGACTATGGTCACATTAAGATCTATGCTATGGCATCCGTACAAGAAACCAAGCAATGTTGGAGCGAAGAAGATGACTTCCAGCTGGAGAAACCCAAACTGGATGTTCAGGTAAATTGAAGAAGAATAAAATAATCTTGTATTTTTAAAAAAGCCAATGATGCTTTTTTTTAACACATTTCCTTAGATTCGTGGAAATCCACAGGTTGGACAGGATTGCTTCGTCACCTTCAGTTTTATGAACCCCATCTCAGTTACTCTGACAGAGTGTGAATTCACTTTTGAAGGACCTGGTCTGGTACGCGCTCAAACTGTTAAATACCGGTAAGTTAGCAGATACCAAAATTTAAAGCTAATGATTGGTGAATATGGTAATAATTAAATGATCGAAAATCCATCAGTGATGTGAAACCGGGAGAGATGATCAGCTTCGTCCAGAAGTTCATGCCTCGCTTCAATGGTGAGCGCAAACTTGTTGCTACTTTCAACTCTCGCGAGTTGGGCGACATTGTTGGCTCTCGTCCGATCCATGTTCGCGATTAAGATACAAATCTTTTTACAAAACTGGACTGTGAAACTTCTTTGACATTACGATCTGGACCTTGAATCGAATTTGGACTTGCCTATGGAACATTGTTGCAAATTAGTCAAGTAACTTTTTGCTTTAACCTGCACTTTACAACCCTATTTCATTAAAACTTAAATCCTAACAAACATTTTCGTTATTATTGTATTCAACTAACCACTCTATCTTTCTCTGTTGATGGTGTAGGTTTTTAGTACTCATTGTTATTCTCTTAATTTCTGGGTGATGGTTTAGTCAGTCAGAATAAATTTCATCAAGCAGATTCATCGTGTTTTCTTGTTTCACTATATTTTCGATGCAATGAGATGGATAGCTTGAATGAAAAATATTAATTAGTCATATTAATTAGTTATCGATGTTATCAGCCAGACATGATACATGAATCATAGGAATCAAAACATAAAAACGCAAAACAATTGAGAATTGGGGAAAATTAGTTAACTCTAGGTAAAGGCCTGAGTGGGTAATAAATGTCTTTCGAGACTATTTCTAACGGCCATAACGAGTAAAGACTAACGATTGTAAATTCAAAATATCTAGATTTCCGCCTTTTCCGCGGATCTTATCAAATTTGAGCAATAAACCGGTATGGCAATGTTGCACGACGTATCCAATATGGCTGCTATCTTTGTTCGATTACTTTACTTGCTATCTTTATCTCAATTCGTCTGCTCTGGTTGTTATGGCAACTTTCTTGTCAGTTGCTGGTGTTGTGATTGTGAATTATGTGATTTAAACGTCGTTCGTCATCGTCACTCAATTTGACAGTTTTTTTATTGGAAAATTAGTGATATAATTTCTTAACGACAATTTCGTGTTTTGCATTCACGTACGCGACTCGATTTATAGTGTAGAATGCACAAAAGTGAACCAAATACTTTAAATCACTCCCAGGATATATTCAGGCTAAAATTTTCAAGTAAGTCTTATGTGATTATTGATGTTTATTAGTTAGAGAACAAAGCTCATTTTTCAGATTTGAAAAAACTAGCACTGTTCTGTACTTCCGGTTTCTAAATGTGCCTATAGCTAAGTAACTATTGAGCTGACGCAAAAAAGAACCTGATTTTCGTGATCCTCGTGTAATATAGGGTATAGATCATGTTTCCATCCAAAATACCCGAAAATCGTCGAAAATCGCAAAAATCGACGTGCTATAGTTCAGAGAAATTTTTTTTTGGCCATGTCATGGATTTTGTTTAAAATACATCTGTCCCACCTAAAATTTGATGGGGATCACGAATCTGTTAGTTATTTTGACCCCAGCTCAATAGTTGAGGAGCTATCGGTCTATTTCCGGTGTACTTCCGGCCAAAATTGAGTTTTCTAATTGCCTAAAAGTAAAAAGTGAATTTTGTTCTCCACACAGTTTCTATCAATTTAAGCATGTTTTATGTAAAGAAGAAGTTGGATTTTTTAAGTTGTTAGTGTCTAAAGAATTGCTGGATTGGAATTCAGTCTGTGGGTTGAGTGTCTAAGGACTGACACTAGATGTCTCTGACTGTTGTTGTCTTCGTCTTGGGATAATGTCCGTTTTTCCTGTGTTTTTATTTTCTCGATTAATTTGATATATTCTGGATAAATTCAGTAAAAAATTCGTAAGTAAGTTAACCTAAAAGATTACAACATAACTATAGTTACTAAAATGCCTAAATTCTACTTGAAATCAAAGAAAATGTGTGTATTGCATATCTGTAACCTACACTTGTCATTTTCAGGTCTGGCAGAACCATATTAAATGCCTACTTAAAGAACTAGTGACACAATTGTTTCCTGTTTCAATATCCCATTCTGCTGAAAAAATCCAACTTCATTCTCCAGCTGTTGCAGAATTACACTCGGGTAAGCATGTCTTTCTGATTCTACCATTTCAGAGAAATGTGGCATAAAATGTCTAATCAAATGCATTTATTATCTTTGTCATTTTAGCAGCATTCATCGTTAGCATCATTAGATGTTCTCTTGAACTACAGTCATCACATGGGAGCAGGCAGCTTCTTTATTCTTCGTTCAGAAAATGTGAGTCTTGTCTTCTCAGAATTTGTATGTCTTCTAATAATACAATCTTTTCTTTCGTCTTCAGTCATCATCATCTCACTTGAATCATCACCCCATCAAATCACTCATCAAGTCATCATCATCCCACTTGAATTGTCATCCCATCAAATCACTCATCAAGTCATCATCATCCCATCTTCTGGATCAGCCAAGAAAACCTTTCTGGTATTACCATGTGTAAGTATGCTTGTCACATCTCTAAACTAAATAGAATTGTAGTCAACCCCTTTTCTTTATGTAGCTATTTCGGTAATAACCGGGAGGATGCAGCTAAAGGAACATCGAAAGAACCCCTTCCCTTCTTCAAGTTGTCAACGTGGATCATCATCATCGGTTCATCTTGTATTGCTGTTGGTATTTATGTTTTTTGTTAGTTTATCCGTTGGCTGCCACGCCTTTGTTCCTCCATGTTAGCTTGTTCCGCCGAAAGGCGCGTCTTGTGTGCACCATAGGGACTTCCCCCTTGTCGATGCGGTGATGGGTTGTAGATGCGTGCACGCTATTTACTACTCCCATCATCGTGTCAGCCCGGACTTGTCAGCAATGGCAAGTCCCACCTTGGCCGTGGATCCTTCGGACACGGCGAGTAAAGAGTAGAAAGAGCAACCTACGGGTTGTATGGCGTGGCAGCCAACGGGTAAATTATATGTGTATGTTATGTTGTATGTATAATGTGTATTGTAAAATTGTGGTGGAATTGTGGGTGGAGGTGGGACATAATAAATAACACAATTCTATTATCACTTATCTTGTGTATTTAATTTATTATGACAAAATATTAAGAAGTGCAATAAACTACCCAAACTTTTAGAAAATAACAAAAACAAAAGTAGTTTCAAATTCTGAATAGAGATCTGAAGTGCTTAGGATTGGTTAGCAGCATATGCCGAAAAGTGTCTTGATTTCTTGAAACATGAACAATCTTTTGCTAAGTATCTAAAACATGATGTGACATCTGCATCAGGTTGGCAAAAGAGTTTTTTTGGCCATAACTGGATGAGGTAAGCCCAACAACGAAATGAATCCAGCCACAGCTCCAACACTCACAACAGCTTTGGTCTGGACAGATATGCCTGATGCAATATTAGTGAGAGCACATCAGAGCTAGAATAACAAAAGCATGGTTAGTAAAAAATAAGAAAATCAATCAAACATAATGCTTACTTGATGACATGACAGAGGAACTCTACAGCATTACTAGCTCCAATCTGAAAAGGAAAAAGAATGAAGTCAATAGTGGCAATCATCAAGAATACGATATGTTACCTTCTCTATTAAAGTAGCAAGACATGGTATGACTGTATCAGAGGTTGAATTCCTTTGTGTTCAGTACAACTGATCAGAAGACAGCTAAAACTTGTGATAATCTTGCACTGAAGACCTGAAAAAGAAAATGAGATTTATTGGGTATAAACACAAGTAAAGGGTACAACACCAACAGCTCGTAAAGATATTACATTGAAGATATAAAAAAGAAAATGAGATTAAATAGGCTTTCAATGTCAAGAAAAGTATGAATGGAAGGATTAAGGCAAGTTAACATCCTTCTTGAAACTCAAACTTAATGACTCTTAGAAAACTGAACTTATTTAAACGAGTAATTTAGCAAGAGAAATTACATAAAAATAATAATATAACAAAGGAATATCTAGTAATCCAATTTGAAAAGCTTAATCAAGAAAATGGATGGAAAAAGGAATTACCTTTAGTGGCTGAATGATGGCACTAGCGATTGAATGAAACTTAAGACACGAAGTGAAGAACTTCCCCATGTGCTGAATGGACTTACAGTTGAAACAAAGTACCACTTCACTTATTTTGAATGCATTGTCTCACTATCACTTTCGACAATGTCAAGTTAATAAACTCACTGTAGTTGGCTGCTATTTAACAAGGAATTGCATCAGAAAATGCAGCATCTAAGGATCTAAGTCAACTCGAGTCTCGAAGAACAATCCCAACAAGACCGTCTGAAGTCTGAACGCCATGGATGTTTCATCGTTGCCAGATTTCACTTTCACTTCTAATCTCCGCCTCCTGGTGACCGAGTTTTGACTTTTTTTAAAATGAATAAATCCAACATCGGTCCATTTATGCAGTCTGTGTTTTATGGAACAATTCTGAGTCTATAAAAGAGATGGCACATTAAACATAACATTTAAAATATAATTAAAGCAAATAAACAGCAATCAAATCTGTTATCCAGTGGTGGCTGGCCATATTCAAAAGGTTTTGAAAGGGGAACAGTTGAGGTTGAAACGTTGATATAAAGTGGCAATGATCAAATTGACACTTGATAAGATCATGTTTGACGAAATTATCCTAGCCTTAATTTTACTCATTGACGAGTTAGTTGATGCAACAAAAGTGTGTGCTATTAAAACTAGCACATGCAATAATTCGGTGTAACCACAAGTCACAATATGCTTTGAAAACATGGCATTCAATGAAAAAATCGTAGGAAAAACTAGGATGAAAACGTCGTCTTGTTTCTTGTGTCCGACTTTTCATTAAAAAAATGGAAGAGTAGAATTAAAGAGACCTTAATAATAGACACAGAACTAGAGACAGACTACCCAAAATCATCTGATCAACCACCTTCTTACTCACAATCCGATTGTTCCTATAAAATAACATCAGATCCACAAGTCACGTGCATGGTATCAACAGGACACGACGATAGCAAAAACAACGGAACGCTAATAACCAGAATAATACGTCAACACTCTTAGCAACGAAAATAATAAGAAGAACAAACACTCTAATAATCCAACTAAATTGGTAAAAAACGGAGCCTATTTAAAAAGCTAAAAAACTGACTTAAATGTTTCTTGACACCAGCAACAATTTTGAAACGAGATATTGGTTGGAAACCTCAGGTTCACGTCTCCCTCTTATCCTTGCAATATCTTATCCGTGCAAAAATTTCACTAAAACAACTTTTAACTCTTCGGTTAATTTTTGAGTTTCCTAAACACAGTCCCCCTTTAAGCACAATTTAACAAGCATAATCTTTAACTTGGAAAAAAGTTGGTTTCTTTCACTTAATTTCGTTATAAAACAAAATATCCTACCTTGACTTGCAGACATTCGTGGCAGCTGAAAGGGATGGAGTGCCCGACTGCCGCCACTAAAAGCGGGTGAAATCCACAGCCTCCATATGTTTAGTCCAAATACTGTCGACGTACTGCAGAAACTATTTACACCGTAAGACGAATACTAGAAGATGCCGCCGAGATGATTTCATTAACCTTTCAAGTATCCTGCTTTAAAAAAACCTTGGTCAGTACTCAGTTAAAATAGCAAACATAAGAAACTTTTAATATGACTAGAATAACTTAAACATAAACTAGGATTTTAAAGAATTTATTCGAAACGGTATACGATTATAACAATAAATGAATCGAGTCCTGAGTTGAATCGATCCCTTATTGATGATGTCGTGTGTGTTATGTTTCACTTTCAACACCTTTTCAGTTTCTTTGGTGTTATCCTTATTTTATGGACTATAGACGTCGTGAAACAGGGTTTCAACCGCAGTAGGACTGAGCTAATATCGATATTTCCTTATGGCCTTAGGAACGAAGCTTCATTATTCAACCGCGATTATTTTCACCCTTTCAATTACATCAACATTATCAATGAGAAAAGTGTAATAAGATGGACAGTGAAGAGATGACGTTAGGTGAAACTTTATAGTACAGGTTGAATGATAACAACTTCTACTATAACTTGGCTGAAAATGTTTAAGCATTTTTCTTATTTGACGTTTGTCACGTGACACTAGAAACACGAAATCGGCTGGAGTCGAAGTTAGCAGTGAGAAAATTGAAAACTCAAGTTAGACGCTTCAAATTGTGGTTTTCTAATTTTAAATGGACAATAGTATGGACTAGCTTATTCCTCAACAAGAAACAGAAGACCACCATAACATGAAAAATCTGGGATACATAATACTAAAACTTGATTTAAAATTCTAGTCAGCAGTAGTATTGGAGAATGACAACGGCCCCAATCGCCTCATCAGACTTCCCACCAACTCCCAATCGGAATCAAAGAGAAGAGAAAAGTAAATACTTCACTGTATGAACTACCGAGACCCTCTAAATTTCTTTAAAGAATGAAAAAGACAATGATAAAGGAAGATTTTGACACTTACTCGGTTACTCCAAGATGGCGACGTCAAGAAAGAGCACTGAAGACAAAACAGAGTAGAGACGAATACACCAACGGTAGTAGACATCACAATTCACAAATGGGTCACCGAATCAGTTATCCGCAAATTAACAAATGTAAATACGTCGAACCACTTGCATCATGTTATCTTTTATGAAGTATCGTGGCTATGCCAATTGTATATTGAACTGCGTAAATAATGATACGAGGTAATCAGTAACCACTAACCAAGTAAGCACAAAACAGAAAGACTCCTGAAAGAAATACTGTCATGTGTAGGAGCGAGTCCAGCGTAAGGTTGCAAAATCTACCACTAGGTGGCATAGAATTCATATATGCCATTCAAACATGATTCAAACAATCCGGGTGTCCCTAAACTGCGAAGGCGAAACGCGAAATGCGAAACGCCTAAAATGCGAAACAGCGGTGCGAAACGGCCTATTTTTAACCTAATCTAACCTAACCAAACCTAACCTAACCTAACCTAACCTAACCTAACCTAACCTAACCTATAACCAAACTTAACCTAACTTAACCTAACCTAACCATTTTGGGACCGTTTCGCACCGCTGTTTCGCATTTTAGGCGTTTCGCATTTCGCGTTTCGCCTTCGCAGTTTAGGAACGCCCAAACAATCCCAATCACGATCAAGTCTCAACTTTCTGCTGTACTTTCTGCCTTGCAGCAAATGCCGAAATGTTTGGCGTAACCAATCAACCTTAAAGTGATGCGACGACAGAATCCTGTTAATTTGTAACATAGTCTGTTGTATTCATGATGGGTTACTGAAATGCTAATTTTAAAGAGCTCCAAAATAGAAGGGAGTAGTTTACAAGAATACCTATGATGTAAGAATACATAGACAAGACTGAATTTTTCACAATTGATTGTTGCGAGGTTGAGAGCCGAGGAAATTTATCATCTCCAAAGTTTCATTGTCGACAGTTTGCGTCATGTCTTGAAAGCGGGTTGAACCAACTTGTGCCTCCAACTGTGCTATCTAAATACAACAACCATATCATTCAATTTTCTTAGGAAACCAACCACATCTTTTCCATTCATGTTCATTTTTGACTAGTTGGATTCTGAGCGGTATTTTACCTGATTGCGAAAGTATGTCGGAAGCGAAAGAGTAAAAACTGGATCCAAAGACCGACGAGTTGAAATGTATCTCTTTAAGTGTTCATTGTCAACTTCTTCTTCACCTTCATCAGCCTGAACATGTCCTGGGGTGTATACCAATCAACTGTATTGGGAAAAAAATAAATATAATAATTTTCAATCAATAAATAAGTAAGTTATGACACCTGCTCGATTTCCTCCCCGGAATCTGTCGGTGGCAAAATGTCATTGATAGTTTCACGTATACGCATAAATAGTTGGCATACTTTGTCCAAAATAATACTAATAAAAATATGGAAAAAGAAGAGTTATGGTATTGTTTCAAATTGGAATTAACAAACAAGAACAAAAAATAAAATCAAGATACAAATGAATTTACTCTGATTGACAAGTCAAAAGTGAAGATGTTGACAACCTTCAGCGACATCTAGCAATGCTCTAAATGACTACGACAATGAAGGTTGAAAAACGAGTATCTCACTATCTCGCAATTGAGATCGATTGAAAATGTAATATCTTTCGTTGCGTATCAGCAAAGAAACTTAACCATAACTAGAATTTCTACAGCATAAACCATAATTTTAAAGTAGCTACTAAAACATCATAAAAATAGAAAACAAAGTTCTAACTCTGCATCTTTCCCATGCTCTCTGGTTTTTAACATAAACATAAATAATTTGTTGAATTCGTACACTAAGATCACTTTCAACTCCAGTTTCCAAAAGGAACTTCAACTCTGTAACTAACTATAAATCGATCCGAAAATAAAATAAATTCAATAACTCTAGGGTTGATTTGTCTTACAGAAAACGTCGTACAGAAAATACCTTTTAAAATGATTTTACATCACTGTGTTTAAGAAAACAGTTGCCTACATATCGGTCAAACTTGAATTTCCCAAAGTTCTGAATAGTTTTCGATTATCAATGTACTATGTAATGGCAACGAAAAATGATGTATTGTTTCAATTGATGATCAAACTAATTATCATCTAAAAAAATCAAAATAGCAACAATGGAAAAACTAAACGTCAAAACTAAATGCGAGCCAATTCACAGGTGTGGCTTAAATCGAAAAAAGATAAACAAACAAGGCAATTCATTCGCAATGTCAAATCTTGCTTTCTTTCAATCAATAACGATGATTTCTATTTCTTGTTTCATTCGTTTGGCCGCCGTAGGTTGATGAATGATGTGTACCTCACCAGCTCTTTGGCCTATCGATGTGGACTCATCAGTTCTTTCTTGACGACGGAGTTCAAACGGGGGGTTTATGTTCACTGTGGCACGTTGTTCCTCTAACAAGCTTTCACGCAATTTTTCTAATCCTTTCACTTCGGTTTTTTTAGCTATCAATTCTTCCAATAAATGGTCATGATGACTCTTTTCTTTTAGGATTTCGCAATGAGAAAATTTTCCATTTTTACAACGGGTCTTAGCTTTCACCCTAAATCCATACAACGGTCCATTTGCATTTAGTTCTCTGCAAAAGCATTGAGAATCTTTGGTGCTAGTTAATTTGAAATACGACATACACTCTGCATCGGAACGAAGAAAAGCTTCCACTTGAGGATGACCGTGTACCACAGCTTTTGGTTGCTTCCAAGAGAATTGAGGCGCTCCCGAAGAATTTAATTTATCTATCCAATGACTGAGGATAGCGACAATACTGTTCAAAGCGGAAGGAGAATCCAACAGAGCTTTTCGTATGTCTTCGCGGCTAGCAAGAATTACAAAGAGATTACTTTCATCTAATGGGAACGAATCGCAAATTTGAAAACGGAAATTATCCCAGCAAATACTATCATTCAGCCATAGCAGACAATTTAGTATCTTGATGGCCCTTTCCACTTCACTCTTGACCACTGGCAAAAAGTTTAGGCTGAAGAATCGTCTACACGCATCACGATACCAAATGTAAATGCGGGGGATTTTGTTTAGCGAGGGATATTCGTTTCTTTCCCACATGAAAAAGAGGTTAACCACGAGATCCATCAACTGAGAGATGGATAGCTTTGCCAATAAAGGTTGAAACACTTTAGCAACGCCACACTGTTCGTCAGCAGAGAAACGGTTCTTTTCGGTCAGTAAGAAAAGTTGGACACATTCGAAGAGCACAGGCATGATGTTCGTTGAGACGCTTGTAGAGTCCAATTTTCGGATAACATCATTAATTCCGTTTGTAATGATGTGGTCACACGTGTTCAAAATCAATGATTTCTTTTTTGCAGTCAGCTTTCCCCAAACGTCACATAGCATCAAGTTTTTGAACAATGTGTGCTTTTCGTGAAGGGGCCAATATCCAGTTATTTCGTTCGCACACACTTGGTCTAGCAACGATCGGATAAGTGATTCATCCTCTGTCTGAATAAAACATTTAATCACATCTAGGATGTCTTCTCTACGGGGCATCACGGTTAAGTTTTCTTCCATTTTAGACGAGAGGACACTGGAGACATGTCGAATGATAACACTGCTGATGAAATGCTGGGCGGTCGTGAATTGTTGGAAAATGTCGATCAAAAAGCGAAAGAACTGATGAACTGACAGTTTGGTAAGTACCAACGAGATCACGGATAAGTGGAATGACTCTATTGAATAGTTCATCCGTTCCATTCGCATAAAAAACACGATAGACGATGAAAAGCTTTTCAGCAGAGTTTCACGACGATAAATGTCAGCATCAGGAATCGCAGGAATTGTATTGCCGCTTTCAATTAAAGTTGAACTGTGATCCACCAGCAAAATCAGATAGTATTTCACGAACGAAGTCAACGCAGACCTAATCGATTCTGAAGACTCGGTCAATTCCCAAAGCTCTGAAGCAGAAATAAGTGTCGCTATTAAATCCATCTTAACAGCATTGAATATACCAGGGATTTCCGGTGGTTCGGGCACTCGGCATATTCTGCTGATGAGAGATTCAAGCCATTTAACGTTTCCGAGCTGAATAAAACACTGCAACAAATCCACGGCAATACACCTGACTGGTGGCACGTAGATTTTGCAATCAGTAGATAAAATTCTGCACATGTCGTGGAACATGAATCCGTAAAGTTTAGTAATTTTAAGAAGGGTCCCATTCTGAGCCACCAAATTCAACACCAAGCGACACTGGACTGATGATCGCAACTAAAGAACGAAAAATAAAAAATGATAAAACAAATAAATAATTTATTTAATTACGACCAAAATGAAATACATACCCTAGAAAAGAATATAACGAAGGATTCCATTCTACTGTGACTGGAGGTACTGGGATTTCTCTCCAGTAAAAGGACCATGCCTAAGTATGTCTGTACACAATAATGTGTAACCTTTGACGCCTGAGTGTAACCTGCTCCATGTCCCATTTTACTGAATGAGGACGAGATACTGTCTCCAACCATATTGGCTCCTTCGACGCAATTGACTTCAAGCAGGTATTCAGCCAATTTGATAATTGGAATTAACTGGGTTGAAATCCGATTAGGAGTTATCAATCTTTCAACCAGCTCAGCCATATCGTGCCAGCCTATAGAAAGAAAAAGAGATGTACACATTCACCGTAAAAATTAAATAAAAAAAATATGAAATCTAACCTGCAATTTGGCACTGAAATTTGGCTATTGCTTGGGCCACTTGCTCACTTTGAATTCCTTCAAACGCCCCTGCTTTTATTTTCTCTAGTTCTTGAGGATGTCCTTCAAAATTCTTGCCAAGTGCCTTCAACAAATCAAGACCTTCATCACGCGCTCGTAGTGCGATACAAAAATTCAGCAATTTTGATGTCAATTCCCCTTTTTGCATTTCAGGTTGACCAGCCCATACCAATTTAGGTTGAGCGCAACAAAAACTGATCAACTGGTGCAAATCCCGAGTTGCCATTTTTCTTTCTTCATTTTGCCAATGTGACGTTGAAACAAGCAAATTTTCCATTCGACTAATCAGGGAAGGTAAACCGTAACGGCAATAAATCCACACCGAAAGGTGTTTTGGCCAGATTACCAATGCACTGTGATGAGTGCACCGTTCCATAGTTGTGCTTCCGGAAGTAGAATCCTTTTCCTGTAAAACTGTACTTGAACTGACACAGGGTCGAAAGGGTCCAACACATTGCTGCTCCCAATCTAGTTTAAGAGTCAAGTTCCTAATGATATCATCAGTGTCTATCCATTGCCCAAATTTTTCTTGATCAACACCTGCTGATGATTCTCCGGCATCGGCAACTTGGGGTTGAGTGATATTTGGTTTCTTTGGTGTAAAATTTACGAGATGTACGTCGAGATATGAGCAAAATTGGAGAAGATAGGCCAATTTTTTATCTTTTCCGCGCAGGAGCTGAAACGTGAGATTCCTTTTTCCATAGTTTTCCTTTAGGTCGAAGAATAAGATCTGTTCTTCTAACGATTTCTCGGAGCACACAATCTCGTTATGGCTTAGGTTTCTTTTCGAAAAATCTAGTACCCACGGATTAAGGGATTGTTTTATCTCCTTAATGGCAGTTAAAAACATTGGGAAATCGGAAGGGACAATGGTCTTGGTATTTGTACACACGAGATCGAAGACAAGCGCCAACTTGCAGCCTTTAGTAACTTTATCCATGGAATGTTTGCACTGACCGTGGAGAAATGATAAATAAAAAGTTCCATCGCTTTTGGAGTCGGTCTTAAACACTTGAGTAATTCCATTTTGTTTTACTTCACAATGCCCACCTTCATGACCTTTTTCAATAGGTATTTGAAGGATCACTGTTCCAATAGTATCTTTCCGTGAAGAAAAAGCAGAAGTTTAATATTGACAAATATTAGAACTTAGGACGACTTATTAATTTAAGACTATTACCGAATGGATTGAAGTCATAGATGTAATGGCCACCTATTTCATATAACATCAACTTTCTAAGTTTTGCTTGAACATTCAGAAGTTCATTGCTGGGCAAACCCATGTGATGAATAATTAGCGATGACAAATCAAGGGTTTCAGATATTAAAGAACAAACTCTAGAACCATTGATTTCCAATGCTTCTTTCAGAGATGGATCATAAGAAATGTTGAGTCCTTGGCCATGATAAGATTTCTCAGAATTATCTTTTAACTTTGAAAAATCCTGAAAAAACATAGTGTCATAAACAAATTTAATAATACTCATATAAATTAACAGCTTAACCTACTTCAAGTGAAATAGGTATTGAAATATTTTCTACAAGGTCTGCAACAGATAAGCCAGTTAAAGGGAAATTGTCCACTGATATTTGCTTCACAAATGCAAAATCTTCCAATGTCACTCCACCCGACTGTGTTACAGCTTTTGCTAAAAGATCTCTGTCTATTATGTTTTCTTGGGTGACGGTGGAAATTTGATTGCTTAAACTTGTGGCTTCTGTTCGTTCTTCCACTCCTGATGCTGCCATGTTTGCATGTATCCGAAAATGTGCTGCACCACCAGGTCACCTCACCTGTACATTTGCAGTAAAAGGAAAATTTTAAAGGTCCAAATCAAATCATGAGCACTATATACTTACTATAAATTTTAAACTAGAATTTATCACTCTATATGGATCCTTTCAAACCCAGGTCTGTTCAGCAGTTGGAATCTCAATGCAAAAGTACTGAATGCTTGCCCGTTGCAATATAGGCATCAATCATATATACCACTTACTGTTTTTCAAATCAGATAGTATTTTAATGGCATAGTTTTTTTGTTTTTTTAACAAAAATCTTTCAAAACATTTCGAATTAATTACAAATCGTCATACTAATGTAAATAGTAAATGTAATGGCGAATAAAAAAAGGCACGAGCACGAGGAGTCGAGGCTGACGAGCCGAGGACAAGCCGGACGTTCCGTATAGGGGTATATATCGATAGGTACCTTTTTGTATCGAGATAGAGGCTGTCAAGTCAGATGTACTACAAGTTACAGGGTCGCCAGCTTGTTTTAGTAGAGTAATTTTTGAATTTTGATTTCTTAAATTATAAATTAAGTTATTAAACCCATATTTCATAAACATTAAATGTATACTAAATAATTGCTATTTTTATTTCCAAATTATAAGACCTCACTCTACACTGCAATGCTTCGATTAGTTATCCGTTCCTTCCTTGAGTTCTACTTGAGTGCTCAAGAGTTAGGGAAGAACGGGTAATTTTTCCTCATTTTCGAATGGAACATTTTTATTTCCCTTAATAATTGTATTTCGGCAAATCAATAGATTGGGTGGTATAATAATATATATTTCAGGGCATGCTGGAGAGTGGAGAATGGGGCTAAGGAAAAGAGATTCATGCTAGTCAAGTTTGCTGTACATTTCTTCAAGCTGTCGCTCAAAGAAAATACGTAGGTCGGGACGTTTAGATTTCAGTACCGGTGTCAATAAACCATTTTGAACTGAAAAGAGTTCTGGATGTAAATAGATATCTTTAACCTGCATCATACAATTTGATTCATTATTTGTCGTCTGCGCAAAAAAAAAAGTAAGTAAATAAAATAATAATAATTTATCACACCTGCTCGAAGGATTTCAAACCGTTCTTTTTCCCCAGTTCAGTGATGTCGTTCAATACAAGCTGCTTGATTTCGGCCACGTTGCAGAGGACGGAAAAACTACCGAAAAACCCACGAATTTCCGCGTACTGCTTGATGAATTCTTCATCGGGCACAATGACTCCAATGACGCACGACTTGATACTGTCACCATGAACGAAGACTTGTGCAACGTACTGACTTTTGATGTAAATACTCTCAATTTTCTCGGGGGCAATATATTCGCCCTGTGACAACTTGAAGATATGTTTCTTGCGATCAATTATTTTTAAGGATCCGTTCTACGGGTTCAAAATAAGTCAATAAGCATTGAATCTCATACAGTCGTTATGTCGCAAACATACATCTAAAAAGGTTCCAATGTCACCCGTGTGAAGCCAACCGTCCTTGTCCAAAGTTTCTTTGGTCTTTTCAGGATCTTTGAAGTAGCCTTTGAAGACGTTGGTTCCTTTGATACAGATTTCTCCGCGGCCACTGGCAGCAAAGTAGTTCATATCAGGTACGTCGACAAGTTTGATGGCGCAACAAGGAATTGGCGTACCAACGTGTTCTGGAGTAAAGTCTCCCTAGAAAAAAGAAAAATATGAATTAAAATCTAATTGAAATTCAAGAAGCGAAATATTACTATTTATAATTCCTTACATTCACGGTGAGAGTGGCGGGGGCAGCACATTCTGTAAGTCCGTAACATTCGAAGATGACACATCCAAGGGCACTTCGCATGAATGTCATTACCGCTCCAGCTAAAGGAGCCGAACCGACCACAATAAGTCTGATACGTCCGCCCATGGCTTCTTGGACTTTTTTCAAAACAAGTTTGTCCCAGATTGTGTTTTTCCCCATGATACCACGTCGAAGATCGTTCTCCTTGGAGCTGAGGGCTGCATTGAAGATGAAGCGCTTCAGTGCCGAGTGCTTTAAGCCACTTTGAACCTTGTCGTAAATGCGGTTGAATATGCGAGGGACGGCGGGTGTAATTGTAGGTTTAAGGGCCATCATGTCATCCATCAAATTACGGACGTCACCCCCGTAGAAACCGATAGCGCCCCCTCCGATGTAAAGAACTAAATGGGAGATACGTTCCAGCATGTGCGCCAATGGAAGGAAAGAAATCATGACGTCCGTGCTGTTGGGTTTATTTTCCCCTTGGTGAAGTAATATGGCACTGGCATCAGCAATCACATTCTCGTGCGTTAACATGACTCCCTTGGGATTTCCTGTCGTTCCTGATGTGTAGCAAACGATGCACAAGTCCTCAGGCTTAGGTGGCTATCGAATCATGTGAAGAAATCGTTAAAAGGGCGAAATTTAACTTGAATGAGTTTCAATTCAAATTCGGGCAACTTACCGTAGGTTTGTGTTTGTGTTGAGCTCCTAGCCTTTCTACATGTTCAAAGCTCAAAATGTTGATGCCTTTTGTCTTGGCTAACTCTATGGTTTCATTAGAGATTGGTTTCATATGAACCATCATTTTGAGACAGGTTGGCACATCATTGAGCAAGGACTTGCATTTTTCATCATTCTCGCAAATAACGAGCGACATTCCAGCTGTAAAATCATTCATATTTTGAAAAAAAATTAGTTTGATCTTTAGACTTTTTAACTAAAATGTATAGTAATACTTTGATAAATAATGAAACGAGAAGCGTCAGGTCCAAGAGTATCATAAAGCGGTACAACGACCATAGAGTTGGTGTAGAGACCATATTCGCTCAATACCCATTCGGGATTGTTTTGACTATAAACACCCACTAGAGTATCGGCTCCGGGCTTAAGACCAAGAGCCACCAGACCGGAACCGAAATTTTGATAACGCAACATGGTTTCTTTATAACTCATCCACTCGTATTCCTTGGTGGTAGCGTTTCTCCATCCCAAACAAGGTCCGTTGTCTATGTCAAGCAAAGATTTAATAACAATCATCTGATTACTAACTGACTCAGATTAATTTATTATACTTGAAATTCGCGCTCCTCGTGGGAATACGTCATACATTGTCTTGGTGTCTTCGTAAAGGTAGCGCAAAAATTTGAATTCATTGCCTTTTTTAGGGGTAAATCTGGAATAGTGGATCATTTCTGGACCCTGCATTGAACAATCGGAGATTAATAATCGCTAGCACTTGTTAAATAAGAGAGAGTTAAGGATAGAGAGTTCGAAATGCTCAGCAGTTTGATAAGAGGAGGAGGGTAAAGTTTGATTATTACAAAAAAATTAAGCAACAAGAGCAGCTACATAAAAGAGAAACCAGAATGTCGATAAATTACCCCCCAAAAGTAGTCTACATGGGACATGACCACAGAAAATTAACAAAATATATTATAGATTAATGAATAAGGGATGCGTGGAATCTTTTCTGTCAATGCATTCAATCGTGCGTATTTATAGAAAGAAACCGGCTGCAGTTTCCCGTTGTTCAATCCCCTGCCCCAAGGTTCAATCAATAATAGAACCTTGGCTTTAAAAAAAAAGAATTCGACACATTTCATCCATGACCGAATCCTTTTTTCTTCATCAGAGGTTTATGAGCTTGGCTACCTTCCTCAACGACCTTGTGCTTTGTCAGGGTCTAATAATTGATTTTTAAAAATGAATTTTCTTGACTATAATACGCGCTTTAGAAGTAGAAGACTATCATTAAGTTGGGGTTAAAACGACCAGAACAATTTCCAAAGGGACTTATTTGCGTCTTGAACAAAAGATCAGACATTTCCGGGTATGGAAAGCGGAAATTCTGTACTTTGAACTTCAGTCACAAAGTCCCTGATGTTTAGGGGCAAAAAAAAAAAATAAAATATTTTTTACTTCGACAATTGTCTGATGTTGGAGATCAAAAGGCGGTTGCGATGGACGTGGTTTCTTGGCCCAGTAATATGTAGAAGCGGCAGCCACTCCAATGCCAGCAATGACCAACATGCCCGCTGCACCGCTGATAAAATCATAATATTGTTGTTCGTCATCCTGATCTGTGAGAAGGAAAAAGAATTGCAAATTTATGTAAAAATATATGGTCTAATTACAATATATTTAAAAATAATTTTAGTATTTAAAATTAATGCATAAAAAGTTCTGCAACTTTCTACATCAAATCGAACGACTAGGGACTAGGGAGCGCAAGGAAATTAAAAAGGAAAACATTTTGAAAAACACCAAGAAATAGACATCAACAAAGAATGCTTTTATTTGGTGGGAGATCAGCTGTCGCATAATTTGACAGAAAGTGGCGTGATTTTTTGTCGAGTTGCACGTGTCAACATTTGAACCAATAGGAATGCAGAAGCACTTTGAATCAATGAAATGCTTGATGAAGCGCGCTTTAATCGTATCACATTTCGAGGGTATCGAAATTTCACAAATCATACTTGTGACCTTGAAGACAAGCCTTAACAAACAACTTTCACTTATTATTTACTACGCCAATTTTTTTTCAAGGCAGCAACAGCGAAATACAACGAATTGATTATCTGGCCATCACAATTTCAGATCTTGGATATGTTTATACCGTGAACAAAATCGTCTGTGGCAGCAGAAAACATTAAGAAGATGTGGTAGCTACCAACAATCAGCACACACACACAGTCACACACACACACTGTGATGTATAGAGTTGAGGTGGAGAATATATCTACGTACGGTCTGCTCGGTCTTTCAGGACTAACTGAAAACGTCAGCAGCACAGCAGCTCCACCACCACGAACACCGAACAGCTAAACATATAGTTATATCGATTTGTTGTTATAGGGGGGGTTTCTGGGGGGAAGGACTGGAGGGATCACGTGATGGCCTGATCCATTTCGACCAATGGGAAGAGAACGGGACTGGTTTAATTCTTAAATTGAATTCAGTTAGATATTTCAATTCCAAATTAATTGGGCGATCAACTGTTTGTTGACTTTTAAATCTTCGAACACAAATTAAATTACAGTGTACCTGAAATGCAACCAATTTCTTTCTGATCGAGATCAATCGACCGCAAGTCCGCAAGTGCAATATGTTATGTAAACAAAAAAATATTGTGTTACATGAAAAATCATTGATACGAAAAACGAAAGTACTAACTAATTAATCAATTAAATAATTTTACAAATTATTACACAAATTAAATAATTTGACAAATAATTTTAGAAAAAAAACAGTGTAAAAGAAATTCAATAAATTACCTTGGATGATAGAGTGCGAGTCGATAGAAAGCATAGTGCAACCTGCAGAGAGAGAACTAACACTAGGTATGCACACTCACATAGTTTCAGCTATTCTTGTAATACGCATTAAATGAAAACTCCTTTCGAACAAGAAATTCTCGTTTGACGAGTCCGCTCAGTCTACGTCTCTATGATCTACTTTGAGTTTCTGTAGTTTCAAAAGTTCCAAACTGCCCCAAACTTTGAATAAACATGTGCCTCCGAGGTATATACCTCAGAGAAGGGCACGTGTTTTCCTTTATTTAGTGTCCTATACGTCGTAACATATTCTTTCGTGAGATTCAAATGCAATTAAATAACCCGGATGGATATCATTGCTTTTTTCTTTTCTTATTACAGCCTACACTTTCACTCGCGAAAAAGACAAAACATTAATGAGTTTTTGCAATCGTTACGTAAATTAATACTTACTCAATCAAAAAAATATTGCTTCAAATTCTGCTGTACTTCTCGCAAAACGTTGACATCGTTTTTCTATCGTCAAGAAACTTGACTATTTTGTTCGGGTAAATGATTTCCAGAATTGAGAGCTTTCCAATTCTTCTTCTTTTTTTGTGCGAGACTGTCGCTAGCTGTACGTCGATACTCATCACAAGTTGACAACTGGGGAATTGGATGGGTAATGATACTTTCCGAACTTTTTCCCCCTGATGATCAAGAAATCGAAGGAAATGTCTTTCTTCATCAACTTTAAGAGACGAGACATGCTCTTATATTCCATTAATTAGTTATCTATTAGTTGACAAGAGAAATGCACCAATATACAAATGGTAAATAATGAACGCAATCATTATGACTTCTTTCTGTATAGACAGACAGATACAATAGATAATTTCAGCTGAAGCTACTCTAAATATTATGCTATTTAAAAATATTTCACTACTAAAACAATCGCCATTTTCTCATCATGAGTATACCAGTAGTTAATATTGTCATGTTTTGTTTTGTGCCAAGCAAAAAGCAGCGATTGCCTATAGAATTCAACTTAGAGCGAGCAAAGTCTACAAACTACTTGTCTCTAAATATGGGACTCACACTAGAGAAAGAAAGTCAGTCAGTATGAGATATAGAATTTGTATAGGAAGGGGGGGGGGGTGGGTGGGCAATCATTAGCCAGATGATAAAATACAACACATGATAATATATAACGCCCTAATTGATAACGCGATATCTAGAGAAAAAAAAAACCAGGGCGATTCAATTTAATTGAATTTGCGGTAAACATACTCTAGCTGAGATTTAAAGAAAGAAAGAAGTTCAGAGCGTTTAGACTTAAGAGTAGGTGTCAGTAAGCCATTTTGTACGGAGAAGGCATCTGGATGCAAGTAGATATCTTTGACCTAAATAAGACACACCAAACCATGTTACTAAATCAGTGGGTTGGCAAAAAAAAAGAAAAATAAGAAAAATAAGAGAAATAAAAGAAAGTCAAACCTGTTCGAAAGATTTCAGACCGCTTTTCTTGCCCAGATCGGTGATGTCGCTCATTATGAGTTGCTTAATTTCAGGCATGTTACAAAGAACGGAATGAGTACCAGGAATTCCCCGTTCTAGCGCGTAACGCTTGACACTTTCCACATCGGGCACGATTATTCCTACGGTGCAAGATTTTAGGCTGTCGCCGTGAACGAAAGCTTGGGCCACATATTGACTTTTGATGTAAATGCTTTCAATCTTCTCGGGGGCAATATATTCGCCCTGGGACAGCTTAAAAATGTTCTTCTTGCGATCGATGATTTTTAGCGTTCCATTCTGCGAGGTCAAAGATGAAACATTACAGTGTTGTAATCGCAGTAAAAGGTCACTTTATACCAACAAACAACATACATCTAAAAAGGTTCCAATGTCACCAGTGTGAAGCCAACCGTCTTTATCTAAGGTCTCCTTGGTCTGATCAGGTTCCTTGTAATAGCCTTTGAAAACGTTGGTGCCTTTGATACAGATTTCTCCGCGGCCACTGGCTGCAAAGTAATTCATATCGGGTACGTCGACCAATTTAATTGCGCAGCATGGGAGTGGTGTACCGACATGCTCTGTAGTATAATCTCCCTAGATAAAGTATGATTATTTTGAAATAATTATTCTCCAAACAGTTCGGAGAACTAAGTTTTGTATCATTTCGCTCATACGTGGACGCTGAGAGTAGTGGGAGCAGCACATTCCGTAAGTCCGTAGCTTTCCAGGATGATGCAGCCTAGAGCACATCGCATGAAAGTCAAAACAGTCCCAGCTAAAGGAGCTGAACCGACAATGATTAATCTGATACGTCCGCCCATGGCATCTTTAACTTTTCTCAAAACAAGTTTATCCCAGATGGTGTTGCTCCTGATGATTCCACGTCTCAGTTCGTTCTCTTTCGAACTGAGGGCTAAATTGAAGAGAAAACGTTTGAGTGCCGAGTTGCCCAAGCCACTTTGAACCTTGTCGTAGATGCGATTGAATAGACGAGGGACGGCCGGGCTAATTGTTGGTTTCAGAGCCATCATGTCATCCAGAAAATTGGCGATATTTCCACTAAAGAAACCAACAGCTCCACCTCCCATGAAGACACCTACATGGGAAATGCGTTCCAGCATGTGCGCCAGCGGAAGGAAGGAAATCATCACGTCCGTATTGTTGGGTTTCTCGTCGCCCAATTGGAGTAGGACAGAACTGGCGTTGGAAACGACGTTTTCGTGTGTCAACATGACTCCTTTTGGACGGCCAGTCGTCCCGGAAGTGTAGCAAATGGTGCACAGGTCTTCGGGTTTAGGAGGCTAGAACAAAACAAAATAACCCCTTGAAGCCCAACATGGTCTTACAATCTTACTTATTTATAATGCAAAAAATACTTACCACAGGACTGTAATTTTTTTCAGCGCCAATTCTCTGGACCAATTCGAAACTGAACAAATTGATGTTTTTACGTTTTGCCAAGTCGATCGTCTCTTTGGAAAGCGGTTTGATGTGAACCAGTTGTTTGAGGCATGCGGGAGGATCATTAAGCAAAGATTTGCATTTTTCGTCATTCTCGCAGATAATTAACGACATTTCGGCTGTCAACGAAACGAAAATTGTTAACAAGACAAACAAAAAGATTTTTGATAAAAAACAGGAATTCTACTTTGATTAATAATGTAGCGACAAGAGTTGGGTCCCAATGTGTCGTAAAGGGGAACACCAACCATGGAAAAGCTGTAGAGACCATATTCACTCAACACCCATTCGGGGCAATTTTGACTATAGATGCCAACTAGAGTCTCGGGACCGGGTCTCAGACCGAGGGCTACTAAACCGGAGCCAAAATGGTGAGCACGCAATAAACTTTCATCGTAGCTCATCCATTGGTACTGCTGGGTTGGATCCTCTCTCCATCCCAAACAGGGACCGTTGTCTATAAATATAAGGAAAGTTCAGGTCAACAGTCGAACGAAAGGAAAACATTGAATTGGATGCTGTAATACTTGAAACTCGAACTCCTCGCCGGAAGCCATCGTACAGGGTCTTGGCTTCCTCGTAGATGTAGCTTATAAATTTTCTTCCATTTTCTTTCTTAGAAAAATGGGAATAATGGACGAATTCTGGACCCTAAATTAAATTACAGGTATTTCATTATCCCGCAGTTAAATTTCGCCATGTTCTCGTCACTCAACCGAGACGTGAACGAGATGTGTTACGACAATATTAAACATCAGCTGTCTAGAATGCAAATTACTAACAAAGATTTCCTGTTCTGGAGAGCTTCTTAATGTGAATATCGCCCGACTTTGTTAAAAAAAAAATAAGAGAAAACTATAATAAACAACTACAACTCTCGGTCTAAAATGCTCCTGAAGGTAATTCTTTCCTATAGAAAGCCTGATCGGGCGCCATGTTATCAATTCGTGTCTTGTTTTTTTTTAAAATAAGAGAATCCAACAAGAGACACACTGTAATTCCAAGAATTTTATTTACCTCGACTAAAGTCTGGTTATCCAACTCGAAGGGCAGATGCACTGACTGGGGTTTATTTATCCAGTTGTACGCAGACGCTGCAGCAACTCCAACACCGGCCACTGCTAAAAGGCCAGCAGCTCCCGTGATAAAATCCAAATATTGTTCCTCATCTGACCCTGTTACAATTGAAATGTCACATTAATTATTAGGTGTATCATCAGAGACAAATGAAAAGAATAGTTTGCTTTCTAGACGAGAGTTTAGATGTTTCTTTTGTTATACTTTAAATCCCAATCAATTTCTTTTTTTAAATGCAATGTAATATTGTAAACTTGTAAAACCAGTAACACATTTGAAAGGCAGCTGACCGGAATCGGACGATGGTCTGATTACTATTGAGCAATGACGGTTAGCACGTACACCAGGAAATCTTTTAGCACATATACAAATGTATGTTATAATTTTGATATTACGTAAAGTTGTTACGTTCGGGAATTATTTGGGGGGATTTAATCGTGATTGGCCAAAACTGTAACAGCTTCAAATGAATTTAAATCATTCACATTTTTTTTAAATAAGAAAAAGAAAACTGAAAAATTATTCTGTCTCCGGTAAATTTCTATATTAGAATGAATGAAAATGTTTTAACTTACTGAAAACTAATTCTGAATCGGCAGAAAACATGGTGTGAACTTCACGGCAACTCTCAATAACATGCAGTGTCACTTATATATCCCGGAAAAGTAAACTATTTGTGGGACTTCACCTGGCTGGAATAGGAAACGTCGAAAAACTTTGCTCACGTAATGGAAGGGGATTCAACGACGAATGGATGAATACTAAAAAGGGGTTTTTGTCGTAGGTTCTTATACTCTCGTACGAGTTTTTTACGGGTTTCATTTGAAACCAGAAATACTAGTTTGACGAGCATATAACAAATAAATTATTTTCTTTCAGCTTTCGTGGTGTTTTGAAACCGCCGCTTTTGTTTTTAAATCAGAGCACAAAATATTCCGTTTTTGTAACACGCGTACTTGATTTCACTAACGATCTACCTTTGAAAATAAAGCAAGCAGCTGGTTTGATGAATGTTTACTCACCTGATTAAGCAGGTAAAAGAAATCTCCTTATTTTGTAAATATACAAGTCTTATTCAAGCTCTTTTTTTTTGTTCAACAAATTTTACCTAGAAAGGTACTGTTTCTTCCTCTGGGCAAGACAATAAGATGGATCGAACTGGCATTAAACATCTTTAGAAATGTCTAGTTTTCAGAAAAAAGGTTACAGTCAACAAAACAAAGCAATAATGACTGAATTTTGTCATTTTCAAAAATAGTAATTAAGCTTGCTTTAAATGTTAAATAGGGGGTAAGAGACTTTGTTTGACAAGTAGCCAAATAAGTAAAACTGTCTCGGCTGTAATTTTTATCTTCGTTTTCGAAATGATGTAATAATTAAAAATCAAGGTGAGTATATATAATATATGAGCATTGTCTGTTTTAGTGTCAATAAACTGGTATCTCAAAAATGAAAATTCAGTTTGCCCGATTCTTGTTTCGTGAGCTTGTTCTGCAACACGTTGGACGGGTGAGATAAAATACGCGAGATATCTTCTAAATTTGAAATCTTTTATCAACAACTTTTTTAAAAAAAGGCAATGACCATCTATAAATATTTGTGGAATAGGATCAAATGAGTGTCCCGTAATGAACTCATTAGTATTCGCATCAAATTGTATATGGAATAGACAAAGCTCTTGTCCTGATTTTCTATTGAACTTCTGAAAACATTTTCTATCGGTCAACTCTTGCTCAATTGTAATTGCGCATATCATACAGGTCTTCTATAGGCAGCCGAAGAAAATTGATTTCTCTTTTCTCTCCACTAAAGACTTTGAAATTATTTAGTACCCGGCGTTTTAACTCACTAAAGGGAATTTAAAAGTGTCTGTGTCACAAGACTAAATATGAATCCTTCTGTCATTGTGAACATTTTTTTTTATCAGTAGGTTTGATCTTTAGTCAAACACATAATAAAGATAACAATGTTTTATCTCATGGACGTTAATGCTCTGTGACTTTTCAATCGTTTAGTTTAGAAAGTATTTCCATCCAGAACGGTAAGTTTAGTCTCTAATAATCTTAATATTGGAATTTCAGTTAAAAATATTGTCGAGATTTTAATTGAATTTGTGATGCGTTAGGACAAAATGCCTATCGATTTGTATTACATGTCTCTGAGCGCTCCATGTCGAGCTGTTTTGCTAACAGCCAAAATGGCGGGAGTTGAAGTTAACTTGAAAACCGTTAACCTTATGGCAGGTGAGCATATGACACCGGAATTCCTCAAGATCAATCCGCAACACACTGTTCCGTGCTTGGATGACTCTGGGTTTGTGTTGACAGAAAGTCGTGCCATTTGCGCATATCTGGCTAACAAGGTAAAGTTAGACAAGTTCGAATTTTTTCTCATGCGAAATCTAACAACAGAATTTTAAAACTTTTTTGGGGGGGAAAAAGTACGGCAAAAACGACAATTTGTATCCAAAAGAGCCAAAAGATCGCGCTCTAGTCGATCAGCGACTCTATTTCGATCTCGGAGTTTTTTACGCTTCATTCGCCGACTACTATGTAAATGATTCGCACTTACACGTTTTCAAGAAATTTATAATGAACATATTTATCTTATTTCTACAAAAGTATCCGGTAATATTCCACGGTAAAACGTCGTTGGAAGCGAGCAAGAAGAAGAAATTGGATGATTCTTTGAATTTCTTCAACATGTTTCTGGCTGATCATGATTACGCAGCTGGAAATCACTTGACAATCGCTGATCTATCGCTGCTTGCGAGCGCTACAAGTATGGAGGTACATACATATAAAAAGAGCTGCGTCCCCGCCTAGTTCAGAATCAAATATTAACGGCATTTATTGAAACACACTTGACAGGCCGTCATTCCGACCATTTTCAACGACTGTCCTAAAATAAAAGAATGGATAGAGCGTTGTAAAAACCAGATTACTGAATATCATGACCTCAATCAGGTAGGTGCAGATATTTTTGGACAAATGGGTCAAAGTGCCTTGGAAAAAATTCAGTAAAATGTACGTAAATCGTGCGGTATTATAAACCGAGTTAATATCACTTCAAAAAACTGTTGACTGAAATGTTGTGTCGTCAAGATAAAAAATTAATACGAAATAAACATTTTCTAAAGTTCTAAGAAATCTGCTGGTCAACGTGAATCGTCGTAGTTCCCGTGCAGTTTTCGCTCTTATTCAAATTTAGTAAGGTTGTACGTGAACATTTTGACTGAGAATCATTCAAATTGTCCCAATTTACCTGAAACGGTGCTATCAGAGTCACGTAAGCAGACTAAGTATATGTATAAACAAAAAGATTTCTTATCACATTTAAAAACAACTCTCAATGCTATTTCGATTCACGTTGATGACGTCTGTTTTGCATTTTTATGCCGTTGCCAAGTGCAATCCATCTTGCCTCGTACGTATACAGTGAGTATCCAAGGTTTTTCGCTAAAATATTTTCAAATAGTTTTGATATTAAAATATTGCGCGATGAACGCCAGCACAAAGATTCCAGGCGGATTATTTATTTATGTCGTTGCCTTTATCTTGAATGGCTTATCCTACAATATAATTAGCTTATTTTACGGGTTACCCTATCTCCTGCCAATAAAAAAAAAACGCTCTTCGTTCCCGCGCTCTTATTCATAGTTGGTAATTGTCTCAATTCTTAAGAAGATATCGTGAAACGGATATAAATAGATGCCGCATAGTGTACTGTAACTGCAATTTAAAAACGAAAATTGAGAAACTGTCACATCACGCTTACACGCTACCGCTGGATGTCGCATACGATTTACGATTCAAGATGCGTAGCTTGTATATTGTATATAGCCGGAGGGCGTCCGTCTATGGTCGTTGAGAGCGTCGTGTGGGCTGTGTAATGCTGACTATTTTGCCAGTCATCGTGACCATGGAATAAGGAAGAAAAGTATACGCATCCAATACATGATTCGGTGCGGCATTTAAAAAAAAGAAACCAACTTTCTAATAACTGAAGATGCATCGATCCCAACCGGTTTATTCTTTCTAAAATATTCTCCATATTAATGAAGCTACGTAGTTAAATTTCATCCTCGTTTTCAAATAATATTATCGGATATTTTAATGAAGTTTACACTGTTAGTCGTGGCGTTTCTGCGTTGAGTTGTGGAGAAATTGCGCATATACCATAACAAAAACAAAAACAAAAAAAACATGTGAAGCCAACCTGAAATCCTCCACAGTCATAACACTGACAGACGTAGCTATAGTCATCAGAAATACCTTATGACTGTCGCATGAAAAAGAGGGTGTAACTGTCCTGTCACGCAAACTTCCCATTGTAAAGATATTCGTTTCTTCTACACACACACAAACACACACCAATTGACGACTGTGTGAGCTTGTTAGCTTTTTCAGTCGGTAGTGCGAAATGTTTGCTGAACAAAGTCGCTATCCATACGTTTTTTACATGCCTATAATTTACACCTGTTATCATTGCGAACGGATTCAGAACGTCGTCTGAAATAAATTTCAAGTTTCTAGAAAAAGAGATTGACAAGAACAACCATACACAATTTTATTTGCTTATAACGGACGTTCGTTAGGCATTTTGGGCGTTTACCCGCTACTTTAATGATAACACGATAATAATGCACAGTTGGATTGTTCCTTGTTTACACCTGGAGATAAAACCAACGCCTAATCAAACTATTGGAAATGATGCTATAACAGGCCTATCTAAATACTGCGAAATATTCCTTAATAGTAAACTTAAAAGATTGAACTCACTTAAACTTAAACAAAATAGTAGTTTTGTACGAGACGGAGATGCTGCACGTGTCTTACATTAATCATACACTCAAGGACGTTGCAGTTCATTTTAGGTACAGTCATTACCAGAAAAGTCTTACGACCATGATTCATCAAAAAACCTTACTTTAACTTTGTATTAGTGTTGTCGGCTAGTATAGGAGGAGCCATTCTAGAAGAAGTAAAATCCCAAGAATTTTTTTATATAAAAAGACCGGGTAAGGCAGCCAGCAGCATCACATTTTCCTGTTCATTTTCCTCTGCACTGGACAAGAAAACAACTGTAAAGAAATAGCAGTGTTGTCAGTTGCTTCATTCTTAAATCTCATTCATCCGCAGAATAAATTAAAAAATGTAAGTAAATTTGATTTAGGTTTTTATCTGTAAACGATTGAACACGGCGATATTTATGAGTAGCGGAATATTTTATTAATTAATAGTGTTGACTTTGAGTTTAAAAACCCCTTCATATTTTGGAAGCTGACTAGCTGACTCTTTGTGTCATGAAAGCTATTTGGACGTTGAATTGTTACGTTGCTCGGACGTCAACATCACAGTCAATTTTTTAAAATTTATTTTAGATATCAAAAATGCCGATCGACTTGTATTACATGGATGTTAGTGCCCCGTGCCGTGCAGTCATGATGACAGCCAAAATTCTAGGCGTTGAGCTCAACATGAAGATGACCAATTTGATGGCTGGCGAGCACATGAAACCGGAATTTTTGGCCATCAACCCGCAGCACAATGTACCGACAATTGACGACGATGGATTCTACTTGAACGAAAGCAAAGCAATTTGCGGTTATCTCGTTAACAAATACGGAAAGGACGACACACTCTACCCAAAAGATCCCAAAGTTCGTGCCTTGGTCGACCAACGTCTTTACTTCGACATGGGAGTCTTGTATCAACGTTTCGGCCTAGTCTACGTAATTTAAATCTTTTCTCTTTTAAATATTTGATGAATTTTTATTTGATCTTTTAAAAATTATTGTATGTTGTAGTACCCAATCATAATGCATGGCGCTAAAAAGCTGAGTGAGACAGCCTTGAAAGATTTGGCTGTCGCAATTGATTTTCTGGAAACTTTCCTTACTAAGACAAAGTACGCGGCAGCTGATCACTTAACTGTTGCTGATATTGCCCTGGTTTCATCGATTGCCACTATCGAGGTATTAACGGGAAAGATTGAATTTATGGTTCATAATTCAGATTTTTGATCCAATTATTTTGTTTTTGATTTATGTAGGCGGTAGATAAGACTCATCTTGACAACCATCCGAAGATTCAGAAATGGCTCGAGACGTGCAAAGCTGAAATTCCGGACTACCAAGAATTGAATCAAAAAGGTGCTGACGGTTTCGGGCAATGGGCTCAAGGAGCTTTGGCCAAGTTAGAGTCGGCATAAATTTGTCTTTAACATATTTTTCCCATAATTCCATTTCATTTTGAGAAATTCGAGAAAAGATGTAAATCTTTCGCATAATATTTCAAATATTCAAAACATTCTTTAAAATACAATTTATTTGATACCGCATTTATTTTTCAACTATTAACAATTATTGAGTAAAAGAGTTTGAGAAAACTATATAGTCCGTAAAGGGACATGGGGATGTTTCCGGCTATTATTTAAGAAAGTTCTACGATTCCATTTAACCCCTTGACGTACAAATAATAATTTTTTTTTTTCAAATTTTAATAATAGAACCAATTTTCGGAATGCCATGAGTTAAAGTTTAACATTTTTAAAATTACAGTGATTTTCCCTTCCAATTATATGAAGTTGACAGTGTTAGCGGTTATTGAGCGTGAAACAGAGTAGCCCTTATCCCTATATTCTGAAAGTCCTCAATTGGCAACCGCTACACAAAGTGAAAGCGAATAAAACTGAATTCGAATAATTCAACATTCTTCCGACCGCGCCCATTGTCAACGAAAATTTAAAAAAAAAAAAACAAAATAGGAAAATTTCGTCTTCCACCGGAACACATTCCACCATTGCTGGGAAAATCCGGAGAAACTCGAAAAGGTTTGACTGCTGGCCACGCCTTTCTGCTGTGAAATTGTGATTCGATTTTCGCACGCATCTCATACATTTTTTTAATTTGAAGGTTTTTCCATTCCATCAAGTTTGATTATTTATTTGTGAATTTGCAATCCAAGTTATTTTACCATTTATTCAATTGCATTTCAAAAGAGAAGGTCAATTTCGTTGAGGACAATGTAGTTTATTAAGACTTTTTCTATATTCTATTTTAGGAACTAAGATAGCTTGCAGCGTTAACAGCTATGTAGAGATCATTTAAATATTGCCGACATCAAAACGGGAAGCGGCCACTAAACGTAATAGGAATGGAGTGTGTCCTACAACGTTGATTGAATGGAATTCCAATTGTCCGTTCAAGCTGTGATGTATACAGCAGCTAGCGCTAAATGGGAAAAAGAAAAGCCGTTCACGTTTGGCTATAGAGCATGAAAATAAAATGCCCGTACGATGATAGCAGTAGTAACAACAGAAATGAAAGAGAGAAAAAAAAAATAAACTGCCACATCCCTGTAGTTTTCTTGCATGGTAATTTCCTAGTTTGGTTAAAAATAAAATAAAAACCTAGTAGCTTTTCTCTTTTTTGTTGCTTGTCTAGTGGATAGTTTTGATTGCGCGGTATATCCTGTATTTTTTTGAGTTCCCCCGGCACCACCAAATTGGTGTTCATTCGAGAAAGAAAGCGTAGGGGTAGTATTATAACGTCATTATTTTAATTCTTGATATCCAGTTGCTATGTAGCAAGTAAGGGAACTAGAGACCATGAATGATGACACAATTCGTCCAGCTACAAGTCAGACAGAGTGACTCCGCGGTGAGCTGTTGCCAATTGAGGTGGTTTTCTTTTCATCTGCTCAGTTAAAATTGATCAATCAACCAAAAAATACTATTAGGGGCGAGATTGTGTGTCTACTAGACCTGAAATCCTATATGCCAGACATACCGGGTGTGTCATCCACCATATTGATTATTCGCGGTTCTAATGCGGTTATGACTCTTCATCAAATATGAGATATTTGTTAATTGAGAATTTTCCAATTTCCTACAAAAGTGTAAATGTAAATCTCAGAAATTTGTAGTGGCAACAAATCAGTCTACAAAATGTTACATCTATTCAAATACATTTGAATAAAAAAGATGTGCAATACAATTGAATGTGTACGTTTAGAGTGGAAAAGGGAAAAAATCACTTTAATGACAATTTCCTCGCGCGTGACGAACTCTTTTTGAATGACGGGAAGTTTGGTGATTTTAAAGTTTTTTTTTCACGATTCTTCATCATCTTTTTTTTTCAATTTTTTCAAGTTATCACGCTATATACACGACGTGAAAGCTTTCGTGAGCCAGTGAAAAACACAAGCGGCATCGCATTTACTTGTGGAAAAAAGAGAGAAATTCTTCACGATTGACAGACGCTGAAAATTCTTTTGCCAAGTGTTTTTTCTTTC
Source organism: Daphnia galeata (assembly GCA_030770115.1). Lineage (NCBI taxonomy): Eukaryota > Metazoa > Arthropoda > Branchiopoda > Diplostraca > Daphniidae > Daphnia > Daphnia galeata. The sequence continues at coordinate 11,674,389 of CM061118.1, forward strand.
TTTCCTCACGACTTTTTTTTTTCTCTCCCCATTTCCGCTTGGCATATGGCCCTACTTCCCTGTTTTCGTGTCTGTAATTGTCACTCGATTCACGATGAATAATGGACGAAACTGCTAGAATGTGTCATTAACTTGCTATATAACAAAGGGAAAGTAACACAAAACCCATACGGATGAATGATATACCGCGTCAAGTGACTGCAAGTATAAGGACTGCCTCAGCGACGCGGCGCCAGCATGTACTTTGCATTGTCGAATAGTGTACTACTATATAGCGGTTGATCACGGTACTAGCTGCCTTACCCACACTCCCGGCTGGATGATATAAAAAGCCGGCAACGGCTAGCTTTCTCCATTGCAATTCAATCTTGAGTCGTGTCAACTTGTTTCGTTATTCCCAGCTACATTCTATTTCGTTAAGTAAGTTACGACCGTCTTCATTCTATCAAAGTGTCTCCAATGTCGTTGACAATGTAAATTCTAAAATATCGATCCCTGTTGAGTAAAATCTTACAAATTTCAATGCAATTGCCACTATGTATATAAAATGTTCACCTTGGGGGCAAATATTCAATGACTCGTAAATATTTGTCCATGTCCGTTCGTTGCTCTCACCTACTACGCGTTTTTTTTCAATGTCCTTAAAATATCCTTGAAAAGTAATTGTTGTCTGGGTTTTTGGCACGTGTAGATCGTTCCAACATGCCGATCGACCTGTACTACATGGAGGCCAGCGCCCCTTGCCGGTCAGTCATGATGACGGCCAAAATGGTTGGCGTTGAAGTGAACTTGAAGAAAACCGATTTGATGGCCGGTGACAACATGAAGCCCGAATACATCAAAATGAATCCGCAACACAACATCCCAACTATCGACGACGATGGCTTCTACTTGAACGAAAGCAGGGCCATCTGCGCTTATCTGGTCAACCAACACGGAAAGGACGATACACTCTACCCAAAAGATCCAAAAGTTCGTGCCTTGGTCGACCAACGCCTTTATTTCGACATGGGAGTCTTGTACCAACGTTTCGGCCTAGTCTACGTAATTTAAATCTTACCTGATTTGTGATTGGTATTCTGATGATTGAAATTGTTGAATTGCAGTATCCCATCATGTTCAAAGGAGCCACCAAGATTGACGAAAGCGCCGTGACTGAATTGCATGGTGCTCTCGATTTCCTAGAGACTTTTTTGACCCAAAACAAATATGCTGCATGCGATCACTTGACAATCGCTGACATTGCTTTGGTGTCTTCGGCTTCTACTATTGTGGTAAGGAAATCAGTTAATCAATTTAAATTTGAATTGCAATTTATAATTGGAATTTTTCAAATCTTACCTTTGTACAGGCTACCAACAAGACGATTTTCGACAAATATCCCAAGATTCAGAGCTGGTTGGAAGCCTGCAAGTCAGAGATCACTGATTACGAAGAAACTAATAACCGTGGTGCTGAAGCTTTTGGACAATGGGCCGGAGCTGCTCTTTCTAAATTGGAATCTGCATAAATTGAATCGTTTTCATGAAGGATACTGCCTACTATTGAATGTTAATTTTGGGAACAAATTTATAATACAAAACATTATCAGCATTTCATACTTACCATAAAGAAAAAAATTTGAAATTAACTTACCTGAATAAGAACTTTTGAAATTCAAGATCAGAATACTTACCTAATATTAAAATTATTAAGGAATATAAGACAAGTGAACAAAATTTGAATCAATTTACACTGCATTCTTACTCTCATTTAGCGATACCCGAGCAAGGACAAAAACACGGGAAGTTCATCTAGATAGTGATGTTTCTTGTTAATTCAATTAAGCTGTACTCCCCAACATGAAGTTAAGCCATTTACTTAAATCTTTACATTTTATTTTTTTCAAATGGCTGCAATGACACTCATTTCCCAGTCCCTTATTTTTTGTTTTCCTTCTTCCAACCAGTGAATATACACTGTCCAATAAAATGCGTAAATATTTCATACTGACCCAAATTAATCGAAAGACGGCTATGTTTGAGAGATGATAATAGATTATTTTTTTGAAACAAACAGAATAGTCCAATTCCGAGTGACAAGAAAGGGGACAAAATTGTTAGTAGTCAATAATAATAGATGTAATACACGGGAATGTAGTTGCTCTATAAATTACCATCAGGCACTCGCATACACTCCCACGCGCCAATGAAAATAATAAATGACTACTGATGATGTAAATTATAAGGGAAACAATGTACACCCAAAATACGCGCTTCATTTGAAGGGGAAACAATTTTAATTTCCGATAGTATTCTCTCCTTTTTTTTTTTTTTTCGTTCTCTCTGCTCAAGATAAACCACCCTTTACTATCACAAAAAACTCTGCTTTTTTTCTTTTAAATACAAGGGTACGGATGATCGACAGTTTGAAGAAGGGGGAATTGGGTCCAGTAACTCGGCAGCGACACGAAATCGGATTGCTCAAACAAGTTCGTTTCTAATTTTTTCAGATTTGATATTTTGAGCAAAAAAAGGAAAAAGAAAAAAAAAGAAAACTAAACTAGCCCAACAAAAAAAGGGAGATAAATTCACAGAGTATTAACTACTCCATGAGATGTCTCCAAACATCAACAAAATACTCACAAACATGCAAAAAGTGCGACGGTCGAGTTATTTTTTTATCATCCTTAATCTGCACAATCGCTTGTCTCAATTTGACCATTTCCCTACGATCAAAATCGTTTTCCATTTTAGGATAAATGTCGGGAGAGACAAGACAATATAAAGAGAGGAAGTTCCTTTGTGTTGTATAGAAGATAAGAGAAATTCTATGACGGCCTGAGGAAGATAGGAGTAATTTGAAGAAATAAGCTTATATAGAGGATGAGAAAAATTATTGGCAGACTATGATACAAAAACAATCCATAGATGGCAAAGCGTCCAAATTGGATAACGAGATTACTGATAAAGAGCATGGAAGTAAAGCGATAAAAGTTTTTGTTTAGTCCAATTTCATATACATGTCCTCGAGTTGAGGTTTGAAGTAAGTACGGAGTTCTGGACGCTTAGACTTGAGGGTAGGCGTCAACAAACCATTCTGTACTGAGAAGGCATCTGGGTGTAAGTAGATATCTTTGACCTAAAGAAGATGAAACATTTGCAATTAGACAACAGTCGTGACACAGATAAAATCAAGATCAATTGTACCTGTTCGAAGGATTTCAACCCGCCTTTCTTGCCCAGATCTGTGATGTCGTTCATTATAAGCTGTTTGATTTCAGGCATATTGCAGAGGACCGAAAGTGTTCCGGGAATACCTCGCTCTTCTGCGTAGAATTTGACGTTTTCAACATCGGGCACGATGACTGCCACCGTGCACGACTTGAGGCTTTCACCGTGAACAAAGACTTGTGCGACATATTGGCTCTTGATGTAAATGTTTTCAATCTTCTCGGGGGCAATATATTCGCCCTGGGACAGTTTAAAGATGTTCTTCTTGCGATCGCAAATCTTTAGCGTTCCGTTCTGTAGAAAAAATAGATAATACGATCAGGATAACTGGACAAGAGAATTTAGTTTTAATATAAGAAAACTTACAGCTAAAAAGGTGCCGATGTCACCAGTGTGAAGCCAGCCATCTTCATCTAAAGCTTCTTTGGTTTTTTCGGGTTCTTTAAAGTAACCTTTGAAGACATTGGTTCCCTTGATGCAGATTTCACCGTGGCCACTGGCAGCGTAGTAGTTCATATCGGGTACGTCGACAAGTTTGATGGCGCAACAAGGAATTGGGGGTCCAACGTGTTCTGGTGTAGAATCTCCCTATAAATCAACATATAAATCAAAATATTTGTTTGATGTGAACTTTCGGTTCATTCTTCTATACCTGAACTGTAAGGGTCGTCGGAGCGACACACTCGGTCTGTCCGTAACCTTCTACAATGACGCAGCCTAGGGCACAACGCATGAAAGTCAAAACAGAGCCAGCCAAGGGAGCTGAGCCAACAACCAAAAGACGGATGCGTCCACCCATGCTGTCTTGAACTTTTCCCAAAACGAGTTTATCCCAGATGGTGTTGTTCCGGATGATTCCACGTCTCAGTTCATTCTCCTTGGAGCTGAGCGCTGCATTGAAGAGGAAGCGTTTGAGTGACGAGCTGTTCAAACCGCTTTGAACCTTGTCGAAAATGCGGTTGAGCAGGCGAGGGACGGCTGGCGTGATGGTGGGTCTCAGTGCTTTCATGTCGTCCATCAAATTACGGACGTCACCGCCAAAGAAGCCAATGGCGCCTCCTTGCATGTAAACCGCTATTTGGCAAATGCGTTCCAACATGTGTGCCAACGGCAAAAAGGACATCATCACGTCCGAGCAGTTGGGTTTCTGGTCACCCAATTGGAGTAGCGTGGCGCTGACGTCAGCCACAACATTCTCATGGGTCAGCATGACTCCCTTGGGGTTGCCCGTCGTTCCCGATGTGTAGCAAATGGTGCACAAGTCCTCAGGTCTAGGGGGCTGTCAGATCATTCAAAATAAAAACAACAAAAAAACAACTCGTTAAAGCGTGAAGTTCCTCCCTAATATAACTGACATTCGCTAATGTAAACACGACATACCACAGGCCCGTGTTTCTTTTCCGCTCCAAGGTTCTCTACATATTCAAAGCTCAATGTGTTGATGCCTTTACGCTTGGCCAATTCGATCGTCTCTTTCGAGATTGGTTTGATGTGGACCAGCTGTTTCAGACACGAGGGCGCATTGTTGAGCAAAGACTTGCATTTATCTTCATTGTCGCAGATAACCAGCGACATCTCGGCTACATAAATCAAACCAATAAATGGAGAGTTTAGCGGTTGTTTGTTTTTATAATATTGATTTAAAGAAAACAAACAGATAGAACCATCATCACAAGCGTATTTATACCTTGATTAATGATGTAGTTGCATGCCTCTGGACCCAGCGTGTCGTAAAGCGGCACGATGACCATGGAGAAGCTGTAAAGGGCATATTCGCTGAGTACCCATTCGGGACTATTCTGACCGTAGACGCCCACCAGTGTGTCGGGTGTGGGCTTGAGGCCAAGAGCCACTAGGCCGGAGCCTAAATTCTGAGCGCGCAACAGAGTTTCTTCATAGCGCATCCATTGGTACTGTTTGGTCGGATCCTCTCTCCATCCCAAACAAGGTCCGTTGTCTATATCGGGACAGGTTAACGGGTTAGCTTGACAAATACTTGGTTGTCTATTTGGAAATGTGAAAATACTTGAGACACGCGCTCCGCGCCGGAAGACGTCATACAGGGTCCGGGTGTCTTCGTAGAGATAACGCATGAATTTCATTTCTTTGCCGTCTTTGGCGAAACGGGAGTAGTGAATGAGTTCTGGTCCCTAAAGGAATAGAAAGAATGAAAACATTCCATTAAAAATCGATTTTCAATAACATTCCAAAACGAAATTTAAAAAAAACAAACAAAACAAACAAACAGAACTAGAACTAGACCACCTGTGAGACCGATAGATCCCTATATGTAACTTAATGGGGAGCTGGTAATTTTAGAACCAGTTGGTCGTAGTGATCTTACCCGGATTACATCCGACTGAACGGCTAGATCCAGCGGTGGACGGAAAGGTTTGGGGAAAAAAAGATCTTTAAAGCTTCCAGACATTTTTCTTCTTCTCGTCAAATACTATATCGCACGAAAATTGACCAACAACACAAAGGCCACCACCCAACGTCCCAGAAGAAAAGGCAACCGTTGGCTAACTGATCGGAATAGGTCACGCACTTGATGTGTCCACAGCCAGATTGGGAGGATGTCTCTATGTTCCGATGGAATTGGAGCGACTGAGCCCTGGCACCGACCAAGTTGGCAACGTATTCTAGAAAACGTCTGTACACTACCAGTTAGTTCGTCCCTACGACTATGCAAAAATATATGATCTCGGAGGTGGCGGTTCTTGCTTGACTTCAAGAGTCCGCTCGCTCTTCACTGCTGTGCTCACTCTCATTTTTATTTTTGAAAATGGCTGGGGAGACGACTTTGCCACTCTGCTACCATAACGTCGTTTCAAGGGAAAAACTAAGAATCCCTTCCACGTTCTTGATGTAGCCCAGCAGGGCATAATGCGGCTTGATTAAGAAAACTAATTATAACTTCCGTTTCTCTTTTTGTTTGCCATCCCTTCAGAACTGTTGGCTTTTAACACGTCCTTGACAAAACAAACAACAGCTATGACATGACCCGGATTTTATGGAGATCCATCAAAGATGGCCACATCTATTTCTATTCTTTACTACTATTTCGGACTTGCCAATATTGTTCTGCCAACGGTCATAGTTAAAACAAAATTATCGCCACGTAACTAGGACGATCCTCCTCAAAACGCCAATTGGACAAATAGAGGAGGTTCCTCTTAAATTATGGACACGTGAGAATGATGAAGTGGACAGCGATCCTACGCTACTCTTCAAAGGACGTGCGCCCGCCCTCGACGGTAAGAAAGAGATAACGTTTTCATGAAGTGGAACTTATTTCCCGCCCCTGTCTTCTTAAAAAAGCTTTTACAAATGCTTCTGCTAGAAACTTCTCTTTCCATCTCTCTCCAGATGGTCGAAACTCTGAATTTAGATCGGCGAGAGGGAAGCAAAGGAATGCGCAGCGCCATGAGTTTGGCATTCGTTCAGGTCACGTGAAATGACACGATGGTAGAAGAGATAATAAATGTTTTCTTTAAAAAAAAATTTATCTTAATACCTCGACAATCGTTTGATTGTCCAAATCGAATGGAGGTGTTGTTGGGATAGGCCGGTTGGCCAAGTAGTAAGCCGAGGCGGCTGCCACACCGACTCCAGCCATTGCCAGCATACCTGCAGCACCGCTGACATAATGCAAATATTGCTCGACATCTGGGCCTGTGTGTTTTAGAGATAAAAATGTAAACATTAGCAATTGATTCCGATTAGTTACGGCTACAAGGAGGATGGGCTCCTCTTTTTTTGGCACATTTTATCGATTTTTTTGGCGAATTTCTCATGCCATCTAGCGTCAACAATGAGAAACCAGTTGGAACATTCTAGAACAAAAAAACCTAGGGCAACCAGACAAAAACGGTCGAATCGAGCAACAAAACATCCCTTGCGGCCAAGATAACAATTATGAATTCGAGACTGGGCTCAACGTACGATGGAGACCCCTTTTATCCTTCTCTTAATATAAGCAAGTCCCAGGTGTGTGTATACCTTAACAGGTAAAAAAAAAAAACAGAATTGACTGCGCAGGTATCTCGCCATGAGAAAGTTCGTATAACCTTGAGCTCCTTGGGTTCTCTGCTGTTTGGTAAGTCTGTGGGGACGAGAGGGAGGGGACATGGCTCGGGAATCACGTGATGGTCTGATCAGAATTTCAACCAATGGTGAATGGCCGGAAACTCCAAGCCTCGGTCCACATGTTAACGCCCGTTGTCCTACGTCACTATTCTCACAACTCCTATGCGGCTGTGGCGGCTCTTTTCTACCCCCCAAAGTCCCGCTAGGAGTTTTGGACCGGTGCCATAATACCAACGACCCGGCAGAAAACCCAGGATTATTTCGTGTTCATTGATTTTTTTTTCTCTCTTCTCTTATGAGATCGCCCTGTGCTATGAGTACACGAGTACCGGGCGACGTGCACTGGTATTCCTCGGTGGTGCATGTCAACTTTTCCTGACTTGTCATCAGTTCTGTGATAATGAAAATAGAAAACGCCTTCCATCGTACGACAATTAAAATGGCGAGAAAGCGAATTTCTACTATTTTACGATAATTTTGTCCTTGAGAAACTCTTTTTTTTTTTAACTTTAGAAAAAAAAAGAAACGGGGATTTCTGCTGTGTCTATGCAAATCGCTATTACATTGGAAGAATTCCTTAAAATGCAAAATGCCTATTGAACTCGACCCACTTGGCATTGTTCCACGTTTAAAAATCCTAACCTCTTTTGACATTAGCGAAACATTAACGAATCCATTCTATTGATTTTATAGGTTTCCCTCCCTAAGAAAGTTATCAACAAGTTTTTTTTTGTTTTTCTACTACAAAACAAACAGCATAGTATGCACAAAAGTTAAACACAGATAAGACAATTATGAATCGAATATTTTTCACACTTGTACAACACTTGTCCAAGTTCAATGGCTTACCGTGAACGAACTCTGAGCCGGCGAAAAACATGGTGGAAAACGTTCTTTTTTTTTTTTTTGAAGAAAAAACTCCCACTTAAAATAATTCGTATTCAAACCAAAAAAAAAATAACTCGTACTAATAAATTCGAGAATAATACTCGAAATGTCAAAGAGAAACTTCACTGTGGCAAAAAAAAAACCCAAAATGGTTATGGAATGACAGACGCGAAAGAATTTGGTGAACAGAGAGAGACGGAATGATTTTCAACTGCAACCGTCAACGTGGAGCACTGGAAACTCTTTAACGCAGTAGAAAAGGCGGCACATGAATCCTATCCCTCAACACACTCGGCCAGCAGTTTTATATTTTCTCTCTACTACTAAAGTTGCTCGGCGAGCAGCAAAGCAACGATCGATAGAGTGAGTATCCCAACCTTGAGAAGAGGTTGGGAAGTCGCCCCATGGATGCGCCAGGCGTTTTCAAATCCTATTGGTCGAAACCCTCTGTCACGCCACCACGTGACTAGTCGGCAACCAATAGCCGAATTTCTTTGTGTGCCACGACCATTACCTACGTTGAGAGAGTATTTCGCTTTTCTCCGATTTTGTTTACGCGTTTTTTTTATTTATTGGGACCTTGCTTGCAATATTATGAAACGGGATACGTATGTCTACGGAACTGTCAGAAATTGAAATTTGGCGGACTTTTTATGGCAACTTGCCATGCAGCACTGTTAGCTCATTTGGACTTGTAAATTTGGTTGTAGAGGAGACATATATATATATTTCTAGTCCAACAGGAACAAGAGACCTGCTGGGGCGGTATTACAATTGTATATGTGTACAGAAATAGACTTCTAAATCACGTGGCACTGGATAGGTTCAAGACGTCAGTAGGGAGGTAACCGTTGAACGCCATGGTTTACGTCATCGGCCCCTACGAACTCAGAACTCAGCAGCAATTGAAATTCAATCATCGAATCGAAAACCTGTATTCATTCACTCATGGTGATTTGAAACGACAAAGTCAGAGGGGGGAAAAGATTTTGTTTTTTAAATCTGTGGGGTTCTAAAAGTAGGCTAAATATAATTATTTCAATTTTTAAAAAAAAAAGAAAGAAACAACTTAATAACGCAATCAAGTGAATTTACAACCACAACGGTGGTGCACGAGAGATAGCAGGAAAAAGTCCCGCGTGTCAGCTGTTCACGTGGTTTTTTCAAAAAGAAAAGAAGACACACAAACCAACAAGCCAACAAATTATTAAGAAAACATGAACTGCGTAGGACAGGGGCTTCACTACGTGTCAAAATTCTCCTGTCCATAAAAAAAAAATCCTTGATATAATAATGTACGCAATTTATAATATGGACACGTGGACAAGTGCCTTGAGAACTAGGAAACGGATCATGCCCGGAATTATTTTCACCACATCAACAAGTTTCAGGTCAGGAACACAAGACAAAGTGTTTATAAAATAAAACCACAATGAAAATGTATGAATGAATATATTATTATTATTATTATTATTATTATTTGGTTTTACCTTTGATTTTCTGTAAAGCGATAACAGGTCCAAATTTTTGTAAAGCGACAACCGGTCCAGCGGCGGCGGCAGATGCTGCGGAGAGTATCATCATTGATCAAAATTGACGTGCAAATGGATGAATCGCTAAGATATATTCGGTAGATAATAGAAAAAGTAACTGGCTTTGCAGCTACTACAACGTTCGAGCGTTCCGAACAGCCGGATGGGATTGTGAGGTCTGCGACAGTGTTGGGATGAGCTTTTACACCTTCTGACTGGAGCGAAGACGGTCTCTGTTTCGATGATTGCCAAGAAATGTGTTGTGTCTTTTTTGTAGTAAGTTTACAACTCTTATTTTTTTCTTTTTTCTCGTACGTGTGTGTATACATGGGATGATTTTAACTTTGCCGTTTGGCTCGGATCGCATAGAGACGCACAGCGCGTACACGTGTTTCAAGGCCGGTGTAAACATAACCGGCCCACCAAAAAAAAAATTTGACCGATTTTTATTTTAAAAGAAGCATTGCACGCCGGATCAAAAAGGTTCTATCGGATGAGATCGGACCAGATGGTTCGATTAAATAGTCAAGTCTACCTGAATAGGTAAAAATCTATTTAAAATGGATCAATATTACGGCTATTTCTGGTTTGTTGTGCTGACAACTACAGGGGGCAGGATGATGTTCTTAAATAGCCTTGAAACTTAGTTGATTTCAAAAATAATTAACTTTCGACATTTTAAAAACTAAGGTTATTAATAGCTAAAAATATTGGCATACTTTGAATTTAGGTCTAAAACTTGTGTGCCAAATTGGCCACCATTCAAGTTCGTCGTTGCGTTTTTTCCGTTGACGTAAGCAAGTTGTACCTGGAATTATTGCAATAGTAATGAAGGCTTAGCAATGATCTCTTATCAAACGGACGTCGCCCCACATCACAAGTGTCGACATTTTTCTGCCATAAAATCGGTGACTACACTTCCTTTATAAAAATGATTTCTTATCGTGCGAGGCCACAGTGGCCGTGGTTTGTTTACATACAGCAATAAATATTGTCGTGAGTAAAATGATTACGACGACAATAGTGGTGTGTAGTGTAGACCTAGTAGATTATTAATTTTCGGATCGACCCTGACCCACAAGACATCCGCCCCTATGTGCTACTCATTTTGCCGGATTGAGGGAGGTGGATTTCAACTTTGTTCAGACTCACTGTGAAAATCCGGAAGGGGGCGAGTCAAGGGCGCGGAATACGAGATGGAAACCCAAAGTGCAAAATCTGTAAACAAGAAAAGGATACTTGGGGAAAAAAGGAGTTCAGAGTCCAATGAGTCCATCTGTTACAAAAACAAGTTGTCCATTAAAATGAAGAAAGTGTGCGCAGCGATATATACCCAGATTTAAATTAATGCTATCGAGTTTATTTATTTATTTGTTTACCGTCCGATCGGATTCCGTTGGAGAGCCAACAAGTGGACTGTTGGTCAGATTTCTAGTTTAGCTTAGACATCAGGCCACTATCACGCCATATAAGCAATATTCTGCTGCGTCATGTGAACTTTGGCGTCGCCACTCCGTTACGTGGTTATTGAGTTGCAGTTGCTGAAAGAGAGCCAAAAGATAAAAAGAAATCATAAGAGAATTGCAACAAAAACTGTAATTCTGTGTATGAAAAATACAATTGCAGTTAAAAATTGCCATGCACCATAGAACCAGAAAACAATATTACCTTTCACTGTATACAGTTCCCGTAAGACGTGATTATATAAATCAAATCGACAACAGCAGGCAGTAGTGGCAATAACCTTTACTTCTTTTTCGTGTTGTTTCGTCTTATGGCGGAAAGAAACCATGACAAAACTTGAAAAACTGGAATTTTTTGGATAGAGGAAAAGGCATACGAATAGGTTTAGATACTTGTATGCAAAATTAGTCAAATTATAACGAACCGCTCAATACGGCCAATAGAATAGCTGACGAAATAGTTAACGATTTTTAGGAGTAAAAATCTTTTTTTAAAAGGGATCTCTTGGATTGTGATGTTCATCACGTTGATGATACACTACGAGACTTTTGAGACAGTCCTTGAGCAGTTTCTGCAGACTTCTCATCCAACATCCATTTTCAACCATTCGTTTTGTAATTGAAAAAGAAAACAAAAGAAAAATTGACTTGTTTTAAAAACTGGAACTTTAAGGAAAGAATTTATGATGACAAATGCATTTGGGAAAAAGGAATTACAAGACGATTTGTTTTTTTTATAACTATTAAGTATTAACAAGCGTTCAAGGATCCCTAAGTATATGAAGTAAGTGACATGTTTTTAAGAAATTGGATATCAAATTTTGAGAGAAAACTATGTTTTAAAAAAAACCATTGCTTCATCTTGTCAAATCAACAGCTAGAGGGTACTGGGTAGAGATGTTATAGTTAAAACGAGCTGAAAAGGCAATGTTATCAAAGTTGCAAGACTCAAGGTTATAATTCAAGACCGACGGCAAGGTCTGCTCCCGATGCAAAACAGATTCATTTACTTCTTCGAGATCAAATTTTTTTTCTTTCTTTTTGACACGTTATTGCTGACTAAATTGTTATTGGGCGGAAGCAAACTCGTATATAATAGTAGACTCGTTGCTTTTAAAAAAAAAAAATGAGTGACCTATAGAAACCATTTTATTATGTGTTATCTATATCGTGAACGCTCGAATTACTCGCAATGAAAACGAAACTCGAGAAGACCTTCAACAGGAAAAGATTGGATTCATCCGTTCAAAATGTTTTGGTGGGGTTGCGCATCAATACGATAAAGATAGAACAGCTCTTTCGTCTGTCGTTTGGATATTTTGTTGTCGTTTCCTAGCATCGCAACTGTTGTATATTAGAAAATGGTAAAAGTAGAAACGGATCGATGAGGATGACTAATATATAGAACAACGCGCTACACTGCGACGAAAACCGAAGGGTAGCAGCCAAAAAGGCGTGGTAGGACATCAAAGCTGTCGATTCATATATTATGCAGCTGTATAGGGAAAGTTGATGAGTCTCAACATAACCACCAACTGGACACTGAATGAATCCCCCCGACGTTAAAAAAAAACATTCAAAAGAGAGGGAAAAGGAAAGTAAAGGTAGTAAAAGAAATGAATACCAGAAAAAAAAAACCTTCAAATATTGTTGCGAAAGAAGAGTCTCAGCATCACGCGATATTTGTCAAGCCTCCGCCTCTTCCCACGGAAAAAAACATCGAACGATCGTGAGCGTACGTATTAAGTATGCCCCTATGCCCAGGACAGAACATTCCGGATTCTCTCTATCGATTATCCTCCTGAAAACAAACAAAACAAAACACATGCTGACGAAACGAACCTCGCCTATCGTCATTACTCATTTTCAAATGTCAACATCTATAAACGAAGATGACACATGTTTTATCAAAATTGGATCCTGTTGATATAATGAACACAATAGCACGTGACAGTGTACGTAATCCAATGCGAGAAGATCGGGAAATTTCATCAACTTACGTCATTCAAAACTAACTCTGCAACATTCCTGTATATGTTCAAGCTTTCTAGCGACCAAAACAACGTGACGACCGACTTTCACTTTAACATTAAAGCCACGGTCATCGTCTGTAGGCTTAGTTTCAAACAGAATATGAACATATTGCGCATTTACCTAATTTTTTGAAGGAAAACACATAATGTGAAATATCCCGCTAGTGCGCGAAACGAGAGAATGAATAAGCATTTAATTCGGGATTAGCAATTTTTTGATTTCGTGGAGGGGAAAACCTACCAGGTGCAAAGAACAAAATAATGACAGGTTGACTGTCTGTTATTCGGTCGTGAAAATGAGATGGCGTGACTCATGGCGTTTCAATGAGACTTTTCATCCACATGGCACCATGTCTAGTTCGACCAATAGCGTTTGGCCAAAATTTTCCCCTATGATGCAACGTTATACTCGAATATTCTACAGCGCAACGTTCCTTGCGTGCCATACAAGTTGGAATTTTGATTACTAGATGTCGTTACTATAAAGGAACGCCTTATTTGTTTCGTTCCACATACACGAAAAAGGTTTCATGGTCAACGCATGTCTGTGTAGTATGTTAATTTTTATACGGTGAGGAATTCAGGCTTTCTATAAGCTGAAAACAAGCTTTCTATTGAGCTGAATACTTTTTCTCTGATTCTCCAAACCACCTTGAAACATCTTTCCAGAGAGTAGGGGGGCATTCATAATCAGCTTGACAGGCCATCAGAGGGGAAGGAAATTCTAGCGCAAAAGGCGCAAGAATTTGAATAACCACACACGTGCAGCGATGCACTGTGCTCATCAACAATCTTCGGCGTTTGCGGTTTCAATGTTTGTTTTGTTTTTTCATAATTTCCTGTTTTTTTGATAAAACACAACCGACTTTAATCTAAGTTTCTTAAAACCAGAAAAAAAAACGCAGTACGTAACCAGGGGGGTGGTATTCCGGGCGAAAGGATTTAATTGGGAATGATAACTTTAAAGATAACATCAATAAAATTTTGCTGTTTCTTTAGAATTAAAATGTAAATAACCCAAATATAATGAAGAATTTATAAATCTCACGTGATCTTGTAGTTACGTGTTTGAATTGCGATTAAAAATTACGTCCGACTATCACGATGAATATCTACTGTAATCATTATTTCATCGTCAGTCCGATAACACAAAAGAAAGCCATCTTAACGATCATCACCAAGCGGAGAAAATGAACGGCATTAGAAATTCGGTTAATTAGTTGAAATTAAGGAAGAGAAAAAATACCGGATGTATAGGCTTTTAATCTGGTACAACTACATAACTTAATGACGCGATCGTAATAGTGTTAGTATCTTCACCTGAATCCCACTAGAATTTGGAACGAAACTAACATTTTCTTTAGGTAACAATAACATAAAAGAAATACGTGTTGTATGGCTCCTACTTGTCCTACTGGATGAAGAGTTTTTTTTTTGCGCGCGCGCGCGACCTGCTGGAATACGGGAATAGTCCCAACAATAGACGATCAAAGAGCTTAGTCAATGGACTATAAAAAGGACTATTTAATGTGATCTAGAAAAAAAACATCGATTTTGCGTTATACCGTATGTACTTAGGAAAACAAAAAAAGGAGTATAAAATATATGCCCAGGGCCTAAAACCACCACTGTTGTTGAACTAAATGAAACGTTCCCGTTACGCGTGAACAAAAAAAGAGAGAGAAAAAAAAAATTGACAAAGTTTCGCCGGGAACATCGCCGCTAGCCAGATCGACAGTTACGATAAATGAATCTTACCTACCGAGTTGCCATCCAGTGAACCTCACACTTCTTTCGGCTGCACATAGAACCGGACGTATTTCTTCAACAAATTGTTCGCCAAAGAAAACCAAAATTCACGTTCATACCAGAAGTTTTGCCGTCATGATGTCGGCCAAGTGGAATGCGATTTTGGTGTTGATTGGATTCTTCGCCATGATCAATGGAGTCCTCTCCGTCGATTCTCATGTAAGTTTGACCGTCAAAAAGAAAGAAAATTATACACATTTTTTAAAATCATTCAATCACAGGATAAAGGACAAGTTAGATCACCTTTGGCAGAAGGTTTGTCCATGGCAGAAGTACGTACGGCTATCCACAGGGCCATGTCCGGCAAGGACTCTAGAATGCCTACACCTCGAGATATCCTGTCTGCTAATGTTTCAGGAACTACTCTAAAGAACCCCATTTTAGACTTCACAGGTCTGGCACTGAAAACTGAAAACAAAAATTTCTTAAAATTGAATTCAATAAATGTTTAATATATTAGAATCCTTCAATGTCGGCAAGAGCTGTTACGACATCCTCATAACGCAGAATGCGTCGCAAAGTGGTCTGTATCTTGTTCACCCTCCTAACATAGTTCAAGGCCCTTGGAAGGTCTACTGCGACCAGGAGTCCGAAGGTGGTGGCTGGACGGTAAAAACATTCAATTCTAAAAATAGCAAAAGACACACACAAAAAAAATGGAAACAGTTACCCAATAATAACACAAAAATGTTCATTAAACAAAAAAGGTATTTCAAGTAAGAGATGACGTCGAACCACACGAAAACTTTATGCGCAATTGGGAGGACTACAAATTGGGTTTCGGAGACTTTGATCGGGAATTCTGGTTAGGTGTGTGATGATACGATAATAATATCTTCTTTTTTTACTTACTCATGTTTTTTTTTTAATTCTTTGGATGAAAATAGGTAACATCCTTTTGTGGGCACTTACCAACAGTAACGATAATAAAAAATACGAACTAGCCGTCAACCTAGAAGACTGGAGCGGCAATAAACGCTTTGCCCGTTACAAGGGTTTCCGAATTGGTCCGGAAAGCGATAAATATCGCCTTTATTTCACCAAAATGTTCCTGGGCAATGCTGGTGACTCGCTATTCAGCCACAACGGTCTTGCCTTTTCCACTTTTGACGTAGATAACGATAACCGGGAAGGCGAAGACTTTGCTGAACGAAGCTGTGCTCGACTCTACAAGGTAAATTTTGAAAAACACAAATAATTATTATTTAGGCACGTATGTTTCAAATAAATATCCATAATTCAATACATTACAGGGAGGTTGGTGGTATGGGAACTGTCACGACTCGAATCTGAATGGATGGTACTTGGGTGGACCACATCGTAGTTTTGCTGATGGAATCAATTGGTACACGTGGAGCGGCTACAATTATTCGCTTCGCCGCACCATGATGCGATTCCGACCGTTGAGCGACAATTACACATCTAACCCTTCAATAACACTATCCATGCCTGACAGCTATTTACCTATGAAGCCCGATGGTTATCAACCCTTAAAGGGTTACCGCAACATAGAAGACAGTTCAGCTGAGCAGAAAGACAAGACTGTGCAAACTGAGCCTGGTTTAAATCCTACAAGCAACGCTTAACAAATTCACTACACATATTTTACGCTTTTGTTGATTATTTTTAAGTATTTTTTTTACAGTGAAATACTCCCAAGTGCACTGTATAGTTATCATTCATCCCATTATTTAAATATACTGTTTCGTTTCAAATCCTTACATCTGCTTTAAAAGTCTTCGATAAGTAGCGAGAAACTAAATTAGACAAAAAGTTATGGCAGCGGCGAGATTCGAACTCGCGCCTCCGAGGAGACTGGTGCCTTAAACCAGCGCCTTAGACCGCTCGGCCACGCTACCGATACTTTCACCACACGAAGTGTTGGAAATAACATTATCCACACATATTGGTTTAACTCTGCAAAAATGTGTTTTTTAAAAGCAGTTATATTTGCAACGTTGGGTTTCACTTCTCAAAATAAATGACCGAAAAAAAAAATTTAACAAACGAGGAAGTTTCCTACCCGTTCAAACGAGGAGACAGAGCTGCCAACAGTCTTGTTTTACTAAATAGATCCATCGCAATCCGGATATTCCGATTCTGTGAAAACATTAACTGTGCGAGCCAGAAAACGAGACGTCGGCACACCGGAATTGTTATGCAAAACGGTTGAATCGGTATCAACGCAATCACGCAGATCCATTTTTATCGACGAGGCACGTAATCCGTCAGTACTGTCCAAGCGTCGCTAATTAAGAAAACATGATCATTGAGTATAATAAATCCGGTCACATTACAGTATGTTTACTCTTACTCGCTTCTCCAAAGATTTTGATGAGCCAGAAGGCGACGATGGCTTCATCAATAGCGAAACATGACTCCCACCACTATCACGACGTTTGAGCTCTGCTGCTTTGGCCTATTAAGGTTCAATCCATGAATAACAAATACTCAATCAAAACAGTAAGTTCTTACGATAGCATTGGCTTTCTGCAAAAGATTTAAGGTTTCCATAGAACTTTTGGCTGATTCTCCTTTCTGTGTCAAGCATAAAAGTATAATATAAACAATATCATTCATTTCCTGCTATTAAAATTGTGTTCTTACATCTTGTAAAGGAAGTTCCTGTTTGACATTAGAAGATGTTTGCTTCAATATTGGGCGAAGTGAATGTGGTTCCACGGTAGCTGTGGTAATAGGTTGTTGATTAGAATAAGATGCCTAAAATATTTTCATAATTGTGTTAAGAAAGGAACTACATATTTTAAAACTCCTAAAACTTAAAAGGAATTCACCTGTTCACGCTCTGTTTCCAATCTTCGTTCCAGAAGGCTGACGGTTAGTTCAAGATCGGAGATCTTCCTTTCTGCTGATGCTATTATCTTTTGGGCCTCTTCGTACTCATCGCTGATGCTCTCAAGTTCTAAATTCTTCAAGTTTAAAGAAGTTTTTAAAGACTCTAACTCCTTTTTATCCTTATGTCTTTGCATGTTCATCTCCGGCCGGCAAGGTTCTGCCTGAAATACGAAATTTGGTTATTATCAAAATACTTCACTCAGAATTTCTTTTTAGTTTTATTACCCGTTCAGGGTTCTCAGACTTTTGAGTCAGGTCGTCAATAGCTTTCTCCATTGCTTCCATCTGCTCTCCCTTGTACTGGATATCTACTGACTTAACCATAAGTTGGCATTTAAGTTCGGCAACCTCTCTTTCTAAATCGGCTTTTGACCGCAGCGAGTTCTCTCGGAAAACAAGAAAGGATTCAACTTCTTGAGATTGTTCATCAAATTTTCGCTGAAGCTCGCGATTACTCTCTTCTAAAATCGCCAACTAAAATCGGGATAAATAATGATAATTAGTTAATGGCGTTTCGATTAAACGTGTTGCACAAGATACCTGATCAAGGCTGTGAGATTGTAGCGCCATATCCTTTAAAGCATTTTCAGTTTCTTCAATCCTCTTTTCCTTGTACTGGAGTTCAACACTTTTTTCGGACAACTGAAACTTAAGGTCAGCCACGTGTTTTTCCAAATCGGCTATTAGTCGTTGCGAGTTCTCTTGGCCAGCAAGTATGTCTTCAGCTTCGCGAGTCTTTTTGTCAAGATCTCTGTTGCGCTCATTCAAAATTGACAGCTGATTATTAAGATCCTCCATTTTGTTAGTTTTATCTTCCAACATTTGCTGACAAGTCTATTCTTGTTAAAACAAAATAAGACATAGATTAAATCAACGATAGCTTACATCAACAATTTTTATACCGTCAGCTGTTGTATCAATTCTTGCGTTTCGGATACTGAATGACTTCTTTTCTTGCTTTCAACTTCTAGTTTCTTGTTCAATTCATTTATTGAAATCTCCATTTGATTTCGATAGTTAGTGCATTCAACTAATGCATCGCTCGTCGAATTATGTTGCTTTTCAAGCACGGTATATCGCTCCTGAAGCGCAGCTCTTTCCTTCGTCAAAATTTCCAAGGAATGCTTCACCTAAAAGTAATGAAATTTAATAAAAGTGTTCCAAAGTATTCAATAGTTTGATTGGGTTCTTTTCTTACGTCTTCGTAAGTGGACACGGCTTCTTGAATCGACATAAGTTGGTCCCGCAAGGAATTCAGCTCCGTTTCCTTTACATCGTTAACGCTGTTGAGTTGCTTAATTTGTTCTCGAGAGGAAGCTATTTCGTCACGTAGTTTCACCGTATCATGATACTGAATCACAAGCTGTTCGGCTTCGTTGCGCACTGCATCAAACTTGACTTCTTGTTCGTCGATTATTTGCTGAAATTTACTTCGCAATTGCATTTCTCGGTTTTCATAATGATTTGTTAGTAGCTTTTCGAAGTTAGAAAGCCAATAATCTTTGTCTTTGCGAGCGTCTTCAAGAATTTGTGCAGTATCAGCTGCCGCAGTTTTGACATCTGTGTAAATTTGATCGACCTCTTTTAATTCCTTTTCTAATTGTTGGTGTGCATCCTAATTAACAAAAAAATTATAAATATGAGAAGATGAGACATCGAAGAAAACAAAGAGTACGCTTAGTTTTTCGTTGATATTTTGCAGCTGTTCGATCTCTCCAGCTGCTACATCCAATTGAGCCTTAAGGCGTTCCATCTCGGTTGTAGCTGATTCAAGTTGTGCTTGCATTTCGAAATTGCGACGTTCCTGACGTTGGCATAGTCTTGCTATATTGTCTAAAGAGGAATTCAAGTCACACGATTCCGAGTTGCTTGTTTCGGTTTCAGTCGTTATTGACTCATTAATAGAGGTATTAGCGTTAGGCCGAGATGATCGAGGAGAGTATGGAAACTGGTTTCCAGAAAGATTAGCTTTTGAATTGTTGCTGGGCTGATTATTTACACCCTTGAGGCGTAGTGGAGCATATTTGAACAAAAAACTTTGGGAACTTCCTCGTTGAGTCATTGTTTTAACTTTTTTGTTGATGTTGACACCACCTACATATAAACCACGATTTCAATCAAGTTAAACAAGGAAGATTGCCAATGATGATGTGAGTCTCAACTCTCAAACATTAAATGTCTTGTTTCGTCAGACCTTTTAACTTATCACTACTTCAATTGTAGCCTTACTACCACAAATTTCACGAAAATTTCGAATTATTCATTTACCTATGTTTTCTTTATATTAACGATTTAACTAAAAGAACAGTCCACAAGACCCACCGTCTCATCACGTGGTTGACTAAAATACAGTATCTCGTCACTGAACAACAGCTAACAGTATACTTAACAAAATCATAGAAAAATGCATCCCAAATCATAATCTGAATATTGAACATAATAAACAAAACAAAAATATTTACCCTCAAAAATTGAAAAAAACAGCAAACCACCAACCAAACAAGTGTAATGAGCGAGCGACCACGTTGAAATGTAATTTACTTATTTTCGGTTCGAGGGCGGGAATCTAAGATTTGCATTTAGTGCGTTGTTGCATTGATCTTTGAAAATTAAATTAAATTAAATTGAATTTTCGGAAAACTAAAAATTAAATTAGTGGAAAAGAATTTAAATTTATAGTGAATATTTAAAATTCGTTGTTAACTAGTTAGAAATTTAAATTTTATGTGATTTCTAATTTCATTTGGACGATATCGGGAGCAAAAATAGATTATTACCTTGAAACCTTTATCAGAGCCCCTTTCATGGCTCTGCCTTTATACTTTAATAGGCCTAGTTATCTAATAAGTTAAGTCAAGTCAGTTTCAAGGATATCCTGTGTGCGAGTACATATAAGATTAGACGATAGAACAAGTAATAAAACTGCTATAAAAATGTTCATAGCCAATAAGTTTTGCTATCCAAAGCTGCTCATAATTCATAAAGCTGCGTTTTTATACTAAAGCAGAGTCATCAGGGATGACTCTGACTAAAGGGACTGAATAGCCTAATGGTAGTGTCAATAATATTTCGGTTATTTTATAAATATTTTATCAAAGAATTGTATCGGTAGCGTGGCCGAGCGGTCTAAGGCGCTGGTTTAAGGCACCAGTCTCCTCGGAGGCGCGAGTTCGAATCTCGCCGCTGCCATATCCTCTTTAGTTTTCATTACTTTTAATCTTGTTTTTTCCCCTACATTTTCAGGAGTCATATAAATGGGAAGAAACATCCATTGTGACTTGCGAGTCAAAGGAGGAAGAGAAAAAGAAGAGTAAATCTCTTTTTCCTTAGGTACAGCTTACTGAATAGTATATTAATTTTCATTTCACCAGTACATTATTAAAAGACTATGCATTTCTTTATATTACAACAACAAACAATGTTAAAGAATGGGAAATTCACACTTACAATTTTTCTATGTTCAGTCCTTTTCATGAATGAATTTGAGAACAATTTCAAGAAACTGCCCTGGTTTTTCGGAATGCACCCAATGACCAGCGTCAGGGATGTACTGAAATTGAGCACCAGGAAATATTTCCCGTATAACTTCATGATCCGTGGGTCTGATATGGAAAATGAAACAGATTAATTCATTTAAAAAAGCATTTTTTCTTGTTCAATATCTACTTGATGTAATCTGATTTCGCTCCACCGATGAAAAGAGTGGGGCCATGGTACTCTTCGCTCTTTAAAGGGAAATGGCCAATTATGTTTGGCAAATTTTGAATGATTGATTTAAGGTTAACACGCCAACGGAATTTACCGTTATCCTCAACAAGGTTAGTTAAAAGAAACTGTCTCAGTAGAGTATCCTTTTACGATCAAAAAAGCAATTTTATAATTATTTGGATGCGGTAAAAATATGTTTAAAGCTGTTATCATACTTTAACGACAACTTGTAGTTTTTCGTCCACTATCTTCCTGGCAGTTGCACGCTTCAATTGATCCCCCAAATCTATATCTTTCATTACAGTTAAGAACTCTGTCATAGCTTGGGCACCAGGGCTCACATTGACAGGAGATATGTCAACTACCACTAATCTGTCAACTAGAGATGGCTATTTGTGAATGAGTAACAGTAAATTTAAAAACTATGAATTAAAGTTAAGGATACATTAGTCAAGGCAAGTTTCATCATTGCTCTTCCTCCCATTGAATGACCAACCATGGTTGCTTTAGGTATTTGTAAATCTTCCATTAATTTCATTATATCTTGAGATAGTACTTCATAATCAAGATTATTGCTGTGAGGACTGTCTCCATGATTTCTTGCATCAGGGACAATAACCTGTGGTTAACAATTCATTTCTGATCCTGGAAAAAAATTCACAACATGATTATTACCTTTCTTCCAGTCTTGCTGTGAATAGCTTTGCTCAAGGATGCCCAATTTTTTCTGGACCCTAACAATCCATGTTGTATAATAATAGGAGTCATCATGGTACTAGGTGACATATTTTGTGAATTCATTCCTTCGTAAGAAGTGTAGGCAAGTTTTACTGGCTCATTCCATCTTTAAAAAGGAATTAAAGAGAAAAGTAGTTTGGAATTGTTGTTCATTTATTATAAGTTTTTAGGAATGTAGAACATAAGTGGGCTACCTGGTGCTAGTTGTTTGAATACACCTCAAATTGGTTGAGCCAATATTCAATGAACGAATAGATTTTTCTATTTTACATTTGTGCAAAACTTCAACCACATGATGAAGCATGAGTGGTCGTGTATAATTCGCCATAAATAAAGCCGAAGTAGTAAGTAAGGACTAAAAGGAATATTCAATAATCGTGTAATGTTTGTTTACATCCAAAAATCAGACGAAAAAAAAATAATCTATCGCCTATCGGGTAAAGGAATAGGTATCGAACGAAAAAATTTCACCCTTTTCATGAGTAAAAAAAGAAATTTCACTCTGTCGTAATTTGATCTATTTTGCTTGTTTGTTTTTTTAAAGCAATTTACAAGTATCAGCGGTATCAGGAAAACGGTTATTTTATCATTTAGTGTACTCAGTGGTCGCAGCACCCATTCTATAAAATGTTTCCGTTCATCCAGTCTTCATAATGTGTTTATTTTTTTTTTTACTGTTCAAAATTGTTCAACGCTAACTTTTAACGGTTTATTTAAATAATATTAAGTCGAGAAGTCCGAGAACTAAGGATATTAGCGTTTTCCCTTGTCCTCTATAGAAGGAGGGCAAAGTTTTTCTTGTGCTTTGTTTTATTGCTGCATATTATAATTTAGTGGACTAGCGTGACCCTTTTTATTTGATCAAACTATCACATCTGATTACAACGATAGTCAGATGAGCTAAAGAATTCTAATCGCCCTGTGAACGAGTCCAAGTGTAGGGAGGGGAAAATGGGAGGGGTTTGTGCCTTCTTTTGATGGTATGGCAACGTCCTAATAATTTTCGTCTTGACTGAAGTGTGAGTAACAACGGACTATAAGGGGGTGGGTACATCTTCGATTAACGTTGGTGCAAGTACGTTTGATGGAAAAGTAACGAGTTACTGGCTTACTGCTTTTTGTTTCAAGTTAGATCATCATCAAGTGATTTATTTTTCTCGCAAGTAATTGGTGACACACTTTCAACGGTGTACATACAACGCGAGCAAGTAATTCAGTGTGACCGGTCGGCGAAACTTTGGCGCTCGTTGTGCTCAGAGACTGATCATCCTTAAAAACAAAGCTATTTGATGAAAATGTTGAACAAGGTTCTCCCAGTGTCGTCTTAAATATCTTAAACTCAGGCCTTGTTGAGAAACTATTATAGTGTGTTTTTTAACTTATCAAAAATGGCAAGGGACTATGATCATCTATTTAAATTGCTTATAATTGGTGACAGTGGTAAGGACAGACCATATTGCATTCCAATCACAGGAATTCACTTTTGACTTTTTTGGGTTTTTTTTTCAGGTGTTGGCAAAAGCTCTCTATTGCTCCGTTTTGCAGACAACACTTTTTCTGGGAATTATATTACAACAATAGGTGTAGACTTTAAAATTAGGACCATATTACTCAATGGTGAACGTGTCAAGTTACAAATCTGGGACACTGCAGGACAAGTAAGTAAATGTTAAATTGTTGTATAAATGCTTACAATTAATTCCTTATTTTGTTTCTGGCTACAGGAAAGGTTTCGAACCATTACATCAACGTAATATTCAGATGGATTTTATTTATTAAGAAAATGTTTTAACTAATAAATTTGTTTCACTTGTACAGGTACTACAGAGGGACTCATGGTGTAATTGTAGTGTATGATGTCAGTAGTGGGGAATCCTTTGCAAATGTAAAAAGGTGGTTACATGAAATAGAACAGAATTGTGATGTTGTCAACCGAATATTAGGTAAAATCAAGGAACCAAGACAACATAAACAAAAATCTAATTATTTTATGTCTAGTTGGCAACAAAGATGATATGCCAGACAGAAAAGTGGTCTTAACTGAAGATGCTCAGAGGTTTGCTAGCCAAATGGGTATACAACTCTTCGAAACGAGCGCTAAAGACAACAAGAATGTGGAAGAAATGTTTAACGCCATTACCCAGCAAGTTTTACTCACGAAAAAAGAACAAAAAGAGCAAGCCAGCAACTTGAACGACACAATCACTGTCGGCAAAGGAAGAAAACCGACAAAGAAAAGCAAATGCTGCTGAAAAGTAATCTTGTTTTTTTGATGATTTCGCCCGATATTAAATTAATTTACACGGTTTTATCAGCTTTAGGGATAGTTCATCTCTTCCCCTTTTTCTTGGCGCACCAACGCTCAAATAGGGGGTCCTGCTGTGACGCTGTATCATTGATTAAACGACAGAATTCTACTAGACACTCCAACCATTCTTATCCGATGAGATAGAGGCATCCAACAAAAAAAAAACATGAAAATTTGGTTTCCTTCCGTTACCCACCTCTATTACTCTACTCTCGGATTTGATTTCATTTAAATTCTTGTTTTCTTTTCCTTATATTTTTTTTTTCATTTTGCTTGTTTGTAATGTCTTTCTTAATCTTCTTTTTAAATGATTTTTTTTTGTGTGTCTACCGCGTTACCGATTTATTAAAGCAAACATTTTGTCCGCCTTGCAACTTGGTGTGTTCGATTGTCGTGTACAGCTTTCAATCCATTGGGATTAAGTGTCGCTGTTTGTAGTCTTCTTCAAAATCGTCTTTAGCTGGGCTGTATTTTTTTCCTCCTCCTCACTCTCTCTCTCTTCCCTGATGGAATGCGTTTGAACATGTTTTATTCCTGGGCAAACCGGGATTACCACCTACTCGCTCGTCTTCATTGACTGAAATATAAATTGGTATGGGCATTCCAAGTAAATGAACATCCAAACTTTCTTCTCTTTTTCCTCCTTTGTTATAACTGTGAGATGTTGTGTCCAGTTGACCAAACAAAATATTGTCGTATATCGACACTTGAGTGAAAGTTGTTTCCGCTCACGTCTCACTGGACGGATCGATACTTTTCTTAAGGTCTATGGCCCCAGTCAAACCCACTCATACAATAACTATCCTCGTCATCCTTCTTACATACGAAACCAAACACCACACTTACGACCTCCCTGTCTGGAAGTTGTATCGATCGCCAACTTCTTTCGGTAGTCTGGTCCTATTACTTCCTCGAGAGACGAAGGCCTTTCGAGAGGCGATTGCCTGTCAGGCAGTGAAACATGCAAGTGGCACTTCCAAGCCTAAATATAGCGTGCGATGTAGTAGTCATCAGAATCATGTGTATTTGCATTCCTTATCCTTCAAAATCTGATGTTTTCTTCGCCCCTATATTACAGACCCTAACTGCTAATGTAATTACAATTGATCGCGAGGGTGGGATTCAAAATAAGGGCCAAAATTAAAGGATAATGTGCTTAATGTAATAATGAGTCACCCAACATGGAGGGAGGGGGGGGGCGGATGTTTTTTGATTACCAAATCACAAGACTCGTGTTTTTGGGATTGTAAAAAGCTTACAGAAGAGTATTTTTCTACTGGTCTGGTTGAACCGGTTTTCTATTATCTTTTGCCTTTTTCTTACAAAAACTATATAGTAAAAAGCAAACAAAAAACTATAGAAATATAGTACAGTGTCAGTAATACGAGACGCTCAGGACGACGAGCGAACTTGAGATGCCCGTCACACCTGTCGACTGTGTGTACGAGCTTCGTCTTGATATACGATACACGTTTTTTACATCTGTCGACGGACGACGGCAGGAACTGGCGTGTGTGAAGCACTGCTCACGTCTTAGCCAGTGAGAAATGGAGAAACTTGCGGCTTTATATCCTATTTCTATATATTTGTTGGTTTCTTGTTCGTCGTTGCTGTGCCACTTGGACGATGATGTGGTATGTTCGTGTCCCGTTATCCTACTGCACAGACTTCGATGAACCGTTTCATTTTTTTTTTTTCTTTCTTTCTTTCTTCAGCGGGTTTTATATAGACTAATAGGTCATTTCTAAATAAGGTACGGGCCTAGTAACACGCGCTGTATGACGATCGTTCAATTTCACACCTCTTTGACCAGAAATTCCCCGCTTCCTTCTGTCACTTTAAAAACAAATTGAGTAACTGTTATCTTCGCCGCAACATATGTGTTTGAAACGGAGCCAAAATGAAGTACATTTTTATTTCATTTTTATGAATTCATAATTTACTTTCGACTCAATGGACAATATTAGTTCAAATGTAACATGCGGGCACACTTTTCTTCGTAGTTTTTTTTTATTGTCCTTTTAACTATTTCTAGCACTACGTCAAATTTAGCCATCTGGTTTCAGAGTTGACATATTTTTAGACAAAACTTTTCTTTTGACCTGTATCGTGCTTCTTCTGTAGATTCTTAAGTGTCAATGCGTGACTTATTTATCATATCAGGAAAGGAGACATGCCAATATGCCATTCCTTATCTATTTATTAGTGTATATGTTACCTGTACGACCGCTGAAATCGTACGTAACGTGACAGTATGATATTACCGGAAATGTGAGACTCTTACTTTGCTGTTTTCTGTGTGAGCGGCATATATAAGGTATCTGATATACCATAGCTAAGAAAAGTAGAAAGATATGTTTATCCCTTACCATTTACACAAGGGGTTTTGCTTAGGTTCATTGCTTAAATGAAATTAGCTCTGCTGAAAAATGTGTTCAAATGTACCTTTTGATACGGTTTAACAAATTCTTAAAAATGTCGCGTGTTCTTTTGAAAATGAGGTCACTTGGAAAAATTGTATTGCGCATTTTGAAATTTTAAAAATATTGTAGTGTAAAGATGGCTCACTAGATGGATTCTCGCTGCACATGTTTCAATGTGTCGTCTGCTAAACCAAGAGTAGCTTTTGGTTTCCGATATTTTTCCTGAATAAATTTTAACTAATATACAGTTAAGGTATAAAATCATTCAATCTATATTTCATCAAAAATAAGTTGAAATAACTTAATCTTATTGAATTTAGATGTCATCTTGGACTGTGCTAAGAAATCTTGCTCAAATTGGCAGTGTTTACATCGGAAGCCGGTGTATGGTTCAACAGCAGCAGAGATTTGTTTGTAGTTTGACGGCCACTTCTTCACTACTAGTTTCCCGTGTTCCATTGCTAAGTCAGCAAAGGTATGCAGCACGAAAAGGAACAAGAGATCGTAAAACCAAAAAGAAGAACAAAGCAGAAATCGCCAAAAAAGAAGAGTTTGTTCCCTACAAAGAAAAGTTGGCCAAACTTCATGTGCCAGAAGGTCCACGTCGAATGGTTGAAGTGAACAAGCCTGAAGTAGTAGATGATGTCTATTTTACAAGGCACTTCATGACACAATCCATGAGTCTGGCAGATGCAGTGCAATTCCATCGTGAAACAAATCACCCTTCTGTTTATAACAGTCCTGAAGCATTGATCACCATGAAAGTAGAACTTGACATGCAACTTCAAAAGAAGAATCGTTATTTGGACAATTTTTCCAGAATTTTGATTATGCCTCATCGTTTTGAGTATCAACCAATACGCAAAGTACTAGCCTTTTGCAAAACTCAAGAAACACAGGAAGAAGCTGTCAAAGCCGGAGCCGATGCCGTTGGTGGTGTGGATCTCATTAAACGTATTCAGGTATTATTCCCTTAACAATTTTTTTTGTTACACAGATGGAAAGATCAAACTTTGTTCTTTTTAGTCTGGAGAAGTGCCTCTGACTGATTACGACTACTTTATCGCCCACAATAACATGATGGCAGATATTCTTCCGTTAAGAGGGCTCCTGAAAAGAAAACTGCCTAACGTGAAGAGTGGTAAGTCAAGTGTCTGAATCAAATCCCCATCCGAAATTCTAAAATTTTATCGATCGGTTAACTATAGGATCCATTGGAATCAACATGACAAAGATGGTAGCAATGTTCTCCAAAGGTCTAGAATTTGCGAGTACGAGAGATGCCTACGAATTAGATTACGGTTTGGTTGAAACTCCATTTGGAAACGTAAGTAGACCGATTTTCTCTAACAGCCTCCGGGCCATTTGCCCAATCAGTGGCTTTTGATTGTGTGCAGTGCAATTATTTCGAAAGGGAATGTTTTGACTTATGTTTTCAATTCCGTGTGTGTCTCTCTCTGTGTGTGGAATGTGCGCTCACAGTTGACCATGCCGACGGAGGAGCTGGAGGCGAATTTCTCCGCCATTCTGAAGGACATCGAATCTTGTCGTGCTAAACCGACTGGAGCTTTCATTACTCGCTGCTACGTACTTTCTCCACCATCTCCCGAACGCTTCGTCGTCAGCACGGATCCTTACGTGAAGATTAAGAAAGCAGCTGAATCTTCGTCTGCGTCCTCATCTGAGGACGAGGATAGCGACACCGAAAAAGAAGAAGGCGATTCCCGAAATCAAACCCGAGCTGTTAAGCAGCAATAGAAAGCCCCAAGTTGTTTTGGAGTTTGTTGTTTGTTTTTTTTTTTTCGAATTTAAATGAAGAAAATAGGAACGATCAGAATTGATGGGTCTCTTTTGACTTGAAAATACAGCATAGTCATTCAGTTGATGATGTGGCAGTTGTTCGTTAAAATTATCATCGTGTATTGTAAATCTCGGGATGGCAGTAAAGTCGAGTTTCTTTTAAAAGCTGCAATGAGCTGCTTTATTGAAATGTCTTGACATTTCCGGGTGGAGAGAGTGGCCTCCGGCTGTGAAATGTGGCGACTAAAGAAAGAACTCACTACTGATGTACTGGCCGGGGAAAAAAGAGAGAACCTTTTCTTTCTTCTTCTTCTTCTTCGTCCTTTTCATTTCCTTTCACCTCATCAGACGCGGTTGTGAGCCACTTTCTCCTTAGCCGGCCGGTTGCTCAACTATCCACACGACTTGTCGCACCGTTATTCTCTCTACTTCATCTTATTCTCTTTCTCCTCTCTTTCTTGGGCTTAAAAGGAAAAGGAAAACACCTAAGAGAGTGTGAAGGGTTAAAGAAAGCCCCCAAACAGATTTTGGTTTTTTTTCTTTTTTAAAAAGAAAATAAAGAAGAGACGGATGGATGGATGTAAAACAAACCAAGTTTGTCGAGTCAAGAAGTTGGCGGCGGGGCTGATCTGGGCAACCTATTGCTCCAAGGGGATAACTTGTTGATGGTTTTTTTTTTCATTTCTTTTCTTAGCAGCCGGATTTTCCAGCTACTATCAGACAAACTGAAAGACATTCTCTTCTTTTCTTCTCTCTCTCCCATTTGGTCGCTTTCGTCGGGTTGTTTTCGCGCAGAGAGAAATTGCGGCTTTTGCGAATATGTTTCTTTTTGTGGAACGTCGGCGGAATGGCCTAAGTCAACCCCAAAAAAAAACAAAAAATCGCACACAAAGATGTAATCGACTCTTGAGGTGGGGGGGGGGGGGGGAGAGAAAAGCCAAGTGACAGGCGGATTATCAGCAGCTTTCTCCCTTTCCAAAAATTGCGCAAAAGTTACGAGTCTTATTCTTTCTGGGGTTTCCCTGAAAAATGAGAGAAAAAGAATTGTAAATTATTCGAAAAGAGATATGAAGCTCATTTGAAAAATGAGCCCACCTGCCTTCTTTCGGTGGTCGCCAATGATGAGGAGACAAACGATGGCGTTGTAAGCATTTTCATGTAAGTCAAAAAATCGAAATAAAAACAAAACAATTGCTGCTCGATGGCGCATCGCGGCGTGTTGCTAGAAAGTTCCTATTCCCCCTCTCAAATCACTTGTCTTTCTCTTTCTAGCTCAACAGCAGAGAGTTTTGTCGACGATATTGAATGTTGTTGTTTTGCTCATTTGTTACACCTTGCTGTTGCAAGAAAAAGATGTGTGAGTAATACTATTTGGCCCAGGTGGAATGTGTGTTTTTGGTCAGTGAACTCACGTTCTTCTATTGGAAAGGTATTTTCCTTTTTCTAGGACTTTCTGCCAGATAAAGCGGAAGGATAACAAGAAAACGGGACACTGGGTGGGGGGTGGGGGGGCTGAAAGAAGAAGAAAAAAAGAAGTTTTTTTTGTTTTGTTTCTTTTACAAGAGACTTTCTCCAGTCACGATTGTGAAGGCTGCTGCTGCTCGCCCTGGTTGATATCAATTAAAGATGGAAAAAAGGTTCATTGAGTGCTTGATATCATCAGCCAGGGGGCGATTCCTTGAAACAGCCTTGTCCATCCATCCATCGTCCAAACAACAACAACAACAACAACAACAACAAAAAGAGGTTTATAGTCATCGTCGTCATGTTGTGGGTCACATAGAATGGAATATAAATGAATGGACTAACTGGAAATATTCTTCCAGGCCGTCGAGATAACAGATGTTTTTTTACAAAATGAAAATGGCTAATAAAGACGCACGTTATTGGCGTGTCAAAAAATTTCCCCAAAACTTAATGCCGAATGGAAGGGGTGGACTCTTGTCCAAAAAAAATCCATTTAGTCGCAGATGAATTCATTTGTCGCCCGAATAATAAAGAAGCTCGAAGGAAACACCAAATTTTACCGCTAGACAGAAGGACGAACGAACGAACGTTGGTCCGCGTTATTACGGTAACGATCTCGATGCCTGGGCTGGCAAGAGATGGGGGTTTTTGAGCCTATAATGATATCATGTTTATGATTGTACGCTTAGATGGACACACTTCCGCGAAAACGTTAAGGGACGACCGACATGACGTTCGTGCTGAAGGGACACTTGCAAGCTGTTACGTTGACTGTCGTTTGCGGTCGTTCGTTTTTAAAAAAAAAAGACAAAAACAACCGAAATAGTTTAGGAACTACGCCTTTTCGTGTTCTCCTCCTCCTCCTCTATAGGAGAATGTCTCTCAAAGTGGTAAGAGAAAATTGCTTATTATTTATTCCATTTTTTTTTTTTTTGTTGTTGTTGTTGTTGTTTTATTTGGTTACGATGATAATCTCATTGACTAATGCAACTCGACCGCCATTTTATCATCTATGGTGGAGTAGTTGGGAGAAAACGTCGCAAACAACAACTTTTCAATTAGAGTGACAAGGATGTTCTTTGAGTATAGAAGAAGAAGAAGAAGAAAAATATAAGAGAGCCATGTGGAGGGTGGGTTCTATATTGTATAACAGATTTCACCTCCTCTTCTTTGGCCATCAATGCCACAAGTGACGACATTAATCCATTCGTGTGTGCGTTTGTTTATTCTGAAAGCCGGACTTTGACGTCACGTTTCAGCGCCCTGATTCCAGCACGCGAGTCGTGCGTCGCAGATTCTTCCATAATAAGAAACAAACGAAAAATCTCTTTTCTTCTTCTTTCTGTTGAATTATATGTTAACGTGCGAAATATGGCACGTTGTCACGCCATAACTCTTTTTACTTTATTTTATTTTTGTTCTTAACTTTGCGATGCCGGAAATTAGGAGAGATGGGAGAATCTCTGTTATTTGTTCACCTTGTTTTTGTTGCGTGACAAAGGGGGTTTATTTTTCTTTCGCGGGAATGAAGGATATATACTGTTAACTCTTGCCGTGTATTAGTGTGCCGCATTATCACGCTCCAATGGCTATACGGTAGCTTTTTAAAAGCTCTTTCATAACTGTCTGTCTAGAGCCGACGTATAGTTGACCATGAACGACATCAATTTTTATTGAATTTTTTGTCTTTTTTTGTCTTTTTTCGTTCCGGTTAGTTGATTGAAGGTTTCGTGCTGAGCGTTCTAAACTATTTTTTGACTCCTTCTATATTCTTCTTCTATTTCTTTTTTTTTAATGATTTTATCTTCATGATAAAAGTATAGACAATTAAGAGTTTCAAGTTATAATAATTTACTGTGACGTAACATAGTTGATAGGTATACTGTATACAGACTGCCGCTAGCTAAATCGTCACAATTACACTCGGCTTCCAGATGGCGCGTCGTGTCCCTTTTTTTTTGTTTTGTTTTGGTCATCCGCTCCCGGCTGATTTTCCAATGCGGAAGCAAAAATAATAATAATAAGAAAGGGACAATCACCTTTTGAGTTTCGAATTCTTTTCCTTCCAACTTCCCTTTTTTTTTTTCTGAACGACTTTTTTGTTACGTTTCCCGTATATCCCCCCCCCCTCGTCATCTGTTATATTTTCACCACGAAAAAGAAAAAAAAAAAACTTATCGGTCGAGGCGCGTGGTACGTTGAAAAGCATCGGCTCGTTAATAATATCCGAGTGTAGTATCTATTTAACTGGTCTATTCGTATATTTGTAAGCTAAGAAGAGACACACGCGTATTACTATACTATCTATGTAGTTGTTTGGGTTTTTGAATACCGTTAGTCCAAGGTCCATCTACCTCTTTTCTCTCTTCAGCCTGTTCCATATTCTTATTAGTCACGATAACAACCCCTCGTCTGCTTTGATTTTTTCATGAATAAGAAATAAAAATACTAGTAGTCAGGACGATTGGACTGTTGATGATTACGTGATTTTCGTTGCCGCATTTTATTAGATCGCCTTCCAGCTTCTCTTTTTTTTTTTTTTTTTTTTTTTGATTTTCTCCTAGACCATTCATTTGTTTTTTGTTTTTTGTTTTTTTTTTAACTATTTCGGTGATGTTGTCTTTCTATCGTAATTAGCAATAGTATAGATTTTGGTTGTTTTGTGGTTATATGCACGCTACCAGGCACGTTTTCTCTCTCTCTCTCTGTACATCGGCAAGAGTAGTAGTAGTAATAGTAGCGGTATATTCAAATTATTCTCTTGGCATTTCTCTGGGCTCTTTTCGTTGTCGCTGGTGATAGAAATTCTTTTATTCTTCAATGCATCCAGCAGCAGCAGCTAGAGAGAGAGAGAGAAACAACACCCTTGTACTATCTGATATGATAATGCCCCTGTGGTAATTATTCTTCTTTTTTATTTCTCTCTTACCATTGAAAAACGATCAAACAACAACATTTTTTTCTTTCAAATTGGTCATTTTCTTTTTAGGATTTTCCCCTTTTTTTGTTGTTTTTTATTGTATCGTTTCAATTCACGAGTGAAAGAGAATCCCGTTGCGATTCAATTTTAATTGCCGTTTTTTGTTTTCTTTTTCTTTTTAAACTTTTCTGTAAAGAAACAGGTGTAATAATGTACTACTACTATATAGGGACAAAGTACACCAGCATGCTGTTTATTATGTGCTCTCATCTTCTTCATTTTGTTTCTTTTTTTTCGTCTCGTTAAATAATTATTAAATAGAATAGAGCCAACTTGTGTTTCTTTATTATTTTCCTTTCGGTCGTTAATAAGAATCCCAAAACCATATTTTTATTTTTTTTATTTTTAACAGTGATTTGTAAACGTGCTGTCTGTCGACAACTCAAATAGCTCAGACTGGAGGTTGGTGATCTTGTTATGTCGCCCTTGAAAAAAGAGTCAAACCAAAAAAAAAAACAAAAAAACTTGAATGCGCTCAACGTGTAACAGGTGATGATGATGTCTTTAGCAAAAAAAACACACAAAAAAAAGAAACTGTAATAATAAAAACAGCAGCCATTTAAAGCGGTTGATGCTATGAATAGAGCCGGAAGAAATAACCAAAGAAACAAAACAAAACAAACAAAAACTTAAAAGGGCAGTTTTGTTTTTGTTTTTTTTAAAAATTTCAAAAATAAAGAACGACTGAGGTTATAAAGAAGAGCATTGGCCAGCTGTCTGTATGTGTAAAAGATTGTTTATGATGATCAACGATGCCATCACGCCAAAGGCTCTATACATCCAAATGAAATAAAAAAAAAATATTTTCATTTTTTTTTGTCAGATTTTTTGAGAAGATTTTTTTGTTCTTTTCCATTTCTAGAGTCGGCCACTTGACGCTCGGCTGAGCAATAGTTCGACACACACACAAGACAGCAGCAGCGAACGAAAGAAAAGAAAGAAAATGAACCGCTGGCACAGGTGCTGCGTACCGCCTCTCCCGCTGCTCTCGTCTCGACACTCACGCACGCACGCACGCAACAGCCCCAAAGAAGAAGTGTAGAAGTAGAAAGGTGCGCTGGCTTGCGTGTACCAGTTGGTTTCCTGGTCGTCGGCAGTCAACAACAATCCCGTTGGCGCTCTCTCTCTCTCTCTCTCTCCAAAAAAAAAAAAAACGAATCAGTTCAACAACAACAACAACAACTCTCTCTCTATTTCCTTTGCGTCATCCGTGAGTGTTGCATCAACAGGTGTATTTTTTTTTGCAAATCAAAGAAAACGACATTTGTCAGCTGTTTTTTAAATTGTTTTGTGTGGTATATACATCAGAAATGCGTTGGTGTTTGTTGTTATTGGGACTTGTGGCTCTGACCGTGTCCACTTCGTCTAACGTTGAACTTCATCAGGATGCCAATGTTCATCAATCGGAGGATCCTCTGTTGAACACGACCCTGTTCGCCGAAGCGCCACTAGAAGAGAATCATCAATTGCCGGAAGAAATTGAATCGACGACCAATGATGACGACCTGCAATTCGACGACGACGACGAGTACACGGACGATGAAAGTGAATTCCTTCCCGATCCGGAAGCGTTGACGGATGAAGAAGGAACTGAAGATGAAGAAGAAGAAGAAGAAGTGGTCGTTTTGGATGACGAGACGAGAGTCGTGGCGGAGCAATTGATCCAGGAATTGGATCACATTAGCAACAAATTGCAGGACGATGAAGAAACGGTTGGAACGTCACGTGCCATCAGTTCGGCAGAAGTCAAAAAGTTGGAAAGACTTTTAGAAACAGCTGGACTCTCACCCAATTCACCATTACTCCAGAATTTGATGCAACAGAGACAGGACGCTATTCCGGCTTCCGTTTTGGGACCCAGTATGGCCGGAATGGCCGGACTCAGTAGCCTTTTAGGTGGAACAACTCCGATTGGTTCGGGTTCTTCTATTGAAGTTTCCAGATCGTCGCCTATCGCTCCGGGTTCCATGACCAAGAAAAACGTCGAAGAAATCAAATACGAATTGAAACATATGCTGTTCGGCCCAGAGAATCCGGTAAAATCGTTAACCTTCTATCCTATTTTTTTTTTTTTTTTCTCTTTTTATTATTATTATTACGGTTTTAACTATGGTTGAATTTTCCCCATGTCATCTAATAATCATCATTCCTATAGTCATATTTCATCGTTGCTTGCGGCTTATATATTTTTATATTTCACCCAAAACGAAATAGCAGAACCAACGAAGGCGTCAGGGCACTTCTAGACGTCCAATCGGCCACCATCAACCGACTCATTACACGGATACAGCGGCTCGACGACCCATTAACACGGCCAACGTTCGTTCACGGCCGCAATCGAAATTAGGCGGCAGCAAAAGCAAACGGACAAGGCGTCCAGGTGCCCATCGAAAAGCACAAAACCGCCAGCAACTACCAGGTGGCGGATTGACGAATGCTCAACAGCGTCCTATTCCGCTCTTCCTCAGGCCACCTCGTCCATCACGACCGGGACTTGGAGCTCATGCCAAAACGGTACCGGCTGGAGCAGCAACACCAGCTGGAGGTGATTACACAACATCATTCCAAAAATAAAAAATATAATAATTTTTTTTTTCTTGGAATTGATTTTCAAAAAACAAAAAAATATTTATTACAATCGAAATTCACACAATGTCCATTTTCAAAATGTAATTGTTTTCCTTTTTTGTTTTTTTTTTCTTTTAAGGTCGTCCTATTCACAATGAAATCGCTCGCCAACCCATCAGCGAATTTCGAGCCCCGTCTTCTGATTTCCGTTTACCGGAGCCGCCGTTCCGTCAGGAACTCGCCTTCCCGGCCTCACCGTCGCGAGGCAA
This sequence comes from Daphnia galeata, assembly GCA_030770115.1. NCBI lineage: Eukaryota > Metazoa > Arthropoda > Branchiopoda > Diplostraca > Daphniidae > Daphnia > Daphnia galeata. The sequence goes on from CM061118.1 coordinate 11,710,532, forward strand.
CGCCAATAACGGTAAATTATCTCCATAGACACAACAACACGAGAACTTTCTTCAGTTATTGGTTGGGCCAGCAGCAGCGCCAGCTGTCTCTAATGTTAGTGCTAGCTGCCAGCTCATGCGTAACGCCGAAAATGATCTTGAACTTGGGAACGTTCATTTTTTGGGCTCTGACGCGCTAATCTCGATCTAACGCTATGCTGCTGTTGCCCATATAACGGGATGCGGATGCCCCATGTCCAGACATACAAACTGGCCAGAAGCTTTCTACTATTTATATTATATGATGATGATGATGAACCGCAAACTTGGGCCAAACGTGACAGTCGAAAATGTTTAGAAAACAACAACAACAACAAAAAAAACAATAACCGAATTTCCAATGTTTTCCATGACATTTTTTTAAAGTCCCCGTTATAAGTTGCCCTTATTCTTTTAAAAACCAAATTGGTTCATCACATTTTTTGGTTGTTGCACGATTGTGTCTGTCAAAAAAAAAAAATAATGAAAAGAAGGACTCTAGTACCAGTAATAATTTTGAATTGATTATGGGTTGATTTTTTAATATAAAGGTAACCGGAGTCCTGGATCGGGAACTCGGGGTCAGGTTTCACCACCAGTTCAATCACGAGAGACACTCAATCGAGGACCACCGTTGCCTAGACCGACTGAGGAGCAATTTCGTCCGTCTTTAATTGGACGTCCGATCAATAACCAGCAACAACAATCGCAACCACCACAGTTCGTTCAACCGCCTCCCATCAATTCCCGCCAACCTCCTCCTCCACCTACCAACAAACAGAATGGTGTTCCGCCTCAACAGAGGCAGCCGATCGCTACCAGCGCTGGATTACCCATAAGACCATCGTTGGGCCGTCCGATCACGACTGGCAACCCGGCAAATGCCAATTTCAATCCGGCACCTTCCAATTTCCCTCCCGTTCCGTCGACCGTGTCTCTCACCAACGCCCAACGTCCGAAAATCATTCAACCGGATTGCGATCTCTTCTCGGAAGGCATCTGCCTCGATGTCCGCAACTACCCGACGTAAATAATAATAACAACCCATTCTACCGTTATTTCATTTCATTTTTTTCATCGATGAGCGCAATTCAATTGGAATTTGAGTGTGTGTGTGTGTGTGTTTCGTTACAGGGAACTGATCACCAATTATCTGAACCGTAATAAACCGGCATTGGAGAACATGTTGGCCGAAGTGAGGAGTCAAAGTGCCGATGATTTGGTGGACGGTATTACGTCAACGGAAGAGCGTCGATACTCTTACAATCATTATTACGGCAGCCGGTAAATTTGAGCATAATAATCCAGTTTGAGTACTATATGTGTCTCTTATCATTTTGATTGATTGATTGATTGATTGATAACAGGAGACAAGGTGAAGACAATCACGCTCATCGTGATTTCGCCGAAGAAGGTGGATTCCTCTGCCCGTCTGAAGTCAAATATGCTCGACCGCAATTGGCTCAGACCAGCCGCGGCGTCTGGAAGTACATCATCAATATGCCCGAACATACGCAAACCATACGCATGGAACGATGCCTGTACTAACATCAATTCTATATGTTAAATTCAATTCAAATTCAATTGATCGCATCGAATTCTTTTTTTTTTGCACAGGAAACCAGCCAGCGGTTGCAGTTATGTTTCGCCTCATTACAAATCGCATTGCATTCAAGTCTACAATTATCATCGACTCTTGTCTTTCGAAGAACCTAAAGGAATGCACGTCGATATTTATAAAGTAAAAATAATAATGATAACAATTTGATGAGTTCGGGACAGCAATGGCGGTTGCACGCCCTATTGCGCAAATGATTTCATTTGTTTATTTGCATATCATTAAATTCTTCTGAACTGATGTACGTGGTTTTTTGGGTTTTTGGTTTTTTTTTTGTGTAGATTCCCGTTGGATGCAGTTGCCACGTCCAGGGCTATGCTTACCTGTACCCACCGCTGGACGGTAAAGTTGCAGGGCACGTTATTCCTCCGGCATTCCCAACTGAAAATGGTAATAACGTCATCGGCACCACTAACCGTAAAACATCTCCACCGGGAACAACCGAAGAAATTCCAACCGTTCAAAAACACGAAGTTCGTGTCAGACCCGATAGCCGTGAAAGACCTGAAATTCGACATCCTGAAACTCCGGCGTCAGTCCAGAGACCGACAACAGACATTCGCCAACGCCAACAACCCGTTGAAAATCGTGACAGACCGCGTGATTATCAGGATCGTCCTGATAATCGAGAAAGACCTGAAAATCCTGACGATTATTTCCAGGTTCCGACTGGCATGAAAGATTTCTCATCTTTCATGGATCAACAATTCAGCGGACATTTCGGTCCTTTCGGTGGCGGTGGAATTGCTGGTTCGAGATCTGCAGGATCGCCTAGCAATCGTCGAGAAGATGATTACGACATGGCCGACGAACGGATGGATCAACATCCAATGGAATCCAATGCGGAATTGGACGACAGTTCCAGCAGGAGACGGCCACCTTTGCTAAGTGCTCAATCGAAAACCAATTACGATTACCATCCAATTATCGATTTCTTCCACGACAAGCCCTAGTCGCGAGGAAATTCACTCCTTTTTTTTTTTTTGTGAAGGAGAAGGGGGGGGGAACTATTGAGGGAGAACTGAGAAATTCACACACCTTTTTTAAAAAATTAATCATTCTTTTGTATCATCAAGGTCTTCATTAATTAAGAAAAAAACACGTTACACCATTTTGTACTATGTTTATGTCGTGTGCCGTTATAGAGAGTTAGAAATTCACAACGTGTTGGACAGGATCCAGCTCGAAGCAGAATTATGCGATTCATCATCTTTCGCTGGGCGAATGATAGATATCAAGACTTGCTACTACATCCGCACTTTCAAAAAATAAGAGAAAACAAAACAAAACAAAAAAACTTTAATCCAGTGTATAATATCGTTTGTACGGTCCGTCATTAAAACATCGTTTCCATTCATCTACAATTCTGCATGATCCAAATTCATTTTTGTCTTATTTCATTAAAAATTAGTGTTAAATCGTGAATTTATTCTCAGCTGTCCCCATATCATTTTCTTGCTCATATTTAGCCAGCACCGCAGATTTCCCAACGCGAAAGCAATTTAAACAAAATTCAAAGAGAAACAAACTTTAAAAAAAAATGAATCAATCAAACCAACGCACATTTAAAAACAACATTATCTAACGGCCGTGCTGGGCAGGGCTGCTGTGTGGACTTATATATATAAATTACACCGTGTAAATATATAACAATGAAATGTATATTATTTCATTTCCTTCTTTTCACATTATTTATTTATTATTATTATTTGTTGTTGTTGGATGAGAAGGTGAGTCGCGTCCACCTGTTGGCCAGGTGAACAACAAATTGCTGTCAGGGTGAGGCAACAAATGAATTGAATGGAGCCCTTGAGCGATGATGTTACACGCGCACAAGGACAAGTTTCTATAACGTTCATTGAGAAAATGTGTAGACACAAAGATTCTATAATGCTCCGTGAAATGAATCAACGGAAGTGCCAGCACCTTGACACATTCAAAAAGATATTACTAGACTCGGTTAAATGCAGAGTCATGGGGTGTGTATCATCATCGTCACTCGGCCAGCCAACTGCTAATTGGCCGCGGCTCACTCGTCTGTGGAAAGTGTGACGGTCGTAAGTTATTACTATTCGCCATTTTCAGCGTACAACGTAATAATTTATCGTTTGATATTTAAAAAAAAAACGCCGGTCAAGCGGCTCCGACATTATACGGCATCTAGGTCTAACTGTTGCGTCTGGTGGGAATATAATAATAATGGCTAATATTAACGTCGATACGGCGCCGCCTACTAAGAATAACATTTTTAACGGATCTCTTTCTTGACCATGAATTTAAATAATATTTCTAAAATATTCCATATATCGTTTTATTATATTTCTTTCTCTTTTTTTCTTTTTCTTACTTATTTTGGTCAGACTTTGGCCGCCGGTCGCAGAAAAATTTGGTAAGTGTGTCATCCAGTGGCGTAGCTAGTATATCCTATTACATATTAACTACGCTATACGTTTTTATTTATTATCAACGAATCTTAAAGTGTATGCTAAAAAATTGTTTCATTGTTGTTATATTCCAATGGCAGGATCATCATCAGAATAGATAAAAACCGAATTGGAAATCTATACGCGACGGGAATGAAAAATCATTCATCATGTTGCTCCCTTTTTTTCTTCTTGTTTTTCTTCTTGTTTTTTTTGGTTTTTGGCTTTCCATTTTGGCGCGCGAACGCCAACTGAATTTCAAATCAGCAGCTCAGCATTTTTGCGTTGGAGCTTTTTCTCTTGTTGATTGATCGATTATTGTGTTTTTGACTTTTAAAAAAGTGAATTATATTAATGTTAATAATGCGCTATGCACACACCTTAGGGACGATACGATCTCTAAAAGACAAAAAGTATATTAATGAGTGACGAGTTTTTCAACAAATTCGTCGCTCCGTCACACACACAAGTTTGAGATAAATGTGTTAGAAAAACTCGTTTACAAAATGTGTAAATTGTTATGTTAATTTATCATAAACTTGATTTCAATATCCGCGCCCTTATAGAATGACGGTGCAAAAAAAAAAAAACATGTGTCATTGATGTAATGCATTAAAAAATTTTGATTCTAAATCGATGAGTTTGGCTGTTATATTGATGGAACACTCAAATGTCGTTCTGTGAAATGTGTGAAATTATCGTCATATCGTCTCTTTTTTTTTTAAAAAAAAAGAGAAATTCAGCAAATTTATTTCAGAGTCATCAGCCAAAGTCGAGAGATGGAACCTTATGTGGAAATTTCCCATCAAAATGATCCACGACCGGCACGGAGACGAGAGGTAAGACTCACGCGGGCGGCTCTCTCTCTCTTGCACCGTGTTACGAAATCACCGCAGACATTGGCAAAAACAAACGATGTCAACAACATATTGGGCTGGAACTCGGCACATAGAGGATGCCCTTTGCCCTTCTACCACCACTAGGCACCGCACTAGGCACCGCACCCAGTAAATGTGGGAGAAATTTATTTTAAAAAAAAAAAGAAAAAGGTAAAATTCCAGTTGCTGACGATGTTCTACTTTCTTCATTGCCGGAAGGTAGGCGCGTTAAACTGAAAAATAGAGACAAACATTTTTTTTTTAAAAAAAAGAAAAAAAAACTTATTATTTTGCTTAGCACGTAGAATGTAAAATTGTGGAAGAGAATAACGCCCGAGGACGTCAAAGTTCGCATGTGCAAATGTATACCATTATCCCGTATTTCTTTTTCTTTTAAAAGATTTTCACTCTCTCTCTCTCTCTTCTAACTGTACAAACGTATGGGAAGATAGTTACAACTCCGTTGGTCACAATCACTTTAGTTACTAACCGCCTGATTCTTTTCGATCGAAGCTCCCGGGGCTGACTAATTTTATAATTTTATTTTTCTCGTAAATTTGCTGGTGCTAGCGTGTCGATGATGCAATCAATCTCCCCGGAGACTTAAAAATGTTAGATAACCTCTGCATGGATGGTGAGTTCAAATTCAGATCAAACTCTAATAAGATGACTCTGCTGCTGCACTGCATGGTGGGTGTTGGCATTTGATTCGGCAGACAGCTATTATGTGAAATATATATAAGAAAAGAGAAAACAATAGAAACTGTTCGAATGATGAGAAATAAGAAATCGAGAAAGATAAGATTTTGGATTCGATAACCAAATGAATCGCAGAGTGAACGAAGGTTTCTCCCGAACCAAACAGAGTCTCATAGAGCAGAGCCCATTGTTTTGGGTTGGCCCTGTCTCTTTTGACAAACGATTCAGACTATATAATATGCTACACAAATATGTAAAGAGACTGTCTATTGTGCTGTGCTGTACGTGTGTGCCGACATCAGGGACCAAGCTTAACACATTTATAAAAGGCCAAAATGCGAATAACTACAAACACATAAAGCCGACGTTATTATGTAGACGTATTGGCCTTTTTTGTTTTTAGAGATTTGCGCAAGGATGAATTTGTTTTATGTTTTCTGTTATAAAATAGGGCGTGTTCTCCTGTTATATCTATTACAATCAAGTTACGGCACGTTGAATTTCTATGCATCAGCTACGTGTCCATATTATAAAAACAAAAGGAAAAAAACAATTTCGAGATTTGATATTCCAAGATCACATCGTCGGTCGTCTGGCGACTTTGCAAGTTCTGTTCGAATTGTCATTCGTCTCGAACCACTTGGCCTTTATATCAACGTGATTGTTGCTCTCATTCTCCGCGTTATTGAATTTTCTCTTTCTTTGTTATTATATGGAATTCAATGGCCTTGCATCGTAACGAAAAGAACTTGAAAGAAAGAACCTTGTTTCCATCATCATCAAGAGCTGCATGGTTGGTCTAAATAATCATCGTCAATGATAATAATAACACTAAACCATCTGCTGTTTGCTCGGAGGACACACGACAACAGACTCTCATGTTCTGCTGGCCGTCTTATTATTTAAAAAGAGCACTATATCTCATTATCATTTATTAACAAGGTGCAGTATAATCTCAACTCTGCGAAGGACAGCGCACTGAAATGATTCGATGTATACCTGCGGAGCCATTAGCTACGGTTGGGAGATAAAAAGGACGTTGAAGTACTACCTTGGCGGCCGTTCGTAGCAATTACACACAGCATCGCAACAAACTTTAAACGAGCTGGTTGATGATTGCGTTGCTGTGCCAGGTAAAAGAAACAGTTATACAATCTCGTTTCGATCTCTCTATGTGTGTGTATATGGACACAGCAACTGTTACATGCGGATTACTTTGATGGTTTTTATTTTTTTAAATATTCAAACGTCAACATTTTTTATTCGACGTGTCTAAAATCAGGATTTTTGATTCGTTTGACCTCGATGTCACTTGAAACATTCAAGATCATTTATGAAATTTGAGTTTTTCAAACACAGGGGACACGGGCACCACAGTCCAAATCTGTTCTTGGACATTCCTGTGTCTATTACACACTATAATTTAACGACAGTTGAACAAAAGACAACAAACTAGGCCAATGCAAAGATTTAAAAATGACACTATATAATACAATCAATAATTCTAGACACATATTGCTGTTGTTGGTTGCGAAAGATCGAATGAGCGTATACAGTTTTATATCTTGTTATTCTATTCAGAGTAGAAGTATCGACGACGATGATGAAGACGACTATTATGAGAAAGTTTTGAGATAGAAAGTTGAGACTGGCGAATTTCAGCCAACAAAATATGATTTGAGACTTGCCAAACTGTTTCGCTATTTTACTTTTACTAGTAGTATAGACGCCCTGTGAAAATTTATTCGTCACGTAGTTTCTCAGAGGTGAGTTTAAATATACGACTCGGCAACAACAACAACAACAACAACCTAAAAAAAAAAAAATACACTGCACGCACAGGCCATAATATAAGAGAGAAGACTAAGAGCCAGCACGGTGTATAGTGTAATCTCTCTCACGCGGGACTCTTTTAAATATTTCCATGGCTGGCTGGGCTGATGGAGAGTTGCGCATCTCATTAAAAGACAAAACGATGCTTTTTTTTCGCTTGCGTTTTGCAGAAAAGCTCCGTTTTCTTATAATCATTTGAAACACACAATCCACATTTCATTTGATTCAAAATCTATAAAGACAATTATGTATATAGTCCTTTTCTTTTCTTTTTTTTTTCTTGGCTTGTTGCCAGACGCGAACTGTATAATATTAGACATTGTTCGATGGGTTACACAACAACAGCAGTCTGTCCCACTTTGATTACATTCGCTCTGTGCTGGCCAGTTGAAATGCTGCCGACGTCTACCTGCGTCAATTTATCGTAAAAGGGGCGGCTGAACTCTTCCATGCCCGCAAGGATCTCCCGAGTGAAAGGACAACGGACAAACGAGTCAAAATTGTTGGCACACTAGCGCATGCATAGCTACTAAATAGGATAATACTATACAGCTACTACTACTAAATAGTACTATACATAGAGTTTGTTTCTCTTTTCTTTCCCAGGATGTTCAAAGCAGCTCATTTGACGACCGCGAGTTTTTCGATCGTCCTCCTCCGCAGCAGCAGGGACTGTGCACAGTATGTGTAATCATCGGAACAAACGGACGACTAAATTGACGTGAACGAAACCATTTTCCTATACATATATAAGCGGACCACTTGTATATTGTATTGTTGTATCCTTGCCATGGGCAATTTCTATAGACGACGCGATTTTGTGTGACATCAGCACAACTATCAGCTCAAATAAAAATTGCATTATTTGGAAAACGGATGTTACTTCATCCATCCATCCATCCATCCATTCAGTATACCAACCCAACTATTCGTCGCTTTTCTGAGTCTTTGGAATGCGCTGTCGTAATGACGACGCTCGTTTGTTTTTTGTTTTTAGGTGCTGATGGTGACCAAAAAGAACTTTCTCCTACCCCCGGCTCGGCGGTAAAAGGATGTTATTATATAGAAACAAACTGCACAACTGAGATGATGCGCTTGCTCGTATACCGTAAATCATTCATTTTTCTTCGCGTCAATATCGTCACGGCGGACCCGCAAAAGTCTTTTCATCATCTATACCGTGAAGCCATTTGGGGCTATGACACAATGTTCGCATCATATTAGTTATATAACTATATACATAATGTCCTAGATAATAATAAAGAAAAGCAGCAAAAAAGAAATGAACTACATAACCATTTGGATATCCTGAAAACCTTTTTTTTTGCGCCTTGTCGTTTTTGTTTCGCTATGATTACGTGTACTAAAGAGTCTATAAGTAAACCGCAAAATCATCTAATAACAAGCTGATTACTGCTTATAACATTTTCTTTTTTTTTTTCTTCTTTTCCGTTGATTATTTTCGGAAGGTTCGAGAAAACCAAAATGGACTTTTGCTGCAGAAACGAAATTCATAGACATTTGACTGTGTAATATACTGGAGAGCTGCCGTGCTGGAATTTTGCGTTGTATTAGAAAGTGAAGTCATGGTTGAGTTATCGCTAGATGGACACTATAGGATCCTAGCGTATTATGCAGTTGCCACGGTCTATCATCACGAGACACACACACACAAAAACCGGACAAACTGGGCTGTGATGGTTGGTTGTCCTTATTCGTTTTGTTACACATGAATACTAATGGCTGAGAATTGTCAAAAATGAAGAAATTCAAAATAAAACGAACCTTATTATTAGATTGTTCTGCCTGTCTATTAACAAAATTATAGCCGAGCTGTCCTTCAAAAAAAAAAGCTGCACCTTGGCTGTTTGGGCTCTTTTGTGTACGATTAGGCCAATAAAAAAAGGTAACCCTTTCTAGTATACAACATCACAGCCGACGTAGCAAAATAGAGAACATATTAAATAGATAAAGAATGTGATAATGGTCATATATTATAGACTTTTTTCCTGATTGCACGTCAACCTTGAAAGAGAACTCAACGAAATTACCTTTTATAGTTGGGAGAAAACAGTCGACAAATCTTCATATTTTGTCCAGCATTCTACGTACATATTTTATAAAAATGATCTAATAATCCATTGATTTTAAAATGGATCTAACTTATTTTGTGAATGAAATAGGAAAACATAGTGTGACCATATGTAACGTATATAGGACCTTTTTTTGTTAGCAACACAATAGAGAAAGTGTTTGTGTGTGCAGGTATGTAATATCAAATTTCAAAGTCATTCCAATAACTTCCAACGTCCACCACCACCAGTCAGGAAGAAAAACAAAATTTTAGAAAACGTGAGTCTTGTATATATAACCTCGCTCCATTATAAATTCCAGTTTTTTTGTTTTTAAATTTTAAAAACTTATTGCTGGGAAAGAAGGAAGATCTGTGGTCGCTGATGAATCGCGGTATAATATAAAGTGATGATGATGCTGGACTGCTGCTATATTATGTGGCTGATAGTTTTCACTTTCTTTCTTGGCCATCAGCTGCAGTATAAGACTTGCACAGCTATATGGCCGTATATCTTTATGTACTATAGCCGGACCGATGATCGCCGTTCTCTCTTCCCGTTTTTGGCGCTATACAAGCCGAGTCTTTGCTGCGTACCACGACGAGTCTCTCCAACCAAAAACAGAACCGCGGACGGCAATTGCTGCTGCTGCTGCTGCTGTTTTTTTTTTTAGCTCGTGACAGGCACTATAGCAATTAAATCCTCTCACTTTTTCTTCTTGGTTCTTCGTCATTTTTTAACGGTTATTTTTTTCTCTCATACATGTCTCGATACTTTTCCTTCTTCTTCATCGCTTTTGAGACACATCACCTATAGTATTACTATAGTGTTTGGCCAGCCAACTCTCTCTCTCTCTCTCCTCACGTCCGATTTCCTTCCACAACCACCACCACTACCAACCACCAGCAGCTTTTTTCTGGTTTTCTATCGTTCGTTTCACGCACAGCGGAACTAACGTCACGCTGCGACTGCACTTCATCCGCTTCTGCTGTAATTATTATTACCGCATAAGGGGGGGGAAAGAGGGGCGAGACCGTATAGTTTTTTTGTCAGGTGAGTCCGTCTCCCAACGGATATTGAAGACACAATTTTTTTTGTTCAACTTACGAATGAAATATTTCAAGTTTTAACATTTTCGTATGTGTGAAAATGAAAAGAAGAAGAGACATCCAAAAATAACTTTCTTTTACCAATTTATACTTAATGGAATTATTTTATTGTCAAATTATTCGACTATACATGACACGATGACGCGTAGGTGGAAAATTTTGTTGCACATTTTTACATATTGAGGTCAATCTTCTTATAGCCAAACGATAATATACAGCACAAGCAGAGAGAGTTAGAAATAGATATGATGCTGGCCTTTCGATATTTAATGTAGCATCTCTCGGCTGGCGATAAAAATCATATTTCGTTTGGTAATGTAACTCTTTGTCGCTATTTTATTTGATATTTCTCTGAAACGCAAAGTATCGACGAATATAAGCGCAAGCATCTGGCATAGTGTATAGCGCAGGGCACGGAGAACACTAACATGAAAAGAAAAGAAAACCTCCAGAAAAATTGATGTTCTTACATATCGTCGTCGTTTTCCAATGGAGAGAGAAGAAAATGCTGTAACTTTTTTTTGTTTTTTTTTAACTTCAAGGCCCTGGCCACTTTCTCTCTCATCTGCTCTTTCGGGATTGAGAAGGCCGCGAGATCCCAGACGACGAGAGCGCGATAGCCGCGTCCAATAACAAGATGAGCCAACAGCAACAACACGTCCCGGCCGGCGTTTTTCTTTTGTTTGAAACCAACTTGTCTTAGTCAACAGGTTTTTTCTTGTTGTATTGGGATAAAAGTTCATCAGCAGCAGCACGAAATTTGAAACACAAATTTTAAATGATGATGTTATTATTTCGTGAGCTGATGACAGACTTGTTTTCTAAAGGAAAAAAAACCAGCCGAATGAAATATACGATGGGAATAACGCAGCAAGGAAATGTCTCTCTCATCTATTTAACTTTTGTCTTTTTTTTTTGTAACGTGTGGTCACCAGTCCGTGATTGTTGTTTTCTCTCGGAATTTTGTTGTTTCCTGTGATGCCCATCAGCAAACTGATTCCCCCATACATTCGAACATGAAGGCGTTCAATGTTGAGTTACCCACATCATCATAACAAGGGCCGAAATAGCCGCAGCAGCCGCAGCAGCAACCTGCTCCGTGAGTGCGAGAAGATATATATATGAACGTGCGCATCCTTTTCGTGTTTCCCTTCAATGGAGGTCAAGGAAAGCAATGCTCATCTATATACAGGTATAACGGCTGAAAGCGAAACGGGCCAGCCAGTCCCGACCATAGCCTCCCGATCCGGTTTGTTGGTGAAGGACACACACAAAAATTCTTCTTCTTCGTTTTCTTGTTTCAACACTTTTCCTCTCAACATCTGCTGTTATAGGTAGAAGAAAAAAAAAAGGCCGGGTAAAGAAGACCATCCCAAATCCCCTGGAGCTCATTTCTCTTTTTTTTTTTGTTTTTTTTTGTTTTTTTTTTTTGAAAAATAAAATAAGAAGCTCCAGCGCTCTATAGTCGTCCCGGCCCTCTCTGCTCCTCCCCGCCCATCCGACTACCGCGTGCGGCTCTTGGTAACATTTTTTTTTTCTTGGCGCTTCTTTTACGTGAGCGTTCGAGAGAGTGATACGAGCGCCCTATTACCGCACCGTGAAGAGCTAACCAACCAATCCCCAAACGGGTGAAGAATGTATAAAAGGAAGCTCAAATCTTTTTCGAAACTCATTCACGATCAATTCGATCCTGTGATCATTCAACATGGCTCCGGCGAAGGTAGGAATACATTTGATTTAAAAATCCCTTTTTTTTTTTAAATAACAAAATAAAAATTTAATTTTTATCCATTTCTTGAAAAAAATATCGTAACGTACAGCAGAATTTTGTTTTTAACTTTTCATTTCAATATTTAAAAAAAATTTATAAGAAAAATTCTTTTGTAAAGAGTGCGCGTTTAATAATGATTCACGATAGGAAAGCGATTAGTGTTTTGGAATTTCTCTTTGAATGTTATTGGACAATCATTTCTTATAGGCAAAAATGTGAAAGTTTAAAAAAAAAATATATATAATTCGATGTTTGTTGTCACTGGCACGTCAACGCACCTCATTGCAACACTTTTGCGAGGATGTACACGAAAAGAAAATCTCCTTTCCCAACTGGATAATAATTGTTATGTATGGGTTATTGGTGTGTTGTCTGCATTATCTTTTTTTTTTGAATATGAACTTTCTCCTAATGTTTTTTGTTGTGACCGCTTCCCCGCTTCTTCTCTTTTGTTTTTCGATTAAAAAAAAAACACAGTTTGCCGTGGTTTTGCTCGCATGCTTTGCGGTCGCCTTCGGCACTGAGATGGATCAGGAGGCAATGGAGACGAGACACAGAAAAATGGGACATCACGCAGCTCCGGCGCACTATGCTCCTCAACCCGCCTACGGTGCTGCTCCTTCTCGACCAGCTTATGGTCCTGCTCCTCATCAACCAGCTTACGGGGCTGCTCCATCTAAAGCAAAAGCCCCAAAAGCTCCCAAAGCTCCCAAAGCTCCGAAACGACCGCATCACGCTCCTGTTTACGCCGCTCCTGCTCCAGTTTATGCCGCTCCAGCTCCAGCCTATGCAGCACCTGCACCGGCCTATGCTGCACCAGTCCAGCATCGACCGGTTGTTTATGCAGCTCCAAAAGCAAAAGCTCCAAAAGCCCCGAAAGCTCCTAAAGCTAAAGCCCAGCGTGCTCCAGCATACCATCCGGCCCCGATGCCTTATCGACCACCAGCTCCAGTGCGACCAGTTTATGCAGCTCCATCCAAAGCTAAAGCTCCCAAGGCAATGAAATCCAAAGCTCATCCTGCTCCTGTTTACTCTGCACCGAGACCAGCTAAAACTCCAAAATCCAAAGGCTATCCCAAGCCAGTACATCGTCCTCAACCCGTTTATGGTGCTCCGCCAATGAAAGCTCATCATCACATGATCGTGCATCACGCTCAACCTGCACCGGCTCTTTCTTATCCAGCGGCTCCATCTTACCCGGCCCCAGCGGCTCCATCTTACCCCGCCCCAGTGGCTCCTTCTTACCCGGCCCCAGCGGCTCCATCTTACCCCGCCCCAGTGGCTCCTTCTTACCCGGCCCCAGCGGCTCCATCTTACCCCGCCCCAGTGGCTCCTTCTTACCCCGCCCCAGCGGCTCCTTCTTACCCACCTCCAACAGCTCCTTCTTACCCATCTCCAGCAGCTCCTGCTCCGTCTTACCCCGTTCCTGAGCCAGTTTTTGTTCCAGAACCAGCTCCCCAATCAGCTTATGGCATTGCTCCAGCTGTCTCTCAATGGGTTGCACCAGTTGAGGTTCCTGAATGGACCGCACCACCAGCTGCACCTCAAAGTAGTTCGAGCTTGTTGGATCTTCCATGGCCGGTATGAAAATCAATTCACAAATATGACCTCCACACGTATAATTTTCATATTTTACTTAATGAATTTCAGAAACCACTTGGCTGGACGGACGCCATGTCTCACATGATGATGCCGATGACTAACGAAGTTGTTGTAGCACCTGCACAACCTTCGTATGGCTCTTTTCCAGTTCCCAGTCCTGAAGCTGCCCCTTCCTTGTTAGAGATGCCATGGCCAGTGCCCGTCTACGGTGTGGCACCACCTTCCGTTGAGCAAGAAATTATCGTTGCACCAGCACCTGTCGAAGAACCCGAAATCGTCCCCGTACCCGTTGAGCCATACGAGCCAGTTGAGGAACCTGTTGTTCCCATTGCCGAACCAGCTCCAATTGAAATTGTAGAGATAGCCGAGGAAGTGGTTTTGATTTCTGTACCGGAAGCACCGATAGAAGTCATTTCTATTGCCGAGACCGTTGTCCCAACAACAGAAGCGCCTCAACCAATCGTGGAAGTGATTTCCATCGCTGAAACCGTCGTTCCCGAAGCTATTCCTATCGTCGAACCTGTCGCTCCTGAAGTTGTTGAACCTGCTCCGGTTGAAGTCATTGTTCCAGTTGCTGAAATCGTGACTGAAGCTGCTGCTCCTGAAATTGTCGCTGTTCCTGAAGTCGTTGAATCTGTCTCAGAAGTCATTGCTCCGATTGCTGAAATTGTAACTGAAGCTGCTGCTCCTGAAATTGTTGCCGTTCCAGAAGTCGTAGAGGTAGTGCCAGAGGTCGCGCCTCCTCCAGCTGTTGAAATCGTAACAGAAGCTGTTCCAGTGGAAGTTGTTGAGCCAGAAATACCCGAAGTGGCTCCGATTGCTGAAATTGTGACGGAAACTGCTCCTGTCCCAGCAGCTCCAATGGTTGAAGCCGTTCCGGACGTCGCTCTTGTCGTTGAAATCGTGACGGAAGCCGCTGCTGTTTCCGTTCCGCTTCCAGTGGAACCTGTAGTGGCACCTGTCGTAGAGGAAGCTCCGTCTCAAGTCTATTTGCCACCTGCACCAGTTGTCCCTGCTCCGGAGCCAGAAATTACCATTTCCATTGCTTCACCTTCCACGGAAGAAGAGGCTGCTCCAGTTTTGGCTGTTATTGTTGAACCGGTTGAGGAAGTCCCTGTCGTAGCGGCAACTACGGAAAAACCGGCAGTTTTACTGGTACAAGAACCAGTTGTCGAAGAAATCATCATCGTAGAACAGAAACCAGTTGCTGAGTTACCGTCGTTGGAATATCTTCCGCCTCTTCCGACTCTTGTGGTCACTCCAGTTGTCGAGGAAGTCGTTTCCATCGCTGAAGTGAAACCAGAGATCGTCGAAGAAGTGGTCGTCGTTCCAGAAAAGGAACCTGTCGTCGAGGAAGTTGTTGTCGTAGTTACCGAGAAACCATCTGCACCAGAAATTGTAGAGTTGCCATCACTTGAATATCTTCCTCCTCCATCAACTGCGCCCGTCGTCGAGGAAATCAAACCAGAAGTCATCGTTGAACCGGTTATCACTGAATCAGTACAACCCGAAGCAGTCGTACCACCAGAGTTGCCATCACTGGAATATCTTCCACCCGTTATTGAAGCTAAACCTGAGATCGCTCCCGTCATTTCAGAGGTTGTCACTACAGCAGCTCCGGAAATCTCTGCTGCTCCAGCGACAACCGTACCGACAATTGTTAATGTGGAGATTCAGGCTCCTTCGCTAGAGTACCTTCCACCGCAAGCGGTCAGTGCCAGAAAAATTCGATTGGCAGCATGGAGAACAAATTAAATAATATATAGCATATGGCAATAACTTAACAAAACCACCAACATCTATATAGATTGCATCGCCATTACTCATAACTTTGACGCGAGCAGACCATAAATTATTTTTGATTTACTATCACGTACGCCCATTTTCTTTGTCGTGTTAATTTTTGTTTTGTTTTTTTTTTTTCCCAAAGAAAAGCACCTTCACCCGTTGGGTCTGCTTTTGTTGCGACTCGCTCAAAAATTCACCGAATAAACTGCACTTTCGCTCAATATCGCGATTGTATTATGTATTGATTCTATACACACACACATTTGCCGTTGTTTAAAATATCACTCTAGACAGACAATCTGATATTATATCGACCCAACTTCATTTTTGTATTATGTGTACTATACATCTCATATCACAGCGGAATTATTCGAAAAATGCACAAGGTCTAGTATAACCTAGATCGGATCAGTCAAAATGTTGAAACGTACGATTTTAAGTAACCCGAGGTAAAACACTTGTATACATATTATTTGAAAGTTGTACCATATGCAGAATGAAGAACACAACCTGTCACTCAGGTGGAGAGAGATACACAACACATGATCGCAAATGATATGAGCAATGAGAGATACTATACCTCTTGACCTGGTTAACATGAAGGTCATCTCTGAAAGAAAGTAGATGTGCTAGCCATGTTTCATTTCATTTTTTTGCTCTCGAAAATGCATCATGCCCCTCCTTCCCTGTATACAGCCGCAGAATTTCTCCGCCCTGATGGACCGTTGTGTTGCAGCAGCTTATACTGTTCAATTTACATTCTTCTTTGGAGAGTGACTGGCATAATATTAAAACCAACCAGCATACTACTACTAGTCTCGCCATTTGAAAGGTATATAAATGGGACTACCGATCGAGTTTGAATCGAAGATCAGTTGGGTCTTGCAAAAAGTCAACATGGCTCTGACTTATAAGGTACGATATTTTATCTACATATATCGTCGTTCCAGATGTATAGAGTTTGGTGATGATAGATTTATAGAAATTGACTATATAAAATTTAAAATTGAATTGAATTGGTCTAGTTAAAATGAAGTGGCATTTTTTTGTGATTCATTCTTAATTAATAGGACTAGGCCTAAATTTGAGTTAGTCCATATGAATGCATGCATGAATATTTGTTATCCGGTTTATCGCATCATCACTAATCTACTAATTTATGGTTATTTTGACAGTATTCGCCAATTGTCCTAGTTTTGGTCGTGTCGTGTTTCACGACTAGTCTAGGCCAGAATGATATGCATTCGATGGAAGCCAAACACCGATCCATAGCCCATCGTCCATCACCTTTCACGTATTTTGCTCCTCAACAACCCGTTATTTATGGTGTTCCTCCACGTCAGCGAGTCCCTACTTATCCTGCACCACGCCCAACTTTTACGGCGCCACCATCGTACCCTGTTAGGCCATCATACCAAACTCGGCAACCAGCTCTGCGTGTTCCAGCTACATACCACATCCCTTATCCCAATCCGAGACCTATGCCAACTTATTCGACTCCAGTGATTCCTAGGCTGCAACCAGCAACCTCCGTGACTCAACGTGCTCCTGCAACTCCCATCTACGGTCAACCCCCACCATTTAGAACGCAAATAACCCCATCGATAGTACCGTTCACTCAATATCCATCCCCTAACACGTACAGGCCTCCATCAGCGCCGGCAGTCACAGGACCAAGTCTGCTGGATCTTCCTTGGGTGGTAAACAGCATTTTAAATTCATCTTCTTCTTGGAATGATTGAACGATTAACATATTCTTGTATATTTCACGATATGTTTATTGGATTTTAGAAACCGTTGTACGCCCGAACTCCTCCTGCAACTGGAACCTATTCTTGGAACGCCAAAGAAATCAATCCAGCGGTATCAATTAGCGCTGAGGATCATGGTGTTCGCATTTCAAGCGGTAATACAGTCCAAACGACAACACCTGTCCGTTCGCAAGATTTCCAAGTACGAGCAATCCCTCAAATAACTGTTGCCTCTAATGCTCCATCATCGTCTGCGATTGTACCAGTGACAACTGCAACTACGTTTGTCATTCAAGATGAATCGGAAGAGGATATCCAGATTTTCCAGGAGGTTACCAGACGTACACCTTTACCGACGACGAGGCCCCTTTTAATAAGAGATGATAATTCACAAGCTATGAGATTTGCACCTTTACCTGCACAGACAACTCAGACGCCGTTGGCCGTCATCATTCGAGACGACTCGGAGGAAGATGTTCAGATTGTACAGAGTCTTCCTTCTGTGTC
Source organism: Daphnia galeata (assembly GCA_030770115.1). NCBI lineage: Eukaryota > Metazoa > Arthropoda > Branchiopoda > Diplostraca > Daphniidae > Daphnia > Daphnia galeata. The sequence continues at coordinate 11,728,601 of CM061118.1, forward strand.
TCTATCAACAACAACTCAGCAAGTGCAAAATGCACCTGTCATACTCCAAGATGAATCGAATGAGGCCGTTCAGATCGTCCAGCAAGTTAATCCATTTGTTCCTAGGACAATAACTCAGCCTTCCATGAATCCAATCCTAATCCGAGATGACTCGAATGAAGATTTCCGCATTGTTCCACAAATGATCTCTTCTACACCATCACCTACTATGACAGCAGTGGCGCCGGTGAATGCTGCCATTATAATCAGAGATGATTCTATTGAAGATACACAGACGTTCCAGCGAGTCCAGCAGCAACAAGTTTCAACTCCTAATACTCCGTCTTTACCTCCTATGGCTACCGCGCTACCATTGGCGAATCCAAATATGATCCAAGATGACGACGATTCCATTGAAAACGTTCAGATATTAGTCGGACAGCAAGTTCAGTCACTTTCTACGCCTGCAGCTAGGACGACGCCTGCAATTCCAGTTGCAGTTTTAACAGATGACTCGAATGAAAGGGATGAGATCGTTCAAGCTGTTCTCCTTAATGTACCTGCAACTCGGCCAACAGAGGCAACGATATCACAGGCCGTTTCATTAGTGAACTTGGATATTTCAGATGAAGATATTTTATTTCGGGACGTTCCCTTGCCTATTGAAACCGTAACCAATTTCCCTGTACTGGCCTCATTTCCGACGAATTCACAGTTACCCACGGTCACTACACTCTTTGATGAAGACTCGGTAGAAGATGTTAGAATCTTTCAGACTGCCCCTGGATCTGCAACTATTAGGACGGTATCACAAGTTGATTCACTTGAAGTCCGCCTAGCTGATGTTTCTAATGAAGATATTGAACTGCGAATCATTTCGCAAGGAGTTACTCCATCAAGTATTAATACAGGGTCACTATCAATCATGTCAGCGCCCTCTCGTGTTGTCTTAGTAGACTCTGTTGAAGATACTCGACGAAATCCGGAAGTTTCTATATCTAATGTCCAATTATCTACACCATTGGCTGCGGGGGATGTTCTATTAGTGGATTCGAATGAAAATTTTAGAATCGCGCAGAACGTTTCTATTTCCAATGTTCAGTTATCGGGACCTTTATCGGGAACTTCCCAACAATCTCCTATTGTCTTGGTGGATTCGGCTGAAGATATCCAGAATGTACAGCAACAACTTTCTCTTTTCAACGCTTCTGGACCAGCGGTAACTCCTCGTATTGTTGTAGTGGAGTCGGCCGAAGAAATCCAAGCACAGACATTAAACCCAATTTTACAGTCGCCAAATAGCGTATTGAATCCAGATTCACAAGAGATATCAGATCGAAGTGATGAAGATCAAATCCGCACGGCGGTAACAATTTCACAAGTATCTATTAATCTTGCCAATTCAACTTCCTTGTGATTTAATTAAATATAAATGAACCTAGTAATTATTGGTTCTTCCCAAAACGTTTGTTTATAAATTATATTCTTTACCAATAAATTAAATTTTCACTCACTTCGGAGGATTGATTCAAAATTTGTCGAATATTATACATTCCCATTTTTTGCTTTCAACAATTTATTACATAAGAATTTTTTCAACCTGTTTTTTTTTTTTTTTTTTTTTGAATTTTGTATAAATGCATTGGTGACTTAGGTGTAAATCAGATGTAAATCAAGGATCCCCAATGAATTTGCTCAATATAGATAATTTCTGAAATAATTTTTAAAAAAGGGAACAAAACAAATATAATAAATCCTTTAAAAAAATGGCATCATTTCATTCATTTCTATCTAACAAGTTAACACTGTTAACTGTCAAATTGTTGCTTTCTTCATGTAGTCATTTCTCTTCTGGCTGGCAGATTGATCCAGGGCGAGAACTTATCCAACTTATTAGCGAAATGCTACCATTCAGTTTGTTTCATTGAATTATTTGTGAAGACTGAAGAGAGACATTAAACATTAGACAAGACGAAAGTTCGTTATTGGCTTAATGCTACAATGTGTTTTGTCTCGACTGCCCAATCACGATTAAAGTGTTAACCGCGAGTGAAATCAACGGGGGAAACGTGAAACCCTTCGTCTCACACGTGATTGAAGAAAGAAATGAGAACTATTTGGCAAAACTCCAGTATATGCCACTTAATTTACTGTATATATAGTACTATATTTTTAAAAAAAAATTTTTCTTTGTATTTTAATTTTTAAGTGTGTGAATTAGGTAAATTTATAGTCATCTCTATCCTTGTCTTGAATAGTGCATGTGGGAGCACAGAAGGTTTTCTGGTATCTTTGTGGGCATTCACAAGAACTGCTGAGTCGATCTTTGCAGCTCATGTCCAACCTGACCCAGTGACTTTCAAGCATCACATACAAAAGCTCATTTCAAACTATTTTTAAAAGATCAACAGAAAATTTTAAGAGATTAAAAATTTCTTCTGCAATGTAGGTAATGTCTCGGAAAATTGCACTACTATTGAATGACATTTAATTTCATCTAGGATGGAATGATGGTCGCATATAATCATTCATTACATGTTCTGTTTGCTTTCTTTATTTGGAGATTTGGGTACAGAATGAATCAAAGTACCACACTATTTCTACACTTGGGGCACTGATGTGTCTGCAATTATAGTATTTTTGTTCTGAATTGAAATGAATTTGAATTGAACTGAAATTATTAGTGTTTAAAGAAACAATCTATTAATAGCTTGTTTATTACAGGTTCAAATAATTGTTAAGTGAACATATCAATCACTGCTTTTAGGAAGATGGTTCTGAATGGCTGTTTCAGTTAAACTTTTAAACTTCATTCTGATGATTTTTCATTCAGACAAAACTGCACAAATTTTATGCTCACAAAACATGCACTGAATAGTTTTTATTTTCTTAAACTAAACTTTAATATCTTCATATACTGTCTAAAAAACAGCAGTTTATTTGGTAATTTTATGTAAATTTTCCGGAAGTGTACCGTAAGCGATAGCTCCTCATCTGTTGAGCTGTTGACAAAACGTACTACATAATCGTGATCCCCGTCTAATTACAAATTGGGTTGATGTCTTAAACGAAATCCGTGATCTGGTCGAAATTGGCACTATTGGACTATTTTCTGATATTTATTTACTGACATATGCGATCGACACCATTTTTTTACGAAGATCATGAAAATCAGTTTTTTAGCGTCAGCTGAATTGTTATTGAGTTATTAGCCAATTTACATTTAGAAACCGGAAGAGAACTCTTTTTATGTGGAAATCCTTTACCGAGCGCTAGATGTCCCTCGCTATTGTTGTTTACATTTTTTTAATCTTCAGAAAATGGTTGTGATTTTATGTCTCTCGTCCTGGAGTGCTTAAAATTTTACGTACTTATGATTCTTATTTTGAATATTTTCAGGGAAGAAACTACGTACAACAAAGTGTCCTGAAATCTCCCTCCATTTTCTCCGAGAAGTAACCTGCAATGGCCGCCCGCACGCGTAAATCTAGTAATTGGTCCGGCTACTCCGGCATTAAAATCCGCCATCACGTCCGTCAAAGCATGTTGCACAATTGCACCTCAGCCGATTGCTACATGTGTAGCCTGTTGACATCGTGGTAGCAACTGGCGCAAGAGTTGATCGCTTTCTACTCGCCATTGCACGCGGCCGTCGTCAGTGAGTGTTTCGAAGAGCTGGAAAATTGCGTGGAAATGGCCGCAACCCAATCAGTTCATCAACATCCTAGTCCTGGTGAACAGCCGACAAAAAAAATGGAACAAGTCATATCGACAAGTCATCATCAAGATCAATAGCAACAACAAATATAATTAGGTGAAGTCAGAACGGCTAAGATGGATGAATATACCGTTTCCGAATTAGATCTTGCACCCATCCTTCCCTCAGAAAGAGTCCTCGGAGGTATAAATTTGACCTTTTAATGCATGGACATTTGATTTCGATTTTTGAAATGTATTATTAATTGGATACGAATTTTACGCTTGTTTTTAGCCGTGGCGAATGCAGTGACTTGTGCAGAAATGGAAGTGGCCGGCTGTAAAGCCCAAGTCGTTCATCCAACGAGCATGTTGACGGACGATCATTCAGATCACATGGATCATGCAGATCATCATCAACCCAATCAGCAATACTGGGTGACGACCGCCGGCAAATTTACGCTCATACATTCGCTCTGGAAGAATTACCCAATCACGTCCAACTTATTTACGGATTTCTGAAAGAGCTCTACCACTTGATCCGGCCAGACACTCAACGAAATCTACTACGCTGTGTCGAAATTCTTTGTCTACACTGCGAAGTGCAGGAAATCCGCCTGCCGCGAACACCCTGGCTTCCTGCTTTGGGTTCAAGAAAACCTGGCCGTGGCCCAGCTGTGGAATCTCCTCGAGATTCTAACATCGCACGTAGCTCAGACTTGTACCTCACTCTTGCTGCACTGTCTCACTCTTCCTGGTGGGTCGGATGTTTTCTGGAAAATTATGGAATCGGATTTCCATTCGCGCGAGTGGAAGACTCGCTTTTCATCCGTAGAGCGGATGATGTTGGCGTGCCAGTTTCTGGACGATCCCACCGTCAAACAGAGTTCCATTTTACAGTCGATCCTGACCAACGCTTTTGTTTCCTCATCTCGTCCATGGATGATATCAACACAGCCGTAGCCAACCGGGCAACTATACTCCTCGAGAGCTTGCACGATGGGTCACTCAAATTGCTCTGCTGGTGTCTGGAACAGCAGTTTGACAGTTTCATTAGTGACAGGCCACTGTTGTTGCATTCCATCATGGCTCTGCACCACCATCCTTGGCTGACCAAACGCAAAATCATTTCGTGGAAATTCTTTTTCAACCGTTTCGACGCTTTGTATTTGGAAGCCCAGCTGAGCCTACAGCGGGCTGGAGAATTGATTGAGCCGAGAGATCTCAAGGCCAGTCATATGTCAAACGTGAGCTTCAACAAGAAATTGCAGAAAGCTCGCGAGGCTATCAGACGCTACGCTCCTAGCCGCTACGCTCCTAGCCGCTCTAGATCGCCGACTCAACAGCAACCGAGGAGTTTGATGCGTTCGCTCAGCATTTCCACTCATCACTTCAATCGGCGCAAGTCTACGCCGAATTATCACCAACAGCATGGAATGAATAAGAGTTACAGCCGGCAAAGGTCTTCAGCCCAGTTGAAGCTATTGCGATCGAGGGGCGACAGGATGAACAGCCAACAGGCGTCCCAAGAAGAAGCTTACGTTGCTCTCTTCATGCAACGTTGCTCCGAACTGGATGACTACGACGGAGAAACTCACTCTTTACTGTTGACTACGTTGATGCAATTCCTTGCGCAGCCCGATCTCGCCCAGTTGAGCGATGACAAGTTCCAATCGCAAATTCAGAATTTGGTCCTCCGACATTTAAGTCTTTTGCTGGGCTACGGGCCGACTGAACGAGCTTTCTGCTTGACACCACAAAAACTCAGGTCATCGGCCACATTCAACGCCTTCCTCTCGGCTCTTCCGCAACTTTTAGATCGCAATTTAGCTATCGGGGCTAATCTCCTGTCGATGACATTATCTTTGATGATCTTCTGTCCGGCTCCGCTGTCTAAAAAACAACGGTCCTGGAGGTCATTCATGGCTGCAATGTCATGGGCAAGCTGGTGTGCCCATCACAACTCACGGATCTATGAGTAGCGTTGGTTTCGCTTCCGGCTCTGCTGCTGCAGCCGCTTCTAACAAGTAAGATGGCCACCATTTGATCAATGTCGAGTGTTATTTTTACTTAATTTGTCTTTCCCCTTTTAGCGTCAACGATCGACACAACGGCACCACTCCACAGAGAGCCTACAAACCGACGTATTCCCTTTGGTATTTGGAGACTCATCCTCGTCGGATGTGGCTACAAACCGTCCCAGTAATCCTCTACAAGGTTTCTTTTTCTTTTTCTACAAGGAATATGGTGACGGGAAATAAGTTGTGACTACATAAATGTCTTGTGTCTTGATTGCAGTACCGTTACAATCAACCGAATTTAGCTCCGTTAGTGCAGAGCATCATGCGGATCGTTCTCAACACGCTGGAATCTCAGTACCATCGTTGTTATCGCTACGGTGGTATTGGTGCCACTTTAAGTCACGGCCATCCATCGACAGCTCAACATCAAATCCATGGGGTCTCTTCAACTGCAACTATGAGTATGCGAGATCAGAGTCAGGGTTCTTTGGAAGTTGATACTCCCAGCATTGATCCAATAGATTTAAAAGGTTTGCGATTTAAAAAGAAGATTGGCGCATGAAAAAAAATACAAAATATTTATGATTTTTGCAGGGAGAGCAAACGTCATTGGGCACGGCGTGGGGGCAGTTCTCGGCATTGCCGGCCTGGTCTGGGGCTCATCTACAATTCAACATCAGATTCAGTTACAGGTTGCAACTGGTAAATCTTAAACTCTTGATCCATTACTAATGACGAATGCTTTGTTAAATTATCAACTGATTATATTACAGAAGTCCCGACGTGAATCGACCGAAAGTATTTCTAGTGAAGGGGACAATTGACGCTGATACTGTCGGTATAGAGCTGAAAGTAATACCCGAAAGTCCCAAGAGTAGATACCGATTGGGATCGCGATTCCCTTGCTGAAGTCGAGGTAAAATAAAAACTCTCCGATCCTAAGCGGTTTTATCCGCATTCATATTTGTTTGTTTTTTTCCCTTCTATAGGTTTTATTAGAACTGTCTCAGCAAGAACCCAATGCCGCCACGGCTGCGTCAGAAGTGTCTCTGGCGGACTGCGTCCGGCAACCATCAGGTGTCTATGAAGCCCACACGACTGTGTCGCACCGGCAGGTGAATGCTGCGGACTCTGCTGCTGCCGCTGCAGCAGCTACAGCAACGCCTATGGGAGTCAGAATTCGAGAGAGAAAAATTGGCATCTCAATGGGAACCATGGGTCCCGAAATTCCAATTATTGCCACCGAACAATCAAACCGTCAGCAGCCACAGCCGCCTCAGATAGATCCGCCAGTTCCTCAGTCGGCACCTGCTAACAATTCAATACGTACGCTCATTAAGCAGAGCTGTCTTCGAATCGGTGACGAAGTGGCTTGCCACAGCTGTTCCAAATGTAACGCACCATTTGATGAATTTAGCGAAGACGAACTCGGATTATGTATCGTCATTATATTAGTTCATCGTGAGCCGGCCTTGGCTGCAACCATGTTTCCAGAAATTCTTCGATGCAATACAAAGTACGTTTTTTACTTTTTATAAAGAAACTTAATGACTGAAAACAATTTTCAACCCACAGATGGGCGGGAAGTACAACGTATACCTGGCAAATGGGTAGCAATTTGTACGTACCCGGTGAAGTCGGTGCGATTGCTCGCCAATTTCTCCGATGCCTTTTGCATCAGCTGACACCTAACAAGGTCTTCATCCAACTATTCCAGACCCAGGTACCTGAAGATATGAAGCAATCGTTCTTCAAGACGATAGCATCAGCGTTGACGGATTTTGTTGAGCTAACACCAGTGACACCACTTCAATTGTTGTTCGAGTCGTTGAATGAGCAGAAACATTTGTCACCTGCCCAGATCGCCATGATGTTGCCCAACATGGCCTACTACTTGGACTGTCTACCGCCACTTGATTTGAGTGCTCGGATTTGGACGCCGTTGTTTGCTCAGCTGGAAGTTTTCTGCACGCGACTCGTTCTATTCTTGCCACTGCTTAATGGCAATCCAATTCACAGCAACTTGCTTTTGAGAATCATGGGCAGCCGTAACCGTGTGGCGGCGTTTCAACTCGTTTCATCTCGTAGCAGCATACTCGATTCTTTCGCCAAGATCCTGCTCTATATCATTCAACATTGGGCTGGTTTTGATTACAAACATCTTGTGGAGCTGTGTCACTTGGCTTTTCGATCTTTCAAAAAGGTAACAAACGCGCAACTTTTTGTTTGTTTGAAAAATTGACAAAATTGAAAATATTTTTGTTATTTCCTTAAATTGATTACCACTTCAGGATCGGGAGAAATACGTGTTGACAGGGACACTCGTCGATGAATTAGTGTCGGTGTTAGTGTTTTTTTTAAGTGTTGTTTTGTTCATCATGTGTTCATCACAATTGATATTATGGACTTTTTAGCTGACGTTCATACTCATAGCAAATTGAAGAGTAATAGCAGAGCTATGAGTCCTGGATCGGATTCGATGAAGATATTCTTAGTGGTACAGTTAAAGCCGGGATGGCCCAACTCTTGGCGTTGGAAGTTGTTCGTGGAAATGGCAAGGATAATAAATGCCTTCAGCGTTTATATGAGGTGGTTATTGAACCCTCCATCTTACATCCAGCAAGGTTACATTGATCATTAGAAATATTCTGTTAAACTGTTTGACGGAAATCATTTTTACAGGCTGCTCTGCCTCTTTTCAGTCCATCGCCGCCTTCCTCTTCCGCCTGGATTGAATTTAATGTTGACTCCTGACGTCGAACCGCCCTGCCAACGAGGTGGGGTGTGTCACCATGACAAACGGTGACGTCTGCCGGTTCTCGATTTGTCTTACCTGATGCCGGTGTCGATTTGATAATCCCATAAGAAGAACTCAAAATTGGCCAAGTGCAGGAACATTACCTCGCTATCCTTCGTGAAGATCGCTACCGTCCGAAAATATCCGGTATTAAAATAAAAGTTCAAGGCTTTAGTCTCAAACTTCATAATTCAATGTCTCATTTTTGTAATTTGACAGAATCGCGATCGCTACTTAGTTCCATAATGTTGTGTGGACCCTCTGATGTGGTTTTCAAGAAGCCGGCCATCCTGAGTTTCCAACACTGCGCTGCCCTGAAGCAGGGTCAGTGGAGTCTGTCGGTCTTTTATAGCGACTCTGCTCCTGAAGATCCTCCCAATAAGCAGGCAATGAAAATCACAGATTTAGCTGATTATTGATTTTTTTTTGTACTATTGTTGAGATGAAATAATTTCTACAATTAAAATGAATGGTGTTTTATATTACAGAAATCGGTGAGTCTTGTCGAGGAAAACGATCAACACTCCCGTATTCAGGCAGGTGGACGCCCAACAGTGCCATTTTGCTGTAGACCAATAGGCCACTACGCTTTAATTGACAAGTCCGTCTGTCCTGGTGGCGGAAACAATCCAGCCACGAAAACCTTACGCTTGAAGCCTTATTCTCCCCGATGGCCGCCAACCAGCACTCGACACGATCGCCGCCTTGGATGCCGTCATTTCGCTTGAACGGCGGATGGGTGGACGTCTGGTAGTCCAAGCCAAGTCGTTTTACTTCCAGGACGGCGGATTTGCACTCTGCCTTGCTGTGGACGAACTGAGCGCTGGGTGGAGATTGGTGCAACGGGATGTTTACCAAGAGGTTCCATTTTCTCAAGTTTGGAGCAGCCGTCGTTTCGATCTCCATTGCGCATTCACGTTAGAGCGAGAAAATCGTCAGGTCAATAACCTGATTTGTCGGTTAGCCGCCCACCAGCAAGGATCCCCTTACCGCCAGTCAATACGCATCGCCTTGGCTGACTTGAAAATGTCTGGCTGCCAAGAAAAGGCTATCGGATCTTCTTTTTCGATAATAAATTCCCTCGCGTCACAAATCATAACACTTAAGATTGCCAACGTTGGCATGATTTCGTTACTTTAGAGATTTTTTGTTATTATTTATTTTGTTTAATGGGAATAGGCTACCTATTGTAATACCAGTTTTCATTTCATGTCAATAGTTTAATACACTAAAAGTCTAAAAGGATTTTGAATTTTGAAACTAAGTTTAAGATCAAAAGATGGTGTTGTCTGTAGTGTTTAGTGTATATCGATATCGAAAATCATCCATCGATTCTATTGATCGTCTGCTTTCTGCTCACTCACTCTGCTGATCAAACAAAATGTCACCATGTCAGTCCGTTCTTTTAAAAGTGTAATCGTGGATTAAAGTCAAGTCTGGTTAAGTCAACTCTAGTTCATCTTAAGTTCAAGATTGAATCGCTCAAATTCATATCGGTAAGTCTACTTCTTTACTTGACTCTTGAATATGTTTAGGTCTCCTTTTAGCTCCCTAAATTCTTTGTAACATTATATGATTAAAACAAATCATAAATTCTTTGATGAAAAATTTTTACATTATTGTCCTTTTTCTGTGCCAATCATGTTCAAATCGTTTGACGTTTAAATGAATGGCTGAATGCTGTACTGCTCACAGGGAAACAAATCCATTGGATGAAACTTGGTGATGAATACGTTTCTACCCTTCATTATCAGTTAGATTTATGTGATAATGAAGAATTGAATTGACTTGGTTGGATGCATGGATTAATCACAGATGGAAGTATGGTCTAATATATGTTGTTTTGTTTTTTTTTCCTTTTTCAGTCTGACTGGCTTGACTCAAGTTCGTGATTGGGTGCATTTGAAACCAGCAAGGCGACTCAGACTACAGGATGGCATTGAAAATGATGAAACACTTCTGCTGTGTGGAGAAGAACTTTTTTCATCCTGTTAAAGTGACAAACGTGTTTTGTGTTGGCTGTGAATCACCACTCATCCCTTCTCCTATCTTCATATCCAGCACCTAATTCTTAGATTCTTCAAGTGGTTGATGTAATGTTTTATTAATTTGTTTTTCCACGTTTTTAATTGAAACCTAATCTCGTCTGATATTCTCTTTTAACTTTGAATTAGGAATTTACGATGCTTATTGTTGGCTCAAGGTCGAAATGACTTCCTCGTCCCGCAACATCCACTACAACTCAAATTCTTCACATGGTCGAGGGAATGACGAACGATGGATGGACATCCGCCACCCGGAATCCAGATTCAAGCAATGCCTCACAAGGTAGGAAATGTTACTTTCACATTTAATGTTTCTCTCTTTTCTTGTTTTATTGTTGGTCGGTCATTTTCTTTCCGTTTTGTTTGACCGTATTTTTGCGACAAATCCCTCTCCATCCCCAAACACAAGATGTAAAGGATAGGTAAAGTTATTCATTGCTATCCGGTGCGGATGTGAAATCCGCCGTCCGTTGTGTGACTGGACAGGATGGGGAACATGGCGCTCGTGGTTCAGGTTTCACATAGGCGACGTTCTTCTATGAAAGGCGTTGCTATCAGCGGAACTCGGCCATTTGTTAGTTCCCATTGGCCGTAGCCAATTTCCAGTTGACATTGCGGGTCGTTCGGGCCGTCCATAACTTGGACATGGGGACGGCAATTTCCAATCCGGCCCACTTTTGTTGTTGTAGTTGTTGTCTCACGGAATTGCTTTCCAGTGTGTGCGGTGGTTTGTGCATCTCGTCCGGAATTTGATCTTCAGGCAAACTACAGAGACCTTGATCAATAAGATAATTAAAGTTTCCTGCTCTTTTATGCTTTCAAGATAGTTGTAATTAAGAAGATTGTTCAGTAGATAGCAATCAACTGTTTTTCGTCTCATTGACTTGTCTCCGCAGTTTTGAGTTGGTCGCTTGTTGTCTGACTAACTCGTTCAACATTTGAAACAGGAATAAATCGCCTGGTTTTGTACCTTGATTTCCGAGTCGCTAGTCAATCGAGCCAAAACGACCGTATTAGTTATTTTTGGGGTGATGGAGAGGCAGGGGTGTATGTACAAATCCTATTTGACTTCTGTACTATTTCGAACGGAAATTTAAAATGAAAAAAAAAAAACGCTTAGAATTTTTTTTAAATGATCAAGTCGAAGTAGTCGCTGACTATTTTGGGTTTTTTTTTCTTTTAGACACTGTAGAGTGTTTTTATCGAACAGTCGACATATTAGAGATACCCAGCAAATGGCTTGTAGTTCTTTATCACTTTCACAGTCAGCTTTTTCCTCCTCAAGTTTTCAATAGAATATCGTGGTTTCGTCATCCTTCTTTGGTACTGACTTCTTATATCCATCCATTCCCTGACATTCTTTCGTTCCTCGAATGTTGGCACGAAATAATTGGAAATAAAATGGGTACAAAGAGGAAGAGAGAAAGGTTGAGCTTTGGGTCTATTACTTAGCCCTGCCCTAATGGTAAAACGAAAGAATATTTTGGGAGTAACTTGACTTACAATGTAAATGAATGCATGATGCAGACTTACTCGTTTTTGTTTGCCGTTGATTTGTGAAGAAGAAATTGTTAGATGCTTTGACGAGCTTGTCTGACGAACGACGTAGTGTTCTTCTAGATTGAAGTGCAGAGAGTTCTCTTTTATAGTTCCCAGTTGATGAAAGTGGGTGGGTGACATGAAAAAAAACCGGACATACTCGTATGCATTTTCTGGGTGGAATAACGCGCTAAACAGACTTAGTTGGCTTAAAAGGGAAAGTCGGGATTCACGTGACTGTCTGTTTGAAATGAGTCATTCATTTCCTTTACTCCTACTTTAGAGCCGTGTCATTTCTCGAATGGAAAGGGGTAAACAGGAACGTCAGATATTCTCTCGCCCAGATTATACAGCCTTAAGCCATTATTCTGGGTAAGCCAATATTATTTAGTTCATAAGTTAAAGTATAGTTTTGTGTCATGAGTGATTTATAGTGTTTTAAATTTACTTCCGGTTTCTAAATGTACTTATAGCTAAGTAACCATTAAGCTGACGCAAAAAAGAATCTGATTTTCGTGATCCTCTTGCAAAATGGGATAAAGTTCATGTTTCCATCTAAAATACCCGAAAATCGTCGAAAATCGCAAAAATCGACGTACAGAGAATTTTTTTTGGGCCATGTCATGGATTTCGTTTAAAATACATCAGTCCCCTCTAAAATTTGATGGGGATCACGAATCTGTGAGTTGTTTTGATCACAGCTCAATAATTGGGGAGCTATCGGTCTACATCCGGTGTACTTCTGGACAATTTGAGTTTTCGAATTGCCTAAAAGAAAAAAGTGAACTTTGTTCTCCACGCAGTTTTTATCAATTTAAGCATAGTTCAAGTAATAAAGAAGTATGCTAGTTAAGATTTATTCGTGTGTAAAGAATTACTGGATTGGCAATCCAGTCTTAAGCACGAGTGTCTTAATGACTGACGCTAGATGTCCTTCGCTGTTGTTGTCCTTGTGTCTGGAAAATGTCTTTCTTCCTCTGTTGTTATTTTTTCAATTGATTTGTTGTATTCTGGACAAATTCAACCGTTATTTAGCAAGGAAGTTAACTAGGAGCGTTTAAAAGTTTTGCGTTAATTAAGTAAGGTTTTGTGTCATGATTAAAATGTTAACTGTCTGGCTCAGTTACAAAGTGTAACTTATCACTTGTGATATATTCTTTAACCAATTTTTAACCTCTTCTCTTTGGTTCCTCTTTGGCATATTCACTCCTAATTGATACTTTGATCTACAGAATGTGGCATCGGAAATTGGAGTGACATGGTGGTGAAATGGGACTTGGAGGTTCTTCATCGTCAAATGATATCTACTTGTATAAATTAACTTCATTGTGAAAGTTAAATTTGTCAAATAAGTTAAGGATTAACCTTCCATTTATCTTAGTATTGCATTTTTCTGTAATATTATTTATTTATGCAACTTTTCCTTTTACATATCTTTTTCAGGTCAGCAGATCCAAATGGTTACAAGTTGCTTGGATTTCAAGATTGGATACAATCACACAATGTTCTCGCTATTGGAATAGAAAAGGTAAGTTTTTGCATTCATGTTTTATGCATTGGATTTTTATGGAAATTACTAGTGCCACTATTTACTCAAATTTATTTTTTCCTTTTCATAGCAGTGCTCTTGGAAAGAATTTGAACAAGAACTACGTTGACTAAGTATTACATTATAAATTACAAGTGCATATCTGGGCTCCCTTCTTTTCTGTGGCCCCGTTTCCCCTTGACTCATAATAAGCCCGTGGTTGGTCATGCTTCCACTGTGATAACCAGTGAGGTAGGGGAGGGCTCTGGTCGAACGGGGACTTGCAAGCCTCATGATTCAAGGACATCTTTTGGAGGGTCATGGGGCTAAGCAGGAATCCTAATAGGCTAATCGCTCCCTATAACGCCTCTGTCTTCATGCAGTACACGATTGCGCAACCTGATCCTACATGATCAGGAGTGATGCAATCGACAACTGCTAGATCAAACAGCTTTCTGCACCAAACAAATAATAACCTTTATGTTATTATCGCGGTCGAGAAAGCAACAGGGCCTCCCCTGTGGGGGGTCCATAAAATAATTGAGTGGGGTCATATACAGTTTTGTTGTTTTGTCTTTAATAAATAATTATGTTTATAATTTCTACTTTAAAATATGTATTACAAAATACAAGTTACAAATTTATTCAACATTAATATTTTGTGTTATATCATATCAAATCACAATACAACATTAATTCAACGTCATTTGTACATTGTTATATATAAGTAGTCAGTAATTATTGATGAGATTGAAGTCATCATTCACAGCAGCTGATGATCAAAGTTGACAGATGAGTGGAGAGAGCCCAAATGAAGAGTACTGTACAGAAAACTACAGCATTACTAATTCTAATCTGAAAAGAAAGAAAATAGAAGTCAATAGTGGCATTCATAATTTACATTTCATAACAACACAGAAGTTCAATCTATCGAAATGAATCCAGTCACAGCTCCAACACTTACCAACGGGAGAAGGTCTGGTTAGAAATCCATGATGCAATGTTGGGGAGAGTCCCTCGCAGATTCAAATTGCACATCAGGGCTAAAATTACAAACCACAGTTAGTATCAAAATCAAGAAAACAATCTAGCATTTTGGCTTACTTATTGACATGACAGAATCCTTGCCACCACATTGGAGATGTTCTCAACTAATAAAAATATAAATTATTAGCAGGATAAAGCAAGTCAACTACTTCTTGAAACTAACTCATTTAATGTAAGATGACTAATGAAAACTGAAAAGAAATAGTTATTACATTTTCATGAAAGAATGAATCCAGTCACAGCTCTAACACTCAGCAACGGGAGAAGGTCTGGGCAGATATCCATGATGCAATGTTGGTGAGCCACTCACAGATTCAAAATGCACATCAGGGCTAAAATTACAAAACATAGTTAGTTACAAAATCAAGAAAACAATCAAGCATTTTAGCTTACTTATTGACATAACAGAGAAACTACCATCCTTGGCACCACATTGGAGATGTTCTCAACTGAGGATTTACCAGGCAGCACAGGTTGCAACGATTTCTTTATTTTCAGCATCACTGTTGATACCTTGAACATAACAGCTTAGTTCTTCAAGACTTAAAAAAGAAAAATATGAATTAACTACTTGCTAGATGCACATTACAAGAATGAAGTATAGAGCACTTGTAAATCTTAGGGAAAAGGTGAGTCAACTATCTTCCTGAAACTTTTACTTACTAAATGTAGAGAACTGTAGCAAAAGAATGTATGAATATATATTCATAAGCAAGTAAACTTCCTCTTGAAACTCAAACTTATTGGATATTAGTTGACTTTAATGAAAACTGAACCAGACTGAACTAAGAAGTCCAAGTATGAATTTTAAAAATGTAAGAGATACTAGTACTAGTGTTATCAATCAAATGAGACGAGCAACGATAAATTTCCTTAAGGCTTAACTTCGAGAAGGGTTGTAACGTCCCACTTCATTCGTTAGTATAGAACAAACGTGCTAACCATCTGAGCTGTTGTTGATGAGCAAAAATACAAAAATTTTAATTCAAACAATCCTGTGGGTATAAAATGTTGTACATTTACGAGGTTGAATAATTCCTACGACTACACACATTCATTTCAAAATCTACAAACCGCATTCCATTTTAGAGTCATGGAGGAAAAGAATTTCCTATTACTATCATACTTTTAAAACTGAATCATTTAGCCCTAAAACATAAGGTTAGTAATATCTTCCTCGCTAGAATTAATTCAAATGTCCCTCTTTTTTAAAATGGCTTTCCGTTGTCGCATATCTCTCAGGAAAAACTTATCGCAATCGAAGATGTAACGAATATGACACGCTTAAAATCCAGTGCCTACTCGCCAATTTTAGAAATTCGATAAAATATTGCGCAATCAAATAACTCAATTAACTTTTACTTGCTTCTCATTTCCCCTTAAAGTAAATTCACAGCAAATGCGGAGTCCAGATTTTAATTCACTCGAAAAAGTACAGTAGAAAAATCTGTTCTTATTTGCCTATTTTTATCGACTGGTATTGAGGGATTCCGACAAGATAATCCAAGATGGAATAGACTAAGAAAATGATCATCTCGTCAATCATTCTTCCGCTCTACACTCCCAACCATTCCATAATCTAAGCCCAAGTCATAATGCCCTCAACCTCCGCCGACGTAATTTGAAAGAAAAGGACGCGCGGAACTAGCAAAGGTCCCTGAAGGCAATCCTGAATCTATTAAAAGAGATATAAAAAAATGATTACAGTGATTATCCTTGGAAATTCTTAAAAAGAAAGAATTTTTCCTTACTAATTCAAGATGGCTTAACACAACTTAATGCTCTATGCTGTATAGCAAACTTGCTATCTTCGAACATTTACAGAAAAAACAACTGAATAATCAAAATTCTTATTTTCTTAACTAAAATAAAATATGCTATTGAATCTAAATTAGAGAGAGGTCATCAAATGTAATACAAATTAAATAACAAAGACAATTACCAGCTTGATAAAAACAGCATCAGCAGAAATCCCCGTATTGTAACCAACAAAAAGAAGTGTGTAGGCCTATGTGCACTCATGTAGCTTCACCATAAAGCTCTTGATGAGGTTGATGCAATTTCAACTGGAATGGAAAAAAGTTAGAATGTTACAGTAATGAGATCAAATTCAATATAACGTCTGGACAAATATTAATAGAACTCGGTTTTATATATCCTCGTGTGGGACAAAGTCACATTTATCAGTCACTGACAGACTTGTTTTAAGCATATATCTTTCACAGTATAGTTGAATAACTAAATTACAAGTAAAGAAAATCTATTTCTATTTAATTTATAAATAAGCTAAAATATTTTAAGAGAAATAATCAAAATTCACCAAAATTTCGAAGCAGGGTAACGATGACGTCCATTTTTTTTTCTTTCGGATCAGCGTGGTATAGAATAGTGCCGAAATCCTCCCCTAGGTGTCGTAGTAAATATTTTGTTTATTGGCACGAGATGTCACTGATGTCAGTTGGTTCGAACTTTGAAAACTGAAGCATGAAGTACAGACTGAAGAAATAAATCAAATAAACCAACAACAATTTCTGGACTATTTGACATAAATAAACAGGTGATCGTTAATTAAAACAGGTAGATAACAAAGCTCACTATTCAGATTTCATAAAATATTTGCCATTTCGTGTAACCATCGATATACAACTAATAAAGAACCAGACAAATTCCGAAAAACAAATTAAGATTTTACCTGAATTTTACGATGGTTGTTCCGAAAAAAAAATGAATTTCAATTTCACGTTAAAAAAGTAATGCTTTGCCGTCTCGACTTCGTTCCTGGACTGCTGTAGTTCAGCAATTATGGCAATTTTCGACGATTTTCTTTTGGAAGCTAGAACCATCCTCCTCAGAAACAGTTAAATTCGAAATATAATATTGTAATATCTAGTAAACTAGTAACGTGGCCAGTAGTAAAGTAAATCGTTCCTTATAATCAAAATTTACTCATTCTCTAAACGATTATCAAATGCACAACTAGTTTTCATCGCTAAACTAATAAAAGCTTAAAGCAGGGCTTAAGGAGAAACTTTTCTGACTCCTAAGAAAGTAAGAAAACGATAGAAAACCTGTATTCAACATCTAACAACCATGCAGTGTTACAGTCTTTGTACACATAGTTTCTAGATTTTGTTGAGGTTCAATCTTTTTTTTTTGAATTTGACATGAAAGTAATTTTTTTAAAAGGTCTTAAACTTGCTAAAATGCGCCTTATTATATACCGTACCATATAAACTGCAATACCTAATATTGTCAAACAAACTAAAACTAACAATAAACCAACATCCAAAAGATACAGTTGATAAAAAGGGATTTTTTGTGAGGTTGGTTTCAAATGCTTCGTCCCATTAAAACGCATGACATGTTCAATCCAATAAACAGCTTTATCTTGAACATTGACCAATTCGTCGCGCATCAAAAAGGACAGTCGTCGAGTGTTCTCTTTGAAGCTGCGCAAGGTTACAAAATGAATATTATTTAGAATATTATAAGTTAGTTTAATCTTTACTATTTCACATAAAAAATTATCGGTCACCTAGAATTATTTATTATAGTTGTGATTGAAGAAAATAAGGTTGCCTCATCTAAATTGTCCCAGTCTAGGCGTAACCCACAACCTTCCTTTCTCATTTTAGCAGAGTTGAGATATTGATCAGTACCAAAGGGCAAAGCAAGTAAAGGGACGGAGTGATACAACGCTTCTTGCATTCCTAAAAACCCTCCGTGAGTGATAAACAATCGAATAGAAGAGTGACCTATAAATTGTATCACGCAGATTGCAAAAAAACATTTAAATCAAAACCTAAGATCAATTGAAAAATGTCGAAATCTTATTTTTTATTTTAACCTAGTAGATCTTGCTGAGGTAGCCAATCAACCAGAAAAACGTTTGGCGAAAGATTCTCAGGTATTTTACTCGAATCATCCCACTTCCAGATGACTCTCTGGGGAATTTGAGAAAAGACTTTAACAAAAGTTTTAACGTGTTCTTTCGGCATGAATTTGGATGACGAGATCGATCCCAGAGTGAAGAGAATGAAACCATCTTGCTCAAAATCCTTGACAAAACGATTGATCGCCTGGAATTCAAAATTTGTATTGCTTGACCATAATTTTTAAGTCTAAATAAAATACACATCACCTGAGGAAGTGGTTGAGCTGGACTAATATGAAGAGGACCAAGTTGTATGACTGTTGGTGGTACAGATCTGGGCCAAGTCGTTGCCCACAGACTGCTAAGGAAGTACAAACTGGCTTCTTTCTCAATATCAGAAATGGAACGGGCTAACGGAAAATCCTTCTTTGTATACGCATCAATCGCAGGAATTACAATGAAGCGTCTCAATATTTGGGCTCCAAGTCCAGCCAAAGTATTGAATAAACGTTGTTTGAAATCCATGGTACTGTCGTAACCAGTAAAGCGACTTGGAACACTAGAGAGTTCTTGGGATACTCCCATTGAGTTAAATATCCAAGGATACCCTGTGGAAGAACTAAAGTACACAAATGGAACTTGAAGATCCTCAATTATTTTGAGGCAGAAATCGTTGAAACTGTCATCCAAGATTACAAGGTCAATTTCACGGCTTTTAAACACATATAGGAATTCAGAATTATTCATCAGAGCTTCATAATTGAATTTTGATATTGTAGCAAAGTTGTTAAATATATGAAATTGTAATACAAATGGATTAAATGAGTTCATGGCGAACCAATCAAAATTTCCATCATTCATGTAAGGATTAGGCACCACAATATCGTGAACATTTTCTAAAACTTCTTCTTGGGGATGCGATGTGACAATGGTCACATGATGATTACGTGCTAAAGCTCGGACAATTGGCATGACCGAAATTTTATGACTCTTAGAGGCTACAGGACTTAGCACTAGAATATTTGAAGCATGGCAGAGCATGAAACAAATTACTAACACTATAATTAATATAAAAAACTTCATCATTCTAACTAGAAAATATCACAATTATTTGTTGATTGTCAGTAGAAAGAGCACATAAATATATTTTCACTTTGGTAATTTCAAATTTCAAAGCATGTTCAAAGCAATGCACTCCACGACACTGACTGAGGGATTTTCAGTCTGCTGCTTTGTTGTCTGCTTCAGTAGTAAACAAACAATGACGGCATCTAGCTGATAAAGAAAAAAGCTTTGATAAATTTTATGATTAGATTTCATGATTTATTTGTTTTTTGTTTTGCCTTGTGTGATATTTTTCGGGATTGAAATTGACAGGCAAGTATTTTTCGACTTTAATTATACCGTTTTCTTAACAAAAAAACCTGCGCGGTTGACTATAAAATGTCGTAATTTACACAGTAGGCTATTACTACACACTCCCCTCACAAACGAGGAGAACGCAATCTTGTTTTATGGGTTGGACCTTGGAATCTTGGACGGCGAACTGAAAAACATGGTGGCCGTATCAGTAACGCGAGACTTCACCCAATGGTAACCACTGTTCCTCAATTTAAAAAATTTCAATTAGCGATTCTTTTCATGCAGTATATTATATAGGTAACTGTTCAATAGTTTCCAAATTATAAGCAACGTGTTTAGTAATTTTTAAATATACAGTTTTAAAGTACAGTTAACTAACGCGAGTCCCCCATAAATCCATGTTTACAATGCCAAATCACACGGTTCTAAAATTTTTTTGTAAAGTCATGATGACTATTTAGTTTTCGTCAAAAGTCAAAAGATAGCCTTGGAGCCCATCTTCCGCCGCTTCCTGCTATAGTGAGTGTTAGTTTATTCTTTAACCAGTGCGCAGCCTAAGTTTACTAACTCCGTTTACTTCTAACACGAGCAAGAATGCATTTTCAATTAACATGTGTAATTACGTTCCTATTGCACCTGGTGGTTTTCAGTCAGTGCGCCCGAATTCTCATGCTTTCTCCAATGGGAACAAGAAGTCACATTTATTCCTTCATGCCAATAATGGAGGTTTTGGCAGAGCGTGGCCATCAGGTAACTGTTGTGACGGCTCACGAACCCAAAACAGAGACGCCCGCTATTCGAAAAATTGTCATTAGTGAAATAGTAGAACACTTGGAAGCCGGATGGCAAAGTTTCGAGCGGGAAGGTCCTATAACTGCCTTTTTACATTTTTTTGAAGAATCAAGCACCCTTGCGACCATTGGTTATCAATATCTCATGAGAAACAAGGAAATTCAAAATATTATCAACAACAAAGATGTTGACTTGGTCATCGTGGATGCAATTATGAATGAGTTTACTTTCCCATTGATTGATCATCTCGGCGTTCCTTTTATCTTTCACAGCGCATCAACGGGACCACCGTGGAGTTTGGCTGCATTTGATGTTCCAAGTGCATATGCGACTGTGCCATCACTCGCATCCGAATTCAAGAGTGACATGACATTTTTAGAGAGGATGCTCAATATGGTATTCGATGAAATATTTTTAATCGTCCGCAAAAGAATTGTTCTCAGGAGATTGGATGACCTAGTCAGACCAGACTTTCCCAATGCTAGGCCAATTGAAAAAATTGAAAGAAGTGCTCAACTCTGTCTGGCCAGTTATCATTCAGCAACAGCATGGCCTCGAACGCTTCCACCGACGTTTATTCCTATAGGAGCACTTCACGTTCGTCCTGCGAAACCACTACCCAATGTATTTTGTCAACTTTCAATTTCTTTTTTTTTTTTTAATTGTAACCCAATCGAAAAAACAAAACTAACTCAACTACTATTGAATGGAGAATAGGATTTACAGAACTTTGCTGATGGAGCTGAGCATGGCTTTATTGTGTTTACGTTAGGATCGAATGCTCTGGTATCTTCCATGCCAGAAAGTGTGAAAGAAATATTCATTCGCGTATTTGCACGCATTCCACAGCGCGTCTTTTGGAAATGGGAAACAGGAACCTCAGATTCAACTGAGATTTCGACTAACGTGAAAATGGTCGATTGGCTACCCCAACAGGATCTACTTGGTAAGAGATTTAAAAAAAAAAAGAAATAGAGAAAAGTAATATTAGTTCTTGGCGGCGATCTAACAGGGCACAAAAACGCACGGCTTTTCATTTCGCACGGAGGACTGTTGGGAACTCAAGAAACAATCTACCACGGTGTACCGATTCTCGGCCTACCACTAGGAAGAGATCAACGAAGGTTGAAATCATTTATCACCGAATATAACTTCAAGTAAAAAAGAGATTGACTTTGTTAACTTTGATTGTTTTCTGATGGTGATAGTAATCTAGCAAAAGCTGAAGAAGAGAATTTTGGAATTAAACTGGAATGGAGCGAACTGACAGAAACATTATTGTTCAATACCATTGAAAAAATTCTCCAAAATCCAGGGTAAAAAGAATTTAAAAATTTTGTTGCGTACATTGGATGGCGGAGAAATATTAATAATATAAACTATGTAAAATTTCTGCTGTAGTTACTTGGGAAACGCCAGCCGTTTGTCTCAATTGATGCGCGATGAACTGGCTCCACCTAAAGAAGTAGCAGCTTATTGGGTCGAACATGTCCTTAAACATGGAGGAACTAAGCACCTTCAATCCAAAGCAAAAGACATGCCTTTTTATAAACTTTACATGCTGGATGTCTGGTTATTTTTAATGCTAATTCTTATGTGCACATTGCTGATCTTTTACAAATTCTTTGCTTACATGATCGAAATGTTTACAAGCAAGAAAATGAAAACCGAATAGATAACAGCAAAGGATTATTGCGCAACAATCGTGAAAGTTGAACGAACTCATTAATATACATTCGACTAAGTGACCTTAGATACATAACTACTGATAAATTTGAATAAATATTACGGAAGGCAACTATCATGTGGATTTAGTAGTTATTCAATAATATACATACGCCTTAAAATTATTGCGTTTTACTTTATCCTACAGGTTGGTCTACGCCCATTTCCCACTAAATTCAAAAGGGATTGGAATGTTGGAATGAACAATTCTTCGAACTTGCTTGGTGGCGGTGCTAGATTTCATTTTCCTTTTCAATAACTTATAACTGCCTTGTCAAGTATAGTACATGTCAGATTTCAGTCGCCTGTCTGCAAAGGAAATCTATATAGACATTTTAACAAGAAACAAAATTATCGTTTTCATTGGAAAAGGGAGTGTCACTTCACGGTCCACATGTCCTTGCACTATAAACGGGTTCTTAAAAGTTAAACACACAGAAATAATCAAAAGATTTTGATTCCATTAAAAAAAAAATCGCTCAAGGCAAGATATGCAGACGTTGATTGGGTACGATCGTCTTTTCGATTTAAGGTCAGAACGTCTCGCTGCTATATCTATCAGAGCGCAGGGGAATTTTGGTCCACTGAATTACAACGATTGCTGGTAGCAACGATTGTAGCAGCATCTCTATTCAACAAGTATCATTATTATTTTTAGACAGAAGTTTTTATAATTTAGAGCGACAGAGAGTGCACACAGAAAACTGACCGCGCATGTTGCTCAAGGAAATATAAGTAAGTAAGAAATTTAAAGAAAAAATTATATAACAAATAACTTACGTAATGACTCAAATTCTAGGAATACAAATTAGTTCGCATAAACATTAAGAGAAAAATACATTATTTTTACGCGACGCCTATTTGTGTGAATGGAGAAGATAGAAATAAAAATCACAAAACGAATGTTCTGTATATTACTGTTTCTGACTTACCTATGGACGACATGTCTGGCGGCGCGCATCCTTGTTTTGTCTCCGCTTGGTCCAAGGAGTCACATGAACTTATTCATGCCGATGGTTGAAACTTTGGTAGAAAACGGGCACCAGCTAACCGTCGTGACGGCTCATCCTCCTCCAACGAAAGCGGCAAACATAAGCAAAATCGTTATGGATGAAATGGTCGAGCTCATTGAGTTTGAGTGGTACGATTTCAAAGAACACAGCCTCTATGATAACATGATGGGTCTATCCATGTTCATGCAAACAGCCATGACAACTGCATACGTCAGATTCATGGCAAACAAACGTATTCAAGAAATCAAACAAAATAAGAATTACGATATCGTCATAGTAGACGCGATAGTCCACGATTTTTGCCTTCCACTAGTCGATCACATGGGAATTCCTTTCATTTTCTTTGATCCTGGACCTGGAACTGCTTGGAATCTGGAAGCGAAAGACGTAAGCCGAAATTACGCAAGCATACCACCGTTGTTCGGTAGTTTCTCTAGCCACATGACGTTTTTTGAAAGGATAAAAAATTTAATATTGAATGAAGTATTTCTTCAAATGCGAAAGTCGTACCTGTTGCCAGTTTTAGACAAGGTAGCGAAAAAGGATTTCCCAGAAGCACGTCCAATTTCAGAAATAGAAAGAAACGCTGAACTCTGCTTTGCCAACATTCACGCGGCATCCAGTTGGCAACGGTCACTACCCCCAACATTCATTCCAGTTGGGGCCATGCATGTCAGACCAGCCAATCCACTACCAGAGGTTTCTAATTTATTTTCAATGATTTGAATTATTGCCAAACTTTGAAATAATAAATAATTCATCTCTTGATTTCTATACTTCAAAAGGATTTACAAAAATTTGCCGATAAAGCGGGACATGGATTAATTATCTTTTCACTCGGATCCAATACTCGGGTATCCACTATGCCAATCCATCTCCAGGAAATATTTCTCCGTGTTTTTGCTCGTCTTCCGCAACGTATAATTTGGAAATGGGAAACAGACAGTCTCTCCCAATTGCCGAATAACGTCAAGATCGTTGATTGGCTGCCTCAACAGGATCTCCTAGGTAATTGAACCGGTTTTCTTAAGTGCAATATACTTAGATCTTAAACTTTTTCTTTTTTTAATAAGGTCACAACAACACTCGATTATTCATCGCACATGGCGGTTTGATGGGAATTCAAGAGGTAAAATACAAAATATGACAACGAAATAAGGAATTTTCATTTAATTGTTTTTAAACGTTTTTGTAGGCTATTTACCACCAAGTTCCAATATTAGGCCTTCCGCTGGGAAGAGATCAGCGCGCGTGAGTATTTTTTCCGCTCTCTTTCAATGTGATTGAATTCTTGCTAAAATTCAGAAAGAACCGAAACGAAATAAATACTTTTTCTAAATTAACTCTAATAATCTAATAGTATTATATTATTACTATTACTCACTATGAATAAAACTATGTTTTTTTGTCCTCTTTTTAGTCTTCTTATTAGATCCAGTGAAGAGGGCTATGCCTTGAAACTCGAATGGGAAGACCTAAACGAAGAATTGTTGTATGAATCTATTCAAAACCTGTTACATGATCCAAGGTATAAAGATATTGATTGATTAAGAAATAATACCCTGAAAAAAATTTTCTTTTGTTTTAATCTTTATTACCTTCAGCTACAAGAGTAATATAACTCGCATGTCCCATTTGATGCACGACGAACTTATGCCGTCAAGGAAAGTAGCCGCCTATTGGGTAGAGCACGTCCTCCGACACGGTGGATCGAAACATCTTCAGAGTAAAGGATTGCCGTTTTATCAACTCTATCTGCTCGATGTTTGGGTCTTTTTGTTTGCATCTTCGATAATCATAATGTTTGCAACTTTCAAATCTGGCGCTTCAGTTTATCGAAGAATTGTAAATATTCCCTTTTTTTGTCGTAAAGTTAAAGGAGATTAGCCTGATCCCCCTCCGCATTTACCCTCCATTATATGCTCTTGCCGTCTCTATATTTTATCAATGCAATCAATAATCGCTTTAAAAATAATTCATAGTAGCTTTTTTAAGAAATTAATGCTGAATTTCTGATAAATAATAAAGCTACTCAGATGCCAAACACTTGGCATTCAAACATTAAAGACATATTTAAATTTTCGTAAAATTTTGTTTAAATATCCCGAGTTTTCTTTTTAAAAAATTTCTATTTCGAAACAATGCGAGACAGAAGCTAATAAATGCTACTAACAGAAAATGAAGATAGTACCTAGATAACAGAAGTTGTTTTTAGCTACGATAATAATAATAAAGATAAGGCCAGTAACATTGACAAAATAAATACTAACATATAGACAGTATAGACAGGTATAGTCGAGGTTGTTCAAACAGACAGGTTACATCTCAGTGGTTTCCCTCGTTTACGTATTAAAAGGATGAAGTGTTTTCTTACTTTTGTTATTTTGATGAGCCAGTGGTTGACATTCAGCAGCGCAGAGCGGATATTGGTTCTGGCACCTGTCTGTTCGAAAAGCCACAAAATCTCTTTTATGCCAATCGTAGAAGCACTAGCAGAGAAAGGTCATCAAGTAACAGTTGTAACACCGTTTGCACCTGACAGACAAAAGGAAAACATCAACGAAATCGTTCTTGATAGAAATTCACTGGAAGAACTCAACACTGATTGGTTCAAAATACAAAATCAAAATTTTGTAGAGAAAATCAAATGGACTGTAACGGTTTTCCAAACGACGATGAAAGAGGGCTACATTACTCTAATGAATAATAAAGAATTCAAAGAAATTGTTCGAAATCGAGCTGTAGATTTGGTTATAGTCGACGCGATTCTGAATGATTTCGTTTTACCAATCGTTGATCATTTGAATGTGCCTTACATATTCTACTCGCCGGCTTCTAATGTACCTTGGGTTTTAAATGCGTTAAATGTTCCACATGAATACGCTTCGGTTCCAGTCGGAGTGGGAGATTGTGGCAGTCAGATGACGTTCATGCAGAGGGTGAAAAATATATTTTCAGCCGAATTGTTCTTTCTCCTTCGCAAAGTAATGTGGTTCGATGTAATTGAGGAACTGATTGAGAAAGATTTTCCCAATTCACGATCCATATTAGAAATTGAACGCGATTCTCAGCTCTGCATTCTCAATAGCCATCCAGCAACGGCATGGGCGAGGCCGCTACCTCAAAATGTAATCCCAATTCCAGCACTGCACACAAGACCAGCGAAACCACTTCCGCAAGTAAGGACCTGAATTTTGTTTATTTAAAGAAGCCGATAAATTATAGTTGATTGCATGATAACTTATTACCTAATTTTGCGGAAAAAGGAACTACAAACCTTGGCTGACGGAGCTGACGAGGGATTTATTGTGTTCACTTTGGGATCTGCAATTCCAGTCTCTTCAATGCCGGAGAATTTGGTTAAAATGTTTGCCAAAGTTTTTGCTCGAATTCCACAGCAAGTCTTTTGGAAGTGGGAACAATCGAGCACTTTGATGGAGAACCTGTCGCATAACGTGAAGATCGTCAAATGGTTACCTCAACAGGATCTTTTGGGTAACTTCAATTGCACACAGACTGAATCGCTTGAATGCCGGAATTCAAATCTTATACTTCTATAATAGGTCACAAAAATGCACGTGTTTTCATCTCTCATGGGGGTCTCATAGGAATTCAAGAGACAGTTTATCATGGAGTGCCTCTACTGGGACTTCCTTTTGGCAACGATCAGCTCGGGTAGGTTTAAAATTTTATTCTTTATAAGAAAATACGGGTCATGTTATTTACCGAGTTGCATAACCCAACAACGAACAATTTCTGATAAGGACTAGGCTTTTTTATAATTCTTTTTCTAAAATAAAATGAGGTTGTCGATCTTATTTTTGCTTTAGAATCTAACGGCCTCAATGAACCAATGAATTTAAAAAATTCAGATAAAAATCATTAAATACAGATAAAGACTTGACAAACATAAGATTAACAAGCTATAAAATCTAGTAAAAAGCAGATTCTATCAGTAGTTGTTTGTTTGAGCAATCAAAATGAAGTGTTCACTTACGTTCGTTGTTTTATTGAGCCAATGGCTCTTCATATTTAGCCACGCAGATCGAATTTTAATGCTGGCTCCGGTTTGTTCCAAAAGTCACAAAATTTCGTTTATGCCAATCATAGAGGCACTGGCAGAGAAGGGTCACCAGGTAACAGTTGTCACGCCATTTCCTCCAGACGATACAATTAAAATGTTAGAGAAGTAGTTATTGAAAATAATATTTTTACGGAAATGGAAATTAATTGGTTCCAAATGAGTCAAGAAGGTTTTTTCGAATTTTTTGCAAGGACAATTAAAATGTTCCGGATGACGATGACAATTGGTTACCAACAATTCGTAAGCAATAAAGAAATACAAGAAATTATTCACTCACGCGAAGTCGATCTTGTTATTGTCGATGCGATTCTCAATGATTTTGTTTTGCCAATCGTTGATCACCTTAACGTGCCTTACGTATTTTACTCCTCCGCTGCGAGTGTACCGTGGGTAATGAATGCGATTAGTGCTCCACTTGAATACGCTACCGTTCCGAATGGTTTGGGAGATAGTGGTAGCGAAATGATTTTTATGGAGCGACTGTCAAACATGTTATCAAGCGAGCTATTTCTTCTAGTCCGCAAAATATTTTGGCTTCACGCCTTAGATGAAATAGCAATCCATGATTTCCCCAACACCCGAACGATAGCTGAAATTGAACGCGATTCTCAGCTCTGTATACTCAATAGCCATCCAGCAACGGCATGGACGAGGCCGCTACCTCAAAATGTAATCCCAATTCCAGCACTGCACACAAGACCAGCGAAACCACTTCCGCAAGTATATGACTTGGGACTTAATCCAGGCTGCAATCAACTCATTTTTAGTAATAAAATATTATGAAAAAAAGGAACTACAAATTTTGGCTGATGAAGCAGATGCGGGGTTTATTGTCTTCACATTAGGATCTGCCATTCAAGTGTCTTCGATGCCAGAGAATTTGGTTAAAATGTTTGCAAAAGTTTTTGCTCGAATTCCACAGCAAGTCTTTTGGAAGTGGGAAACGTCGGATATTTTAATGGAGAATCTATCGCATAACGTTAAGATTCTCAAGTGGCTACCACAACAGGATCTTTTAGGTAAAATCAGTTGTACGACGGTGTGGGGTTGTCGTTGTAGGACATCGAAATCATATTTTCCTCGAACACAACATCATTCGTAGGTCACGGAAATGCACGACTGTACATTTCGCACGGAGGTCTCATTGGAATTCAAGAAACAGTTTACCATGGAGTACCTATCCTCGGAATCCCATTTGGAAACGACCAGCGCGGGTATAGTGTCAGTCATAACTATTCAACGCAAACCCCCAATTTGCTAAATTGTATTTAAGTTAATACGAAAATGGTACCCTCCTTAACCGACCCAACTTATAATTTTATCTATTTTAATAGAAACCTAGCCAAGGCTCGTGACGAAGGATATGGTATTAAACTAAGCTGGGACGAACTGACCGAAGAACTACTGTACGATACAATTCAGTCGCTGTTACATAACCCAAGGTAAATATTTCTTTTAAAAAATATTTAAATCTAGAGCTTAAAAACCATTATATCTTACCTCAAACTCCTTACAGTTATCGAGGAAACGCGACGCGCCTTTCGAAGCTGATGCGACACCAACTGATGCCGGGCAGGGATATTGGAGTTTACTGGGTGGAGCACATCCTTCACCACGGTGGAAAGCATCTGAATTCCTCATCAAAAAGTTTGCCTTTCTACAAACTTCATTTGCTTGACGTGTGGCTATTTCTTATGACGATATTAGCAACAACGTTGTTCGTGATTTTCAGAAGCTTAACCTGGTTGGTAAAGAAATTAAGATTAGGTAAATTGAAAACTCAATGATGATTCTGCTGAATAAAGATATTAGATAAGACTAGACAATCAAGCAGCATATAAATTGTCTATAATTATTACAACGATATATCTCGATAAATATACAACTGGTCACAACTAACTGATTGTTGCTATATGTTTACAGTAAGGAAAACAGTTAATTCAGTAAACTTTTAAAAAGCATAAGCATAAGTTTGCCACTAAATTTGTACAAAATAATTATTGTATTTAGAACTCTGTCCCGATAGACAATTATTTACTACCACCCTTGTTCGCTCCTAAGTGTAATTATATCCTAAGTGCCCAGAACCTGGTGTAAGTACAATTCCGTGACTCTTATACGACATCGCACAGTAAATTACGGTAATTAATTTTACGAACAACTTAATAACAAAACTTGAAAGAAAAACAAGTTAACTACATGACAGTTATTACCAACTTGATAGAAGTATAGTACTACTAAAATGATGAAAGGAAGCTATGTGTTTCTACTGTTTCTGGCTTACCAATTGAAAACGACCTGTCTGACATAAATTCGTTTATGCCGATGGTTGAAACTTTGGCAGGAAATGGACATCAATTAACTGTGGTGCTCAACTGTACCTGCTCGATGTTTGGCTCTTAACGTTGGTGTCTTTGATTTTCATAATTTTAACAGCATACAAATCTGGGGCATGGATGGTACGAAGACTTACAAAATAAAAAATTAAAGAAAATTAATGTGTTAGGAGTTTACGGGGTGAATAAAGCAATATAAATACATTAGTTTACAGCTGTGACTCTAGTTGGAATTCCTGTAAAATAAAAATTTAATTTTGGAACCAATAAAATTGTGTTTGAATGTTTATGGCACAACAACTTCCTATATATTTTATACATTGTCACTTGTTCAGATTTACATTCTAAAAATACCAAATTTAGTGGAGGGGATTGGGGCATTAAGCGCTGCGCTAAGACTCAGTGCCAGAACTTTACGTGTGTCAGCTGGATCAATAACACCATCATCCCATAGTCGAGCCGAAGAATAATACGGAGATCCTTCGACATCGTACTTCTTTAAAATTGGATCTTTTAATGCTTTTTCTTCCTCGGCAGTCCACTATGAAAGCAATCCCATTTTTTCAATTCAAAATCAGATGAATTTAGCTTCTAAATACTGTACCTGTTTGCCTTCTCGTTTTCTCTGTTCCTGTGAAATTTGCGCGAGAACTCCAGCAGCCTGTTCACCGCCCATCACTGAAATTCTTGAATTGGGCCACATGTACAAAAATCTGGGGCTATAGAGAAAAGAGACAACACATTTGATTTAGAAAAATTGTTTGTACTTTCAAATTTTGTGGCAAAAAAATACCTGTAGGCTCTTCCACACATTCCGTAATTTCCGGCCCCATAGCTTCCACCGACAAGAACAGTCAACTTTGGAACTTGAGCGCAAGCAACAGCTGTAACAAGCTTGGCTCCATGCTTCGCAATGCCGCCTGCTTCAGCTTCTCGTCCGACCATGAAACCGGTGATGTTTTGAAGAAAAATAAGCGGAATACGGCGCTGGCAACAAAGTTCTACAAAGTGGGCTCCCTGTGCAACATCGATAAGTATTTCTTAATTACAGGAATGAAATTTAAGTTATTAAGAACGGGTCACACTTTCATCGAAGATTCGGCGAAGAGAACTCCGTTATTTGCAATGATTCCAACCGGATAACCGTGGATGCGTGCAAATCCTGTGACGAGTGTTTCTCCATATTTGGCTTTGAATTCGTCAAATCTCGATGCGTCTACGATTCTAGCGATAACCTACGTTAATTACAGTAAGACTGAAGTTTCTTCTTGCTTTATACTAATAGAGTTACCTCACGTATGTCATAATTTTTTTTGACATTGTCACCAACGATTCCATAAATATCATCGGCAGGATAGAGAGGTTCTTCTGGTTGAGCTAGAGAAATATCAGGCTTCTTCACAAGATTCAGATTACCAACAGCTCTTCTTGCCTTATGACAATATGAAAAATTATAAGCGAAATGTAATCAAACAAATAACAAACTATCCCACCAACCAGGTGCAATGCATGGAGATCATCAACAGCATAATGATCTGTAACTCCGGATTTACTGGTAAATCAAGATTCGTCAGCTAAAGACAAATGAATAAATGAAATTATTAAATACCTGCAATGAAGATCAGCACCACCCAATTCTTCTGCGCTGATTTCTTCGCCTGTGGCAGCCTTGACTAGTGGAGGTCCGGCCAAAAAAATGGTCCCTTGCTTCCGAACAATAATACTTTCATCGGCCATAGCTGGTACATAAGCGCCACCCGCGGTACAAGACCCCAAAACTACTGCAATCTTTTATGAACATGAATTTGTTAACACACCTGATGAACTATCAAATGTGAAATTCGCACTTTACTTGAGAAATTCCCTTTGCTGACATATTTGCTTGATTATAAAAGATTCGTCCGAAGTGTTCTCGATCAGGGAAGATTTCGGCTTGGTGAGGCAAATTGGCACCTCCAGAGTCGACCAAATAGACGCAAGGCAAACTATAAAAAGTTTTCGTTTTAAAATTTGTACATTTTCATTTTTAGTAAGAGACAAATATTCACCGATTCTGTTCGGCGATTTCTTGCGCTCTAAGATGTTTCTTTACTGTAATGGGGTAGTAACTTCCGCCTTTAACGGTCGCATCATTAGCAACAATAACACATTCATTTCTGTAATGGCAACAATGGTCAAGAATAAAATAGTTTTCAGAATAATATTTTATAATTTTACCCCATGATTCGTCCAATTCCAGTAATTACACCTCCAGCAGGAACCTCATCAGATCCATACAAGCCCTTCCCTGCCAACTGAGAGAACTCGAGGAATGGTGAAGATGGATCAATTAAAGCTTCCACTCTTTCTCTTGCCAACAATTTTCCTCTTGACTTATGTCGCTGAGTGGCCTTTGCACCTCCTCCTTCTTGAATTTTATGTATATTTTGTTTCAGTTGTGAGACTAAGACTGCCATTCTATCGTAATTATCCTGCATGAAAAATGTGTTACTGACTGAATTAATAATGAACATTTTTAGGACTAGAGATATACCTTATAGTTAATGGTAAATTTTATTAAACGTAAAATCAAATTAAGAAGACAAACCTGGAAAGTTTCAGAGTTTCTATCTTGATCTGTTCCAATCGAAACAACATTATCATTTGCATAGTAGTTTCTGGAAGAAATAAGGACAACTCGCTTTACATTACACATCACACGGTAGCTGAGATTACGACATTTTGCGATCGACATCATTTTTGGTAGGCTATCTCTCGAAATCAGAAATCTTTCTCAAGAAGTTAGGAGAGTTGTTTTTCTCGAGCCTTTTTCTGGGTAAAGGTATCAACACTTCGTCTGCCAAAGAAATATGAATAACGCAACGTTGCCATGTAATCCTTGATCAGCAAAATATACTATCTAAGCTAGCCTAACGATTTGAAACCTTTTTTATAAGAAACTATCCTTTATTTTAATTTAAAAAAATATTAATTGATTCAAAATATTAACAAAAAACGTACAGTTTCACTCGTTTTTCACGCTCACGTTTGTGCGTTTGTTATCAGAGCAACTGGTTTAGGCAACAAACTCGTCCGTTAGCGGCTACTCTGGTCTCTGGTCGCTGAATCCAAGTACAAAGGAGATTGGGCCATTGGAGAGAAAAAAAGTCTACGAACTCCAAGTCCAACTCGTCATCATCGAGTGGTACTCGGTGTCGAGTCAACTGAGAAGTGTTATTCGTTTTAGTGTATTGTATTTCGTTTTTCGTTATGAAAGATATGTTATTCTAGAAGCATTTGAGATTATCGGCGCGTTTATCAGTGCCTTACGCCGTATACAGATTTTGTATTTGATTTTCATTTGTGATATCGTCTTGTGGAAAAAGAAACTATAAGGGGAAATACATCGTGATGGAGAAAAAGATGGTGTAGAGCGATGGTGAAAGAAGACAAACAGGGCTAGGCCACCTGCCAGTGATAACCGAACGTGACTTCTTACGAGGTCGTTGACATTCTGCGTCATTCCTTCTTGATTTGGGTATATTGTTGATCATTTGGTCAACTTAAACTTCAGTTTCTTTATTTATTACATATCTATTTGATGTTGCAGGTGTTTTTTGGTCAATAATTGTGGTGCTCTGATAGAGAAGGCATAGTCATGGACTATCCAGATGCTTCCTACTCGCAGCCACTTAGATTGACTTATTCATTACATTCCAAAACAATGATGGAATCTATTCAATCTTGTCAGAGGAGGCTGTGTTACACAGATGTTCAGCTTATATCTGAAGGAGGAATTGTCTTTGCTCACAGCATAGTTTTAGCTGGTGCAAGTAACTTCCTTAAACATCTATTGATCAGTAATCCTGATCCTACAATTGTTATTCATTTGCCTGGTGTTGATTATGAGCCTCTACGTTTGCTGCTTGAAGTGTTGTATGGTGGAGAGGAACTTCAATTGACTCTAAAGCAGGTTGTAGCCCTGCAGGACCTTGGTTCCCTTCTTCACATTGACATGTGTAATTCTGCAGCCATGGAACAGGCATTCCTTCAGGCATCTCAAGAAGGTGTTTTATCCATTCCTGGATCTCTTCAGCATTCAATTGACATTATCCCTTATAGCAATGAGTCCAGTCCGGCTCCTACTCCTCAGCCTCCGCAACAGTTTGAACTGCCACCTCGGCGCACTCCAGCAAGGTAAAATACCAAACTTTGCCTATTTATTTTTTAAATAAATTGAAACGTTTTGCTATTCATTTCTTTTCAACTAGTAACAGCCCTGGTAAAGCTGGTCATAACAACAATAACAACAATAATAACAACACTACCAGCAGCAAGAAACGTAAAAGTGGAGCCCAGAATAGCCCTGCCCCTATGGCACCTTTCTCGTTGCTATCGAATGTTACACCTAATCGGGCTAGCCAGGGTACTAAACGTAGTCTAAATGACGAGTCAATTGCTGACGATGGCGAAGAAATGGAGAAGATTGCAGTTGTCCACCCTCCTCCAAAGAAACTCTCGCGAGCAGCCCTAAAAGAAATGGTGACGTGTCGCGAATGCCACACCCCGTTCAAGTTGATCATGCAACTAAACCAACACATGAACCGTGAAGGTCATTTGTTTCCTCCTTGTCCTGAGTGTGGCATCATCCACTCGACCCTCGAGTCCTTGATTACTCACGTCGACGTTCATCCAGCTGAAACTGTATTCACCTGCAAATACTGCCAAAAAGGTGTTCTAGGTCATGATCGTTACCTCTACCACATGCTCATGTGCAAGAGCCTCATCCGCGGTGACTATGTTTGTTTTATCTGTCGGAAGTCTTTCCGAAATTCGGGCAGCCTTAAGACTCATTTGCTTTTGCACACTGGTGCTAAGCCTTTCCCTTGCAATTATTGTTCGGCTTCCTTCCGCCAGCGTCACCATCGATCCCATCATGAGAGGAGTGTCCACTTGATGCAAGGACTGATCAACGCCGATCAGGTGGAAACAGCAACAGCTACTGCCGCAGCGGATCCGGAAGTGTCAACAACACCACAGTCGGTGATGGACGGAAGTCGACCTTTTCCATGCGGATTCTGCAATGCAGCATTCCGACAATCAAACCATCGTTCGTATCACGAAAGAGTTATTCATGGTGTAGATCGTCGGACGCGTCAGCCTAAAGGCGGACCAATTATGACACGGATTCCGACGGCTGTTGGGACCCCTGCTGGAACAAAGGGAGCCAACGGAGGAGCTAGAAAGTCTATTACACGACCTAGTGTTGGCAATGGTTTTACATCTGCCGTTGAAGCAGAAGATGAAGAAGAGATCGAAGATGGAGAAGATGCTGAAGACGTCGAGGATGGTGATATCGTCGAGGAGGATGGAGAAGCTGAAGTAGAGGGAGAAGTAGATGCCGATGGATGGATCGATGAGGAAGTTGCTAGTCCAGACCCCGAAGCTGAGGACGACGAGCCAGAAGAAGAGGAAGAAGGAGAAGAAGAGGAAGATGAAGTAGGAAGTGAGGTTGCTGCTGACGCAGTTAGTGTAGCCTCAGCTGGCACCAAAGTTGATTCAGAGGCAGAAGATGCCGACTGACGATGTCGATAACCGAAAGAAAAGCCCCTAAGAACACTACGGATTTAATTGAAAAGCACCAAAACCCACAATGCCTTAAGAACCTTTTAGTCCCCTCTTCTTAATCAATGTTTTAGTTCATTACAGGTTTTAGACAGCGCGCAAACTATTTGTAATTGAATTGATAACTAAACAATGTCATTTTACTTTTCAAATGATGTTCCACATGCGCATCTCTCGCTATAATTTCTACTTCTTTCATAATTACACAACGTGTCTTATTTGCTGCCTGATGTTTGTTTTTTCTCGTCCCACTTTTTACAAATTGTCTTTTGTCTTGTGTATGTCACGGGAAAATTAAA
Source organism: Daphnia galeata (assembly GCA_030770115.1). Taxonomy (NCBI): domain Eukaryota; kingdom Metazoa; phylum Arthropoda; class Branchiopoda; order Diplostraca; family Daphniidae; genus Daphnia; species Daphnia galeata. Next base: position 11,764,342 of record CM061118.1, read on the forward strand.
CTTTAAGTGTTACAAATGTGACAGAGACTTGTCTTTTTATTCGTGGTTGATGATGAACTTTACTGAGCAATGACTGCTTAGTCGTCATGACTTGACAATGTCAGTGATTCAATGAGATGAGAAACGGACTATAAGTAAACAACATTAACCCAACAACGAAAAAAATAATTAGAGGTGAACGAGAAAGACTGAAATTCGAAATACTTCAGATTTAAAGTCCAGTTGCAGTAGCGGATAGAGTTCCGCTTCCTCCTCCGTAATTGTGGCTGAGGAAAATAACCTCTAGATCTTCAGCTGGCAGGACTCCACGACGATCAGTCCATGCCTGGCCTTCGCTGGTAAGTAGTCGACGCATTGGTATAGCAGTGGCAGCCATGCAAAGAACGCGACGAGCAAGCTTGGAGAGAAATTTATACTGGCCTTCCCTGGCTTTCCACCAACGCAGAGGTTGAGGCTCTTCCAAGCTGACGGCTTCTTCATTTTCGTAGCACTGAAGCTCTGACTGGGCAATGTTCTCTGGTAACGACAAGGAAGAATTTCCATGGCCGCTAAGACCATCTTTCTCGTCGTCATCAACTACCTGAGAAACGGGCACTGCAAATATGTCTTCCAACATAACTGCAAGCTTAGGTTTCTTGCCGGCGGGTGACTGGACACCGCGATAAGTTAAACTATTGGTTCCAGTTCCCCCTTGTTTTTTTATGACCTTGGTGAGTTCTTTGCGGATTAGCTGCTGGACAGTCGCTTTCTCTTCTTTGGAGAAAAAAGGAAGTCGCTTGAGACGCGGGTCCAGATACATTGCCATACGCAATAGCTGTTGAGTATCGTCGCGATCGTAGGCATTTCGCAAAGCGCTACGAGCAAGAGATTTTAGATCTCTCAGAAGGGAAGTATCGTCGTCAGCTTCCGCTAGGTTCACTTGAGTTAACTTAAAAAGTAAGGGAAGAACCAGCGAAACTGACGGATAGGGATCTCCACTCAATGTGTCAGCTGCTTCGTTCAGTGGTTTCAGCACAGCCTGAATGAAAAATTAACCTATTATTTATTATTCGATGTAAATGTGTAGGAAAACAGAATTACCTGCAAAGCATCCAGAGCAAAAGTCTCTTTCTGGTTGGGTAGAAAGGCCGACGTGTCTTCGCGATTCTCGGTGAACACGACTTGAATAACATCGCGTCCAACTTGAAGTCTTTGCAATACTGTATACACCTGAAACCAAGAGGCAGCACGAGGGAGGCTAGAAGGTAGGCCTGATAAGTTCTGATTGCTAAGTCTTTCTTGGATTTTAATTCTTAGTTCGGGAGTTCGTTGAATGTGGTTAACAAGATTACGAACACGTTTTAGAGCACCTTCCACTGCAGGTACTTGCATGGCCTTGTTAGCTGCGTGTTGGAGAGCTGCAGCCAAACAATTCACCTGTGGAAGGTGTATGGTTGTTAGGGCGTTGTTGATGAGTCCCGGAGGGAGATCAGAATGCTCAGGTGCTGTTGAGCCGGTAACTGCCCAGCGAACAGTTAGACGCCAGTCGGCCATTAGTCGTTGCAATCTTCTCGTTAAATCTTCAGAATCCTGATTTTGGGTTAATTCTAGCGTCGCCAAGTAACGGCTATCAACCACCCATTCCGTGTTTACAAAATGGCACGCTACTCCGAGGTAGCTAACGTCAACCTCGCGACTCTTCCAAACATCGAGCGTGAGGGAACAATATTCAACGCCGGCAAGTGATGACAAAATCCTTTTTTTCTCTTCTTGATGGAGAGTTGGCAGAAGTTGTGTTCGATATTGATTAGCTGTTTGAAACTCAAAGCTAGGGTCTAGCAACTTAATCAAACTCTGAAAGCCCGGTCCTTCAACAGTGCCGATAGGAAGACAGTCGGTCACAAGTGATCTGGTGATATGATTAGTCAATTGCTGCTTGCGAGAACTATGCCAGTGCCAAGTCTGTTGGTTTGAATTGCCAGTTGATGCCGAGGCAGTACTTTCGTTCTCGCCATGAATTGATGGCGAATTGTTCAAAACACCAGGAACGGCAGCTCCACGACGAGCATAATTACCTCGTCGACGTGCTTCTGGACTAGCTTCCACTACAATCAATTGGCCTATGTAGATTATATAAAAATGGCGAATAAGTAAATTTTTCTTTTTACGGCTCTATGTTATAACTTTAATTATTTCAAGTTTAGAGATGGAAAATTGGATCTTACCTGGATCTCCAATTGGATCCGGAAGCCTAGATGCCCGTCTAGCTGTACGTGGCGAAGGTCGCATCTCCCTTAGGCCTGCAGGCATGACATCACGATGGTATCGTTGCAAATGATACTGCAAGTTCGTGGTGTTGCCACAATAGGGGAGTTCACGGAGGCAAAGCCGACACAAGACACGTCGCCGGTCAGGTGTATCAGAATCTCCCAGAGGAACAAAACCAAAATGTTGCCAAACAAAACTCTTTGCATGTGGGTGAGCTATAATGCGGATGGGAGTAGCACCTTGCAGTAACGCCATGGCCCCACCATCTCCGTGTCCTAATGTCTCTTCAGCTTCATCTAGATGATTCAATTTAAGTTTGTAACATAGAATATACATCCCAATTGATGTAAAGAAGAATGAATTTGACAAAATAATTACCATGAACTTCAGCATCAGCTGCCTCATCATTCAAACCTTCATCTGCTTCTCCTTGAACGTAAATAACATTTTCAGACTAGAAAATGCTAATTTTAGTAAGAATAACTAACACAAAATAAAATGGAATCTAAAAAATTTACCTCAACAGAATTGACTGCTTGGTAGAGCTGGGTCATTCTTGCAGTTTGATCTGAACCTTGGTTACTGGATCCAAATACATAAATAGGATCTAACAATGTTTCAAAATTATTATAATTTGCTTGGTGTGTAGTAGTTAGAAAATGCTCTATAAGATAACTAGAGACAACAGTATACCTGACGAGTCCCCATATGGATTTGGGATCTGAACAACAACAGTGTATGGGGTCTCTTCGTTGCCAGAAGATTGACCTTCTCCTTGCTCCATAACTTCAATTTTATCCTCAAGCTGATAGGCAGTTTTCATAAATGAACAATTTGTCCTGCTAATTCATAGAACAAAGTCATTCACTGATAAAATAAGTCAAACACTTTTTAAACATGTAGCAGTTAATAAAACATTGTAAAAGTAATGTGTAAAAATCAAGTCAAATTTGCTAATAATAGTTTGAAATACGCGGGATAACTAAGGTTTAGACTATGATCTCACTTAAGTAAAACTGAGGGATTCATCGAATCTTCATCTTGAATTCAATGACGATGCCATGAATCTTGATCTATAGTTTTCTCGTTTACGAAAGTAATTTAGAACAGAAAAAGTGTTCATGACGTATATCTAGTAAGCAACTGAAATGAAAATACATACCAGCTCTATAAATTCGAATGTTTTTCAGCGCCTTTATATCGGCATTCGATCATCTAATAAATCGGCTGTTATTTTCGTTTGCTTCACGTATCGGTTCGTATCGCTATATAAGCTCGAATCGATGTGTGTTGGAAAATGGCGATCGTCTCGGATAAAAGAGATGCGCCTATCGATTCCGACTTACCTGACATCTGGTGAATGTTTTGAGTATATAGAGAGATACTGTTTTATGGTGTTGGAAGTAGACGTAGTCGCTAGGTGTCAGTTTGGAAAATGACACAACTTGTGTATCCAGTCTATTTTTTTATCTGTGTCCGATACATGCTAAGCAATTAAAGCGACGTTTTCATTAATTTGATTAGGTCTTAAAAGTTAAAACCCCTGTCCTTAATCATAATTATTTTTGCGATATTTCGATCATTTTTCATATTTTTTCAAAATTATTATAAAAATAAAAATACTAGTTATGTTATATATTTGAAGTTTTTATGGGATTCCAGATTTTATCAATTACGGCAGCGTCAATCCGATTCAAATGACCCGCGTCATCGATACTAGCAGTCGATTTAAAATAACTACCAGATAGCAGACGAATTTTGTTTTCTAATTGACACGTAAAGTGTTCAAAAGTAGAAAACAACAAATCATCGTATTTAATCAACTTGTTGATTTCGAAACATACAAAAATACAACAAAATGTTTTATATATTTGAGAGCTAATCTGAGTTTCTGCTATATAATTATCTTAGGAAGAATTTCCAGCTCTAAGTCATTGTTTGTGATAACATCTGCAATTTTCTTTGCATTGGATTGTGGGTTCATTGGTCTGATATCTTCATCTCAATGGAAGGCAAAAAGGATTATGCATCTGAATCTGAAGTCCGCATACTACTAGCCAGTGTTGGATCTGAGGAGCTATCAGAATCAGATGATACCAGTCTCTATGCAGGGAAAGATGTAGCAGTTTTGGATAGTAGTCTTGTTTCCATCTCATCCAAGAAAGTAGTTTTGAAAGTGTACAAACGAAGATGGTTTATCTTAGGTCTATTCTCCTTATTATCTTTCATGCAGGTTGTAACGTAACACATAATTTAAAAAAAAATACATAGAACTTACACTTATATTCACCATTTTTATGTTGTAGTGCACAGTTTGGAACACATGGGGACCAATAGCTGAATCTTCACTTACAGCTTTTCCTAGCTGGGATGCTAAAACTATAGCCTTATTTGGTAATTGGGGTACAATCACATTTGTCATCTTCACAGTGCCGCTTATCTGGCTATGTGATTTGTATGGTAATCAGAATTTCTTCTTACATTCTATGTTTATTTATGGCCAATAATTTTTTTTTTTATTAAGGACTAAGAGTTGGCATGATGGTTAGTGCTTTACTCATGGCATTTGGTACTTCAATCAGATGCATATCAATGAATGAAACCATTTTTACATGGATGGCACATTCTGGAGCTAACTTTAATGGAATAGCTGGAATAGTCTTGTGTGCTGTTCCCCCTGCATTATCTTCCCATTGGTGAGTTGTTTTTTATATCTTTAGGTTGACTAATACACTAAAGCATTTATTCTAAAACATTCTCATGTAGGTTTCCCCCTAATGAAAGGACCACTGCTACCGGAATTAGTAGTGTGTTTAATCAATTGGGGAACGCAGGAGGTTTCTTATTAGGCCCTCTGTTGGTCCGAGAGCCAGATTTTTCTAACAATAAAACAATCACAAAAAGCAATGTCAGATTACTGAGAAACGACATTTTAAATTTAATGGATGCCGAAGCCTTGATTTGTGCCATTCTTTTCTTCTGCGTTGTCGTGTACTTTCCATCAAAACCTTGTCTTCCGCCAAGTTTGACCTCTACAGTTCAACGTTTAAACATTAAAGAAGGATTCCTCCAAATTTTAAAGTATGTTGACTTTACCGCTTACACTAATTAAAATAACTTCATATCGATGATTGATTTATTCTTGACAGGAATCGCGAGGTTCTTTTGCTGACAGCAGCCTTTAGTTTGTCACAAGGAGTTTTGGGAGTTTGGTTGGGCGTAATGAATGTGATGATCGAAATGAATGTTAATCTGGAACCTCTTAACTTAAATCAGGTTTTACACATGTTTGTACCCTAGAAATTCAATTATTATCAATCACTGATTTTATACAGGTGCAAAGCGGCTGGCTTGGTTTTTGGGCAATTGTCGCAAGTTGCGTTCTTGCATTGGTGATAGCCCGACTGACTGATTATCTTGCTGGTCACATGAAGAAAACCATTACAGTTTTGCTGACGATTTCGTCAATTGCGTTCACTATCCTGGCGATGATGTGTCTTTCAATTATCGAACCTTCGCTATATTGTAAGAAAAATAACAACCGTGTATATTTAAATTTGATATTCTGTTATTGTTTTGTTTTTTTTCAGTATTGTACGCCACTGTCATTATCGGTGCCTGTGCTAACTATGCAGCTTCGCCATTATTTATGGAGTTGGCAGTTGAAATGGCTTTTCCTGTTGATGAGACTGTTGTAGGTGGATTCATGTCTTGCACTTATAATCTCATAGGAGCACTATTCCTTTTCGCGTTTTTCATCCCGGATATAGGTATTCTGATTAATTTGAAAAACTACCATACTTTGATTCAATTATTTCTTTCCTATTTTGTACAGGTGTGACGTGGATGAACTATTGTTTAGCAGCAGCGCCTGCTGTTTCATTACCTTTTGTGTTCATGGCGAAAGAAGAATACCGTCGCAGCAGCTTAGACAAAGAATGCGTTGAAGAAAAGTCTTTGCTGATAAATTCCACGTTAGGTTATGACGACGAGATTTGATCTCACGTATTTAACATGCGCTAGTCATTTCACTAAAATACTAGTCCTCATGGATTTATTATTTATTCACAATTGCTGTCTGTAATTAGAATGTTTCGTTCTTGTCCATATTTCGTGAGGCAATACTATGTGACTACGTAAATCTAGTGCAATTAAATAGGTGAAAATTAGCTGTATTTATACTATTACTATTGGTCATTTTTCAATGTTGCTTATGTATTGTTCCATGTTGATTATTTTTGGCTGTATACATTTGTCTAGAAAAAGGGTGTGAATTTTTCCTTTGGGACCTTTATTCATCCGTTTTGTCTCGTTCAATTAGGCATTGTTAATTGCTGTTAAGTTCAGTTTTTCCTCGCATATTCGATTTATATTTTAAGAAACAGCGATGGGGTTCCTTCAACCAATACCATCAGAGAATACTGCTAAACGAGGCTCTATTCAGTAAAATTTCCCGATTCCATTGTAACGCATTGATCTTAAAAAAAGAAATACATAAATTTAATTCCGCTTTCGCTCTATTACCAATTACTCAACACCGTGACAGCATTTCTATATAAGTGTTGGAACTTTTTCACACAGCGTCTTAGTTATTTAAAAAAAAAACTTAAAAGTAAGCGAATGTTACCTTTTTTTAAAGAAAAAAAAAACAAAAAGTTGCGCCTGGTCTTCGTTGTGTGGTTGCCAAACCCAAACTGTAGTCTGCTAAGTTAATCATCAACTTGATGCTTGAAGTAGGATTGAAGGTTGATTTTTCCAATAATTGACATCAGCAGAGTTCTGTTTCTGCTGTAAAATTTGTTGACCTTCTCTCTTGACTTGAATTTATCTCAATTAGCGAAAGGATCAAAAGTAATGGCGGATCATAAAGATAGAGTTGGAATCAATGCGATTCTTCTGGGACCACCAGGTTCCGGCAAGGGAACTCAGGTAAGATATAATGAATATCGTAAGATACGAGTGTCATTTCAAAGTATGCGTTTCAATCTTAATTTACATTTAAATTTTACAGGCCCCTCGCCTTAAAGAGAAGTATTGTGTTTGCCATTTGGCCACTGGTGACATGCTGCGTGCTGAAGTAGCTTCAGGTTCAGAGTTGGGAAAGACTTTGAAAAAGACTATGGATGAAGGTTGGAATTTATTTGGCTAAGTTAGATTTTTAACAACTAATAAAAATATGTTTTACTCAATAATCTAGGACTTTTAGTTAGTGATGAACTGGTTGTGAATCTCATTGACTCAAACCTTTCAAAACCTGAGTGCAAAAATGGTTTCCTACTTGATGGTTTTCCTCGCACTGTAGTCCAAGCAGAAAAAGTATTTCAATTTGAATGCATAATCTGAAAGTTTTATTTTACTTAAATTGTTTTACTCGTAGTTGGATGGTCTTCTTTCTGAGCGTAAGAAGAAGTTGGATTCTGTTATTGAGTTTGGCATAGATGACAGTCTACTGGTACGCCGTATCTGTGGACGGATGATTCATCCGGCAAGCGGGCGTAGTTATCACGAAGAATTTCACCCTCCCAAGGAACAAATGATTGATGATGTAAAACAAATGTTGATTATGTCTTCTTACTAGAGTTAATATATCAAATCATTGAAATGCACGAAGGTTACCGGAGAACCACTGATTCGCCGTTCGGACGATAATGCAGAAACTCTGACGAAACGTCTGGTGTCATACCACCAGCAGACTTCTCCGCTGGTCGACTATTACTCCAAAAAGGGTACATTGAGATTAAATTTATCTTCCTTGCATTGTTTATCATGTTTTTTTTTTCCCCGCATTCTTTCTAGGAGTCCATGCGAGGGTTGATGCTTCGTTATCGTCTTATGAAGTCTTCAGAAATATTGAGAAAATTTTCTCTGGTGCCAAGTCCAAAGACAAGGTCATGTTCATCTAAAGCTAGAGTTTTTATTCACTCTATCCGATTTGATCATGTTGCAGTTTATAATCGACTATTGGAAATAAGTGCACCTATAGAAGTAGAGTGTAATGACTATTTCAGTTTCGGGGAAAAAAAAAATAAATACCAGGCTCGCCTGTATATGTTACCAATCAGATTTTTGAATATTACGAAAAATCGTCCAGGTTATTCGTTTCATCCGGTTTCGATTCGTCATCTTTCATCAGGGCAGTACGCAACATTGCTGGGCAAAAAAAAGTGAAAGTGAAAGCGCTTTTATTTTCCCAATATAACTGAGGTTGACGTCTTGATTCCTGAAAGCAAAGTGCACGGGAGTGGCTTTGGAAAAACCGGTAAGCGTAGGTTGGTAAAGCTGGGAAATCACCAAGGACGCGGGATTTCTCTCGATGTACTCTTTTTTTAGACGCAGCAGTGGAATATAATCGACAAGACAACAACTTGTTTATCCTAATTCATCACTCTTGCACTAAATAACATTCGTTCTTTTACATTGTTTAATGCATGTGGAATCTTTGCGATAAATTTAACTTCTTTGAAAAAAAAAATGCCTTTGTCGGAAGAGATCTGTTTCTAAATACTTGAACGTAGTGGAAAAGTTTTCTCCAGATGGAGAAAACAAAGAGAAAGAGAAAAGAGGCTGGTTTTCGCTGGCTTTCTCCATATATTTTTATTTATTTTTTTTTTTTTTTTTCGGTTTTGTATTGAATGTTACTCGATGGCGCGCACTTTCTCCGTTCCTCTCTACCTGTGTCATGTATATACCTTGTTCTAAGCCTCCTCCGCCCCCTTTCCATCATTCCACCTCCTTGTATATGCACCTCTTTTCTATAGTTTTCATTCCTTTCTCCATATCCGCTCCCCACCTATAGCTCTCCCGCCTGTTAATGTAGGTCAAATGCAGCCGAGAGTCTTCTCCTCCTTTTTTTCTTTCTTCCCTCCCTCATCCAACTGCCGGCCCCCGCCGTCCAGAGAGAAAACATAAGCAGAATCTTTCCCCTTACGTCTTATAAGCAAAGGGAAGAAGGAAGGGGAGAGCTCTACGCCCCGCACGCTGATTAACCAAGTCATCGATAGGTACCCTTCTCCTCTGACACGAGTCAGTCTGCAGCAGTTGCAGGTACGGGACACACATTCTGTGACTGCCGGGAAGGGTTTACCTTTTAAGAGTTTGTGCTGTCGTCAAATCGTTTTTTGAAGAAAAAAAAGTGACCTTAATCGCAGTTTTCTTTGAGTCAATTACTTGGGTGGTGTACAATTTGTAACAACCGGCAACTTGTTATTAGTAGTGTGATAATCTAGGCTTCCTGTCCAGTGTTTTGAAAAAAATTACGTGCATAGGGTCAACTAGGTCACATTCGTCTCGAGTGACAGCTACCAAAATAAACCGGTAAGATCTTCATCTGTCATCGTCTGTCAATCACCAACCAGCAGCAGTTTCTGACTCTGCTTTTTATAGTTGTAGAATTATTCTAAATAATAAATGATGCACATGTATACAAGTTTAGGTATTAAAAGGCGATGCTCACATTTAAATGAGGCAGAGAGTGAGAACGGTGTCCGCTTTTCGCTTTTTATTGATGAAACGTGTTTTGTTTTTATTTCATTTTGCCCTTTTTCTGATGTGGACGGAATCTAGTCAGTAGGTCAAGTCGCGCTTTCTCCCCACTTTTTTTCACCGTGGGCCGTTCTACCTGTTGGCTGACCTCTGCTGCTGCTGCTGCAGACGTGATTTGGGAGACTCGACTACTTCTCTGTTTCTCTGTTTCAAACTCAACATCTGTCTCTCACACACACACACATTTCAGTGTTTTTGATTGGCAAATTTATTTCTACCATCGATCATGAAGTTACGGTGCTCCATTCTGATTTTATTGGCCGCCACTACAGCAGCCACTCTAGCGGCTGTGGCAGGTAAACATTTAGCCCAATTCTCTCTCTCTCGTCTGCGCATATTTTGGCGCTCTTGTTTTTTCGAAAGTGAAAAATGATTCAAACACAACCCAAAGTGGCAAAGTTGATGGAGGGAAAAGACGCCCCAAAGAAATCAAAGAAAGATGATGACGTAATAATACAAAATAATTCAACTTTATATTTTCTCCCCTGTTCAATGAGAGTTTACTCTGTGACGAAAGCGGCGATGTCGCAACGAGTGAGAGTTCCTTCCCCCTCCATCCGGATACGGATTGTATTAATTTGACGATATTTTTTTCTTTCTTTCGAGAGATCTATTCTTCGAAAAAAAAATTGAAACTTTCACTGAATGTGAGTTGACCTGAAACGGATCTAGACAAAACAGGCCCCCAAGCGAAACAAGAGAGAAAAACAAAACAAAACAAAAAAGAAGCCCATCTCCCTTCTTTCTTTAAGTGTTTTCGTTATTTCTACTATCCGGTGACTTCAGTTTATTTTTTTGGGATTTTCCCTCGATGAAGCCTTGAGGTTGTTTGAATGATTTTTAAGTGAATGCACACTTTCCCCATTTGAAGAACGAGAGAGTAGATCAAAGTGAGACTCTGCTCACATTTGAAAAAAAAATAAAAACCCACACAACTTCAATGTGTTGTTATGTTTGACTAGAAACCGATGGACGACTTCAACGTGTGACCCAGTTGATTGAGAGAGTCAAGAGACAAAGCGTTGGGCAAGACGCAGTTGTATCGACAAGTGAGTCAATATTTTTACCGTGTTTCTTACGTATTATTTTGGAACCTTCCTTTTTAGCGATATGATTCGATTGGAATAGAAAACGACGTCGTACATCCATATTTAGTTTTATTATTATTACCACCTGTACAACATTTAAGCTATAGACGATTTTTAAAAACTGTAGAGCGACTGCAGTTCGACCGACTTATTTTCCTAATTCCACCACGGCACAATGAAATTTGATTCACTTCACGCACGCTTTTGCTCGTCTGCTTATTCTTTCCTATCGTGAACGCTTTTGATTAGAACACAAATATGACCGCATGGACTATGATAATCAACTGAAAAATGACTAACGCGACACTGACTCGTTATATCTTTCGCTATTAGCACACGGTTTGATTTTGCTTGAAATTGTTTTTCACACTTGGGACAAAGAACTTTGACTTGTAGTTGCAAATGATTTCAGACCTATTATTTGTAAGAGTTTAAGATGTTCAATTTGTGAAGCGACGTTCAATTTGAGAGACATCATCACAGCATCCAAATCGTCCCTCGTGTCTTATTCAGTCTCCAGCAGTAACACGACCGAGGAAATGGATCCGCAACATCGCGATGGACGTGGACTCGGTAGCGCTCTTCTCCAACTCGGCAAATTGACGCTGACTCACCTGTTGCCTTTGGCCAGTGGACATCAAGGTGCTTCATCATCCAGCAACTCTGGGACGACGTCAGAGAAAATCAGTTCGTCAAACAGCGTCGAAATCGCTCTGCCCAGTAGTACCGACTCGCCGAAAATCACTTCGTCATCATCGTCGTCTTCTTCGTCTAGACCTTGCACGACACCAGACGGTGGCCGAGGACAATGTCGTGATTTGGGCAACTGTCCAGCTCTTTTGCTTCAATTGGACAGTTTGAGAAAATCCATCTGTTTCCAGAGCCTTTTCGTTCCTGGTGTTTGCTGTCCAGAATCCAAGCCCGGCAATAACGCCCTCGTCACCATCATCAACCAGTTGGCTGGCGGCGGCAGTAATAACAACAACAACAACAACAACAATCGAGTTACTACTACGACAACAACCAAACGACCTACAACAATCGATTATGATTCGCTCACATCTCCGGTGACTTTTGCACCAACAACAACGCGTCCGTTTGAAACTTTCCTCAATCCCATCGTCAGTTCAGGCTCTCAATCTCAGGGCATACAACCTAAAGGTAAACGGGTATACTCTTCTCTGCATGCCACGGGGTTTGTTTTTTCGATCAATTTATTATACTAACTACACCTATGTGGCCGGTATTTTGTTTTATTTTATTTTTTCAAATGATAATATCATTTACACTTTATTTTCATTTCATTTTGTCTTGTAAACAACATTGCTGGGGTTTTAACTTGTAACACCAATAGACTAATCGATGTAATTGGTAGGTATTTGCACCATTGATGATCAGTAGTGGATAACCAATGACCCATTGTCGTAGTAGACGTAGTAGTCCCTATTTTTGAATACCGCAATTCTTTAATACCGATGAACAAATGAAAGTTGTTGATCGTCTTTTAATGATTGTGGTCTCATTTCTTTTTTTTTTACAGGTCGGTGTGGTCAAGTCCAAGTTTCTTCGTTTCGAGTGGTTGGTGGCGAATTGTCTCAACCAGGAGCTTGGCCTTGGATGACGGTAATAATACAGTGATTGATTGAACTGCTCTTGATTGTTTATGATATATGATGACAATGCAAACAATCTCTTTCGTCCCTCAAAATATAACGCAGGCCATTTATCTCAATGGGCCGAAAGGCACTGAATTCTGGTGCGGTGGAACCCTGATTAATGAGCGTTTTATCATGACTGCCGCCCATTGTACCCTTGACGGTCGCCAAAAAAGGTACACAACGACACGCATAATTTATCAATATATATATTGAAAATGAATCACAAAATAATAACACGTTGCGAAAAAAATGGACTCAGATTTCGGGCGTCGCAGTATACGGCCCGTTTCGGCGAATACAACCTTCGAACAACAGATCCTGGCGAGAGCGAGATTTTTCAAATTAGTGAAATTCGAATTCATCCTCAATTTACGGGCACGGGTTTCTACAATGATTTAGCCCTGTTCAAATTGGAGCGACCCGTCAGTTTCACCGATTACATCCAGCCCATTTGCCTACCGTCCAACTCGCAACGGACTGAAAGTTTCATTGGTCAAGTCCCAACAATCGTCGGATGGGGAACAACCTACTACGGTATATAATGTTGTTATTTCTCTTATTATCTTTATTGATGCGCCAATTGCCACTTGTTTAGCATAATGAAAATGTTCTTCTTTTCAATCAGGCGGGAGAGAAAGCACAGTGCTGCGGGAAGTGCAATTGCCCGTGTGGCGCAACGATGACTGCGACCGAGCTTATTTGCAGCCCATCACTGACGTCTTCATCTGCGCTGGATACGCTGACGGTGGTAAAGACGCGTGTCAGGTATAAACTTTCTTTGCCTTACCCCTGTTTTCTATTTGTTTGTTTTTTCTACGGTTTTCTTTTTTTCTTATGAAAAACTCGCACGACAATGAAACTTTTAATAACCGGAATTTTATTTTATTTTTTTTTCCCCATTCTGTTTTTGTTTTCCTGGATGCGGTGCTAATTTCAGGGTGATTCCGGTGGTCCCTTAATGTTACAAAACGAAGGGACGTGGACGCAAGTTGGCATCGTCTCGTTTGGTAACAAGTGCGCCGAGCCCGGTTTCCCGGGAGTCTACACTCGCATCACCCACTTTCTGGACTGGATCAATGCCAACGCTGTTTGAAAAAAAAAAACATTTATCTGACTCACGAACGGACCTGGCTTTTTGAGCTATTGGGGGGGAAAAAAAGAAAATCTTTTCTCTTCTTCTTGTTAAATTGCTAATTTTAATTTCTATTCTTTATTTTATTGAAATGACACACAAAAACAAAACAAAAACAAAAAAAAGTCCTCTGTCAAGCCACGTGTGCCGTGCCTCTATATATTGCTTAGAAGAAAGCGATTATCAACTATCACGCCCGCACGAAATGCACAAAAACAAAATTGGCGACGAGATGGAACGTTTCCAAGAAAACAAAAAACAAACATTTTTAAATACAATTCTGCTGCGCAGATGAAATTCCCCTTCCAAATTTTAAAATATGAAAATATCTATTTGTGCCTTTTTTCGAAAAAAAAAAAAATGATCGAAATAGGTTGAAAGAAAAAAACCACGTTTTTTTTTCAAATTGTCTTTATATAGCCGACCAGAATGTTGTGTGTATGCACGTCTCTCTAATACCCATCGATTGTGAATTTTTCTCCCCGTTCTTCCGTCTCACGCCCTTAATTCCTTACGACTCCCGCACGGACGAAGAATTACGACGCCCTACATGTAGTTTATATATACAGGACAACCGAAACGAAAACAACAACTAAAAAAAAGAGAAAAGAGATGTGTGTGTGTGTTTTAAAGTGAAAGCAAGCGGAATACATTCACTTATTTATTCCTAATAAAATTTTAAAAACAAAACCAAAAAAAGAAAAAAGTAACGACGAAAAATTTTTGTCTTTTGCATGTCATCAAATTTTATTGTCTGGACGACGAGTCTCTAGGTTTCGCGATGAAATGGTTGTTTTTTTATAACATTTTTCCGTCATTTCGATTCGCACGGAAAATATTAAAAAAAAATTTGGTGGCGGATGATCAAGCGATTCTAGGTTACCAGGTGTGGGTCAGCCACGAAAACCGCTGGTGATGCTGAAGGGCCGTTGTAAAATAAGTAAAAAATAAAATAAAATAAAATCGACGGGTAGGTTGGTTGGTTGGTTGTTGCGTCGGCACTTTACATTTTAAACTATCGCTTGGTAATAATAATAATAATAATAATAATAGAATGAAAATAACAATAAGAACTTGCTCCAAAAAAGAGAAGAAGAAGAAGAAGAAGAAGAAGAGAAATTTGTTGGTACTATTACTCTTATTCTTCTTCTTTTGGAATTCTCAAAGAAGAAGAAGAAGAAACTGCCAGCCAGCACAACTTTCCCCGGCTTGGAAAATAAAATCAACAAAATTGCCAGGTCAAATGAAACAAATAAACATAACAGGACGAGGCGGAGTGTATGCTATACACTCGTTTCTATTTGCATTTTGTTAACATTTTTTTTGTTTTTTGTGTGTGTGTGTGGGTTATTTTCTTTTCTTAAAAAGTCAAATTGCGAACGCACATTGTTCAAGATTTACGTTGCCAAAACTTTCTCGTCCGTGTTGTTGCTGCTGCTGTCCGCGTTGCCCGGCTCAGTCAATTTATTTTATCTACGCGCGCCACTTGAACGCAGCACAAAATTGTGTTGCCAGTTGCTGCTGATTCTCTCGTTTGCATTGCATATACAAACGCCCAGCAAAACCTTCGAAAATGGGTGGATCGTGCCGGACGAAGACGGGCAAAGATGGCCCTCAACAATATAAAGATAAACCATCTTGACAGCAGGGCTGGATATTTTCTTAAACAAATGTTACACGTCGGAAGAAACTCCTGGGTTTTCTCCTGTCGATGGCGCAATCCAAATTCGTCATCAGCTTCATGTTGTTGTTGTTGTTGTTTTCTATATGGCGTCGCTTTCGCCCTTGACTCGAACGCAAATCCCGAAGCGATTGAAAAAGAATCAACTGAACTAGAAAAAAAAGGAGGATAGAAAAGTCCGTCGGGCAGCAACTCCACCTATTGTGTGAAGGTGACGTTGATGAAATCTTTGGAGTGCGATCTTCGTTGATTGAGTCTTTGACTTTGAAAAACCAAATATACAAACAAAAAAATAATTACCTAAGGCTGTCGGCAACGGCACGACCGACGGACTATGTAATTATTACTAGCTGCTCCTATAGGAACCTCGTCTCAGCAGCAGCACTTGGCTGCTGATGTCATGCGAGAATCTATCGAGAGAGACACTGTCCGCTCGTATATATCCTTTCACTGCCGCCCGTGCTGTGTAACTTACTGTGAAGGCGATTTCGTGGTCCATAACTTTGACTTTCAAGGCTGCCGGGCAGACATTAATAAAGTGGGAAATGGTTGTGCTCGTTCAACTCTTCAGCCCAGTGTCATTTTGAGCTTCAACATGGACAGGTGAATATTTTTTCGACTCTCCAACAACAACAACAGAATCCACAGCACAGAATCAACTTGAATGTTTTAATTCTTTTCCTACCTTTTATTAATAGATTGTTGATATCGTGGGCTATCGTTTTGATGGCCATCCGGCTCCACCATGTGTCCGGCCAGATCGTTTTCCCAGGTGATACGACGTTCTTGGTGAGCCGGCCAGTTGTCCAGCAACAGCAACAGAACGCCGGAGCGACCTGCACCAATCATATGAATAAAAAAGGACGTTGTAAACGTTTGTTTGAATGTTTCTTCATGTACACACAATTAGCAGATTTAATCAAACAGACGCCATGCCGTTTGGCCAATCAACCATCGGTTTTCGGTGTCTGTTGTCCGGATTCTGAAAGCGACAACCAACAAAAAACCAGCGGAGTGTCCACTGCCGGAACGCTCTTCTTCCAACCTCCTGAAGTCCCCATTCCCGACCTGAAACCACAAGATATTCAAAACGCTGTCCAAGCAGCGTTGATTGTCGTCGATCAGCGTGTTGAACTCGAGAAAAATCTCTTTGACAATCGCATCGTCGTTCAACCAGACACGCCCGTCAATTTCCATTTGAATTTGTTCCCGACCAGTCAGCAGACATTGGACGTCGGTTCGAATGCCATCAAAGGTCTGGAATCGTCTATTCAGCTAGTCAATCAGTAAGTCCATAAGCAATGTCCCAATTTTTTTTCGAAAATAATAAGAATTCAAATGATTCGATTGAACAACAGAAACATGTTGACGGTGGATCAGGGCCGTTTCGCTTTGCCCTTCTTCCAGACAAGTTCCTCGACTGATTTAGCAGACACTTGCCGGCCAAAAGTCGATTGTCCATCTCCTCTGTCTCATTTCCGCACAATAGACGGTTCGTGTAATAACGAACAGCGCCCTGAATGGGGCCAGATAAACGTCGCTCTCCAACGCATCATTCCACCCAAATACGGAGACGGTGCGTTTATATAGATTTTAACTCATTTTCTCTTTCTAAAAATAAAACTTTCCATTCGTTCAAAAGGTGTCAACACTCCGAGATTAGCAGAAGGAGACATCGAACTGCCCAGCTCTCGATTAGTATCTCAATCATTGACCGAATCCAGTCACCGATCCAGTCAAAGTGAAACGTGGACATTGATGCTTATGCAATGGGGGCAGTTTCTCGATCACGATATCACTCACAGTCCCATCGTTCGAGGTCATATATAGAAGATCATCATCTCTTTTCAATCGTCGTGAGACTTGAATTTAAAAATTACGTATGACTTTGAAATTGCAGGTCAAAATTCATCTGGAGTTACCTGCTGTCAAAATGGCCAATTTCTCGATCCTTCAAGTCGCCATCCTGATTGTTTCCCCATCGTTATCCCGTCCAACGATCCGTTTTATGCCCAGTTCAATCAACGATGCATGGAATTCGTTCGCTCCCTACCAGCCCCTCGACCGGGATGTACTTTCGGGCCCAGAGAACAGGTAAATGCATAATTATAACTCTCTCCCTAGTATTCTCTATTAACGATCCATGAAATTGATAACAACAACTTGACAACAGTTGAATCAAGTAACGGCCTTCATCGACGGCTCAACTGTCTACGGATCGAACGATGATCTTTCTAACCAGTTAAGGGAATTTAACGGCGGCCGTCTGGCTGTCCAGCGCTCCTTAAAGGGTCACACGCTTCTTCCCGTCAAGGCTGAAGAGTGCTCCGACTTTCTTCGTCAACGCTTCTGCTTCAGAGCAGGTTTTTGATTATTTTAATTTTATTCAACCTCAACCTTTTCTATAGTCTATTATTACGTAACACATTCATGAATGTGTGTGTGTGTTGATTTTTAATTCGTCAGGTGACGGCCGAGTCAACGAACAACCCCAACTGGCCGTGATTCACACGATGTGGGTTCGTGAACACAATAGAATCGGTATAACATTTTGACTGCTGCTGCGTGCAGCACGCTAAAGGATAGTATAATATAATATTTCAACGTTGTTTTTTTAAATGAAAACACAGCCGACGCATTGCAGCAATTGAATCCGTTCTGGAACGACGAGCGCGTCTTTCAAGAAAGTCGGCGAATTGTCGGCGCCGAAATCCAACAGATTACTTACAACGAATTCCTTCCTATTTTCCTTGGTAAATTCAACACAAAAACAAATAGTACTTGGGTTGATTGATGATGAGAGAGCTAGGAGACTGGATCGGCAGTCATTAATCATGGCCGCTTTATTATTATCGATCGCAGGGGAAGCGTTCATGTCTAGATTTCAATTGAAGCCTCTGCCGTCCAGTTCTGACATGGCCACTAATCTTTACGATCAAAATATCAACCCAACTGTTACTAACGAATTCGCTACTGCAGCCTTCCGTGTCGGCCACAGTCTTGTTCAAGGAATCATAGAGTAAACAATTAACATTAATACCAATTTTTTCGAGTTAAACGGATTAAAAGGCAATATTTTCTACGTCTTAAAATAGGGGATTCACGGCATTCGGTAGTCAGACGCAAAGCCTTTTACTTCATCAGCATCAATCGAAACCGTTTGAACTTTACGAAGACACTGGAGTGGATACACTCGTACGCGGATTATTAATGCAACCGGCTCAAAAAATGGACCGAGCCTTTACTGATGAGGTAAAACAATTTATATATTTTACTCAATTGATACGCTAAAGGATATAGCGTATTTATTAAAACGCAATTTGTCCTCATTTTTCAGCTCAAAAATCGTCTTTTCCAAGGGAAACAAAGTTTCGGAATGGATTTGATTGCGCTCAATCTTCAACGTGGCAGAGACGTGCGTACACATTTTCACCTCATCTCAAAGCTTTTCAACTATATATCGTATTATAGCCGAGATAAATGTTGGATCGATATCTATACCTTAACATTTCCTTGCAGCACGGGTTACCACCGTATAACGATTATCGGGAACTCTGCGGTCGTCCGAGAGCTAATCAATGGCAAGACCTTTTGGACGTTATCGATCAACGGGTATATAACTGTATATAACCTCTACCAACAACATTGACTCAATATTAATATTCGATTATACAACTCAATCAGGTGGTGCAAGAGATAAGTAGGATCTACAACAGTATCGATGACGTCGATCTGTTCATCGGTGGCGTGTCCGAGCGACCTGTCGATGGGGCCTTGTTAGGACCGACTTTTCTCTGTTTGATTGGCGACCAGTTTGCCCGATTACGACGCGGTGACCGGCTCTTTTATGAGGAAGCCACAGCTAAATTCACTCCGCGTGAGTCCTCGATTACCTTTCTCTCTATTTACTACACACAATTGATCTCATCGTTCTCCGCTGTTGTGTTCTAATCGTATTACGTCATTGGCTTATCCATATAAATAGAGCAATTGGCCAGTTTACGCTCAGTCACACTTGCTCGGATCCTCTGTGATAACGGCGACGACATAAAAGGCATCCAATCAAGCGCCTTCTTGCGCTCTGATGTCCAGTAAGTCACTTGTTATTGACTCCTGACTCAGCATCTCTTTTCTATATAGTCCCTTTTTGTTACATTCAATCATCTGCGCTGTCCGTGTGATTACGCGTCTATTGTGTGTTACGTTCGGGAGTCTCGCATCATTTAATTCGATTGACGTGTGGTTTACTATATTCTAAATATAGGAATAGACGACGGCCGTGCCAAGGATCTTCAGATATTCCGCAATTGGATTTGAGCCTCTGGCGTGAATGAATGAAAATAACCGCAATAGCTGCCCTTCTACTGTTATTATTTACATCGTCTCAAAATTGAATCAAATTTTCTTTTTTTTTTCTGCCCAGACATAAATAAAATCGACCAACAATTTTTTTGAAATATAAACCTCTGCCTGTTATATTTATTGCGGTTTTTTTATAATATAAACCAAACCGGATCTTGTGGCCTACCAAAACACGGGCACAGTTACACAGTAGTTGGAGACTAGCTCAAATTTCAGGGTCTTACATATAGCAGAGTTGTACACACATCGTAACGGAAGAACACCACCCTGTCATTATCGACATACAGAGATAATGATGGTGAATCATTAGGTCTATATTCAATGCTAAGGCGAACCTGATTAACCGCTACATGTTCAGCACAGCGTCGCGTGTTTTACGCCTCCGCTTGACTAATGATAGACTCGATCAGAAAATGTAACGATACATTCAAAACCCCCACCAAAATTGAAACGTTTCAATAGGCGCTCAATTTGTTTTTATCAAAACACAATGCGGTAAAAGTAAATCGAAAATCGTTCACGCACAACACAAAGTGAGCGATGTGGAGCTCTCATTACGTCTCCTTTCATAAAGTGCACTGACATCCAATACAATCGAAGAATAACTAACAATCGTGAATCTATTCAATAACAAAAAAACGACTTACCGAACAAATAAATCGATCTAGGTATTACGTCAGATAGAATGTCCATCGTAACAACACGATATAAAATAGACAGGTAGAGCAACTCAGAGAGGGAGATAGGGCTTAAAACCAACTACAAACGTGTCGATGGTTTTTCACCGTTGCCATTTAACTTAACTTTAGTAGAAGTAAAATTTTCTGCCTAGCCTTAATGGGAAATTACTTCTAGCCCTATAAATAACAAAAGGTAGCATATATTTACATAAACTCTTTTAAATTATTTGATAGATATATAAACCTTTAATTTAAGACCATAACTAGATTTTTACTACAATTAGTTTGTAAATTATGATTTTCTAAAGATTTCAATCGGCTCTTGGCCAATAGCAGCAAAGTTGTCCCCGAGGAGGGGTTTGGATCTAGCAGACTTTTGTTTTGTTATGTTTACTTTGTTTGGGGACAACTTTGCTGCTATTGGCCAAGAGCCGATTGAAATCTTTAGAAAATCATAATTTACAAACTAATTGTAGTAAAAATCTAGTTATGGTCTTAAATTAAAGGTTTATATATCTATCAAATAATTTAAAAGAGTTTATGTAAATATATGCTACCTTTTGTTATTTATAGGGCTAGAAGTAATTTCCCATTAAGGCTAGGCAGAAAATTTTACTTCTACTAAAGTTAAGTTAAATGGCAACGGTGAAAAACCATCGACACGTTTGTAGTTGGTCACGTGACCCTAGTTGCTCTACCTGTCTATTTTATATCGTGGTAACAAGTTCAACAAACCGTCGCACACCACGAGACACGCTACACTCTTGTCTCATCACACAAAAAGAACTAGTAGTGGATTCTGAAAATTTTGGGTTATGTAATAATGAAAATAATAGAGGAATGGTCGGTAAATCGACAAAAAAACTAAGTTTGGAGGAAGAGTTAGAGAGAACATGAAAAGAATTTCACACCGTTGCTACATTTCCATTTACTAAACGCGTTGCCTTTCTTATCGGTTAGTTCCGTATTGTGTTACGAATTAACCTTGAAGCATCCGCAATAAATGAGTCTATAAAAAAAAAGGAGCTCTATAATAGGTGGTTAAACATTTTTCGCGGAAGAAAGCGGATATCCGCTGTGGGAAATTCATTGCGCATTATAAAAAACACGGGAGACTGACTTCATAATAAATTATTACAAGACAGTTAAACATCAGCACTCAACTCGTCTTACTTTTGAAACATGATGCATTTGTGCTATAAATAATTATTTATTATTATATTTTTTTTCTCTCTCGTCTCACTTGAGACTCGTTCATATCAGCCATCTCGTTATAATAATAGTGAAATTGTATCTATATATAATATATTACTCGATTATCCATTACAAAAAGCGACGAGCGATGAATAGAGGATAAATATGAAGCAGTGAAATAGTTGGACATTATGTGGGGCAGATGAAACATCTCGAATTCTAAATGCGGCGTGCACACATCAGAACGAACGAAGGAAAAGAATTTCATCTAAAAATAATGCGCAAAATAGAGGAACAGGATGGGGAGGGAGTGAATGTGGGGGGGGTCGGGGAGATCATTTTCATCAATTATCGAGACGCTCGTCATGACGTCAGGAGGCCGCCGAGGTGGAAGTGAAAAGAAAATGAAGAAAAAACTGCTCAAAAAATTAAAAGTTGCTGATTCGAAATGTTCAAATCTGATTATGTGCGAGAATCAAAGATGACGACGACGATTGAACAGTTGAATTGGAACAATCGAAATCGGTCGATTTCTCGCTTATTATATTAAATTCTATTCTTTTTTGCTCGGCTAAAAGAGAAAAATTTACAATTCAGCTGGATCGGGCGTTGAATTGACGACTAGAAGTGGTTCGATTCCTCCAAGGCTGAGATGGCACTGTGGATCGGTGAGCCAAATGAGATCCAATTTCGATGCGTAATGCATCTGAACGACGGCCACCAGGACAAGGACGTGCATAATGTGATGCGAATTGAAGAAAAAGTCGAATCGCCCGGGAAACCATCGCTCCTTAATACCGACCAAAAAATAAAATAAAATTAGAAGTTTTTTATTTTTTAAATTTCCTTATACTCAAAACTCTCCTTACCGGGATGCGCATTGCTCCGATGAACCCACCCAAAATCGATATGGCATCCTATTCACGCAAGGAAAAAGCCAAACAGAAATATTGAAATGATGTCATCAGCACAGGTTTTGAGTCAACAAAGAATCCTTATAAAAGTAAATCCATAATAAAATAAGCTCATCAGGGCAATATGCGTCATCTCATTAAGAGTTGCACCAACTTAAAAAGCCTAAAATATTATAAATACACTCGACGAATTCGGCGTTCATTTAGGGGACGTTCGTGTTGGTTACCTGAAGCCAAACATGAGAAATGGAATCCGGATGGCCGGAAGCGTATTGAAGAGTCCGCAATATTCCCAAGGTTAGACGGATGAGAACCGGCAGGAAGAAACAAAGTCTCCGGTCCTTTAAAAAAAAAAAATTAAGTATTGATATGTACACTTTGAAATGTTTTCGATTAGAATCAGTTAAAATTGAATTACCCAAGGATTCCCGCTACTCCCGGCAATAACGGCCTGTCCGAGGAACCAACACACACACACATAGAGAGAGAGATAGAAAATAAAGAAAAACAAATAAAAAAAGATCGGTGAGGTTATTACGCAAGGTCTTTTTTATCGATCGGTCTGTCGGTTCTTCCGAAAAATATAAAAGAAACCGGGTCGTCTTTTAGTACAAAAATAACAAAAACAGTTTTTTGTGTGTGTGTGTGCTCCGTTTCTTTTTCTCTTACTTTATACAAGCCCCAGAGACACGAGAGGGAGTAGATCAAGACTATCACGATTCCGGTGCACGATGGGAAGCAGTAGGTCGCTGCAATAACTCCCGTTAGAGCTCCTACATCAAAAACAAGGAAGAAGAAAAAGGCTCCATTAAATAAAATTAAGGATAAAATAATAAACATATAAGTATTAGGCGGAAGGATCTATATAACAAACGAATAAGATGGCGCAACATGGAAAAACGCTCTAGGGCAATTCATCCCGTAAAAGCACAATCAACCGAAAATGCAAGCGCACTGCATCACCCTTTATTTTTCTATTTATTTTTTAACATGTACTGATGTACCACTTTGCCAACACACACACACAGTTGGGAATCGATTCTATTCTTAGGCACTACTCTATACGCCCGTCTAATAAAGCCGGGCGGCAGAAGAAGAAGAGCAACGTATAATAATAAACAAGCGAGTCGATTCCCGCCAGCATGTACGTACTGTACGTGTCTGTCACGCAATCAAAATCAAACTTAATTCAATTGACAACATCACACAATGCGGATATGAAATCAAAGTGTGTTACCGAAACTTTGCGTGACCCAAATGCCCAGCATGTCCAGCTGCAATAGTCGTCGATAAATGCTATTGATTTGTTTGCAGCGAAACCCATCCAAAAAAAAACAGAAAAAGAGAAAATTTCGTTTTTTTTGGATTATTTCTATATATTTATTTACAATAATATCACTGACGATGGAATGGAAAAAAACTTTGTAACAGACCTGTATCCATGGTGATGGTTCATAAAAGTATGATAAATAGCCGATCCAACCCACGGACTGAGTACGGCGACGAGGTGGATGTACGGCAAAATGGGGACTTTAATTTCATCATACGGCATCAATGTCGGAGACCAAAGAATAATGTACAAGACGGGAAGGCCTGCGTGCAAAACAACACAGAGAATAGAGTATTCATGAATATATACATGAATAAAATCGTCGACGTGTAATAATAATACAGAAAGGAGAATGGATCACATTGCAAAAGATGGCATATATACGTATATGAAAGGAAGGAAGGAAGAGAGTTACAGGGATTTTGATTCAGTGCTGGACGTGCCCTCATTACGATGATGACTTTGGGAGCCTTGCCATCTGGCCGTCGACTACTAGGACGTTATATCGGTTCTATAACCAAAATGGATTGCTGTCTCTACGTCAGTGGGTTAATGATCACCCATTTTCTGCGTGTTTAAAATATGATACTAACGTCACCATTAATGAATAGATAACGAACCATGAGTCAGAATGTTGATCGTCTCGTTGTGAAAATAAGCCAAACTTTTGATGCAGCCGGCCAATGAAGCTAGAGGACGGTAGCCCTCGTGAATGTAAGGATTGAACTTCAAATGGTCAGGCACCTATGACATCAATGACATCGAGTCAATGTTTATACCAATTTAAGAAAAGGGCAAATAAACAAACGACGACGACGACAAATCAATGAATTTCTGTTTAAAATTTACGTACTTGGGTCCATTTGAGTAAACGCCGGCCGGCTGATATTTTTTTCCCGTGGCCGTTAAGAGTGATGTCATGAGCAGGAGCAGGAACAGCATCGATTCCATTGCGGTGTTGATCTGTCGTCTCGCGGTGATGAGCGCATCCGTTCAACGAATCCATCGTTGACATTTCGATATGAAGTCTGTCGGTCACAGCGAAATATCTTGAAAAACACAAACAACGTACACAGGAGCACAGGAGGACATCCAATAGAGGAAAAGAGACGAGTTAAATAGGTTGAAAGGAAGGATCTTAATGTCACTCGCTATCCGTCCATATACAACGAGAGCAAAGAGCCGCACAACACAAGCCGGTCGCTCTGCTGCCGGCACTGTGCAATTCCGCTTCCGCACTCTATTCCAGTCGACACACACACAGACAGAGAGAGAGAGAGAAGCTAAACAGCTGAGAAAATCGGGCAGTCGATATAGTCGCACCGATGGTAGAGACGCCTGTCTGCCGGACCGGAGAGTACGACGACGGGTAAAAAAAACTATCGACACGGCAAAAAAAAAAACTAAAAGAAAAGGAAAAAAGCTCAAAGAAGGAAGAAGCGGTGGCGCTGCACTTTCTAGCTCACGAGGAAGGAGTGTCGTCTATAATACGATTCGATGGGTTCGGCATCCGACGCACAGCTTGAACCTTTTGTTGGCAACAACGACGAAGAAGAAATCGAAGTAGGATTTTTTCTAAGGGGCAAAAGAAGAAGAAGACGTCGATAGCCATAAAGTCATATAATAAAAAAGAAAAAGAAGAGCAGACGCCTTTCGACAACTGGATCAATAAACCAACCGGGGGAAAGAAGAAGCGAATGGGTGGATCCATACACTCCCCTCAACCCACCCACTCTCTCCGGTTGTGATTATAAACTCGACGACCGACGATGACTCGTACGCGCACACTCTGTCTTAATCGGCTTATTTTCAAAGTCACGACAACAACAACAACGTCAGCTGACGCAGTAGAACAAAGAACAGTGGGAAAAAGGGGAACGATATGAAACGGCCGCGTGATCCCGAAAAAGTCTTTGCTAGTCGTCCTCATTCCGTTGGCTTTCTCGTTGGCGTGCCGTTGTCGTTCGTTGTTGGTTTATTTCTTTTTTTTTTCGTCGGCCGGCTATGTCATATTGTTAGAAAAAAAATAAAAGAGAAAATTGACTGTGTCTGCAAGAGTCAGACGGAAATATATTACACAATAGTTTGCACACACACACACACACGAAATACATTACCTTATTTCTTTTTTTTTTTTTTTTGACAAGGATATTTTATTTACCGGGTTTGTTTCTGACAGTCTGTGTTGTGCTCGACTTCTTCCTGGAACTGACGGCAAAACCTGACAAATCAATTACTAAAAAGATTTTCGGGTTAGATACGCAAAAAAAAAAAAAAAGGCATAGACATTATAGGAAAAGATCCTTTCAGTTATATAGCGTTCCTAATCGAGTTCCGATGTTCTGCAACTATAAAGGCGGGCGTTTGTGATCAAGGCGAAATGTCTGTCATCATTCAATTGTCACCGGATGATGAAAGAGAAAATGAATACGTCAAGGACGTAAAAAGGAGCACTCGCCGAGAGTCCTCATCCTGTGAGACAATCCACACGGAACTTACGTATGATAAACATATGACTAACTATTTACAAGGATCGTTACAGAAAAATGTACAACTGTTCTGGATTATTTATTATTTAAAAAAAAAAAACTACTTGAAAGAAAAATGTGAAACTTTCTAAAAGTTTTACAAGTGAAAGTAATGAAAAATTCAATTCCGGGTCGGCACGTGTTACATCTTTAATAATAAACGGAGTTTTGGACGAAGGGAACGGCCTGGGCGAAAAAAAATAAAACGCGCGAATGAAATAATAATGAAAGGCACACAACGACGACGACGACACTGTCCATCAATTTCCGTTGGATTCGGTCTCGTGCTCTTCCATAATCTTGTTGAGCTCGTCCGTGTAAGCTTCACGAACACGTTGCATTTCCATTAAGAAGGTCTGATCGGGCAAAGAATCCATCCTGCGGCCGATCTCCTGCAGCTTCTTGTACAGAGCCGAGTTGAGTTTGTTCATCTTGAAGTCAAAGGTCGTCTTCGGCAGCGGCTGGATGGGAATGGAACACGTAGAAAATTGCCAATTAGTCTCGCTAAGTCCAACGCGATAGAAATCGATCAATAAGATCAAATAGAGGCGGATATATTATTAGTACTATATACATGATAGCTACTATATTACATTCTTACATCCAGCGAATAAAGTAAAGTAATCATCATCCATCTTTTTTTTCTTTTTGTTTAGCTCTTCATTTTTTACATGACATGAAAAATATTTGTGGGTTACCTTCAATTTGGCGGACAGAATCGGAATGAGCTCCTTGGCTCTGGTCAGGATTTCAGGGGGAAACTCCATCATGCAAGCCAATTTCATGCCTGGACGTAACAATAAGACGATGATGAATCACAGGAATGAGAAAAGGATCAAGACGGTAACGATCGTCTTGTCAGATTTATACGCCAGTAAAATAACAAGGGCGGTATAGGATATAGTCGTATTAAATTAGAATAAATGGCCGGAGAAGAGGTTGCAAATCCTTATAGGATGAGGACATGCCGCGATTAGAGTAGGGATTGCACAAGACGAGAGAAGGTCCGTGTACACACACAAACAAAAAGAAAGAAATGGGCCAATATTGAGAGAGAGAGAGAGAGAGAAAAGTGGATTATTATAGTTAAGAGGAAACCGACCGTAATTCTCCAATTGCGTGACGCCAGAACGGATCATATGAGTGTAATTCAGCTTAGATCGTCCATCTTCGCGCTGTTCTTCAAGGACTTCCATGTGGTAACTGTAATGCGCCAGTTTTCATCGATACACGCCATTGGCATGGAGTTGCACCCGCAGTCAAATAATTACAGTCCGCAAGGGAAATTCACATAAAAGGAAGAAGAAAAATCGCAAAAAATTCAGTCAGGAACCATAGAAAATAGAATAGGAAAATTCAAAGAACAAATCATTTTTCAATTTGATCATTTCGTCAGTACAGATACAGACTTTGTGACGTTAAAGTAGAGATCCTGCAATTTGGTGATGAGTGGCGTGTGAGTGGCTATCAGGACCCAAGCTCCGGTAATCATCAAGGCCTCGCAGATACTCCAACAGATGGCACTGCCTTGATCGGCGGCCGTCTCGTTGCACAGCTCGTCGATGATGACCAAAGATCCTGGTCCAGCATTGCGGACAATATAATTCATCTCCGTCATCTGTCGAGACGGGAACGTAATTAAATCTGACGTGACTTTACAAGGCCGGGGTAATTAAGAGGAGGAAAAATGATTATGACACATGTAAACATATTATTGCATTCCGACTCAAGGCAGACAACAACAAAAGAACATTACAGTTGGCTTTATCCGTTTGACTCCTTGTTGCTTCGAACGGTTTTGTACAACACATTCTTTCCTTTTTAGAAAAAAAAAAGGGAATCTGAAGAACGAGAGACGGTGACCAGGGGCAACACATTCAACATTGAACGATGGATGAGAGCGTCATGTACAGCGACCGCTTTTTCCTCTTCATTACCAAGTGGATGGATAGATTTGGCTTTTACGTGCGGTTTCTCATCAACGATTAGTGGAAAACTATCCGTTCTGACTGTCTGATTACCAAGATACGAAAAGGATATTTTTTAAAAGTAACCACCTCCTCTCGGAAGGTTCTTCTCAAGTTGCCCTATAACCGCAATCATCACACGGGTGATGGGATGTGTTAGTTTCATCGTCGTTTCCCTTAATGTTATCAAACCAAAACGTTTGCGGGGGCTGTCCGCAATCCACTCGCTTCTTCATCCCCAATCTACTCCATCGAGCCGGATCAAAAGAATCTAAGTAGAGACAAGGAAAGTCTTGTATATAGCGAACGCACTTTGTATTAGAGTATCCCATCCAATGAAACGTCAAAGTCAATAAGTTGTTGTTTAGCCGTAAAAGAAGCGGCAGCAGCAGAGAGACGTGTCAAAGACCAATCTACTTCTGGGTTCGGCCGACTCATAAGAAAACTTATGTTCGGGGTCTACAACTTTGCCAGCAACGACACTACACACAAAGGAAGGAACAAAGAAGATGTTGGTGACAGCTCGGGAATGAGTTAAGGCATCAAGACGGAATAACCAATTCCGGGGAGCTGCCACTATATACTATACAAACAGTAAATTACAGAGCATTACATATACATCCCTAACGGTCGTCTGATATAACTAACCATTTTCAATGGACAAAAAGTTTATGGAATGGAAAAATAACAAGAAAACTTTGAGAAATCAAATATCGGTGCGTGCAAAGAATAAGACAGCTGGACCAGAGTTTGATGTGTTAAACTCAAGTTAAAAAGAAAATAAATAAATGTTTGTTTTTTTAAGAAAAATATTTCATTCCATTCATCATTGGCTGCGCAGATGTAGGCGACGTGCAAGCCAAAAAATAAGGCGCGTCAGTGCGAATGAGTTAGAGCACAGCGTTCGTTTTCTTTTACAGCCAAACGGATCTAGAGTCGATTTGCTGCTCTCCTATAAAGCTCCTCATTTGTTTTTGTTTTTTTTCTTCAAGCCTATGGTTTTTAGTATATGCTCAGCCAAAATGGAAGGAATAAAGACAAATTTGTGGATAGAAAAAAAAGAAAAAAAAACAAGAGTAAATATCGTAACATATTACAGCCGCTAGATCCTCGTCGTATTCCCTCCCCCACTGGGATCTAGACCCATATAATACAGCCGGTACTGGTCTCTAGTATGTGTTGTGTATATCTTTTCTGTCTCTAGTGGGCCACGTAAGCGAAATGAGATCGAGATCAATATGTCGGCGTAAATACAAGTCCAACCCCCCCAAAAAACTGTTTAGAGTACCGTATACACTTGCAATGTGTGTTGGATGAAACAAGAAGCAAATCCAGGGCTCTCCCCCAAAAAAAAACGGTTCTGGCATAGCGATTGTACAATAAAGTCGAATTTTGATTAGGAAATGTATATAAGAGAAAAAGAAAGTAGCAAAAAGAGAGAAAAGAAAAGAAAAGATATTAAAGAAATTTCTCGTTTCTTCCACTCATATTCCGGGCACGAAGTTCATCTCCTCCCTATATGACTCCCATAACACACAAGTCTCAGAAAAAAAACCCCGAACAGCAGGAATGTTTTGGCGGAGTTTTCTTTTTCTGGGACAGACAACGCGTCACGTCAATCAAATTGATGATCGTCAGACAAAAAGAGAAGAAAGTTGTTCTCTCTCTCCTTTTCCTGTTTTCTCGACATTGGGAGGATTCCTTGGGAAATGAGCATAAGCGAAACAATTCAAATAATAATAAAAGAAAAAAGATTGGGGGAAGAATATCAGAGAGTCGACTGACACACGAAAAATAAAGAGAGAAACGTAATCATATCAAAAGAGTGGCGAGATAAGAAAGAACACACAGACAATAACGAAAAGAAGAAAACTGAGATGATTCTCCTGAGAGGTTTGTGTGTTCTGCGTTCATGTATGAGGAGACCTTGTGTTTTTTATTTTGATATCTTTTCTATCTTTTCTATCTATTACTATTTGACTTACCTCAAGAGAGAAGGAGGAGGCGTTGTTTTCCAAACGGTCGTGAGTGCCGAGCCGGGAGAACATTTGATCAGCAATCCGGAATGAAGCGCTGCTAGCCGGAACAAAACATCCAATCTAAAAACGAAGAGGAAAGAGAGAGAGAGAATAGAGAAGAGAT
Organism: Daphnia galeata; assembly: GCA_030770115.1. Classification (NCBI taxonomy): domain Eukaryota; kingdom Metazoa; phylum Arthropoda; class Branchiopoda; order Diplostraca; family Daphniidae; genus Daphnia; species Daphnia galeata. The sequence goes on from CM061118.1 coordinate 11,794,807, forward strand.
GTAAGGGCATTTATCTCATGGTGGTGGTGGGTGGCGTGGGGGTCGTGGGAGCTGAGAGAATAAAGTTGACCACAAAACGTGAAACTTCTCATCAACAGGACAGACAGACAACGTCGTGTTATAATATTCTCTACATCTTACTGCTAGCTTCTTCCTTTTGACTTTTGTTTCGCATTTCTCTTCCCCGTGTAATTTCGTCTCTATCTATCTATCGAGCGAGCGACTCCCACTCACGTTCCCGACATAAACTATAAAACTGTATACTGTATTCGGTTTTGACTTTCTCTTTGATCAATTATGCATGTTGTTGTTGTTGTTGCGCTGTGTTACTTTTTTAAACCGCACCCGGGTAGGTATTAGACGGGCCCACCACTCGCAACGATTGCTATGGCAATAATTCGCCCATTTTTCTTGTGTTGTTACGTAAAAGGGGTCCGTTGTGTTGTGTTTCCAAATTTCCCATAAGACACATGAGAGATATAAATACACAAATAAGTCATAACTCAAATCGATCGATCGTTTCGAGCTGTTTCTCACGACGGACTCAAAAATAAATAATTCAAGAACAGAATTAGTACGGATGATGAACCTCCCATCATCAACATATGTAAAGCTTCGGGGAGAGGAGGAAATAAGAAAAAAAACAACAACAAAAAAAAATGAGGCAGCTCATTATCTGATTGATCCAGTGCCAGAAACAACTTCCCCGCAGCAAATGTTAGCTTTCAAAATTTAACTATGCCTGTTGGAAAAACAAAACAAAACAAACTTCTATTTATATCTGCAAAGAGCTCAAGGAATATGAGGAAAATTGACTTAATTTTTTTCCCTCTCCCACTGCCTTTTTTCTTCAATGAGAACATCAGGACCTCTCTATATATATATATGTCGTTTGTACACGTATAATTATTATGCAGATGAATATGTACTGAACCTGGGCCATTATTTGTAGTAGCATCACTTGGCGGATGTAGGTGCTTTTGCCACTCATATTAGCTCCGGTGATGACATGGAAATTGGATTCCACCGTCATTTCCTGTATAAAGTCCGTAGGAAGGGAAACAGGGGGGAGTAAAGGAGGAGGAGGCGAGAGAGTGAGAGTGAGATGGAAGGAGGATAAGATGGAGAAAATCCAATTGAAGAGAAGCAAAGTGGTGGCCCCGATTATTATTATTTATGTCTATGGCAACGTGACACGAAATTGGTCAAGAGACTGACGTCCCATCGACTATGACTGACCGTGTCGTTGGAGATGAGAGCGCTGCGAGAAAAGTGATCCAGGATCGGATGGCGACCGGAACGGATGACGAGTTCGGAGCCGAAAGAGGGACGACAGTATCCGCCAGCGGAGCTGACCTGAGCAAACGAAACAATCACGTCCAGTTGGCAAACGATTTCACGCAATTTGTAAAGAGATCCAATGTCACTCCGCGTTTTGGTCAATAGATCGTCGATGACTCTGCATGAAAACCACAACAACAACAACTTTAAAAAAGAATTTAAACAGAGAAGAAAGTGACAAAATGTGTCACTCTCAGTACACGTTGTGTAGATAACGTTGCCACAAAATGAAATGGGCGGTCCATCGTGTCGCCTTTAATGCCGTTACAAGTCGTCAAAGAGTCTCTTACACGTTGGTGATTTTCTCAATGTCCTTCTCGACAGATTTGATGCGTTCGTTAGACACCAGGAGATGTTGAGTCGTGAAAGCGATGCAGTTGCCTTGTTTCTTCACCTGTTTTTTTAAAAAATGTGCCAAAGAAAATGAAAATGGAAATATGAGCGGGGGAAAAATAAAAAAAAAGTGATCAAATATTAACGGGAGAGAATCAAGAACTGATGGAAATGTAATCGCCTAGCGCGAACACACATCACCTCCCTCCGTTTACGACTGCCTTTCTCTATTTATCTCTTGTGAGCTCCATCGACTTGAAAAACAAAAAAAAAACATTCAAGGATTAATCATGACGGTGCAATGGGGCCGCGTGTGATGGCCCATTCCCACCGTGTGGTACACATCAAATGGCAAGTCTAGCCTGGCTGGGTCATAAGGTTCGAAGGCGTAATGCATCGTGCTGGGCCGCAAATAACCAGCGGTCGTTATTTCGTCGTAGGTCATCGTCAAGTTTTTAACGCGTCACTAACCCCCCCGCGTCCCAACGAGATCGAAAAAGTCCCCGCATTATAAAAATAAAAAAAGACCATTCTACTCGATTGTACACTTCTCATGTGTAAGTGCTCATTTGTGATGAATCAAGCTGGAAAAAAACTTACACAAACAAAGACGGAAGGAAGTTGCGGTGATGGCGGAGGTATGTAACTGGTTTCTCCTTTCTTCTTCGGCTGGCCGACTGTCTGCTGCAAGTGATAGCCACGCTGGGCCGTGTTGGCCAACGTCAATGGCATTTGGTACTTTTGTGACAGCTCCTCGACGTACTCTGTCAGAGTGTAAAGAAGAAAACAGAAAAGAAAAAGAAAAATTTCAAATGTTCTGGGAAAATGGATAATACTCAAAGGAGAAATGATTTAGAGAAAGGAGAAGATACGATTTTGTACTTGCCTTCCATTTCTGTTTCAAGATCGCTATGAGTCTGACGACAAACGTCTAACATGAGATCGACGCCAGATTTGATGGCCCGGAAGCGCTGGCGTTGCATGCCTATTTTGCCTTTGACAGGTTTAACACGTTCATCCAACACTTCCTCAATGCGCGAGAGCAGTGTCTCATCATTAATGGTGGCCAGCTCCTTTTTACGATGAAAGAAAAGAAAAGAAAAAAGAAAACGATAAATCCTTCACCGACACACGACAACAACAAAAGAGGAACTTGAAAATGGAAAATAAAAAAGAGAAAATCCAGGCTAAGATTTGGTGAAAACCGGGTATTGTCCATCTTCCAATGGATTCTCATGGAATGTGCGCTAGAAAATCTAAAAGTTCCATTATCACGACGAATACTGGTGGATGCTGACGACCGATTTGTACATTAAGGAGGAAGGGAAAAAGCTGCTTAAAATCAACTTCGGCATGACTCTCTTCACTCATCCCAACAGCTCTGCTTGATGCTCTTATCTCCTTTCAATGTAATATGGATGTGGAAATCAGGAGAAGCGAAATAGAATGGACGATGCGACGAGGATTTCGGCGTTTTGTGTGCGTGTGTGTGTGTGGGACGCTCCTGTCTACCGAGACTATAACTGAACTCTTCGTATATATAGACGAGATCAATAATAATGGAATTTCAAGCATTTTAACGAGTAAATGCTTCAAGAAGAAATCAATCGACGACTCGATTATTGACAAGAGAACAAGAATTCGCTTCCGGCTCGCGCGGACAAAATGGGAATTTTCAACTTTCGGTGATTTTTTCATGACTATGATTATTGTGAAACGTGAATTCTTTATCGTCGATCGTAAAGAAAAAGAAAAAATGATGAACTTCAAATTCCAAATAGGAAAAGAGAGAAATGGCCCGGAGATTGTGACACTAATGATAGCATCAGGCTGCGAACGCCAAAAATGAAAAAGTAAAAGGTTACAGGGTCCATCCTTTTACAAAGAAAGAAAGTTTTCCTACATGTTATCTGAATTCGAAAAGTGAATTGCCGTGTTATTGTCAGTCTTTGGCGGATCGAAAGGCGAGTCGTCGCTGGGCAACGGTGACTTTTTTATATTTCTTTCTTTATTGTTTGCTTTGCCAATGTTTTACGCGTTACCAGCCCCACCCACAGCGAGTCAAGTTCCAAACAGGTACACACACACACGTTACGTGTATAATAGAATGAAATCAATCAACGGACCAACTAACCCGTGTCAAACTCCCAGAGGATCTACAATCCTCCTGTCTCTTTCGTTCGACATCGTCATGCGGAGAGTTAGATGGATCTGTCCTCTATATCCTTGTTGTACCTATATACTTTTTGACTTGATTCTTATTCCGCCCTTGATCCTCTTCACTGACCAACCATCACTCCAAAGAATAGGGTCAATATTTCTTTTAAATTTTCAATTGAATAATAAAAATAAAAACGAACAACAACTACGGGGGGAAAAATAAATTGATGTTGTTACTTTGGCCAAGGAGACAATCAATGAGCTGTTGGCTTTGGCCAGGGCCGATCCGAGAGGTGACACTAGAGAGAGGATGTGCCTGAGGGCCACGACAGCGTTGATCCTTTGCTCCACAAACGATGGACTAGGATTCTTGGGCATAACGACGCACTGGTTGACGGCTCGTTCAACATCAACGAAACGAGACAGGATCTCCTGTAAAAAAAAATAAAAATTTAATAATATTATTTATTCAGTCAAAATCAATTGGGAAAAATAATTGGATCCAAAAGAATATGAAAAATATATAAGAAAAAGATAATAACCAGAAGGTAGGAGAGAAAAAAGGAAAATGGGAAACAATTAATTGGAATCTCATCAGCTTAGTGCGTGACAAAGAAGCTTAGGCCACATATATATCTTCTTATAATTCTTAATATATTACATAATAATATAATATATATATATATATATATATAAAAAGCGGGCGGCAGAAAGAAAAAGTTTCCATTACGGCAAGCGAGCCAATGAAAGAACAAGAGAAGCCAATCCCGGCAGCACCAATCTATTTCTCTTGGTTCATCCGCGTCCGCGCTTTTGCGTTCAATTTTCTTTTCACTCGGGGGCGTAGCGTCTATAGGCTCTTTGTGTTCGTGCTGTGTAACTCCTGTCTGGTCGCTGGCAATAATTCGATTGTCCGGTGAGACTAGAAAGAGAGCGAGAGACTAAAGAAATCCAGGATGGTCGACCGAGATCCAATCGGTAGCTGACGCACACCGGCCATGTTTTACGCCCGCACCAATTTTTGTTTTGTTTTTTAAAATTATTTCTCTCGCTCTCCTAATCTTTTATTTTTTTCTTGATCGTTTCATGGGGTTGTGTGTTCTAGTTGTGGGTGGGCTGGCGTTAGTTGGTGACTCTACGTATTCGTACCTTGATGGGTTGATGGAGATCGGTAGGACGTGACGTCAGTTCCTCGACTGCATCCAGACGCTGACGGATGGCCTCCACGTCCGTCATGGGTTCCAGTAAATTCGAACGTAGAAGACGTTTACCGGCCGCCGTTTGGCACGAATTCAGAGACGAAAGTAAGGATGGCCCGCCCGTTGGATTCAAGCTGCTCACCACTTCCAGTCGGTTGGCCGTTTCCGAATCTAAAACGAGAACAAGGCGACACACACAAAGATAAACAACCAACATCGCAAAAAACTTTTTTAAAGAAAGAATTAAAATAAAAGAACCCAAAAGAAAAAGAAAAACGCAACCAAACAAAGAAATGCCATTTTGCCCAGTCACGCAACCACATGAACAACAAAAATATAGATAGAAGACAATGTTTAGCCCCCCCCCCTCCCTTCCAGTTGGAATAAACAAGTAGTTGACGGATAGAAGCCGCGTCCTCAATAATACGAAGAAAGTTCCCCTTTGTTTTTATAAGACCACTACATTCCATTTTTCATTCCCAATTTCTTGGATTTATTTTTATTTGTTGTGTCAATCCTGTTGTCAAGTGAACATCACACAAAACAAAACTGTGTGCACTCTCCTTTTTGATCCTAGTGACCGCCATTTGTGAAATGTTTGAAATGGAAGGAAGAAATAAGGAGACGAGTATACTTTGTTTTCTCTCTGGATAGCAGTTCAATGTTATTTCCAGCCTAAATACACTAGGCGGACGCTACCCACGATAGAAAACAAATCCCTGATTGTTAGTGCCATTGGCCCAAAAGTTGTCCGTACTGCGCTGTCAAGAAAAAAAAGGAAAAGGACAGCAATTAGTTCTCCGATAATACCCCCCTCCCCAAACGGGATATATCTACACTATAGTATTCTAGAGAGAGAAACGAACCCAACCACGTAAAGTCCAGCATTTCTAGTTAGAGCTATTGAATCCACCAGACCTTGATAATGCGCTTAGACAACTCAAGTACTAGTGTAGGGCCGTTAAGTTCCGTTGGAGGGGTGTGTTTCATCATCATCATCGTCGTGTACTCTCTCACTCGGCAGACTATATAGTGAAAGACGATGGCAACTTGGCTGAGCCTGCTGAAAACGCGCACAGACCCTGGCAGCGACCTTTTCCATCGAAAATTGAAGCTTACGACAAACATCAAATATTTAAGTAAAATGAGAGAGAAACTTTGCAAATTCAATTCACTACTGGTATATATGCTGGCTGTTCGATATGGTTAAGTCGTCGAGAGTGTATAGCTCGTGAAGCCGGCCAAACAATGGACACAACTCTGTCGACATATCAACAGTATGTGCACGTCTCTCACCCAAAACTAATCTGAAGCCGGCCAAAATATCTATTTACTGTTGGGTTCGTTTCCTTGTCTACTAGGCACAATGCGTAATAATCATCATCTAAACTTTGTACTTTGGCACGCGATGATGAAAATGGATAGCCAACTGCGATAGATCTCTGTCTGCTAAAAGCAACTTGTTACTATCATATTAAGATAACAGCCGAAATGAATTCAATGTGCAGTTCAGCGATGAGGGCAGCACCGCCAGGATCTCCGTTAAGAGTTTACTCGTAATATGAAGGATGTGCAATAAGTGCATCGAGTTGAACACGAAAGTTTGAAGACAAGGAACGGAAGGCATTTCCGTCTGCATTCGCTGTCGGTTATTATCATGAGCGAAGGAATAAGCGAGCGGCGGCGGTGGCGTATTAAAGAAAACGAAACAAACTGACAGAGAAAGAAGAAGATATTTATTTTATTATTTTTTTTTTCTTTCCCCCTTGTCTCTACGGCGTCTAATCCAAGTTTCTGGGTCATGTAAACAAATACAAAGAGAAGAGAACAAGACAAAATTACCCAGGCGTTGTTCTATCTTTTTTCCCCCCCCCCCATTCCATCCCATTACATAATCATTTGTTTTTCCTCACATGTTTTTTTTTTTTTTTTTTTTTCCCGTTTACTAATGGCTCATTTAGTGACTGGCTCAACAGCAGCCAAAAAGAAAATAGTAGAAAAAGAAAAAAACGGGATTCGAATTCTCAATTGCGGGAGTCAATCCCGCACGCCTACACGACGTTATTGCGCTGACGTGACGTGCGAGAGCCAGGCGAGCAAATAACTGGCGGAAACTCGACTCCTTTTACACACACTCCTTGTGTAGAGGCCACGGGTTAAAAAAGAAGAATAAGATAAAAGTTTTAAAAGTTCTAAGGAGGAGGCGAGTGAAAGAGAGGAAGGATGAAGGCAACAACTGATTCAATTACACGATGCCAAAGCGTCGAATACTGAGCCTTTTGAGATGCGTTCCAGATCCAGTGCTAGTGAAACCAATCCTCCCCAAAAAAAATACAGGAGACTCAAAAGGGGTTCCCCTTTGAGAAGCTCATAAGATTTTCACATTCGCGACGACATTGGACTAGAAAACATTTTGAATTCAAAAAAAAAAAAAGATGAAAATAAGAAGAAAAAGAAAAAGCCGGTAGGGTCGGTGACGTGGATCACAAGTGCCCAGTTGCCGGATTCGATTACGACGTCTACAAGAGTTTTGCAAGCCAAACTTTTGACGTCGTCGTCGTCGTCGTAGCTCAGGCGTTTCCGTTTGCCTCCTCCTCCTCCTTCTCTCACCAGCAATCTTGATTTCTTGACTTGGTGGCGTGTTTTACTATAGCACTGTACTAGTTGGCAACTCTACTCTCTTCTTACGAATACGAATCACGTTCTTCTTTCAAAAGACTAGCTCACAATACGCCTCGCCACCCGCAATTCCCCCCTTTTCGTATCGCAGACGGCAGTCGGCAGTCGGCGGCATATTCCGATGGAAATAAAAAGTTCAAAATCAATGACATATACATGCACGGCTGGTATACTTGTCTATGCAACTGTGGGCTGGTTTTAGTTAGTTGTTGTTGCTACTAAATACTATGAAAAGCTTTCATCTTTTACGTCTTTGCTAACTATGTTCCAAGTCAACGCCTATGATACAACTGTGTGCTGCTTATCTTCTCCTATTCCGTCTCTCTTTCTTCTGTAATATTCAAAATTCGGCACATTTGATGCTATTATGAAATTGAGAAAGTGAAGAAGCGCAAGCACGAAGGTACGTAGAAAAGAAGGAGGATAGAAAGACGGGCGAGTGGAAAATCCCTCCCTTTTGGCCATGTAAATAAAGTAAAAGCTCTCAAGGAGAAAGATATATGGTAATCAACTGAGTGGTGTTAGTGGCGGTGGTTCTCTCTCTATCTCTTATATGCAGGAGCATAAGGGAGGGGGGGGGGAAGGGGCTGAAGGAAGGAGAGAGGATTTCTAAGAGGATAAAGTGACAAGTTTAGGCTTTTACCAATGATGGCCGTCTTATCCGTTCCACTGTAGTAGACGCTCAACGTCCCAGGAGCGAACGTCAAATTCAAATTGTTTTCCAGGTGTGCCATTAGAGCAGCCACAGCTGCCAGGGCGTAATACCTAAGAAGATCAAAACAAAAAAAAACATTATTAAACATTATATAATAAGACACTATCAATGATGACACAATCAACTGACTTTTGCTCAATCAAAACGAGAATGTTCAAGTGATCGACGATGGCCAATTTCTGGACGCATTCGATGCCTTCCGTGTCGTTGAAAGCTCCTCGATTAGCGGCAGTCAAGACGATATCGCAATCAAAACGGCTGATGGCTTGAGCCAATGGCGATGGAGAACCAGGAGCCAGGGCCGTGTCCGGCATCAACACCTGTAATGAAAATCAAATGTAGACAGACAAACAGACGGAAGGAAGGAAAGGATTAACTGGCCGCGTTGGCTGTCAAATGAAACACGAAAAAAAATGGCTTATTAGATTTAATGATGATGAGTGAATAACATCAACTTTAACCGCTATGACGAGAATCTATGATCTCAAAAGAAAACGCGCAGACACATCCAACGATGACACACACAACGTGTTCATCAGCAAAAGGGTGGGGGGGGGGGGGTCCCAGTATAGTCTTGATTGTAATCCATGGCTGCTGTGCTTGAGTGATCATCCCTTTGAGTATATAAGGAAAGGCAGTGGGAGGAGGATGTTGCTGCTGAGATTGCACAAAGCTGAGCTAATATGATTAAACTTGTCTGTTTACTTCTTCTTCATCATCATCTTTTTTTTTTCTATATATATATGTTCTCATTGCTCCCCCCCCTGCTCAACTCTTTTGTGTAGCTCCTTCATCTTTGTCGGTAACTGGAGCCTCTTGTCGATCACGGGGGGACTATACGTCACATTTTTCTCATCTTTGAGACAACCTTTAAGTCTAACACAGGCGGATGAGGAGAAACGAAAAGAAAGAGACGAAAAGAAAACAAAATCCTGACGAGCAAAGTAAGAAAGAGTGTGTGTGTGTGCGGGTAGAGATCCATGTTGGAGCAGGAACAAACATCGTAATCCGATCCTTTTCTCTCTGTCGCATATTGAACAAGTGAGCCGGAGCATCTTCTTGAACGTCGCCTCTGTGACTGGGCTTGTTTCTTCTCCATATCATCAGCAGTATGACTGATGGATTCAAGTGTCTACCAAAAAATTGGGTGGGCACGCGATATAACTCCATCATCACCACCACCAATTTCCAGGCTGCTGTTGTACTGACTTGAGAGTCGATGATGGCATTTCTCAATGTGTTTACATAGATGTTCGTGTCGTATATAAGTAGTCAACTATATTCAATAAATCACAGTGAACTTGGATCACCAGCTTTCAGCAGTCCTTTTCTACTTTCCATCTTCTACTTATCGAAAAAGAATGAAATAAAGGAACTATTGGGCCTTTTGGGGTCTATGTGTGGTTCGACTAGGGGACAAATATACGAGTTCCTATCGACTTTATTGTCTCGCCCAGTCAAAGAAGAAGAAGAAGAAAAAAAAAAGGAAATCGATAGTACAATAAAAAAGTAAAGAAAAAGAGACGGATAAAATTGAAAAGAAAGAAGTAAACAATGGCCGTGAGATTTGGTCCCACTGTCTGCGTGTTAGGCTGAGAGAGAAGAAAGCAGGGAGACATTTCTCCAGTTATTCGTTTTGTTTACCTCAGTTGGACGGAATAGATTCATCTTGGTGAGCGTTTTGACGAAGCCGTGGGAATCGGTCATCTGACACAAGTGAAGCTCGCAGGCTGTCAAGTTAATGATTGCCAATCCGACTTCATTACGAGCGAATCCACGTCCGTGCACCAAACCTGTATTCATTCCAAATTTGATAATTATTATCATGTCAAAGAAAATGTGAAGAGCAAATGAATTTCAAGATGCCAATTCCATTTACAAAATAAAACACACTCAGACACAATTTCACTCGATTTCAATAGTAAATTAGATTGCCATCCAAATTGAATGAACCATTATACAAGCGCACTCTAAGTTGCCCTTATTTCGCCCTCAACTTGAATGTTCAATTATTCAAAAATGCCAATTCTGTCGTGTCGTCACTTGTGCATCAAAGTGTTCCCTTCTCACACTCGTTACTTTCTCTCTTTCCTCCATCATTTTTTGTCTTTTTTGTCTTTTTTAATGTTTAGTGTTTTTTAATTTCACAATTTCTTTTGTATGTGATGCGGCACTCGAAGGAGTGCTGTTCGATGTTTCCCGTGTCAATTTCCACCAAAGCATCCAAGCCCACTCCCACTCGTCTTTCCTTATTTTATCTTTTTTTTCGCTTTTGGATCTTGTTGAAAAATGCAACACATTACATTGCTCCATAGCTTGTTGTATATAGAGAAAGGGAGCGGGATAGGATTTCCAGTAATAGGGACCAAGTGTTTGGGCGATAGAAAGGAGAAAGGAAAGTCGTGTAACGAAACTATACAGGGGGGGGGGGGGGCGGCGAATATACAAAAAGGGGCCAGCAGAGAGGATCGATCCACTTTGAAAAGCGAGCCAAGTTAATAATATAACGTCATCATCGCTTGCAAAACAATGACATTAGAAATACTCGCACATCATTTGCGCCAGGATCTATATACACTGTCAGTCTTTTAGAGCTTTCCATTTGTGCAACTGAAACGAGAGGAGCCAAAAACTCAAAACTCAAATGAATAACAAAAGTACTTGCCAACAATGACGTTGTCATCGCGACGTGGACGGGACTGGCCGGTTCTAGGTGTGGCACTGACGGAAGGAGTTCCTCCAACAGTCAACCGTCCTCCAGCTCCAGCTGTTAATCGTGGCGTAATGACTGGCGGCCCTCTGTGAGGACCGGGAGTTGCCGACGGTGGTAAACTATTAGCGTAGGGTGATGCGGCAGTCGAGTTGGCAAACAGATGAGGAGACTGCTGCTGCTGCTGGGCCACCGGAAGAGGCGAGAAATAAGGAGCGGCCAGTCTGGGTGCTGCGTTGTTCAATGCTTTGAATAAATGGGTAGAAGCAGGTGTTGGCGGTTGTGCAACCGTCGACGGACGAGACACTTTCAAACAACTCCGGGGTGCCCGTCCACTGGGCAGAGCGAAAACTCTTTGACTTGTGTCGACACGACTTTCATTGACCGTCGTCGAGCTGCCAGGAGTGAAAAGCAAGTTGAAGACGCTGCTGGAATTTGTTGGACCAACGAGATGCGATGGTTCAGATCCACCGCCAGCACCGCCATCACTCCATTTGGAAGCCGCTGCAGATGTCGACGGTCCTTCATGTTGGATGGATGAAGACGGACGGGAGATATTATCGAAACGAGACGACTGGTCGTTATTTGTCCTATTTCCACGGGGACGGACGCTGCTGGTGGTGGTGAAAGGAGTGGCCGACAACGGGAAATTCGCCGCTCCTGTCGACTCGGAACTCGAAGTCGACAATTCACTTTGACTGTTCCCTTTTTCAGCTGACGCTCCTGTTGGTCCACGTCTCTCCATCCGTTGCGACGACGACAAAGACGACGACATTCTTGACACGGACCAAAAGTGCCTGCAATTCACAGATAAGACAATCAACTTTGAATGAACACCAAAATGAAAGACATGTAACAAATCAACTCGCTAACGAAATCGAATCACTACGAACCAGACGCTATTCTGGCCATTCATCACGTTTTTTTCTTTTTGTTACGTGTCCCCTGCACAGTTGGCTAAAGAATTTCCCTTTTTAAATCTTCATCATGTCAGGAATGCTCAATCGCAGTAACTTTCAATTGGTTTTTTAATAAAAAGAACACACAAATAGTAAGAGATATACGTACGTAGAAATTCTACAAACATCGTTCGCCAGAATTCGATTGCCAACAGTTTCCTTTGAAGTTTGAACCATTAAGATTAAATTCACTCGTGGTGGATAACTATTAACTAGCCTGTGAATAGATAATTGTTAAACATTGGAACGAATATCGGGCAATCGAAAGCGAAAGAATAACGGGCAATAAATCAAGTCATAGGGAAACTTATAATTAAATTATTCTAATGACTAGCGGATTGGACGCCATTGTTTGCCAACTACGAATTCCGTCACAACTGCTGATTGACAAAAAAATATCCTACTCGGAAACTTGTATTTAAAAATAGAAAAGAAAAAGAAGGGTTGTGGGATAGGATGGAACGAAGATTCAATTCATGTTGGTTATTTCGTCAGGGAACGTGGGCCGAGTCTTGCAGTTTTCTACTCTAGGTCCTGTTGTCAATATTTGTATTGCCTGACTTCCGTTCTTCATCCGCCTGCTCGTTCCGCGGCTTATACAGAAATTCTCAATCCAGAATGGAGAAGGGAAAGGTCTCGAGTCGACAAGAAAAGAAAGGATTGGCTCCTTTAAAAAAAAAAAGAAAAATGACGGCACATTCTAAAGCCAAGAGAAGAAGAATCCCAGCAACTGAATGCGGTTGATGGAGTCTAAGTAGTCGGCTAAAGAGTGGAGCTGGCTGATTGAATTATTCCGGATCCGCGATTACACAAAGACAAGAAAAAAAAATATAAGAAGAGAAGTCACGGAGATGTATATTATGCATATAATAGCCGAGTTGGGATAGAAACTTGAACCCCAGCGCAACAATATGAACACAAAAAGTCTCTCGACAAGAAAACCCTTGGAATCAATTCTTTCTTGGCCAGAAAATTAAGAGAACCAAAAAGCAAAAGTTTGAATTGAATTGGAAAATATCAAAGAGTAGCTAAAAATCTGTCGAATGCTGGCAGTATACAGTCCCCCCTACAAAAGACAAGTCAGATCAAAAGTAGAAAATACGGAGAATTGGAAAATATTGGCTATATATGCAAGTCACACAAGATGGATGCATATATATAAAAGGGCAGCAGCATATAGAAGTCTAATCCTCGTAAATGTGACGGCCAAAAAGTCAGAGACGGAGAAAGATTTTTTTTTCCTTCAAATATGCGTGCTGTGCGAGCGCAACCGAGAAAGGAAGAAAAAAGACGATGCTCATCCAGCCAACTATTAAAAGATGAAGGAGATGATGGATGATGGAGTGGAGAAATAGACGGATGAATACGCCGTTGTGGGAGACAAAAACTTTACACAAAACGGGGGGTTGGTGATGGAAGGGAATGAAATGTCCACATCTCCAGCATCAGTCTGCACACAACACATAACCGCAATTCCTGATGTCGGGAAAAGGTCAGAGACAAGCTGAACTCAATCAAAATGACCACACCAGATTGACTATCAACTACTTGGACAGGATGATGGAACTAATCGAAGCGACGCACGATCTCACATTCAAAGACTACAAGATTCTGATTTCGTCTTTTTGGTACTACAAGATCAAATAAATAATAAACAACATGAATAATACTACACTTCTTGACTGCTGGGCAAATCAATAATGGCGAATGGAGGTTGTCGACGAGAGGAACAAGAAATTCCCTTTTGTGTCTCGCAGAAACTTGTATAATCACAAAGCTTTTTACCCATTTTCTCCATTCATCAAAGTTTTTTTTTCTTTCTTTGTCATTTTCTTTGGCTTTTTTTTTAAAAAAAAAACTTTGATGTTGTCATTATTACTTCCATGGCAGCGAATTCGAGTACTTTCACCACACAATCCACCACGGGTCAAAGAGTCTTCCCTTGTAAAAAAATTTTCCAACTCGACAAAAAAGTGCGTGGGCTGCTTTTCTTCGGACTTTAATAATCCCTTAAAAAAATGTGATACTTATTTCGTTCCCTGAAAACCTCAACGTCGTAGATCGACGTTAATTTGAAAACTTTTCGTAAGCAGTCAAGCGGATGGTGCTGGCTGTCAGTATAATAAACAATCAAAACACAAAAAAAAGTTGAAACAGACTCGCTCCTCGAGTTCTGCTGGTGTGTTTGTTAAACAACCTTGTAAAGACGTATATATTTATATACCTGCTGTTTGTTTTTTTTTTCCTTCTCTGCCAGTCAACTTGTGTTGTGATTGGCGAAAGGAGTGGCGACTAGATGATTCTACAACCTTCCTATTACAATACACAGACAAAGAAAATAAATAGAAAAAAACGAGTCAAAACCAAACAAACTGAATATTGTAATTTAAGCATTCGCAATATAGTCAAAAAAAGAAAGAAAAGGCTCATTCTTTTTTTCCATTCCAGCAACTGGATCGATCAAATCCCCTTCCTTTTAACTCGTGTTATAACTATGTACACACACTGTGTGCACACGAGGCAGAGATGTTTCTGCAAAACTTTTGCCATCGAATAGCAAGTCAAGGTGCGGCTACTGATTTGAAAAACATCACAACAAAATGGGGGGAAAGACAGTAAATAGGATCATGTTTCATCACCCATTAAATCTCACCTCGTCCTGTTCATCATCAACATCAACAAATTGCGTATTCAAAACAGATAGCAATCTCGAAACAACAACAACAGCTTCCTCTATCATCGTCTCATTTCCTGGAAGAAGAAAAGGAAAAAAAAAAAACCCCAAAAAATGGGCCCGACGACGCTGTTGCACAATTCTAGGCGCGAGTTCACACTGAATAATGATTTTCATTTTATTTTTTTTTCCCCCTTTCTTTCTCTTCAACATTTCCATTCGATCACACCATAAAACGATGAGAAATAAAAAAGTTGGCTGAATTTCGTGATTGCACGGAGGGAAATCGTTGAGTAGAAAAAACTGTCGTAAAAATCGATGGGTCGTGAGGTACACACGCAGAATTTTTAACGCGTGAATTTTATTTTTGTACAATCTACTTTGTCTGATGTCTTTTTAGTTGGAGACTCCTGATTGTAATTGGAATAAGATGTCAGGATATTTGTGCAACTCTTATTGCCTTTAGTCACCTGAGCCTAAACATAAAAAAAATTTTTTCTTTTGTGTTTAATTCTTATATTTCTTTTTTTAAATAATAATAATAAGAATAATAAAAATAAAAGGAAATTTATTGTTGCCGCTCACATGATCGCCGTATCGTATCATCAAGTGTGGCGCGCATGCGGAGTGCGGAACGACGACACGTATCGAGGAAAAAGAAACTAAAAAACAAAGAGGAAAAAGAAGAAGAATATGAAATAAATAGAAAAATAGAAAGGAAGAAAAAAAAAAGGGTATTCCTGTTGCCGCTTATGCGCCCCGGCCCTTGTTTTCAGTGAGACCCGCCGGAGTCACGCTGGCTCAAACACACACACAGAGCAGAGCAGAGCAGTCCAGCACTATATAAGAAAAAGGGCGGTGTATAAGGAGAGAAAGAGGAGGGCCATAGCTGTAAAGTGTTGGTGTGGGCCAAAGAGAGAGGCTCTATAGCTGCCGTGCGCTTGGCAAGTCACGTTCAGTCGACGGACTTTCTCTGGCCGAGTCACGTCGTGCCAGAGAGAGAGAGAGAGGTGCCTATTTCCACCTTTTTACAAGAGATTCTTCGATTTGTTGTTTTTTGTTGCGTCCATTTGAGAGACGATGGTTTTTGATTGACTGTGCGTATCGTCTGAGGATGGATCGACGGTAGTGTTGTCATCATGTCGTCTTCTATCAACATGCCTGTAAACAAGGTAAAAAACTGGTAGTGGCGGCGACAGTAGTGATGAATGCTGCCGGTCGACGTCATTGCCAATTTTGGAAACGGTAGCAGCTGACGGCAATGATGAAACGACTGGCACTGGACGGCCGTCGTTGACCATTGGGACTAAAGTCATCCACAGGGCATTCGATGACATGGCCCTAGAAGAGCTTTATCAAAAATATTGTCAACGTTCAAGAGAGTCAGATCTCGATTGTTTCTTTCTGACGGGCTGCCTAGTGGCCGTCCATTCGGCTGTTAGTTTCTCGTTGAAACAGCAAGACTCGGACCAACAATCGCGCGTGCTCATCGGTGCCGGCGTGTCCAGTGTTGTGGCCGTCGCACAGGCATCGCTGGGATTCTACATCCGCGGACGCAAAAAGAAGAAAAAGAATCCGGCCGACAATGACAACGGTGGCCATCAACAGGCATCGTCAGCGACGGCGGCGGCCGCCGCTGTTGTGACCTCCACCGGCCGACTCACCTACGCCGCTTGGCTGCTGGCCAACGTGTTGATTCTTGGTCTTTTGGCTGTGGTTCCATCGTCCGATCAAGGCAGCAGAGCTCTCACTTGGCTTCTTTTAATCAACTTTTTGACGTGTGTCACTCTGCCGTTGAGACTGCGAGTCTGTCTCTTCTTGACCTCTATTACGAGTCTTCTCTTTCTCATCGTGTCGGCCTTCACGTCGTGGGATGAGGCCGGCATTCATCGGCCTACTCTTCATCAACAGGTTGTTGCTGTACGCTCCACCCACTATATAATACTATATACCCAGCAAGTTTATGCAATCACAACTTTCTTTCTTTCTTTCTCTGGACGACGACGGTTCTATCATTTCTTTTACTTGTCCGTGTCTTATTTTCGCTTTATTTTTTTGGACAACGTCCAACTTCTTCTTTTTCCCTTCTTTCCATCTTGTCCAGACTGCCTTCGAACACCCATAGCTCCGCCAAATGACTCCCGATCACGTCATCCTCCGTTTTTCTCGGGGCCACACAAACATTTCAAACACTTCAAGAATGAAAGATTTTTTTTTTTTCGTTGAAATTATTTCTATTTTTATTATTAGTTTTTCTTTTTTAGAAATAATAATAAAAGAATAGCTCGCCATTTAGAAATCAGAAAACGACTCGGCCGTGACCAGATTCTCTCTCGTTGTCCATTTTATTTTTGTTTTTTCTTACCTGTATGCTGCCCTCCCGACTAACAGTATTATTTTTGACAGCTGAAAACGTGTTGTAGACAAACTAAACGAGGGAAGAAAGAAAAAAAAAAGCAACTCGAACCGACAATGAAAAATGAGCTATTAAAACTCCCGCCAATCGTCGTGCGTGACAGCGTGAGAGCTCCATTGTCGTGTCATGTAGAAAAAGAGATGGAAACACCCATTTTTGTTTTTTTAAATCCTTTCGTTCTTCTTCTTTTATATACGGCGATTTTTTTTCCCTCTTCTTTCTTTCAGAGACGTCGATAGTGAAAACTTTCAAGGGCCGAACAAAAAAAGTTACGTTTTCCCTTTTTGACTTTTTAATTCAGCGGAAGAATAAAAGGACTCCCCCTCTCCCTGAAGGATCTACATATATAGTCGCTATAGTCTATACAAACGGTAGAGTATTTTTTTTTTTTTTTTTTTTTTGAAAAGGGAACGAATCAATTATGATTTTTCTTTATAAGGAATACATAAAAAGCAGTCGAGGATTCTAACTTTAAGGATCGGGATTTAATTTTTCAGCCACTCCATTTTTCTATTCTCCTCGATCCTTGTTGTATATATTTCAGTGCACCCGTGGTCGTATACTAGAAATAACCCTCTAGCTACAGAGATGTAAAGAAGGAAAAAGGGCAACAGGAGAACTTGATTGGGCTGATTGAAAGGGAACCTCGGAGATTGTTATCCAGCACGCGATCTCTTTTCTTTCTTTTTGCCTTTGGGCGCTTTTTCTTCTTCTTCTTCTTCTTTTACATCCACCAGAAAGAGAGATGGATAAATGAAGTCATACAAGTTACGGAATACTCTTGGTACATTGTACGTTGGGATTCTTACAATTAAGGAGGTGACTCGTATAAGATGATGATGATGATATCAAAGCAATTTGTATAAAGATTTACTCTTGCGTTATGGAAGGCTTTTTTTTCCAGCTCGAGATGTTTCATGTATTGCCATTTTCTTGTTCTCTCTTGTGACACATCGACTTATATGTACTACCAGACGTAATAACGTCATTTTATGAAAATGGCTTTTTACTGTAAGCCAAGCGGAAGGAAAGTGAAAGAGACCGGAAAAAGAAACGTAAAAGAAAATTCAATTTCCATCAACATTGTTATCGAGAAAATAAGGTTTTGAACATAAAATTTGTTTTCTTTCTTTTTTTGTTTTTTTTTGTTAAACTGAATGAATGGAATATTGAGGGGGTCTGTCAACTTGAACCGGATGCATGTTTTCCATAGCCCTATTCTTCCATCTGTTTTTTTTTTCTGGAAAGGAGTCACTAATTTACCTGAGAGCCAATAATCTGATTGTTTCTATCGACTTAATTCACGACTCTTGTCGTGTGTTTTGTTTGTTTGTTTACTATTCCACCTTTAACCGAAACTTTCACGACTGTATATGCAGCTGATGGGAGAAACAATCCTGCTCGTGGGTTCAATAAGTCTCGGTTTGGTGGCTTATCTGGTGGCCGACATCCGATTGAGAAGAGCCTTCCTCGACACACGCCAATCGTTCGAAATGCGACTGACCATCGAGAGCCAAGCCAGAGAACAGGTAAAATCCAAATCACATTCAATCGCAAGTGCAATAAAATTAATGGCAGTTTCACTCACTCGTACTGTTGTTGTTTTGTACGTCGACGATCCAAAAAAAAACAAAACAAAAAAAGGAGCAATTGCTGTTGTCTGTTCTGCCCGAACACGTCGCCGTCAAGATGCGTCAGGACCTTGGAACAGCTCACGATGGCCAATTCAAAAAGATCTACATGAGTCGACACGAAAACGTCAGGTTAGTTCTTTTAACATCTTTTTCTTTTTTTTTTGAATTGAATGTTTATTTTATTCGATGGTGACATCAACTAGTTTCATTTTCCACTAAACTACCGAATGTTCACGCTTCAAGCATGGTATATAAGAGTCCTCAATTCGAAAATATGTGTAATGGACTCTTTTTAGTCTATCATGCTTCAAGTGCCAAGCACTCAAGCCAGACTATTTTGTTTACCAATAAACATGACATTGTGTGTATACAAGAATGTCTTTTCCTTCCCGCCAAAATGATATTTACATATTAAGGTAAAAATGTATCTACTTACATATAAAATGCAGTGTAGACGAAAGCTCAATTTCCTGTGGAGGGAAAAAAATTTCACTGACAGCAGACGACGAACACTCTGGTGGTTCAAAAGATTCGTTGGGATTTGTGTCATTGATTGAAAGGAAGGAAGAACTCGCTTAACTCAATCTTTTTTATTGAAAGAAAAAAAACAAAACAAAAAACAGGAGCAGCTCAGTAAGCTAAAACTTCCTTTTATCATGTAGCTTTTGCTTAGATTGCTAGACGTTTAGTTGATGTGTTGCCAAAAAAAAAGGGAATCTCGAGATAGGAAAAACACGTGGAAAATGGCGGCGGCGCCATGGTCGTTTGGTGTAAATTCGTAGGCAATCGATCTATTTTCTATTTTTTACTTTAGAACACACACTTTTTCTCTGGTGTATCATGTCTGTGGCACGCGGAAGAAGACGCCACATCGTTTAAACTATCGTTACCGAATGAAAACTCTTGAACCTCTGTTTGTCTTCCTTTTTTTTAAGAGGATTCAATGTGTGTGGAAGAAAAAAGTTCGAAACCACTTATTCACCAAAACTCCGTCAGAGAAACGAATCTACGAATAGTGAATTGTGTTTACACGCCGAGTGTTTCCCAAAGTAAAATCTATTCTGTGAAGATTGTCGAGAACATTTTTTTTTATTTATTTGTACGCTATTGCCTCTGAGAATGCCTAGAGACGAAAGCAATATATATCACCAAGGAGAAGCAAAATATAAAACTCTTTAGGCTATTGCATGAAAAGTTTGGTGGAGAAAAACAATAGAGTCTTTCTGAGCAATCTGAACTGTTTTTGTTGCCATATCACATCCTTCATGTGTGTTTGTGAGCTACTCATATATCATAAGGTAAGAATAAGTTTCTCCATTGCAAGGTATATTAAATTCAATATAGAGTAACTTGAGTTTCGTCTTCAGACAATATACTATATTACTTGTTTTTTTTAATAACCTAGCTAGGTATAGGTCGTAATAGAACATGAGCTTCGGTATTATAGCAATAGAGAAAGATGCATGTTTGATTTCACGGCACCCAGGTTTTCTGCTGTCGCCTAGTTGCTGATAATGCGAACGAAACCGGGCAACGCTTGGTCGACCATCCACCGTATGTTCCACACAGAATTGAGTTTCCTATATATGTTTATTGAAGAAACTCGCCGGGCTTTTGATGCTAAAGTGATGTTGAAGAGGCAAATATCAAACGCAATGTGAAACCCTTTTTTATTTACTTCCTTAAAATGTGCCTGCCTGGCATTCGAAAGATCCTTCACGATGTTGTACAACACTTCGGCTGGGATATATTTTTGAATATAATATAGTACATCCCAGCAACAAGAGAACACACGCAATCTTTCAATAGAACACTAAAGAATTGTTCCTGCCGTTAGAAACACTCAATCTGACGAGAGAAAGAAAAAAAGTCATACAGGATAAAAAAATAAAAACAAGTAAATGGTTGGTCTCAAATAAATGGGAAAAATAACTTTCTTGGTCTTTGGGTTAAATGCCGGACTCGTCGTCCCACACAACCCGCCCGCCCGCCCCGAGTCTCGAAACGTAAAAAGTTACGCGGGTTTATACATAAATGGATATTTGGTGTATATATGCTGTATCTACGTTGAACGAACTCGACATTTACTATATATATTATCGATTTTCACGTCTTACTTTCATTTATTTTCTTTCTTTTTGCCGTTTCTTTTTGATTGAATTATACTATATACATCTCGTGTATTTCACGGACGACATGCAGCATACTCTTTGCGGACATTGTTGGTTTTACGGCCATCTCGTCTACTTACCCGGCCTCGGAATTGGTCCATATCCTCAACGAGCTATTTGCCCGTTTTGATCGTCTCTCGCAGGTATGTTGTTACATCTACATTGATTAGATTATTGATCTGTTCAAAGGCAAAGTCTCTTTCTAATCAAAGAACGAGATATACGTACGTATATCTATCTTCGTTTATTTGTCGTAGTATATAGTTATTTTGTTTGTGTTTTTCATTGATTGGCTACTTGCGTCTTTCATCATTGATTGATTTACCTTTCTTTCTTTTTTTTTTGTATTTACGTAGAGATATCATCAAATGAGAATCAAGATTCTTGGCGATTGTTATTACTGCATCTGTGGAGCGCCAGTGGAGCGACCCGACCACGCTGTTCTCTGTGTCTACATGGGTTTAGCTATGATCGATGCCATCAAGTAAGTAGAATATGACGGACGAAATGGACCAATGGACGGAATCAATCCGGACTCTAACGTTATCGATCTTCTTCCTTTTTCAAGACGAGTTCAGACTATACTCGCCCTAGTCAATGCTTGCATACGTGTCTTCTCTCAAACAACCCGCACACACTACTAGGCAGGCAGGCTATTATAATGGTGACATTAAACACACACACACATACACACAATGGCCTTTAATTTTTGTTTCTCCAACTCCACACACAGAGAGAGAGTCAGTTTTGTGAAGGTTTCATTCTTCTATAGTGGAGCGAAACAAAATTAGTTCAATGGCTTCCTTCTTTCCAGATTCCACTGTTCTTCCTTTGCTATAACCCCCGAAATAGAATTTGTTGTTATTATTGTAGCTCATAGTCTTTAGACAGGATAAAGTCAGCCGCTCGTTTCAGTGAACATCTGAGGACCTACTGGAGTTTCGTCAACAACAATATTGATCCTAGTTCTGATGATTGCGTTTGGTTAAGTTGTTGCTGTTGTTGACTGTGTGTGTGCACTCGGCAGCGATAGCAAAGCGGAGAAAGAAAGAAAGAAAAAAAAAAGTTGCCTCAACTTGTTTAAATTTGCAGCCGTGAAGTTGTGTTGTGCAGAGCAGCTTGTTTTCTCTTATTATTAAAAAAAAGAAAAGGTAGAATTAATTTCGAGTTTCAGGGACTGGCAGACGCATCTTGAAAAGCTTCTCGATTGTGGTTTTGGTCCTTTTCATCATCTTGAAAATGTTAACGAGAAAGTGGGGTAGTGAAGGGGCCAACTTCTACATTTGCCGGGTCTCATTGTAAGGTGCTCCGGGACAATCTGTCGAAAGTTCATTTCTGGGATTGCTGTACTCGAGAGACTTTATAGAGGTCTTGTTTGCCATAGCTGCTATATACACGATGGGAGTATATAGAGCTGCTCTTCTCTTATTCGTGTACACGCAAAGAAACCGCGTACATACTGTGGGGGCTAAAGCGCAAGTATATAGGCCATTGCTTTTATTGGACCGTCTCAACAACACTGAGTGCACTTGGCTCATCAAACGAGCACAGACACGGGCAGAATGGACGACTCCAAGAAAATAAGAAGGAGACATACATTTCCACTGTGCATCACATCCGTAGTAGTGGTCTGATTCACGCTGATGGTGGTGGGCATCTATTTCCGTTTTTTTTTTATTTCAAGAGAGAAAACGAAAAATATATAAAAATTCGTCACTGGAAAAGAATCTTTTTTTGACGGTTCCTCCTTCTTTTTTCTTTCTTTCTTCTTGTAGTTCCCGTTTTCAAGATGTTTCAGAGTCCACCCACTGCGCGCTCTCAACTATTTTTAGTCCCGCATTGCGTGATGTACGACCGGACGTGTAGAAGAGCCCATGTTAAAGAGAAAACAGGAAATAAAGCATCGAAGCATGCACAGACTGGGGATATGTGTTCCTGTGTATATAACGCGAGTGAAAATATCTAAATTTATGTTTCGAGAAAGCGGGACTTTTGCGGATGAAAGGGAAAGCGTTTTTTGCCATTACAGTTCAATCTCGTTCGGCGGCACGAAGAAGCGTTAGAACTCGTCTATTTTTTTTTTTTTTTTATTAAACATTTTCTTATATTTCCTCTGAATTATTCAACAAGGTAAAATGCGTCGCTTCTTTTTCCATATCTCTATATTTATTCAGCAGCGAATAAAAAAAAGGGTTCATGTGATTGCTGCGGAGAGTGACGAACACAGTAAGAAGAAGAGCGCCGGAATATAAGACATCAAAGTGGTGAAAAACTCGATTGATCTTTTTTTTTCCTCCGCGCTCTGAATTTCATTCGATCCATCCGTTTTTTTTTTTTTTTGTTTTCTTTTCTTTTTTAAAAATCTGCTAATGTTTACATCTGCTAATGTTTTTAAATGCGATTTATTATTATATGAATGAGAAGACTTTTATTTGATTGACGTGTTATTCTTTTGGCTTGTTTTTGTTGTTGCTTCCCTCCCTTTTGGGTGATATGTTGACAGATGCGTTCGAGAGTCTACCAGCTCTCCGGTGGATATGCGAGTTGGAATCCACACTGGGGCCGTCTTGGCTGGTGTCCTAGGTCAACGTCAGTGGCAGTTTGACGTTTACAGTCAGGATGTCGAGTTGGCCAACAAGATGGAAAGCAGCGGGCAACCCGGGTGAGTCTGCAGCTCTTCTTGTCTAAAACTTTGTTGTTTTGTATCGGCCATATGCGTGTGTGTTGGGTAAAAACGAGTATATAGTATGTCGAGCTACACTCTCCCCTTTTTGCTCATCCTTCTATCTCTATCCGTCGCTTCCATCCATCCATCATAAAAATGGATCTTAAAAAAAAGAAAAGAAAAGAACATATCTTTCCGGTACGGACATCAGCAACAGAAACATTTGGGGGCGGTAAGTTTTTTTGTTTTTTTTTGTTCGGGAGCCAGTCATCTAGATAGAAACTCCCTGGTTTGTCCCGGAGAATATGGACGCGGCGCGTGTCATAAAAGGAAATAAGAACCGTAGAGATTCACACACAAACACAATGAGAAATAGGAATCCTAGAGAATGCTTCACTTCCTGTCCTCGTTTTTCTATCTCCCTCCTCCTCCTCCTCCTGTTGGGTCTTGATTTATAGACATCCGCGTGGGGTTTCTTATATATATCAAGTCTTCTTTTCTCATCTCCTATATAGTCTCTATCTCAGTATCTCACATGGTGACTTCTATTTATAGATCGCGATCGGCAGAGTTGCGGGACCAGAGAGACAGACGCCATTTTCAATAGTCGCTTCAAAGAACACACACACACTCAGACATTCGAACTCTCTGATAAATAAGTGCTCCATCAGAGTTGAACCCCCCCTCCCAATACACAGATAATCAGGGGGGAAAAAGGGAGAAAAAGAAATGATGTATAGGGATACATATAGGATATAAGGAATCGCAAGCCCTGGATTGCTGGAAGTCCTGGAACGGTCTTAATTAGAAAATGGTTCTATGCCACGCACGCTCAACCCTGTTCGTCTTTGATCAATCCACGGGAGGTTGGTAATATGAAGATGGAGAGGAGCTTCGTGCGTTTTCAATAAAGAAATAGCCGCCAGTTAGATTGATCTTTCGTTTGATTTCCTCCAGACTCGTAAGCTATGTCAAACATCTCAATTTCTTGATGACGTTATTAATGTAGTATTTCTTCATGGTAAATAGCGCGCGTGATTTTGAATTAAAAACTCGAGTTTTATTTTTATTTTTTTTTTTCTCTATATGATGAATTAATATTGGATCATTCGCCTGTTTTCTTAATTATGCAGTCGTGTTCACGTATCCAGCCGGACGTTGAGCTTCCTTGGCGATGAATTTGAAGTTGAAGCGGCTCACGGAGAAAAACGGGAACAGGTTCTTCGCACGGCCGGAATTGAAACCTATTTCATCTTAAGTGCCCGCAATCAAGTAAAACTTATTTTTAAAAACTAGCATGATACATAATCTATTTTCCACATTTTCCTTCATTATTAAATTTTTGTATCAATAATTAAAAAACAAAAAAAATTATAGATAAATCATCCAGCGGAAGAAGAGTCCAATAAAGTCATGAATGACCATTCAGTTGCCACGTCAATGGCCGTGTCCAAAGTATTGTCCAGTAACAACTACAGCCCAGATGTGCTTGGGACAGCCGTAGCAGTGAATACAGTTTGCCAGGCATCCGATTCTTCCGGTGGTTGGTGCAGCTGTTTCCAGCGTTGCAGTCAAGTTGATAAAACTTCTTTGGTGGTCGTAGGAGAAGGAGCCGGAGAAAATCATAGCCTGCTACGCCCAAATCGCCTGAATGAACAACAAAATTTCGGGTAATTTAATCATTCCGGACGAATGGAATCATCTACGAATGTACTATTCCTTAAATTTATTATTTGCCGGGAATGGTGAGCTCTTTTTTTTTTCCTTGCAATGATTGCAAGGATAAGTCACGTTTCACTGCGTTCCCCCCTTCCCCAATATTCGTCTCCATTGTACGAATGGCTCCTATCTCGGCACCAGATTTCCCTAACGTTTTTAAAATAAATCAAATATAATAAATAACCAATCTCTCTATTTTGGCTGTTGATATCCACCTCCCTCAGATCTGTAGGAATGGCCGTCAGGCGCCCGTCCGGTACAAACCCGACGAATTTACTAACGCAAACATTTGTCAATCCGGAGACAGAAGCTAAATACCGTCTGCATCGCGACGCCACGGCTGTCTACAATCTGCTGGCCTTACCGCTAGCCTTGACTTGGCTGGCCTTTTTCGCCCTGGCAACTAGTCCATGGTACGTGTTGTATGTCATGTGAACGACATTTTCATATATCATTTGATGGAACGTGATTTTCATTTCATTCATTCATTGGTCAGGAATCCAGTGTTTATCCTCTTTTTCCCAGTCATTGCCGGTCTGCTGCTATTGGTGGCCATTAGTGTAGCGGATACATGGGAAAGCTGCGTAAGCTCGTATTTGACTAATTCGTGTTTAATGACGTGGACACGCTTTGCTTAGCTACGTCGATCAATAACTTTGCTCCTCAATTTACTTGTAGGATTCTGTCAGCCAAGTGAAGAAACTCAGTGCACTCGTTAATGGCAAGTTAGGACTTCGTTGCTGGCTCGTCGTCCTGGGAATCTTGTTGCTGGTTGGAGCTCATTTAAGCGGACAGGTATCCCCGCTCAATTTGATCGCCAGCAATCATCGTGACGTTAACGCCACCATCCCTTGACTTTGATATCTATTGCAGGGATTCAATCGGACTTTTCCATGTCCCACTGAAGCGTCCCTGATTCTTATCAGCGTGGCCATGGTTCCACATTTGGCCAGCTATTTCAAAGGAACATTCTTGTTACTGTTAACATCAGTTTACGTTTGTTTACCGTGGCTTCATTATCAACCGAAATTGGACGCTCCCTGCTGGTTCCACAGGTATAAAATGAAATATTGTCGGCAATCAATCACAAGCCCATTGAGACTTAATCGATTATTATATTCGCGTCCAGGGACGGCCTTCATATCCAGGAATTGATCCTGGCCAGTTGTGTTTTACTGGTCACATCATTAGTTTTATTTTCCTTAACTAGACAGGTAGGTCTCGTCCAAACGACATTTAAAAAAACAACATAAAGTTTCGAGTATCCTTGACATGTGTTCTTTTTAAAAACTTCAGCTCGAGTCGACTTCACGCAGCCTTTATACTAACTGGGCCGGTATAGAGGAGCAAAGAGAGAGAGCAGCGGATCTGGGTCGAAGAAACCAGGTAACTAATACCGACCTATCATTTACACTTGAGAGTTTCTCATCTTTTTATAGTCCATAGAAAATGGATCTTGCCCTTACATTTATACAGCAACGTGTCGTTAAATAATTGGCTTTAACACAATGCATTTTGTATTTTGATACACAGGCTCTATTGTTCAACATACTGCCGGCTCACGTTGCCCAACATTTTTTGCGCAAAGACATCCATCAAAGAGACGAGCAATTGTACAGTCAGAGCTACACGAGCGTAGGTGTCCTCTTTGCATCGATACCAAATTTTTCCGGTAAAGGAATTTTTTTTCTCTTTCAAAAGAACGAACTTACGACATTTTGCTATCGATCCATGGAAGCATATAAAATCCCTTTTTTGGCTTGCGTGCATGGAGGAATGCTTCCATGTGTACGACGACAAGGCCTAATAGAGATTTATTATTTTCCCCCTTTTCTTTTCTATTGAACGGATTTACGTCATGACGACCAGAATTCTATTCAGAAGAAACTGTCAATAATCAAGGACTAGAATGTCTGCGTTTCCTTAACGAAGTCATCTCGGATTTCGATGCGGTAAACTCAACTCATTTTCACATTTGCGCTTCATATTTTCATTTCAAATATTTTGCAGCTTTTAGACCAGAGTCAATTTTCTGAAATGACGAAAATCAAAACGATCGGATCGACCTACATGGCAGCCAGTGGATTGAACATTACCCAACAGCCAAAGGTAATCAGATACGGGGAGTGTGTGACACTTGACTTGTGTGTACTCGTTGTTGAAACGATCGAACGGGGTTGGCTCTTTCGATCGCCCACTGTGGTGACTCATGCATTATATGTACCTGCGTCGTGTCTGATTGCAGGAAGATGAGGATATATTGATACGTTGGAAGCATTTGAGAGAGCTCGTGGATTTCGCCCTGTCTATGCAACGGACACTTCAAAATATTAACGATCAAAGTTTTAATCACTTTGTCCTAAGAATGGGTGAGATCTTTTTTTTTTTGTTGTTGTTGTTGAAAATATTTGAACAATAACATTACCTTTGTTATTAAGGTATCAACCACGGGCCAACGACTGCAGGAGTCATTGGAGCAACAAAGCCACATTACGACATTTGGGGCAATGCAGTTAACGTTGCATCAAGAATGGAGAGCACGGGTAAAGCCGGATGCATTCAGGTATAAACACCATGTAAATTTGGTATCGACAAATTTAATCAATAAAAAAATTGACTTCATGATGCAGGTGACGGAGGAGACTAGCGCGATCCTGCGTCATTTTGGTTACCAGTTTGAACAGCGCGGTCTGGTCTTTGTGAAAGGCAAAGGCCAATTACTGACTTATTACTTAATTGAATCAGACGCCAGTGTGACCTAAACACGCAGCAACACTTAGGTCGAAGATTTTGTCAATGTGAAGAAAAAACAATCATGAATCTCATAATTTTTTTTTTCCAATCTGTGTCATTTCAATGCGCATGTTCCATTTATGAAAATTTATTATCGTTATTACACCCCAAAAAAGGCTCGATTACCACAATTACACAATGTTATGGACGTCTCATCATAAGCATAGTATTGATTTCCCAGATGATTGACCTCATATATTCCATGATATCTGACAAAGAGAAAGCAAAAATTACCATAAATAAATATCCAACTAGTATAGGGATTATTTAAAAAATACCTTGGAGGTGACGGTTTTTGACGAGAATTTGATCATAAAGTTCCTTCTTTTCTTCAACAGCTGCCAGATATTGTTCTGATTTCACTCTGTCAGCATACTTCCAATCGACGAGGTTGCTCTGTGTAGGGAGCATAGAATCTAGCGGATATGAATCCATTTCTTGGCTGTTCTCGTTGCACTTGTTGTAAATAATTCTGAGTCGTTTAAACAGTACTTTAACCATCTTGAGTTGGTCGTCAAGCTTGTTTTTCTTATCTGTTGCCATTGATGTACTTTGAGCTGATCCATTAGGTGGTTGAAGATTCTTAAGAAGTTGAAAGCATTCTTGAACTCTGGAAACAAGTTCTTGTACTGTTTCCTGACCTGTTAAAAGAGAAGAAAACAAAATAAAATCGTTATTCGCAAACAAATTTTAAAAAATGAAAATTAGTATTTACCAATTCGACAAAGCGAAGCTGGATTAAAGTCTTTTTGGGGCTGAGGTTGTTGGGGTTGTTGCTGATGCTGCTGTTGTAGTTGTTGTTGCTGAATAAACTGCTGCTGCTGCTGCATGACTTGTTGAGGAGCAGGAGAGTGTTGCTGAGGATGTTGAAAAATACCTTGAGGTAATTGTTGTTGTTGCTGCTGCAGTTGTTGTGGCTGTTGTTGCATCATTTGTTGACCCTGCTGCATCATTTGTGGCATTTGCTGATTCTGGGCCATTTGTTGAGGTTGAGTCATTTGTTGAGGTTGAGCCATTTGTTGAGACTGCTGCATTTGCTGGGACTGGGCCATTTGCTGAGGCATATTTTGCGGAATCGGTTGTTGTCCCATTGGAGAATGTTGAGGCATCTGCTGCATCATACCTTGCTGTGGCTGAATATGTTGTTGTTGCGCCAACATTTGCTGCTGTTGTGCCATGAGTTGCTGCTGCATCATTTGTGGCTGAGACTGTTGCATCATTTGGGGCATTTGCTGGGGCTGGCCCATTTGCTGAGGCATATTTTGCGGAATCTGCTGTTGTCCCATTGGAGAATGTTGAGGCATCTGCTGCATCATTCCCTGTTGTGGTTGCATATTTTGGGGCATATGAGCAGGTGAAAAGCTGTTGGGCACATTAAAGTGCATGTTGCCTAGAAAAGGCAATGTTATGTTAAGTAAAATAATAAATATCAAAAAATAGTTTCCATTATACTGTTGACATTCAATATTTCTGGTACACTATGTCTAAATAAACTTCTTCATTTACCTTGACCCTGATTCATTGTTTATATTGAAGTTGATTTGTGTTGATGAGAAAATTCCCGAAAATCGAAAGCACCGGCCATTCACTACAAAACGTCAACATTGCTTTTGAAGTGCACCTAATTCCTGAAAATTCCTAGATGGCGCTATAATCCAAATAGTTTAACATTTAGCCGCTAGATGGCTACCAAACAAAACAAAAAAAAAGGAAAAAAGAGGGAGCTGCAGACCAGAGAGGAAAACCCTTTGGCCCTTGTCCCAGCACTCCAGCAGACACTTTTGCAGTTTGCTTTGAAGTTTGGACACTTCGCCCAGCAGCTTTGTACGTAACGTGAATTGTTGAAGTGGTAAAATCCAACTTTAGAAAGACTTAGTTTAAAAATGGCTCTGGATTCCTTGAAATATTTCCCTAGTTCTCAAATCTGAGGTGAGAAAAAAGATGCTTTTTTACTTGTGTTTTGAAACAAAAAGTGATAATTGTGCTGATGGGAAATATATTGTTATAGTTACAGGTTGATCTTTTTTCTTACACTTGTTGAATGGTTGATTTGTCACAACTGATGTGATTTACAAGCAAAATTACAAGTTAGGATAGTAAGTATTTGATCCTCGCATGAATTCTGTGTTGGGAATTCAGACTCACCTGTTGAAGAATTTGTGTAATGGCTGAAGAAATGGACTGCCCAAAAACATTTATGGATTAAATGTTGTAACTTGACAGTAGATTAGAGGGTAGAATAGAACTATTCTTGGCATATCAGTGTATTAATTTTTCCAACAGTTGAAGTTGCAATTTCCACATGCCCCTAAAAAGTAAAATTTTGATATTGAAATGTTTTTAAATAATTATATGGCAAATTAAACAAATGTAGAAAACCAGACTTAAAAAATTAAACATTTAGTCAACTGGCCTTTTCTTCTTTACTCATACCCATGGCCTATTTATCAATCCTGGCTGTGGGAAGGTGGGTGATTTCTCATGGCCAAGTCACAGCACATGTTAAAATGTGTTTTTATTCTTATTTATTCTTTTTGAAAAACTGTCTTAGAAATGTCTAGGAATTTGAATACTACCTGAGACTACTACATAGTCCCTATTATCACATTACAAGTTATTATTGTTTTTTTTTCCTCAACTTGTTTTGAAACCTCATGCGTATCCATCGTTTTCAGGGTTTTCTTTGCTATGTATTTTTCTTATTCGCACACATTTTGCCCTTGGGAGAATGGCAGGAAAAACGTAACGATGTTATTTTAAAAAAAATAAATACTATAAGATTGACTTGATTTCAAGAACTTGATCAAACGGACATGCATAGGAAAAATGACTAGTTTATAAATTTAGTCGGAACAAAAATGTTAATGGTTATAAATGTTGTACGCTTTGATAGTTGGTGACCGGCATGGACGACTTAGGCGAAGTGATTATAGGCAATAAGATATATTCTGCCCGATATGCTCAACCACCGAGGGCCGTCTTCGAACAGGAATCTCATGGAGAGAAAGTGATTTATAGCCACAGTGGCGCCGTTTCCCCAGACGCCGCCGTTCCTGGAACGGCTGGAAGTGACGCAATCGGGGCCGTCTCTACATCCGACGAAAATTGTTCCTGGCTTCATCAGATTCGTCATAAAGGTGCACTTGTAACCACGGATTTAGATGAGTTGCCTGTCGTGGAAGAACCGGATTACATCAATCTCCGCATCAGATCTGACTCTCAATCAGCCGATGAAGGAGAAATGACGACGCCGCCGTCCATTTTCCAAGTCTCGGCAGATCGCAATGTTTTTACGAGCTCCTATGGACGCGAGGAGAATATTTATGAAGAAATCAACGAACTGCAACGGCGCTTGGCCTTGGAAAAGCAGCCGGTATCCATGGCAACGCGAACACAACAACACCTACCGGCATTCCAACAGGCATCTACGAGTTTGGTGGATGAAGTAATGGATGAAGTGGCTCGCGTTCGGCTTGGCCACAATATAGTTCTCAATCAACTGAATCTCGATCTGGAACATTTTCTCAAACCGCAAACACCTGAGCCGTCGCCGCCGCTTCTGGAACAACAACAGAATCTCCAACAAGATTTTTATGGCTCGGATGAACTTTTCAAGAATAGATCTCGCAGCACCGGTGAAGAAGCGTGTGATAAAGTGTCGGCAGTGATTTCGACCCCGCCAACGGGCCGTTTACCACGAAAGTTTATCTCGCACAATCGTTCCAACTCGTCTACTTCGTTCACCATGTCACAGTTAATTGGTGCCGGCGAACGATCTTTAGTGCGTTGTGAGTCGCTTGACTTTACTGCAGTTGGGGTCCAGCAACGACGGCCGAGTGTTACTTCGCGCTGTTCTAGTTCCACCTCGTCGTCAGTGGCATCCAGTAATCGATCGGATACACGTCAAAGCATCCGCAACCTTCATCAAGGCCTCCAGCATGGCATTCAAGGTCTGGCCGACTGGACAGAGAAGTGCGGGCAGATGTTGGCTAAGAGAAGTAAGAAGGTGATTGCCTTCGTCAATAAAGGTAAATATTTTGTTGGGCTGCCTAAAATTCATCGGGGTTGTGGGTAGCAAAAGGCCGGTTGTTGGGGGCGGGCAGCGAAGCTGTCTGAATAATTCATTAGCGTCTGGAGTGGAAAGCTGGCCTCAATACCCAACTTATTGTACGAAAACGAAAAGCGAGAGAAATATTCTGGAATTCTGATTTTTTAAAAACTATTGTTGGTTTTATGGTCCATTAGACCGAAGGTTAAGAAGGGTGAGTAAATAAAAATATATTTGTTTTTGAGGAGGTTTTTATTTGTAAGTACCTGCTATATCGATAATTTAATTTAAAAAAAATGTGTTTGGATTCTG
Organism: Daphnia galeata; assembly: GCA_030770115.1. Lineage (NCBI taxonomy): Eukaryota > Metazoa > Arthropoda > Branchiopoda > Diplostraca > Daphniidae > Daphnia > Daphnia galeata. Next base: position 11,827,335 of record CM061118.1, read on the forward strand.
TTTTGTTAACCTTTTTTGACCAATAATCTTTCATCGACAGTTACTTTGTACGTATTTCATTAGATTTAAATTTGTTATTTTTTCATGCGGAAGCAACGAAGAAAGTTGCGGTATTCTTAGGCTTTAATCATGGATGGAGATAAGGGGTGAGGGGACATTTTTTCTCTTTCTGTTTTATCGATTCTTTGTTCATGTAATTACACTTGGTTGTACTACAAGACAGTGGAATGTTTTTATCGTATGGCAACCAGAGTGTAATATCGTAAAGCCGTGAGAAGTTGTTTCTCGAGTTCATTTTCCTTCGAGTGGGTTCGTTGAAGCAAGTACGTTGTCAATTTCTTTCGACTGCCTTTTGGCCCTTGGGTATTTTTCATGGCTCGCCTTTTCATAACTTTCTTTTAAGAAAAATTTAAAAAAGACAAACCAACATTTTTGTTTTCGTTTGTTATTCAGTAAAATTCAGAGATTTTGTGCGATGTTAGAGTGGTTCATGGTCGCTAGATGTCGGTCGTAGTATATTTGTTTTGATTTTTTTTATTAATTTTTATTTTATTTTTATTTCCCCAGAGTAGAAATGACCAACTAGATAATATTTTAATAAGCAATAATTGAAAATATAAACTAGAAAGATTTTGTTATTTAATCAATTCAAACGCGATTAGTCTGCACTTTAATGGTTCTACTGCTTGATGCATCGTATGCACGACTTCACATCATAACTGGCAGTGGCCACTAACATTTGAATAGCTTTACTTTTATTCTGGGTTTTTTTTTCGAAATTCTTTTTTGTCCATCTAAGTCGATTTTAATATACAGTACATACTGCTTAATCTGCATGCATTCAAACCTTTGGTTCTAGTTATTTTCCCATCGAGTTGAACGTTTTTGATTTAATGAGAAAATCCGGTGCTTTTTTAAAAACAACGACCGGAATGTAAGGGCTGAGGGAATAGGTGGTTATTTCCATCGACGTCGAACGACGCCACCCCCCACCGTCGCTCTCTAGTCTGCAGGCGAAATCCCTCCACCACCAGTCCACTATCGTTCTTTCCAACACACACGCGACGCCGTTGTCTTTTTTAGTCTCTATCGTCGTCCACTAGTTGTAAGTTGTGTGATGTCAATGAAGTGGCCTGTGCTGTGTAGTGTATAGTGTGTTGATAACCACAAAGGGTGGAGCTTCCATTGAATGGATTGGTCGCTCGGATGACGGCAACAAGTACAACTCAGTGTCTGTTGAAGCCCAAAATTTTCGACCCCATCGTGTGTGTCCTCGCCCGTTTGCTTCAGTAACCATTGGGAAGCGCTCGTGAGCGCCACTCCCCTCATCCTCTTTCATTTTGTTGCTACTACGCCAAGACTCGGCCCTGAAAATAAAAACTTCACACATATACGAGTGAGAGAGAGAGAGTCAGGGAGCTCGTTTTTTTTTTTGGTGTTGAAGGGAAAACGGAACGGAAAAAGGTGTTGTGCGTGGGAGAGTGCACGAGGGCAGGTGCCGTTTATGCCCGGCGGAAGTGTTTTTTTAAAGAATAGAGAACAAAAAAAAATCAACATTTTAAATTAACTCATACACTTAGGAAAAGAGTTCCAACTGCATTCAAAGACGTGTGTGTGGCTAACTTGTTCTGGAACACGAGAAGATCGCTCGAAGCGAATGTGAGCTAGACCTTTTGACCTGGCACACCACTTTTCGTCGGTTCCACCATCATTGAACAAGTAGTAGAACAAATGTGCTGGTAACGGACATGGAATCGTCATCTGTTTATTCAGATCTTATGGCTGCCACTGGACGGCAAAGTATGCGTATGAGAAGGCGTTCAGCTGGGTCTGTGTCGTTTGGCGGCGGATCAGGCCGCTGGACTGTCGATTCTCACAAGAAAGTCAATCGAAAAAAGGTGGACAAGAGTGAAGAAGAAACGCGGGAACATGTAGTCCTTTTACTCTGTAAGTTAAGCAGTCAGTTTTCACTTTATAAATTGTAAATTTTACAAATTGATATTATTGTGTCTGCTGGTCGTCATATACCCCGGGGCTTCTAACACGACGTAATACAACACGGAATAGAGGGAACAACGCCCATGTGTATAGTGTTTGGTGGTTGAGTTGCTCACTTTTACTTTCGGTACCGGTTTTTTATCGTTCACACCTCCGGTCATTTTTCATAACTGCTCTGATGTCCTGAAGTATACAGCCGCTCTTGTGAATTTTCATATATGGATACCACAGTTTTCTCCGTTCCGTCTATATAGTAAATGATAGTTTGGTTGGCATTTGTGACTTTGTTCCCGTTTGTTCCATGTGGTCTTGTTCTCTCGTTTCACAAGTTGTTGTCCATCATGACTTGGATCTTTTCACCCCCTCGACGGTTCCTCATCTTCTCAAGGGGGAGAAAAGCAAACAACCAAGGGAGGAGCTCAATACCCCCTCAGGGTAACAGGTGTTGCGTACAACGGAAGGAACCACTACGCTCTAAAGTAGATTGTCGAAAGAAAAACACACATATCCTCTGAAAGCAGATAAAAACAAAAATATGGAGAAAGGTTTTGTTGATAACATGGATGTTGTCGTCTTTTTTTTATATCCCGTCTATACATCATCCGCTGCATTCATTTTAATCTGTATAGAGGTTGATGTTGTTGCGGTCCCTTTGTACAGTTCGGTACAGTTAGTTGGGTGTAATCTTGCGTTTTTTAAAACTTATACTGTTCGTGTCCCGTGAGTTTTTCTGTATATTTTTCCTTTGTGTGTGGTGGTATTGACAGATCGACGCTCAACCTGTGAGGCCGATCCTATTACCTCTGGTGATGTTGCCGCTTCAGCTGCTGTCGACTGCCTGGTCTCTTCACCTACTCTGCCTTCGACAAATGGAAGCGATGGTAAATATTGACATTTGTTTTCTCCTCTAGCCAATGCTGACAAGTTTATTTTATTATAAAATCCTGTTTTTTTTTCTTTTCTTCGTTCCCTAACAAACTGAACAAATAGAAATTTTCTAGTCGAAAATATTCCTGCCACCCCTCTCTCTCATCCACGTGATGCAACCGGATATTGATGTCATAAAAAAATCTCCCCCCTATTTTGCCTCTCCTTTGTTTAGTTGCTCATTTTGAAAACAAAATCTCATGCACAAGACAGAAATAGGTTTTTTTTTTTGTTGTTCTCAGTATGGAGACGGCAATGTGGTGGCCATAACCTGACTGCCTCTCTCACTTGATGTGAATAACAAAAGCTGCGCATCATTTCCTCCTTCGTGCATGATGCGGGCGCCCGTTTTCCACCCACAGCCACCCGCCACTCGAGGTTGATGAATGCCTAAACCTATAGTAGCTTTCTTCTCTTTCTCTCTCACTTTTCATCACTCTTCTTCTCTTATTCCCCTCTTTCTAGTCAGAAAATTCATCAGAAATACACTTGTGGCTGCAGGATCATTTTGGCGTCAGCACTGCTTTCATGTATAGGCAACGTAACCTAAGTGGAGGAGAAAGGCGTAGTCGATATGCCGAATTGTCAGTTGATATATCCGGCATGTGAGAGCCGACCCTTTATTTATTTTTATTTATTTTTTTTTATACTGCATATACACCTCCCCATATCGTTTCATTTTATTATTACCATATATGTTTTATGATGATGATGATAATCGTCATCACGTGAAAGCAGTTCCAGCTAGTTAGTCAGACTTGGCCAGCAGTCGCACGATGACGGCTTGATTGGATTTTACCTAAAAGAGACGAGAGGAGAGTGAGCTTTTTTAAAAAAGAACCAAAATAAATTCATTAATCGTGTTAGATAATTAGAGCGTTTGTTATCAAAGAGACTAAAATGTTAGAGTGTAAATATTATTGTTCGTCCTTCGTTTGTTATGACGTTTCACCTCCTTATACTGTCGCGTGTTTATAAACTACCCCATTTGTATTTTGCCTTCTACCATCATATTATTTTAATGTATACATTTTAAAAATGAAAATATATTTTCATTTTCATCCGTTCATTGTGTTCTCGTCGTGTAGTGGTCGACTCCGAAAACAGGATTTATGAAGATATCGATCACAAATCTACTGGTGGCAGCAACTCTATGGTCGGTTCGGAAATGTTGCCTGATAGTTTATTGGCTGTTTCACCTGCTAATGCCACGGATTCTGGGTTCTCGTCTGGACAGACAAGTGAACGCCAGAATCCTCATGTTCCATGTGGTTCTGACGACAGCTGGGGATCTGGCGAGTTTGAAACCTTTTCGTCAGACGAGGCCGTTGACGATGATCGCGACGACGAATCTGAAAAAGTTCATTCGCCAACGTACGAATTTCTATTAACGAACCTGATATTAAACAGCTTGACTAGAATTTCATGCTGTTATCATTTTATAATCAGGAGATCTGGCACTTTACGAGCGTTGCTGACTGGCAAGTCTATCCGAGACAAATTGCGTGGAACGCGTAGTCGTAGTCGCGAAGAAGATAAATCGAGTCTTGGTACTTCTGAGACGCCTATTGCTGGACGTGCTGTCACCTCGCCACCTTCTGGAGAGCGTCGTTTTTCCCGTCTTTTTTCACTGAGACGTTCATCTGTCAGCCTCCCATCGCATAGTGCTCAAAGCGTTCAAAGCGATCATTCAATCATTTCGCCCAGTTCGAGTCCGTCTACCAGCATCAATTCTGCGGTTGAATCAACAATGTCAAAAACATCCAGTCCTGTCAGCCGACCTTTGCCTTTACCTCAATTACTCGAAGAAGACGAGATTATGGCTGGATTAGGTTTAGGCAATGGGAGTTCGACTTTGGGTTCTCTGTTTATGAGACGTCATCAGCCTCCAACGTTGCCACCTATACCTCCTCATTTGAACGCAGAGCAACTCAAGCGGCGCTACATTGTAGCCACCATTATACACAGCGAAAATTCTTATGTTTCCTCTCTTCAACGCCTTGTTAACGTGAGTTGTAGTTCTATTATGTTTAAATTTCCACAGCCTCCAACCAAAAAGCGTAGAACGAGGGGGGTAAAACGTCTCTCTTATTGTTATCGATTGTTGACTTTTACATTGAAAGTTCCGATTTGCTTTGATGGAACAAGGAAGTGAACAGTTGGGGATGTTTGGCTCTCCCCTCTATCGTTCTATTTACTCACCAGCTCTTACTCTTACAGTCAGTAATTCACTGGCAGCCTTTTTCTATTTGGGAAAAGGAATATTAAGGATTTCACTGAGGGTTGATTAAATGTAAAAAAAGGGTGAATAATGAATTGCTCTTCCGGTTACTTCGTAATTTAATTCGTTTAGTCTGATCTATCCCATTCACCTTCCACTATGATATTCGTTTCAAGAAAAATAGTACACTGGTTTTTTCATGCAGGAATATAAGAAACCGCTGGAAGAGAGCAATCCTCCTATTCTTGGTTCAAATAAAATATCTACACTGTTCCACCGTTTACCGGAGATCCTGCAGTGTCATACGATGTTTCGACTAGCCCTGTCCGAGTGTGCCCGAACATGGGACAAAGAAGAAAAGATTGGCGATGTTTTTGTGGCCAACTTCTCCAAAGCCGTGGTTTTGGATATTTACAGTGATTTCATCAATAATTTCTCACAATCTCTTGAAGTTGCCAAACAAGAGTCTAAACGGAAATCTGCTCTAGCTGATTTCCTCAAGGTACTGTTCGTTTCTTGTTAGATTTATTATGGTTAATATCTGAACTTTTTTTATTAGGTCAAGCAAATATCCTCACATGATCGATTGTCATTCTTCGGTCTTATGGTCAAACCAGTTCAAAGATTCCCCCAATTCATCCTCTTACTTCAGGTACGAAACTCATCCGAAATCATTTTGTAGTTAGTAGGCCTACATGTTGTTATGAAAAATAATTGTTACTCCCTTTTATTGTATGGATGGAACAGGATTTGTTAAAGCACACTCCACAAGGTCACCAGGACCGCATGTCATTACAATTAGCTTTAACGCAACTGGAAAGTTTGGCCGAGCTGCTCAACGAACGAAAACGGGAAACGGAGCAGTATCAGGCTTTCCGTGACACACTGCGCCACGTTTCGGGAAAATTTTCTCTTCGCCCGCTGGCTGATAACAATCGATATCTCCTCCGTCAAGATAATGTGAATCTAGTGGTAAAAACCTTTCTTTTTTTATCGACCTATGCCATTATTTTATTTTCTTATAATTTGAATATTAGGAATTTAATCAAAGTGGAATGATATCGAAAACAAAAGATCGACGCCTGTTGTTACTCAACGACCTACTCGTCTGCGTCACCGTTGCCTCTAAATCGGGAGATGATTATCGAAACTCATCTGAGAGATTAACGCTTAAATGGGCATTCCCAGTCACTGACGTGGAGGCTAGTCCTTCTTTTTCTTTATTATATTTCACCAACTGTGCTAAACCCCTCTTTTGTCGAATTTTTATCTCAAGGTGGAAGATACGAGTACATCACCTACACTTAGTCGATTGCTCTCCTCCGGTTCTAATATACGGTCCTCAGAAGCCATTAGTGGCGTTGATAATCTGTGCCAGGAAATGAACCAGTTGATGCATGATTATGAAGTGATTACGCGCATCGATTCTTTAATTGTCTCCCTTCACGGTCAATACGAGGTATTTAGTTAGTTTACCTTGTTAGTTAAAAAAAATAATAATTTATTTATTTTTGACAAGCCGTTTGCCACTCAAACAGATCGTTTTGGGGTTTTTTGATTTAGCGGAAATCATCGCTGGGGGTCATGAAAATAAACATTAAATATTTTTGTTATTTCGAGCGCTAGGTGGCTAGTGGGATGAAGGCCGGCATGGCCGAGAAACGAAGACATTTTTGGAATATTTTTCCAACATTTGAATCGTTAATATCTCGGCTTTTGAGCCGAGTATCTAAAAAATATTGAAACTGTTTGAAGAGATGGGCTACCAAATCATTTAAAACAATTACATTATTTTTAGGTGCAGCAGTTAACGAGAAAACTGCTGCACAAAAACCGAAAAAGTCAAAATTTCGGCTACCCCCTCTGTTTTTTCATGTATCTCCCAAACTACACAAGCTAGACGATTGCAGTTTTCACCAATCGACTTAGCGAAAAATTCCGCACAAAACCCATCTTTATTTTTTTATTTTAATGACCCCCAGCGATGATTTCCGCAAAATAAAAAACCATCAAAATGGTCTGTTTGAGTGGCGGACAGCTTGTTAATACCCACCCATAAGTGTAGGAATAAAATTTTTCTATTATCTCTGTATTTGTTTTGGTTCTTAGAGTTTGGATAGAATAGCAGCGAGAGGCGCTTTAAACCGCATCCAGCAGCAGTTACAACAAAAGGATGAAGAAGTGGCTTGGATCGATTCTTGTTGTCTTCAGCTGCTGGTTCGCAATCGGTCTGGAAAAGAAGAAAAGTTCACGTTTCAAACAGAATCGCCTGACACTAGAAAAGATTGGGTTATAGGTATTCCTAAAAAAGAAAATTTAAATTCTTTAATAATATATTGCATTTCATACTTGCATTTTTTTATCCAATAAGAACTACGTTTGGCGCAGTTGGCCCTAGATCCTAAAAACTCACCTTCGTGGGATGTATTGGAACAAGAGAGGCGACCTTCAACGAAAATGCCTTTATTCGTCAAATCGCTGCCAGTCTATAAATCGCACCATGAAACTGAAGTAGTTAATGTTATAACCATGATTTTTTTAGTGCCATGACACATTTTAGTGTGGCATTTTTTCCGTAAGGTGCGATGCGGATGTTTCTACACAACACTGGTGAGAAAACCAGGACCTAGTGTCCGTTTCCTGGGACCGCGCATCCAAAATTTCCTGTGGGTGGTCACCAGTGACGGTATCAGCAGCCACGTTACACTATTGACCAGCCAACAACCAGTTGGACCGTCCTTGAAAGAAGCCGGTGCCTTCAGTTTAGTGGAGGTCAAAGTTACATCGGTTGAGTTCTCGCCGGGAACACAAATCGTTTGTGATAACGAGTTTACGGATCAAATTTGCGGCGATTTGGTTTGGATGGGAACAGAAAGTCGAAGGTATTACTAATTTTTTTTTTGTTGTTGTTTAATATTCCAGCTTATTATTTCAGAATTTTACTTTATTCGGCTCACGAACCGAGCAAAACGGGACAGGTTGGTTCACTCAATCTTCCGGCATCTATCGTTCAACTACGATATCACTGGGACCAAATGTTTGTGGCTCTTGCTAACGGAACTGTTTGCCATTTTCAAACGTAGAAGTATCGAGGGGGCTTGGGAGCTAAATGCTCCAGCTATGTTTGTTTCCATAGGATGTGAGCCAGTTGTGTCATTGCTTCCCATCGGTTCCGTCCTTTACGCCGCATGTGGCCGAAGTGTATTTGTTCTCGATGGAATCACTGGCGAAATTATGGTAGTTACCGAATTTGCATTTGCTCTTGTAGAGGATAGAAAGTTTTATTTTAACTTTTAACCTTTTTTTTTTATTTGAATGCAGCGTAATTTTAGTATGCAACAAGACCACAGTGGAACAATCAATGCTATGGCTCACTCGGGCGTTGGTCTGTGGATATCTCTGCGTCACAGCAGCACCATCTGTCTGTACCATACTGAAACTTTCCGTCACCTGCAAGACATTAACGTGGCGTCAAATGTCAATCGCCTCGTAGGGAAAAAGCATTCACGCGATGTCCACGTCACAGCCCTTATGGCCTCAAAAGGTCTTTTATGGGTAGGGACAAATGTTGGTATAGCTCTTAGCATACCTTTACCTAGGCTTGAAGGTGTACCCATCATCAGTGGAAGAGCCAATGTGTCTCATCACGCCCATAGCGGGCCGATCACCGTTTTCCTAACAATGCAAATGCAAAGTAAACCCACTAATTCTCCTCCGTATCCCTCCGTTTCGATTCCACTGCCCTCTAGTCTGCCGCCCAGTGGAACCATACAAGAAGAAAGTGAGAATGAGTCAACGTCACCGCGTAGTAAGCCTTTGGCCAGCAGCATTAACCAACTGACGACAAGTCATTTTAACACGGTGCCAAAAGTTCGTTCGCCTTTACTTGATAGCCCGTTAGTATTGAGGCGTCGAAGCAAAGAATCTTCTCCATTGTTGGGAAAACGGATGTCACGAACGTTGCCGAGAGGTCACGTTTCGGCTGCCACCGAGTGTGATATTTTCGGTCTTTACGGCGAACTTATGAACATTAAAGACTATGAAGAGGGGAATGGAAGTGGATTGATGTGTGGTGGAAGCGGTACTGGAGCTGGTGCTGTCAACAGTATGTATGAAACACTTCGGAGAAGTGATCCCGACTTAGCTGCTATTCCTGCCAAAGTCAGCACGCTCGACCGACGGTTACACATGAAAGCGGGCCGCCCTCGATCCCTAGATCTTTCGAATTGGTCAGTAGATTCGCGTTCGTCGCTTTACACATCTTCAGGGTCAGAGGACTCTGCAAGCCAGCAGATGACGCCAAGCGCCACAATGTTAACAATCAGGCAAACGTCGACGTTGAAGCACAGCCAACAACATAACACAAGTACCTCCAAATCATCCGTGGATACTCCTCGAACAGTTTTGACTCTTTCTGGTGGCTGTGGTTACTTGTATACACATCAGCGATACCAACATGATGGCGAACGGAAAAACTCAGTTCCTAGTCCGGCCAACATCAACGATGCCCATATCATTTTATGGGAAATGAAATTATGAAAGTATAATATTTCTAACTGAAAATGACAAATTGCAGCGGAATGGCAGTTCTATATAAAATGTTCCTTTTTTAATTTTATTTTTCTTTCTTTCCTTTGTTTTTTTTTTGAGTTATAGCGCATTTCGTTTTTCTCAATTTCTATAGTACTGTGCCCAAATGTACTCGAATTTTTTATTTTTTAAGTTACTCGCAAAGCTGTAGTGGTTCGATACATACGCAAAAGAAAACTATGCTTTCAGTTCTACGTTCCAGTGTCTTTTGTATTCTTCTGTATATCTTTTATGTTGGCCCTTGTATTCTACTCCTCCGGCGAAAGCGCCCTCCGCCTTGGTTACACAACACAAAATTGGAAACAAAACAAATAAATATATATTTTTCTTGTTTTGTTTTCTGTTTAAATAAATTCCAGTCCAAATCGAAGATTGATTTTTTAATTGTTCATCTAATACTGTAATCACTAATAAAAAATATAATTCCGTCGTAAACCAGAGTGATAGAGGGAATTTCCTGTAGGGATTCTTTACGACTTGGACATTAATTTATGGCTAATTTTTTAGCTGTTCACTTATAGAAATCAAGTAAAAAATTTGATTTTGTGAATAAATTGTTAAGTTTAATATTTAACATGTAAATACGATTCCAGAAGTTTCCAAATGCGTTTTATGGCTAATTTTTTAGCTGTACACTGTATTCTGAATCATTGGTTACTCCTGAATTGTAAAAAGTATATGAGTTTTTCAGTCTTTCCCTCACCATTTTTTTGTTGTTGTTGTACACCCCTTCGTCACTTTCCCCTCTTTTCGCCCTTGAGGTCGATTTTCGGCAAAAAAAGGGGGGAAAGTGACGAACTGGTGTGAAAAATGGCGAGGGAAAGACTGAAAAACTCAAAATGTTTCCTATCTTTAGAGGGCTACCAAGACTTTAATTAAAAAAAAACCTCGGCAATTTTTTGAAGGGATATAAACGAAAATGTTAATTTGCTGTTCGTGAAATCCAATTATAAAAATTCAAGCTAAATTGTAAAATTTAAGCTATGTCAATTTTCCTGACACATTGGGCACTGATAAATGGTTAAAAACGTAGGTTAATTCATTTTTTTTTTAATTTCAAAAATGAACTTTGTTAATATCATAATTTCATAAATAAAGTTTATTTGCTAAGTTTTTAAAAATTTTCATTACTATTTATCAAGAATAAATTTAAAAAAATGAAAACGCGAAAAACACGCAAAACGAAAAGATGAAAAAGTTTAAAATTCGATATCTTTTTTTGTATTGTTAAAAAAAAAAATTAAACCATAAAATCTTGACGTCTTCACCAGTAGGTGGTAAAATTTTCATGAAAATCGGTGATTTGGTCGCGCACGGCATTGGTCGATTTCGCGTGGATTGACCCTATTATCCTGTGAACTAATTGTTCAGTTTCAAAATTGAACATGTTTGTGGGATTCCACAAATTTTAAAATGGGTATTATAGGTAGTCTAATACCTGTAGAATATATTCTGGACTAATGGTTACTGCTGTATTGTACAAAGAATTAATAAAATTAAAAAAAATGATTGACTGGATTTCAAAGCCTCCCTCAGGAAGAAAATTTTTATTTTGCGCTTATGTTATAGCCCGTATAAACACAATGGCTATGATATAATCAAATTTTTTTCTATGGCTGATGTTCTTGGATCCCTTAGTATGCCCCAGAACCATTATTTGTCAATTATATCATTCTTAAGGAGGTATGCGGTAAAAGGACTTACAGAAATCAAATAAAAAATGTTATCCTGTGAACTAATTGTTAAGTTTCAAAATTGAACATGTTTGTGGGATTCCAAAAATTTAAAAATGGGAATTACACACTCATTCCAAAGAGCACTACTTAGCACTACTTATAAGAAGCGAAACGGACACCGCAACTTATTAGTAGAGAAGCTCTACTTACTTCGTAGCTCGCGCTGCTATCAAGTCAAAGTCAAGTCAAAGTAGTCCAATACTTGCGAATGTTACTTGGAAAAAGAAAAAGTAAGTCTGCGCCAGGAATTGAACCCGGGTCTCCGGCGTGGTAGACGGGTGCCATTCCACTGCGCTATTCTAGTTAAATAAATATTGTGAAATATTTTGAAAATAATGTATTTTTAGAAAAAGGACTTAGAAAAATTTCATAAGTGCTTGGCACGGCGTTGAAGAATAAAATGTCACCAATTGTTTTATGGACAAAGAGCAAGTGGATTTTTTAGTATTGTCATTAGGTAATGTCTATGCTTTTCATGATGATGATGATGCGGTGTTGTTATTAGTAACATGAGGTGCTTGAGAAACAGCAACTACACAACATGACGAAAATGTTGGAATAAATTTTTGAAACTCAATTTTTCAAAGTTATCTACTGAATAGGGCATTCTTTGTTGCAGATGATGGCTGATGGCCACTTATACATGTTATATATTAGATGCTATATTATAAATATATAATTTGAATCCTTAATGTCACATATGATATGGTAGTCAGATGCTGATATTGACAAGTATTTGACAACTGATGAGAGTTTGTCGGAGTTTGTATTTATACATGGCTTGCAAGCACATTAAATAATATGCTAGTATAGTAGCTTCCACCACGTTAAAGTAGCATTAACACACACACTAGTTAAGTAGTTCCCACTACGAAAATACTACTTAGCTTAATAGTAGCGGTTAGCTACTCTAAAGTAGATCTTCTACTGTATACGTAGTGGTCACAACTAGATAAGTTGTGAAAAAAATGCTACTTAGTTCTACTTAACCCGATGCTACCAGCTAAGTAGAACCCTTTGGAATGAGTGTGTATAGGTAGTCTAATACCTGTAGAATATATGTAGAATATATGGACTAATGGTAACTGCTGTTTTGTACAAAGTATTAATAAAATCAAATAAAATTAGTCGTTACTTTGAAGACCCGTATCAAAGAAACTTCAAATGATTTTTCTGTCCGACTGCATAAAATCGTCTTTGAATAGCTCAAAAAATAAGGAAATGTGTTATTTTAGAGGAAAGTATATTTCAAAATAGTTTACTTCAAAATAAACCAAGTAAACCCAATGATAAAATTAGTCGTTACTTTGAAGACCCGTTTCAAAGAAACTTCAAATGATTTTTCTGCCCAACTGCATAAATTCGTCTTTAAATAGCTCAAAAAATAAGGAAATGTGTTATTTTAGAGGAAAGTATATTTCAAAATATTTTACTTAAAAATAAACCAAGTAAACCCAATGATAAAATTAGTCGTTACTTTGAAGACCCGTATCAAAGAAACTTCAAATGATTTTTCTGTCCGACTGCATAAAATCGTCTTTGAATAGCTCAAAAAATAAGGAAATGTGTTATTTTAGAGGAAAGTATATTTCAAAATAGTTTACTTCAAAATAAACCAAGTAAACCCAATGATAAAATTAGTCGTTACTTTGAGGAGCCGTATCAAAGAAACTTCAAATGATTTTTCTGTCCGACTGCATAAAATCGTCTTTGAATAGCTCAAAAAATAAGGAAATGTGTTATTTTAGAGGAAAGTATATTTCAAAATAGTTTACTTCAAAATAAACCAAGTAAACCCAATGATAAAATTAGTCGTTACTTTGAAGACCCGTATCAAAGACACTTCAAATGATTTTTCTGCCCGACTGCATAAAATCGCCTTTAAATAGCTCAAAAAATAAGGAAAGGTGTTATTTTAGAGAAAAGTATATTTCAAAATAGTTTACTTCAAAATAAACCAAGTAAACCCAATGATAAAATTAGTCGTTACTTTGAGACCCGTATCAAAGAAACTTCAAATGATTTTTCTGCCCGACTGCATAAATTCGTCTTTAAATAGCTCAAAAAATAAGGAAATGTGTGATTTTAGAGGAAAGTATATTTCAAAATAGTTTACTTCAAAATAAACCAAGTAAACCCAATGATAAAATTAGTCGTTACTTTGAAGACCCGTATCAAAGAAACTTCAAATGATTTTTCTGTCCGACTGCATAAAATCGTCTTTGAATAGCTCAAAAAATAAGGAAATGTGTGATTTAAGAGGAAAGTATATTTCAAAATAGTTTACTTCAAAATAAACCAAGTAAACCCAATGATAAAATTAGTCGTTACTTTGAAGACCCGTATCAAAGACACTTCAAATGATTTTTCTGCCCATTTGCATAAAATCGTCTTTGAATAGCTCAAAAAATAAGGAAATGTGTTATTTTAGAGGAAAGTATATTAAGAAATAGTTTACTTCAAAATAAACCAAGTAAACCCAATGATAAAATTAGTCGTTACTTTGAAGACCCGTATCAAAGACATTTCAAATGATTTTTCTGCCCAACTGCATAGAATCGTCCTTTAAATAGATCAAAAAATAAGGAAATGTGTTATTTTAGAGGAAAGTATATTTCAAAATAGTTTACTTCAAAATAAACCAAGTAAACCCAATGATAAAATTAGTAAATTAGTAATTGTGTTATTTTAGAGGCATACAAGGGGACCCTAGTACACCAACCATAGAAAAAAATTGGAAGATACCATAGCCATTGTGTTTATACGGGCTATAACATAAGCGCAAAATAAAAATGTTCTTCCTGAGGGCGGCATTGAAACCCAGTCAATCAAATTTTTGATTTTATTAATACTTTGTACAATACAGCAGTAACCATTAGTCCAGAATATATTGTAAAGGTATTAGACTACCCATAATACCAATTTTAAAATTTCTGGAATCCCACAAACATGTTCAATTTTGAAACTTAACAATTAGTTCACAGGATTACATTTTTCATTTGATTTCTTTAAGTCTTTTTTACCCTAGGCCTCCTTGTAAATGGTTTCCTTGACAAATAATGGTTCTGGGGCATACTAGGGGACCCTAGTACACCAACCATAGAAAAAAATTGGAAGATACCATAGCAATTGTGTTTAAACGGGCTATAACATAAGCGCAAAATAAAAATGTTCTTGCTTTTGGCGGCATTGAAACCCATTCTATAAAATTTTTGATTTTATTAATACTTTGTACAATACAGCAGTAACCATTAGTCCAGAATATATTGTACAGGTATTAAACTACCCATAATACACATTTTAAAATTTCTGGAATCCCACAAACATGTTCAATTTTGAAACTTCACAATTAGTTCACAGGATTACATTTTTCATTTGATTTCTTTAAGTCTTTTTTACCCTAGGCCTCCTTGTAAATGGTATCCTTGACAAATAATGGTTCTGGGGCATACTAGGGGACCCTAGTACACCAACCATAGAAAAAAATTGGAAGATAACATAGCAATTGTGTTTATATGGGCTATAACATAAGCGCAAAATAAATATGTTCTTCCTGAGGGCGGCATTGAAACCCAGTCTAACAAATTTTTGATTTTATTAATACTTCGTACAATACAGCAGTAACCATTAGTCCAGAATATATTGTACAGGTATTAGACTACCCATAATACCCATTTTAAAATTTCTGGAATCCCACAAACATGTTCAATTTTGGAACTTAACAATTAGTTCACAGGATTACATTTTTCATTTGATTTCTTTAAGTCTTTTTTACCCTAGGCCTCCTTGTAAATGGTATCCTTGACAAATAATGGTTCTGGGGCATACTAGGGGACGCTAGTACACCAATCATAGAAAAAAATTGGAAGATACCATAGTCATTGTGTTTTCGGGCTATAACATAAGCGCAAAATAAAAATGTTCTTCTTGAGGGCGGCATTGAAACCCAGTCAATCAACTTTTTGATTTTATTAATACTTTGAACAATCCAGGAGTAACAATTAGTCCAGAATATATTGTATATGTATTAGACTACCTTTAATACCAATTTTAAAGTTTTTGGAATCATACAAACATGTTCAATTTTGAAACTAAACATTTAGTTCACCGGATTACATTTTTCATTTGATTTCTGCAAATCTTTTTTACCCTAGGCCTCTTGGTAAATGGTATCCTTGACAAATAATGGTTCTGGGGCATACTAGGGGACCCTTGTACACCAGCAGAAATCTATTTTTACCGCAGACCTCCTTACAAATGATATAATTGACAAATAATGGTTCTGGGGCATACCACGGGACCCAAGTACACCAACCATAGAAAAAAATTTGTATTATATCATAGCCATTGTGTTAATACGGGCTATAACATAAGCGCAAAATAAAAGTTTTCTTCCTGAGGGACGCTTTGAAACCCAGTCAATCAACTTTTTGATTTTATTAATACTTTGTACAATCCAGGAGTAACAATTAGTCCAGAATATATTGTATATGTATAAGACTACCTATTTACCCATTTTAAAATTTTTTGAATCATACAAACATGTTCAATTATGAAACTAAACAATTAGTTCACAGGATTACATTTTTCATTTGATTTCTGGAAGTCTTTTTTACCCTAGGCCTCCTTGGAAATGGTATCCTTGACAAATAATGGTTCTAAGGCATACTAGGGGACCCTAGTACACCAACCATAGAAAAAAATTGGAAGATACCATAGCCATTGTGTTTATACGGACTGTAACATAAGCGCAAAATAAAAATGTTCTTCCTGAGGGCGGCATTGAATCCCAGTCAATCAACTTTTTAATTTTATTAATACTTTGTACAATCCAGGAGTAACAATTAGGCCAGAATATATTGTATGTGTATTAGACTACCTATAATACCAATTTTAAAGTTTTTGGAATCATACAAACATGTTCAATTTTGAAACTAAACATTTAGTTCACAGGATTACATTTTTCATTTGATTTCTGCAAATCTTTTTTACCCTAGGCCTCTTTGTAAATGGTATCCTTGACAAATAATGGTTCTGGGGCATACTAGGGGACCCTAGTACACCAGCAGACTTCTATTTTTACCGCATACCTCATTACAAATGATAAAATTGACAAATAATGGTTCTGGGGCATACTACGGGACCCAAGTACACCAACCATAGAAAAAAAATTTGTATTATATCATAGCCATTGTGTTAATACGGGCTATAACATAAGCGCAAAATAAAAGTTTTCTTCCTAAGGGACGCTTTGAAACCCAGCCAATCAACTTTTTGATTTTATTAATACTTTGTACAATCCAGGAGTAACAATTAGTCCAGAATATATTGTATATGTATAAGACTAACTATTTACCCATTTTAAAATTTTTGGAATCGTACAAACATGTTCAATTTTGAAACTAAACAATTAGTTCACAGGATTACATTTTCCATTTGATTTCTGGAAGTCTTTTTTACCCTAGGCCTCCTTGGAAATGGTATCCTTGACAAATAATGGTTCTAAGGCATACTAGGGGACCCTAGTACACCAACCATAGAAAAAAATTGGAAGATACCATAGCCATTGTGTTTATACGGACTGTAACATAAGCGCAAAATAAAAATGTTCTTCCTGAGGGCGGCATTGAATCCCAGTCAATCAACTTTTTGATTTTATTAATACTTTGTACAATCCAGGAGTAACAATTAGGCCAGAATATATTGTATGTGTATTAGACTACCTATAATACCAATTTTAAAGTTTTTGGAATCATACAAACATGTTCAATTTTGAAACTAAACATTTAGTTCACAGGATTACATTTTTCATTTGATTTCTGCAAATCTTTTTTACCCTAGGCCTCTTTGTAAATGGTATCCTTGACAAATAATGGTTCTGGGGCATACTAGGGGACCCTAGTACACCAGCAGACTTCTATTTTTACCGCATACCTCATTACAAATGATAAAATTGACAAATAATGGTTCTGGGGCATACTACGGGACCCAAGTACACCAACCATAGAAAAAAATTTGTATTATATCATAGCCATTGTGTTAATACGGGCTATAACATAAGCGCAAAATAAAAGTTTTCTTCCTAAGGGACGCTTTGAAACCCAGCCAATCAACTTTTTGATTTTATTAATACTTTGTACAATCCAGGAGTAACAATTAGTCCAGAATATATTGTATATGTATAAGACTAACTATTTACCCATTTTAAAATTTTTGGAATCGTACAAACATGTTCAATTTTGAAACTAAACAATTAGTTCACAGGATTACATTTTTCATTTGATTTCTGGAAGTCTTTTTTACCCTAGGCCTCCTTGGAAATGGTATCCTTGACAAATAATGGTTCTAAGGCATACTAGGGGACCCTAGTACACCAACCATAGAAAAAAATTGGAAGATACCATAGCCATTGTGTTTATACGGACTGTAACATAAGCGCAAAATAAAAATGTTCTTCCTGAGGGCGGCATTGAATCCCAGTCAATCAACTTTTTGATTTTATTAATACTTTGTACAATCCAGGAGTAACAATTAGTCCAGAATATATTGTATATGTATTAGACTACATATAATACCAATTTAAAAGTTTTTGGAATCATACAAACATGTTCAATTTTGAAACTAAACATTTAGTTCACAGGATTACATTTTTCATTTGATTTCTGCAAATCTTTTTTACCCTAGGCCTCCTTGTAAATGGTATCCTTGACAAATAATGGTTCTGGGGCATACTAGGGGACCCTAGTACACCAGCAGACTTCTATTTTTACCGCATACCTCATTACAAATGATAAAATTGACAAATAATGGTTCTGGGGCATACTACGGGACCCAAGTACACCAACCATAGAAAACAATTTGTATTATATCATAGCCATTGTGTTAATACGGGCTATAACATAAGCGCAAAATAAAAGTTTTCTTCCTAAGGGACGCTTTGAAACCCAGCCAATCAACTTTTTGATTTTATTAATACTTTGTACAATCCAGGAGTAACAATTAGTCCAGAATATATTGTATATGTATAAGACTAACTATTTACCCATTTTAAAATTTTTGGAATCGTACAAACATGTTCAATTTTGAAACTAAACAATTAGTTCACAGGATTACATTTTTCATTTGATTTCTGGAAGTCTTTTTTACCCTAGGCCTCCTTGGAAATGGTATCCTTGACAAATAATGGTTCTAAGGCATACTAGGGGACCCTAGTACACCAACCATAGAAAAAAATTGGAAGATACCATAGCCATTGTGTTTATACGGACTGTAACATAAGCGCAAAATAAAAATGTTCTTCCTGAGGGCGGCATTGAATCCCAGTCAATCAACTTTTTGATTTTTTTTAATACTTTGTACAATCCAGGAGTAACAATTAGTCCAGAATATATTGTATATGTATTAGACTACATATAATACCAATTTAAAAGTTTTTTGGAATCATACAAACATGTTCAATTTTGAAACTAAACATTTAGTTCACAGGATTACATTTTTCATTTGATTTCTGCAAATCTTTTTTACCCTAGGCCTCCTTGTAAATGGTATCCTTGACAAATAATGGTTCTGGGGCATACTAGGGGACCCTAGTACACCAGCAGACTTCTATTTTTACCGCATACCTCATTACAAATGATAAAATTGACAAATAATGGTTCTGGGGCATACTACGGGACCCAAGTACACCAACCATAGAAAAAAAATTTGTATTATATCATAGCCATTGTGTTAATACGGGCTATAACATAAGCGCAAAATAAAAGTTTTCTTCCTAAGGGACGCTTTGAAACCCAGCCAATCAACTTTTTGATTTTATTAATACTTTGTACAATCCAGGAGTAACAATTAGTCCAGAATATATTGTATATGTATAAGACTAACTATTTACCCATTTTAAAATTTTTGGAATCGTACAAACATGTTCAATTTTGAAACTAAACAATTAGTTCACAGGAGTACATTTTTCATTTGATTTCTGCAAATCTTTTTTACCCTAGGCCTCCTTGTAAATGGTATCCTTGACAAATAATGGTTCTGAGGCATACTAGGGGACCCTAGTACACCAACCATAGAAAAAAATTGGAAGATACGATAGCCATTGTGTTTATACGGGCTGTAACATAAGCGCAAAATAAAAATGTTCTTCCTGAGGGCGGCATTGAATCCCAGTCAATCAACTTTTTGATTTTATTAATACTTTGTACAATCCAGGAGTAACAATTAGTCCAGAATATATTGTATATGTATTAAACTACCTATAATACCAATTTTAAAGTTTTTGGAATCATACAAACATGTTCAATTTTGAAACTAAACATTTAGTTCACAGGATTACATTTTTCATTTGATTTCTGCAAATCTTTTTTACCCTAGGCCTCTTTGTAAATGGTATCCTTGACAAATAATGGTTCTGGGGCATACTAGGGGACTCTAGTACACCAGCAGAAATCTATTTTTACCGCAGACCTCCTTACAAATGATATAATTGACAAATAATGGTTCTGGGGCATACCACGGGACCCAAGTACACCAACCATAGAAAAAAATTTGTATTATATCATAGCCATTGTGTTAATACGGGCTATAACATAAGCGCAAAATAAAAGTTTTCTTCCTGAGGGACGCTTTGAAACCCAGTCAATCAACTTTTTGATTTTATTAATACTTTGTACAATCCAGGAGTAACAATTAGTCCAGAATATATTGTATATGTATAAGACTACCTATTTACCCATTTTAAAATTTTTGGAATCATACAAACATGTTCAATTTTGAAACTAAACAATTAGTTCACAGGATTACATTTTTCATTTGATTTCTGGAAGTCTTTTTTACCCTAGGCCTCCTTGTAAATGGTATCCTTGACAAATAATGGTTCTAAGGCATACTAGGGGACCCTAGTACACCAACCATAGAAAAAAATTGGAAGATACCATAGCCATTGTGTTTATACGGACTGTAACATAAGCGCAAAATAAAAATGTTCTTCCTGAGGGCGGCATTGAATCCCAGTCAATCAACTTTTTGATTTTATTAATACTTTGTACAATCCAGGAGTAACAATTAGTCCAGAATATATTGTATATGTATTAGACTACATATAATACCAATTTAAAAGTTTTTGGAATCATACAAACATGTTCAATTTTGAAACTAAACATTTAGTTCACAGGATTACATTTTTCATTTGATTTCTGCAAATCTTTTTTACCCTAGGCCTCCTTGTAAATGGTATCCTTGACAAATAATGGTTCTGGGGCATACTAGGGGACCCTAGTACACCAGCAGACTTCTATTTTTACCGCATACCTCATTACAAATGATAAAATTGACAAATAATGGTTCTGGGGCATACTACGGGACCCAAGTACACCAACCATAGAAAAAAATTTGTATTATATCATAGCCATTGTGTTAATACGGGCTATAACATAAGCGCAAAATAAAAGTTTTCTTCCTAAGGGACGCTTTGAAACCCAGCCAATCAACTTTTTGATTTTATTAATACTTTGTACAATCCAGGAGTAACAATTAGTCCAGAATATATTGTATATGTATAAGACTAACTATTTACCCATTTTAAAATTTTTGGAATCGTACAAACATGTTCAATTTTGAAACTAAACAATTAGTTCACAGGAGTACATTTTTCATTTGATTTCTGGAAGTCTTTTTTACCCTAGGCCTCCTTGGAAATGGTATCCTTGACAAATAATGGTTCTAAGGCATACTAGGGGACCCTAGTACACCAACCATAGAAAAAAAATTGGAAGATACCATAGCCATTGTGTTTATACGGACTGTAACATAAGCGCAAAATAAAAATGTTCTTCCTGAGGGCGGCATTGAATCCCAGTCAATCAACTTTTTAATTTTATTAATACTTTGTACAATCCAGGAGTAACAATTAGGCCAGAATATATTGTATGTGTATTAGACTACCTATAATACCAATTTTAAAGTTTTTGGAATCATACAAACATGTTCAATTTTGAAACTAAACATTTAGTTCACAGGATTACATTTTTCATTTGATTTCTGCAAATCTTTTTTACCCTAGGCCTCTTTGTAAATGGTATCCTTGACAAATAATGGTTCTGGGGCATACTAGGGGACCCTAGTACACCAGCAGACTTCTATTTTTACCGCATACCTCATTACAAATGATAAAATTGACAAATAATGGTTCTGGGGCATACTACGGGACCCAAGTACACCAACCATAGAAAAAAATTTGTATTATATCATAGCCATTGTGTTAATACGGGCTATAACATAAGCGCAAAATAAAAGTTTTCTTCCTAAGGGACGCTTTGAAACCCAGCCAATCAACTTTTTGATTTTATTAATACTTTGTACAATCCAGGAGTAACAATTAGTCCAGAATATATTGTATATGTATAAGACTAACTATTTACCCATTTTAAAATTTTTGGAATCGTACAAACATGTTCAATTTTGAAACTAAACAATTAGTTCACAGGATTACATTTTTCATTTGATTTCTGGAAGTCTTTTTTACCCTAGGCCTCCTTGGAAATGGTATCCTTGACAAATAATGGTTCTAAGGCATACTAGGGGACCCTAGTACACCAACCATAGAAAAAAATTGGAAGATACCATAGCCATTGTGTTTATACGGACTGTAACATAAGCGCAAAATAAAAATGTTCTTCCTGAGGGCGGCATTGAATCCCAGTCAATCAACTTTTTGATTTTATTAATACTTTGTACAATCCAGGAGTAACAATTAGGCCAGAATATATTGTATGTGTATTAGACTACCTATAATACCAATTTTAAAGTTTTTGGAATCATACAAACATGTTCAATTTTGAAACTAAACATTTAGTTCACAGGATTACATTTTTCATTTGATTTCTGCAAATCTTTTTTACCCTAGGCCTCTTTGTAAATGGTATCCTTGACAAATAATGGTTCTGGGGCATACTAGGGGACCCTAGTACACCAGCAGACTTCTATTTTTACCGCATACCTCATTACAAATGATAAAATTGACAAATAATGGTTCTGGGGCATACTACGGGACCCAAGTACACCAACCATAGAAAAAAATTTGTATTATATCATAGCCATTGTGTTAATACGGGCTATAACATAAGCGCAAAATAAAAGTTTTCTTCCTAAGGGACGCTTTGAAACCCAGCCAATCAACTTTTTGATTTTATTAATACTTTGTACAATCCAGGAGTAACAATTAGTCCAGAATATATTGTATATGTATAAGACTAACTATTTACCCATTTTAAAATTTTTGGAATCGTACAAACATGTTCAATTTTGAAACTAAACAATTAGTTCACAGGATTACATTTTTCATTTGATTTCTGGAAGTCTTTTTTACCCTAGGCCTCCTTGGAAATGGTATCCTTGACAAATAATGGTTCTAAGGCATACTAGGGGACCCTAGTACACCAACCATAGAAAAAAATTGGAAGATACCATAGCCATTGTGTTTATACGGACTGTAACATAAGCGCAAAATAAAAATGTTCTTCCTGAGGGCGGCATTGAATCCCAGTCAATCAACTTTTTGATTTTATTAATACTTTGTACAATCCAGGAGTAACAATTAGTCCAGAATATATTGTATATGTATTAGACTACATATAATACCAATTTAAAAGTTTTTGGAATCATACAAACATGTTCAATTTTGAAACTAAACATTTAGTTCACAGGATTACATTTTTCATTTGATTTCTGCAAATCTTTTTTACCCTAGGCCTCCTTGTAAATGGTATCCTTGACAAATAATGGTTCTGGGGCATACTAGGGGACCCTAGTACACCAGCAGACTTCTATTTTTACCGCATACCTCATTACAAATGATAAAATTGACAAATAATGGTTCTGGGGCATACTACGGGACCCAAGTACACCAACCATAGAAAACAATTTGTATTATATCATAGCCATTGTGTTAATACGGGCTATAACATAAGCGCAAAATAAAAGTTTTCTTCCTAAGGGACGCTTTGAAACCCAGCCAATCAACTTTTTGATTTTATTAATACTTTGTACAATCCAGGAGTAACAATTAGTCCAGAATATATTGTATATGTATAAGACTAACTATTTACCCATTTTAAAATTTTTGGAATCGTACAAACATGTTCAATTTTGAAACTAAACAATTAGTTCACAGGATTACATTTTTCATTTGATTTCTGGAAGTCTTTTTTACCCTAGGCCTCCTTGGAAATGGTATCCTTGACAAATAATGGTTCTAAGGCATACTAGGGGACCCTAGTACACCAACCATAGAAAAAAATTGGAAGATACCATAGCCATTGTGTTTATACGGACTGTAACATAAGCGCAAAATAAAAATGTTCTTCCTGAGGGCGGCATTGAATCCCAGTCAATCAACTTTTTGATTTTTTTAATACTTTGTACAATCCAGGAGTAACAATTAGTCCAGAATATATTGTATATGTATTAGACTACATATAATACCAATTTAAAAGTTTTTGGAATCATACAAACATGTTCAATTTTGAAACTAAACATTTAGTTCACAGGATTACATTTTTCATTTGATTTCTGCAAATCTTTTTTACCCTAGGCCTCCTTGTAAATGGTATCCTTGACAAATAATGGTTCTGGGGCATACTAGGGGACCCTAGTACACCAGCAGACTTCTATTTTTACCGCATACCTCATTACAAATGATAAAATTGACAAATAATGGTTCTGGGGCATACTACGGGACCCAAGTACACCAACCATAGAAAAAAATTTGTATTATATCATAGCCATTGTGTTAATACGGGCTATAACATAAGCGCAAAATAAAAGTTTTCTTCCTAAGGGACGCTTTGAAACCCAGCCAATCAACTTTTTGATTTTATTAATACTTTGTACAATCCAGGAGTAACAATTAGTCCAGAATATATTGTATATGTATAAGACTAACTATTTACCCATTTTAAAATTTTTGGAATCGTACAAACATGTTCAATTTTGAAACTAAACAATTAGTTCACAGGAGTACATTTTTCATTTGATTTCTGCAAATCTTTTTTACCCTAGGCCTCCTTGTAAATGGTATCCTTGACAAATAATGGTTCTGAGGCATACTAGGGGACCCTAGTACACCAACCATAGAAAAAAAATTGGAAGATACGATAGCCATTGTGTTTATACGGGCTGTAACATAAGCGCAAAATAAAAATGTTCTTCCTGAGGGCGGCATTGAATCCCAGTCAATCAACTTTTTGATTTTATTAATACTTTGTACAATCCAGGAGTAACAATTAGTCCAGAATATATTGTATATGTATTAAACTACCTATAATACCAATTTTAAAGTTTTTGGAATCATACAAACATGTTCAATTTTGAAACTAAACATTTAGTTCACAGGATTACATTTTTCATTTGATTTCTGCAAATCTTTTTTACCCTAGGCCTCCTTGTAAATGGTATCCTTGACAAATAATGGTTCTGGGGCATACTAGGGGACTCTAGTACACCAGCAGAAATCTATTTTTACCGCAGACCTCCTTACAAATGATATAATTGACAAATAATGGTTCTGGGGCATACCACGGGACCCAAGTACACCAACCATAGAAAAAAATTTGTATTATATCATAGCCATTGTGTTAATACGGGCTATAACATAAGCGCAAAACAAAAGTTTTCTTCCTGAGGGACGCTTTGAAACCCAGTCAATCAACTTTTTGATTTTATTAATACTTTGTACAATCCAGGAGTAACAATTAGTCCAGAATATATTGTATATGTATAAGACTACCTATTTACCCATTTTAAAATTTTTGGAATCATACAAACATGTTCAATTTTGAAACTAAACAATTAGTTCACAGGATTACATTTTTCATTTGATTTCTGGAAGTCTTTTTTACCCTAGGCCTCCTTGTAAATGGTATCCTTGACAAATAATGGTTCTAAGGCATACTAGGGGACCCTAGTACACCAACCATAGAAAAAAATTGGAAGATACCATAGCCATTGTGTTTATACGGACTGTAACATAAGCGCAAAATAAAAATGTTCTTCCTGAGGGCGGCATTGAATCCCAGTCAATCAACTTTTTGATTTTATTAATACTTTGTACAATCCAGGAGTAACAATTAGTCCAGAATATATTGTATATGTATTAGACTACATATAATACCAATTTAAAAGTTTTTGGAATCATACAAACATGTTCAATTTTGAAACTAAACATTTAGTTCACAGGATTACATTTTTTCATTTGATTTCTGCAAATCTTTTTTACCCTAGGCCTCCTTGTAAATGGTATCCTTGACAAATAATGGTTCTGGGGCATACTAGGGGACCCTAGTACACCAGCAGACTTCTATTTTTACCGCATACCTCATTACAAATGATAAAATTGACAAATAATGGTTCTGGGGCATACTACGGGACCCAAGTACACCAACCATAGAAAAAAATTTGTATTATATCATAGCCATTGTGTTAATACGGGCTATAACATAAGCGCAAAATAAAAGTTTTCTTCCTAAGGGACGCTTTGAAACCCAGCCAATCAACTTTTTGATTTTATTAATACTTTGTACAATCCAGGAGTAACAATTAGTCCAGAATATATTGTATATGTATAAGACTAACTATTTACCCATTTTAAAATTTTTGGAATCGTACAAACATGTTCAATTTTGAAACTAAACAATTAGTTCACAGGAGTACATTTTTCATTTGATTTCTGCAAATCTTTTTTACCCTAGGCCTCCTTGTAAATGGTATCCTTGACAAATAATGGTTCTGAGGCATACTAGGGGACCCTAGTACACCAACCATAGAAAAAAATTGGAAGATACGATAGCCATTGTGTTTATACGGGCTGTAACATAAGCGCAAAATAAAAATGTTCTTCCTGAGGGCGGCATTGAATCCCAGTCAATCAACTTTTTGATTTTATTAATACTTTGTACAATCCAGGAGTAACAATTAGTCCAGAATATATTGTATATGTATTAAACTACCTATAATACCAATTTTAAAGTTTTTGGAATCATACAAACATGTTCAATTTTGAAACTAAACATTTAGTTCACAGGATTACATTTTTCATTTGATTTCTGCAAATCTTTTTTACCCTAGGCCTCTTTGTAAATGGTATCCTTGACAAATAATGGTTCTGGGGCATACTAGGGGACTCTAGTACACCAGCAGAAATCTATTTTTACCGCAGACCTCCTTACAAATGATATAATTGACAAATAATGGTTCTGGGGCATACCACGGGACCCAAGTACACCAACCATAGAAAAAAATTTGTATTATATCATAGCCATTGTGTTAATACGGGCTATAACATAAGCGCAAAATAAAAGTTTTCTTCCTGAGGGACGCTTTGAAACCCAGTCAATCAACTTTTTGATTTTATTAATACTTTGTACAATACAGGAGTAACAATTAGTCCAGAATATATTGTATATGTATAAGACTACCTATTTACCCATTTTAAAATTTTTGGAATCATACAAACATGTTCAATTTTGAAACTAAACAATTAGTTCACAGGATTACATTTTTCATTTGATTTCTGGAAGTCTTTTTTACCCTAGGCCTCCTTGTAAATGGTATCCTTGACAAATAATGGTTCTAAGGCATACTAGGGGACCCTAGTACACCAACCATAGAAAAAAATTGGAAGATACCATAGCCATTGTGTTTATACGGACTGTAACATAAGCGCAAAATAAAAATGTTCTTCCTGAGGGCGGCATTGAATCCCAGTCAATCAACTTTTTGATTTTATTAATACTTTGTACAATCCAGGAGTAACAATTAGTCCAGAATATATTGTATATGTATTAGACTACATATAATACCAATTTAAAAGTTTTTGGAATCATACAAACATGTTCAATTTTGAAACTAAACATTTAGTTCACAGGATTACATTTTTCATTTGATTTCTGCAAATCTTTTTTACCCTAGGCCTCCTTGTAAATGGTATCCTTGACAAATAATGGTTCTGGGGCATACTAGGGGACCCTAGTACACCAGCAGACTTCTATTTTTACCGCATACCTCATTACAAATGATAAAATTGACAAATAATGGTTCTGGGGCATACTACGGGACCCAAGTACACCAACCATAGAAAAAAATTTGTATTATATCATAGCCATTGTGTTAATACGGGCTATAACATAAGCGCAAAATAAAAGTTTTCTTCCTAAGGGACGCTTTGAAACCCAGCCAATCAACTTTTTGATTTTATTAATACTTTGTACAATCCAGGAGTAACAATTAGTCCAGAATATATTGTATATGTATAAGACTAACTATTTACCCATTTTAAAATTTTTGGAATCGTACAAACATGTTCAATTTTGAAACTAAACAATTAGTTCACAGGATTACATTTTTCATTTGATTTCTGCAAATCTTTTTTACCCTAGGCCTCCTTGTAAATGGTATCCTTGACAAATAATGGTTCTGAGGCATACTAGGGGACCCTAGTACACCAACCATAGAAAAAAATTGGAAGATACCATAGCCATTGTGTTTATACGGGCTGTAACATAAGCGCAAAATAAAAATGTTCTTCCTGAGGGCGGCATTGAATCCCAGTCAATCAACTTTTTGATTTTATTAATACTTTGTACAATCCAGGAGTAACAATTAGTCCAGAATATATTGTATATGCATTAGACTACCTATAATACCAATTTTAAAGTTTTTGGAATCATACAAACATGTTCAATTTTGAAACTAAACATTTAGTTCACAGGATTACATTTTTCATTTGATTTCTTTAAGTCTTTTTTACCGCAGACCTCCTTACAAATGATATAATTGAAAAATAATGGTTCTGGGGCATACTACGGGACCCAAGTACATTAACCATAGAAAAAAATTTGTATTATATCATAGCCATTATGTTAATACGGGCTATAAAATAAGCGCAAAATAAAAGTTTTCTTCCTGAGGGACGCTTTGAAACCCAGTCAATCAATTTTTTGATTTTATTTATACATTGTACAATCCAGGAGTAACAATTAGTCCAGAATATATTGTATATGTATTAGACTACCTATAATACCCATTTTAAAGTTTTTGGAATCATACAATGGTTCTAAGGCATACTAGGGGACCCTAGTACACCAACCATAGAAAAAAATTGGAAGATACCATAGCCATTGTGTTTATACGGACTGTAACATAAGCGCAAAATAAAAATGTTCTTCCTGAGGGCGGCATTGAATCCCAGTCAATCAACTTTTTGATTTTATTAATACTTTGTACAATCCAGGAGTAACAATTAGTCCAGAATATATTGTATATGTATTAGACTACATATAATACCAATTTAAAAGTTTTTGGAATCATACAAACATGTTCAATTTTGAAACTAAACATTTAGTTCACAGGATTACATTTTTCATTTGATTTCTGCAAATCTTTTTTACCCTAGGCCTCCTTGTAAATGGTATCCTTGACAAATAATGGTTCTGGGGCATACTAGGGGACCCTAGTACACCAGCAGACTTCTATTTTTACCGCATACCTCATTACAAATGATAAAATTGACAAATAATGGTTCTGGGGCATACTACGGGACCCAAGTACACCAACCATAGAAAAAAATTTGTATTATATCATAGCCATTGTGTTAATACGGGCTATAACATAAGCGCAAAATAAAAGTTTTCTTCCTAAGGGACGCTTTGAAACCCAGCCAATCAACTTTTTGATTTTATTAATACTTTGTACAATCCAGGAGTAACAATTAGTCCAGAATATATTGTATATGTATAAGACTAACTATTTACCCATTTTAAAATTTTTGGAATCGTACAAACATGTTCAATTTTGAAACTAAACAATTAGTTCACAGGATTACATTTTTCATTTGATTTCTGCAAATCTTTTTTACCCTAGGCCTCCTTGTAAATGGTATCCTTGACAAATAATGGTTCTGAGGCATACTAGGGGACCCTAGTACACCAACCATAGAAAAAAATTGGAAGATACCATAGCCATTGTGTTTATACGGGCTGTAACATAAGCGCAAAATAAAAATGTTCTTCCTGAGGGCGGCATTGAATCCCAGTCAATCAACTTTTTGATTTTATTAATACTTTGTACAATCCAGGAGTAACAATTAGTCCAGAATATATTGTATATGTATTAGACTACATATAATACCAATTTAAAAGTTTTTGGAATCATACAAACATGTTCAATTTTGAAACTAAACATTTAGTTCACAGGATTACATTTTTCATTTGATTTCTGCAAATCTTTTTTACCCTAGGCCTCCTTGTAAATGGTATCCTTGACAAATAATGGTTCTGGGGCATACTAGGGGACCCTAGTACACCAGCAGACTTCTATTTTTACCGCATACCTCATTACAAATGATAAAATTGACAAATAATGGTTCTGGGGCATACTACGGGACCCAAGTACACCAACCATAGAAAAAAATTTGTATTATATCATAGCCATTGTGTTAATACGGGCTATAACATAAGCGCAAAATAAAAGTTTTCTTCCTAAGGGACGCTTTGAAACCCAGCCAATCAACTTTTTGATTTTATTAATACTTTGTACAATCCAGGAGTAACAATTAGTCCAGAATATATTGTATATGTATAAGACTAACTATTTACCCATTTTAAAATTTTTGGAATCGTACAAACATGTTCAATTTTGAAACTAAACAATTAGTTCACAGGATTACATTTTTCATTTGATTTCTGCAAATCTTTTTTACCCTAGGCCTCCTTGTAAATGGTATCCTTGACAAATAATGGTTCTGAGGCATACTAGGGGACCCTAGTACACCAACCATAGAAAAAAATTGGAAGATACCATAGCCATTGTGTTTATACGGGCTGTAACATAAGCGCAAAATAAAAATGTTCTTCCTGAGGGCGGCATTGAATCCCAGTCAATCAACTTTTTGATTTTATTAATACTTTGTACAATCCAGGAGTAACAATTAGTCCAGAATATATTGTATATGCATTAGACTACCTATAATACCAATTTTAAAGTTTTTGGAATCATACAAACATGTTCAATTTTGAAACTAAACATTTAGTTCACAGGATTACATTTTTCATTTGATTTCTTTAAGTCTTTTTTACCGCAGACCTCCTTACAAATGATATAATTGAAAAATAATGGTTCTGGGGCATACTACGGGACCCAAGTACATTAACCATAGAAAAAAATTTGTATTATATCATAGCCATTATGTTAATACGGGCTATAAAATAAGCGCAAAATAAAAGTTTTCTTCCTGAGGGACGCTTTGAAACCCAGTCAATCAATTTTTTGATTTTATTTATACATTGTACAATCCAGGAGTAACAATTAGTCCAGAATATATTGTATATGTATTAGACTACCTATAATACCCATTTTAAAGTTTTTGGAATCATACAAACATGTTCAATTTTGAAACTAAACAATTAGTTCACAGGATTACATTTTTCATTTGATTTCTGGAAGTCTTTTTTACCCTAGGCCTCCTTGTAAATGGTATCCTTGACAAATAATGGTTCTAAGGCATACTAGGGGACCCTAGTACACCAACCATAGAAAAAAATTGGAAGATACCATAGCCATTGTGTTTATACGGACTGTAACATAAGCGCAAAATAAAAATGTTCTTCCTGAGGGCGGCATTGAATCCCAGTCAATCAACTTTTTGATTTTATTAATACTTTGTACAATCCAGGAGTAACAATTAGTCCAGAATATATTGTATATGTATTAGACTACATATAATACCAATTTAAAAGTTTTTGGAATCATACAAACATGTTCAATTTTGAAACTAAACATTTAGTTCACAGGATTACATTTTTCATTTGATTTCTGCAAATCTTTTTTTTACCCTAGGCCTCCTTGTAAATGGTATCCTTGACAAATAATGGTTCTGGGGCATACTAGGGGACCCTAGTACACCAGCAGACTTCTATTTTTACCGCATACCTCATTACAAATGATAAAATTGACCAATAATGGTTCTGGGGCATACTACGGGACCCAAGTACACCAACCATAGAAAAAAATTTGTATTATATCATAGCCATTGTGTTAATACGGGCTATAACATAAGCGCAAAATAAAAGTTTTCTTCCTAAGGGACGCTTTGAAACCCAGTCAATCAACTTTTTGATTTTATTAATACTTTGTACAATCCAGGAGTAACAATTAGTCCAGAATATATTGTATATGTATAAGACTAACTATTTACCCATTTTAAAATTTTTGGAATCGTACAAACATGTTCAATTTTGAAACTAAACAATTAGTTCACAGGATTACATTTTTCATTTGATTTCTGCAAATCTTTTTTACCCTAGGCCTCCTTGTAAATGGTATCCTTGACAAATAATGGTTCTGAGGCATACTAGGGGACCCTAGTACACCAACCATAGAAAAAAATTGGAAGATACCATAGCCATTGTGTTTATACGGGCTGTAACATAAGCGCAAAATAAAAATGTTCTTCCTGAGGGCGGCATTGAATCCCAGTCAATCAACTTTTTGATTTTATTAATACTTTGTACAATCCAGGAGTAACAATTAGTCCAGAATATATTGTATATGTATTAGACTACATATAATACCAATTTAAAAGTTTTTGGAATCATACAAACATGTTCAATTTTGAAACTAAACATTTAGTTCACAGGATTACATTTTTCATTTGATTTCTGCAAATCTTTTTTACCCTAGGCCTCCTTGTAAATGGTATCCTTGACAAATAATGGTTCTGGGGCATACTAGGGGACCCTAGTACACCAGCAGACTTCTATTTTTACCGCATACCTCATTACAAATGATAAAATTGACAAATAATGGTTCTGGGGCATACTACGGGACCCAAGTACACCAACCATAGAAAAAAATTTGTATTATATCATAGCCATTGTGTTAATACGGGCTATAACATAAGCGCAAAATAAAAGTTTTCTTCCTAAGGGACGCTTTGAAACCCAGCCAATCAACTTTTTGATTTTATTAATACTTTGTACAATCCAGGAGTAACAATTAGTCCAGAATATATTGTATATGTATAAGACTAACTATTTACCCATTTTAAAATTTTTGGAATCGTACAAACATGTTCAATTTTGAAACTAAACAATTAGTTCACAGGATTACATTTTTCATTTGATTTCTGCAAATCTTTTTTACCCTAGGCCTCCTTGTAAATGGTATCCTTGACAAATAATGGTTCTGAGGCATACTAGGGGACCCTAGTACACCAACCATAGAAAAAAATTGGAAGATACCATAGCCATTGTGTTTATACGGGCTGTAACATAAGCGCAAAATAAAAATGTTCTTCCTGAGGGCGGCATTGAATCCCAGTCAATCAACTTTTTGATTTTATTAATACTTTGTACAATCCAGGAGTAACAATTAGTCCAGAATATATTGTATATGCATTAGACTACCTATAATACCAATTTTAAAGTTTTTGGAATCATACAAACATGTTCAATTTTGAAACTAAACATTTAGTTCACAGGATTACATTTTTCATTTGATTTCTTTAAGTCTTTTTTACCGCAGACCTCCTTACAAATGATATAATTGAAAAATAATGGTTCTGGGGCATACTACGGGACCCAAGTACATTAACCATAGAAAAAAATTTGTATTATATCATAGCCATTATGTTAATACGGGCTATAAAATAAGCGCAAAATAAAAGTTTTCTTCCTGAGGGACGCTTTGAAACCCAGTCAATCAATTTTTTGATTTTATTTATACATTGTACAATCCAGGAGTAACAATTAGTCCAGAATATATTGTATATGTATTAGACTACCTATAATACCCATTTTAAAGTTTTTGGAATCATACAAACATGTTCAATTTTGAAACTAAACAATTAGTTCACAGGATTACATTTTTCATTTGATTTCTGCATGTCTTTTTTACCCTAGGCCTCCTTGTAAATGGTATCCTTGACAAATTATGGTTCTGAGGCATACTAGGGGACCCTAGTACACCAACCATAGAAAAAAATTGGAAGATACCATAGCCATTGTGTTTATACGGGCTGTAACATAAGCGCAAAATAAAAATGTTCTTCCTGAGGGCGGCATTGAATCCCAGTCAATCAACTTTTTGATTTTATTAATACTTTGTACAATCCAGGAGTAACAATTAGTCCAGAATATATCGTATATGTATTAGACTACCTATAATACAAATTTTAAAGTTTTTGGAATCATACAAACATGTTCAATTTTGAAACTAAACATTTAGTTCACAGGATTACATTTTTCATTTGATTTCTGCAAATCTTTTTTTTACCCTAGGCCTCCTTGTAAATGGTATCCTTGACAAATAATGGTTCTGGGGCATACTAGGGGACCCTAGTACACCAGCAGACTTCTATTTTTACCGCATACCTCATTACAAATGATAAAATTGACCAATAATGGTTCTGGGGCATACTACGGGACCCAAGTACACCAACCATAGAAAAAAATTTGTATTATATCATAGCCATTGTGTTAATACGGGCTATAACATAAGCGCAAAATAAAAGTTTTCTTCCTAAGGGACGCTTTGAAACCCAGTCAATCAACTTTTTGATTTTATTAATACTTTGTACAATCCAGGAGTAACAATTAGTCCAGAATATATTGTATATGTATAAGACTAACTATTTACCCATTTTAAAATTTTTGGAATCGTACAAACATGTTCAATTTTGAAACTAAACAATTAGTTCACAGGATTACATTTTTCATTTGATTTCTGCAAATCTTTTTTACCCTAGGCCTCCTTGTAAATGGTATCCTTGACAAATAATGGTTCTGAGGCATACTAGGGGACCCTAGTACACCAACCATAGAAAAAAATTGGAAGATACCATAGCCATTGTGTTTATACGGGCTGTAACATAAGCGCAAAATAAAAATGTTCTTCCTGAGGGCGGCATTGAATCCCAGTCAATCAACTTTTTGATTTTATTAATACTTTGTACAATCCAGGAGTAACAATTAGTCCAGAATATATTGTATATGTATTAGACTACATATAATACCAATTTAAAAGTTTTTGGAATCATACAAACATGTTCAATTTTGAAACTAAACATTTAGTTCACAGGATTACATTTTTCATTTGATTTCTGCAAATCTTTTTTACCCTAGGCCTCCTTGTAAATGGTATCCTTGACAAATAATGGTTCTGGGGCATACTAGGGGACCCTAGTACACCAGCAGACTTCTATTTTTACCGCATACCTCATTACAAATGATAAAATTGACAAATAATGGTTCTGGGGCATACTACGGGACCCAAGTACACCAACCATAGAAAAAAATTTGTATTATATCATAGCCATTGTGTTAATACGGGCTATAACATAAGCGCAAAATAAAAGTTTTCTTCCTAAGGGACGCTTTGAAACCCAGCCAATCAACTTTTTGATTTTATTAATACTTTGTACAATCCAGGAGTAACAATTAGTCCAGAATATATTGTATATGTATAAGACTAACTATTTACCCATTTTAAAATTTTTGGAATCGTACAAACATGTTCAATTTTGAAACTAAACAATTAGTTCACAGGATTACATTTTTCATTTGATTTCTGCAAATCTTTTTTACCCTAGGCCTCCTTGTAAATGGTATCCTTGACAAATAATGGTTCTGAGGCATACTAGGGGACCCTAGTACACCAACCATAGAAAAAAATTGGAAGATACCATAGCCATTGTGTTTATACGGGCTGTAACATAAGCGCAAAATAAAAATGTTCTTCCTGAGGGCGGCATTGAATCCCAGTCAATCAACTTTTTGATTTTATTAATACTTTGTACAATCCAGGAGTAACAATTAGTCCAGAATATATTGTATATGCATTAGACTACCTATAATACCAATTTTAAAGTTTTTGGAATCATACAAACATGTTCAATTTTGAAACTAAACATTTAGTTCACAGGATTACATTTTTCATTTGATTTCTTTAAGTCTTTTTTACCGCAGACCTCCTTACAAATGATATAATTGAAAAATAATGGTTCTGGGGCATACTACGGGACCCAAGTACATTAACCATAGAAAAAAATTTGTATTATATCATAGCCATTATGTTAATACGGGCTATAAAATAAGCGCAAAATAAAAGTTTTCTTCCTGAGGGACGCTTTGAAACCCAGTCAATCAATTTTTTGATTTTATTTATACATTGTACAATCCAGGAGTAACAATTAGTCCAGAATATATTGTATATGTATTAGACTACCTATAATACCCATTTTAAAGTTTTTGGAATCATACAAACATGTTCAATTTTGAAACTAAACAATTAGTTCACAGGATTACATTTTTCATTTGATTTCTGCATGTCTTTTTTACCCTAGGCCTCCTTGTAAATGGTATCCTTGACAAATTATGGTTCTGAGGCATACTAGGGGACCCTAGTACACCAACCATAGAAAAAAATTGGAAGATACCATAGCCATTGTGTTTATACGGGCTGTAACATAAGCGCAAAATAAAAATGTTCTTCCTGAGGGCGGCATTGAATCCCAGT
Source organism: Daphnia galeata (assembly GCA_030770115.1). Lineage (NCBI taxonomy): Eukaryota > Metazoa > Arthropoda > Branchiopoda > Diplostraca > Daphniidae > Daphnia > Daphnia galeata. Next base: position 11,863,371 of record CM061118.1, read on the forward strand.
CAATCAACTTTTTGATTTTATTAATACTTTGTACAATCCAGGAGTAACAATTAGTCCAGAATATATCGTATATGTATTAGACTACCTATAATACAAATTTTAAAGTTTTTGGAATCATACAAACATGTTCAATTTTGAAACTAAACATTTAGTTCACAGGATTACATTTTTCATTTGATTTCTGCAAATCTTTTTTTTACCCTAGGCCTCCTTGTAAATGGTATCCTTGACAAATAATGGTTCTGGGGCATACTAGGGGACCCTAGTACACCAGCAGACTTCTATTTTTACCGCATACCTCATTACAAATGATAAAATTGACCAATAATGGTTCTGGGGCATACTACGGGACCCAAGTACACCAACCATAGAAAAAAATTTGTATTATATCATAGCCATTGTGTTAATACGGGCTATAACATAAGCGCAAAATAAAAGTTTTCTTCCTAAGGGACGCTTTGAAACCCAGTCAATCAACTTTTTGATTTTATTAATACTTTGTACAATCCAGGAGTAACAATTAGTCCAGAATATATTGTATATGTATAAGACTAACTATTTACCCATTTTAAAATTTTTGGAATCGTACAAACATGTTCAATTTTGAAACTAAACAATTAGTTCACAGGATTACATTTTTCATTTGATTTCTGCAAATCTTTTTTACCCTAGGCCTCCTTGTAAATGGTATCCTTGACAAATAATGGTTCTGAGGCATACTAGGGGACCCTAGTACACCAACCATAGAAAAAAATTGGAAGATACCATAGCCATTGTGTTTATACGGGCTGTAACATAAGCGCAAAATAAAAATGTTCTTCCTGAGGGCGGCATTGAATCCCAGTCAATCAACTTTTTGATTTTATTAATACTTTGTACAATCCATGTTTCCGCGAAAACGCATTTTATTTTATTCATGTAATTTGGCAACAGAGCCCCCTCCTCTTTTCCCTTTCTTCTTCTTCTTGTCAATCTTCTTTACGGACATTTTATCGTCTGCTATCTTAGCGTGGTCATTGTGACAGCACGTCATTTTCTCTCTCTCGTCAGAACAGTATTCTTTCGTGAGTTTGGTTTCTACATCACAGAACTGTGTTTGTCTCTTTATTTTGCCATCCTTGGCCCCTGTGTGTGACTGTGTGTGTCTGTGTGTGTCATCTGGCACTGTCCAGGTATGAACTATTTATTCGTGTTTATTGTTCTTACTCTAATACCTATGTCTCTTCATAGGAACCACTTAAAACTACCCTCACACTGCATGTCACATTTCTTTCTCGTGTGCCCATGTTCATCCACATACACTTTGTGAAGCAGAGAAGTTTCTCGAGTCAATCAGGTTCCAATAGCTGGAACATTTGGTCCTTCGAGCCGGAGTCTATCCACAACCAGCAAGAAACTTCCTTTGCATCCTACTTTTTACATCGAGATTCTTCTCACACTCAACTACTGAGATTCTTCTCACGCACTCATTGCCAGACCTGCTGTTGAGGTTTCAGCCATTGAGATTCTTCTCACCCACTCATTGCCAAACCTGCTGTCGAGGTCAGCCATTGATATTCTTCTCACCCACTCCATTCTAGACTTGCTGTTGAGGTTCAGCCATTGGGATTCTTCTCACTCACTCCCCTCCGACCTACTGTCGAGGTTTAGCCATCGAGATTCTTCTCACTCAACTCATTGTAGTTCTGCTGTGGAGCTCACTTTAGGCAAGGGCCTAATTATCAACTCCATCTGCTCGTTATCGAGTCCGAAGCCGGTTTATCGACACCCGCTTCTTGATTGATCGTGACTCATCTTCGTGTCACTCATCCTGGTTCATCGTCGCTGTGGTCAACGGCCGTCGTCTCATCTCATACTCTTCAACCCACCTCCCTTGGTTCATCAACATCATGGAGGCGGAAACTTTCGACGCGATGAAGAAGAAGATGACGACTCTTCGAAAGCAGATCACGAGGGCTACCAACAGCCTTACAGCGATAGTCAACTCATCGGGTTCAAGGAGAAGCGCGAAAGCACTGGTAGTGCATTTAGATGACCTCATTCTCAAGACTTCCATCTTGCAGACAGAAATCGCGGCCATGGAGGAAGACGAACACGAGGCTGAACGTCAGGAGAGCTTACACCTCACCTACGTTTCCAAATGCGACGACATCATCGCGGCAGCACAATCTTATCTGGTTAGTCGCGAAGGAGAAGCCGCGTCGGTGATAAATCTACGTAACGAGCCCATTGATCCGCCTGAGCCGAATCCCTTTCTTCCGATCCGTTCACCGTCAGGAGTTGCCCGGCGTGAGCAAGCTCACGAGGAAGAGGTTGCAGCAGCTCAAAGGAAGTGTGAAGAGATTAGCGAAAGGGCGAAGGCGATTTGGGCGGAAGTCGAAGCTGCAGAAGAGAATCTCCGTCTGCTGAAGCTACGTCATCACGACGAAGATAATTTCACATCCATCAGTCAGCAGCGAGAGGAGTTCTCTCCAGCTGCCGAGGATTGGCGAGTCCAGCAAAGGATGATGAACAACAACCAGGAAGCTCCGGATGACTGGATCGATCTTTACAGTGCTGGGCTTCTACTTCCGGTTCACAGTGAATTCTCCTCTCGTTCCGCCGTCTCTGCAAAATTGGACGTCTTTCACGGAAAGGCTCTCGAGTGGTTTGCTTGGATCGACCTTTTCCATGCATTAGTGCACGACACCCCCAAGACTGCTGGTGAAAAGCTGGCGCTGTTGAAGCATTATCTCAAGGGCGAATGTCTAGACGTGGTCTACGGTCTAGGTGGAGGTGAATCGGCCTACAAGCAGGCACTGGTGCGGCTGAAGGAGGTTTACGGAAGACGGGACGTTATGCGAGCCGCTCACATTGCAGTCATCGAGCGTCTTGAGTTCAAGAATGAGCCAAGAGTATTCAAGCGTTTTGCCGAAAGAGTTCGGACCCATCTCTTTGACCTCAGCAGAATTGGAGCCGCTTCACCAACCGACATCATTGAGAAGGTGTGTTTACGACTCAACCAACAAGATCGCCTCGATTGGAACAAGGGTCGACGCGGTCGTTTAGAATTTCGCAGCCTCAACGATTTCGGCACCTGGATTTGCGAACGCGCATCTCTCTACCAGAACATCTTAGCTATCGCGGCCGAGCAGAATGACACTCCTCAAAGATGACCCACATTCCCGGAAACTTGCTCGTCCATTCTGGACTCGGGGGAGGATGTTTCCGCGAAAACGCATTTTATTTTATTCATGTAATTTGGCAACAGAGCCCCCTCCTCTTTTCCCTTTCTTCTTCTTCTTGTCAATCTTCTTTACGGACATTTTATCGTCTGCTATCTTAGCGTGGTCATTGTGACAGCACGTCATTTTCTCTCTCTCGTCAGAACAGTATTCTTTCGTGAGTTTGGTTTCTACATCACAGAACTGTGTTTGTCTCTTTATTTTGCCATCCTTGGCCCCTGTGTGTGACTGTGTGTGTCTGTGTGTGTCATCTGGCACTGTCCAGGTATGAACTATTTATTCGTGTTTATTGTTCTTACTCTAATACCTATGTCTCTTCATAGGAACCACTTAAAACTACCCTCACACTGCATGTCACATTTCTTTCTCGTGTGCCCATGTTCATCCACATACACTTTGTGAAGCAGAGAAGTTTCTCGAGTCAATCAGGTTCCAATAGCTGGAACAATCCAGGAGTAACAATTAGTCCAGAATATATTGTATATGTATTAGACTACCTATAATACCAATTTTAAAGTTTTTGGAATCATACAAACATGTTCAATTTTGAAACTAAACATTTAGTTCACAGGATTACATTTTTCATTTGATTTCTGCAAATCTTTTTTACCCTAGGCCTCCTTGTAAATGGTATCCTTGACAAATAATGGTTCTGGGGCATACTAGGGGACCCTAGTACACCAGCAGACTTCTATTTTTACCGCATACCTCATTACAAATGATAAAATTGACCAATAATGGTTCTGGGGCATACTACGGGACCCAAGTACACCAACCATAGAAAAAAATTTGTATTATATCATAGCCATTGTGTTAATACGGGCTATAACATAAGCGCAAAATAAAAGTTTTCTTCCTAAGGGACGCTTTGAAACCCAGCCAATCAACTTTTTGATTTTATTAATACTTTGTACAATCCAGGAGTAACAATTAGTCCAGAATATATTGTATATGTATAAGACTAACTATTTACCCATTTTAAAATTTTTGGAATCGTACAAACATGTTCAATTTTGAAACTAAACAATTAGTTCACAGGATTACATTTTTCATTTGATTTCTGCAAATCTTTTTTACCCTAGGCCTCCTTGTAAATGGTATCCTTGACAAATAATGGTTCTGAGGCATACTAGGGGACCCTAGTACACCAATCATAGAAAAAAATTGGAAGATACCATAGCCATTGTGTTTATACGGGCTGTAACATAAGCGCAAAATAAAAATGTTCTTCCTGAGGGCGGCATTGAATCCCAGTCAATCAACTTTTTGATTTTATTAATACTTTGTACAATCCAGGAGTAACAATTAGTCCAGAATATATCGTATATGTATTAGACTACCTATAATACAAATTTTAAAGTTTTTGGAATCATACAAACATGTTCAATTTTGAAACTAAACATTTAGTTCACAGGATTACATTTTTCATTTGATTTCTGCAAATCTTTTTTACCCTAGGCCTCCTTGTAAATGGTATCCTTGACAAATAATGGTTCTGGGGCATACTAGGGGACCCTAGTACACCAGCAGACTTCTATTTTTACCGCATACCTCATTACAAATGATAAAATTGACCAATAATGGTTCTGGGGCATACTACGGGACCCAAGTACACCAACCATAGAAAAAAATTTGTATTATATCATAGCCATTGTGTTAATACGGGCTATAACATAAGCGAAAAATAAAAGTTTTCTTCCTAAGGGACGCTTTGAAACCCAGCCAATCAACTTTTTGATTTTATTAATACTTTGTACAATCCAGGAGTAACAATTAGTCCAGAATATATTGTATATGTATAAGACTAACTATTTACCCATTTTAAAATTTTTGGAATCGTACAAACATGTTCAATTTTGAAACTAAACAATTAGTTCACAGGATTACATTTTTCAATTGATTTCTGCAAATCTTTTTTACCCTAGGCCTCCTTGTAAATGGTATCCTTGACAAATAATGGTTCTGAGGCATACTAGGGGACCCTAGTACACCAATCATAGAAAAAAATTGGAAGATACCATAGCCATTGTGTTTATACGGGCTGTAACATAAGCGCAAAATAAAAATGTTCTTCCTGAGGGCGGCATTGAATCCCAGTCAATCAACTTTTTGATTTTATTAATACTTTGTACAATCCAGGAGTAACAATTAGTCCAGAATATATCGTATATGTATTAGACTACCTATAATACAAATTTTAAAGTTTTTGGAATCATACAAACATGTTCAATTTTGAAACTAAACATTTAGTTCACAGGATTACATTTTTCATTTGATTTCTGCAAATCTTTTTAACCCTAGGCCTCCTTGTAAATGGTATCCTTGACAAATAATGGTTCTGGGGCATACTAGGGGACCCTAGTACACCAGCAGACTTCTATTTTTACCGCATACCTCATTACAAATGATAAAATTGACCAATAATGGTTCTGGGGCATACTACGGGACCCAAGTACACCAACCATAGAAAAAAATTTGTATTATATCATAGCCATTGTGTTAATACGGGCTATAACATAAGCGCAAAATAAAAGTTTTCTTCCTAAGGGACGCTTTGAAACCCAGCCAATCAACTTTTTGATTTTATTAATACTTTGTACAATCCAGGAGTAACAATTAGTCCAGAATATATTGTATATGTATAAGACTAACTATTTACCCATTTTAAAATTTTTGGAATCGTACAAACATGTTCAATTTTGAAACTAAACAATTAGTTCACAGGATTACATTTTTCATTTGATTTCTGCAAATCTTTTTTACCCTAGGCCTCCTTGTAAATGGTATCCTTGACAAATAATGGTTCTGAGGCATACTAGGGGACCCTAGTACACCAATCATAGAAAAAAATTGGAAGATACCATAGCCATTGTGTTTATACGGGCTGTAACATAAGCGCAAAATAAAAATGTTCTTCCTGAGGGCGGCATTGAATCCCAGTCAATCAACTTTTTGATTTTATTAATACTTTGTACAATCCAGGAGTAACAATTAGTCCAGAATATATTGTATATGTATTAGACTACCTATAATACCAATTTTAAAGTTTTTGGAATCATACAAACATGTTCAATTTTGAAACTAAACATTTAGTTCACAGGATTACATTTTTCATTTGATTTCTGCAAATCTTTTTTACCCTAGGCCTCCTTGTAAATGGTATCCTTTACAAATAATGGTTCTGGGGCATACTAGGGGACCCTAGTACACCAGCAGACTTCTATTTTTACCGCAGACCTCCTTACAAATGATATAATTGACAAATAATGGTTCTGGGGCATACTACGGGACCCAAGTACACCAACCATAGAAAAAAATTTGTATTATATCATAGCCATTGTGTTAATACGGGCTATAACATAAGCGCAAAATAAAAGTTTTCTTCCTGAGGGACGCTTTGAAACCCAGTCAATCAACTTTTTGATTTTATTAATACTTTGTACAATCCAGGAGTAACAATTAGTCCAGAAAATATTGTATATGTATTAGACTACCTATAATACCCATTTTAAAGTTTTTGGAATCATACAAACATGTTCAATTTTGAAACTAAACATTTAGTTCACAGGATTACATTTTTCATTTGATTTCTGGAAGTCTTTTTTACCCTAGGCCTCCTTGTAAATGGTATCCTTGACAAATAATGGTTCTGAGGCATACTAGGGGACCCTAGTACACCAACCATAGAAAAAAATTGGAAGATACCATAGCCATTGTGTTTATACGGGCTGTAACATAAGCGCAAAATAAAAATGTTCTTCCTGAGGGCGGCATTGAATCCCAGTCAATCAACTTTTTGATTTTATTAATACTTTGTACAATCCAGGAGTAACAATTAGTCCAGAATATATTGTATATGTATTAGACTACCTATAATACCCATTTTAAAGTTTTTGGAATCATACAAACATGTTCAATTTTGAAACTAAACATTTAGTTCACAGGATTACATTTTTCATTTGATTTCTGCAAATCTTTTTTACCCTAGGCCTCCTTGTAAATGGTATCCTTGACAAATAATGGTTCTGGGGCATACTAGGGGACCCTAGTACACCAGCAGACTTCTATTTTTACCGCATACCTCATTACAAATGATAAAATTGACCAATAATGGTTCTGGGGCATACTACGGGACCCAAGTACACCAACCATAGAAAAAAATTTGTATTATATCATAGCCATTGTGTTAATACGGGCTATAACATAAGCGCAAAATAAAAGTTTTCTTCCTAAGGGACGCATTGAATCCCAGTCAATCAACTTTTTGATTTTATTAATACTTTGTACAATCCAGGAGTAACAATTAGTCCAGAATATATTGTATATGTATTAGACTACCTATAATACCAATTTTAAAGTTTTTGGAATCATACAAACATGTTCAATTTTGAAACTAAACATTTAGTTCACAGGATTACATTTTTCATTTGATTTCTGCAAATCTTTTTTACCCTAGGCCTCCTTGTAAATGGTATCCTTTACAAATAATGGTTCTGGGGCATACTAGGGGACCCTAGTACACCAGCAGACTTCTATTTTTACCGCAGACCTCCTTACAAATGATATAATTGACAAATAATGGTTCTGGGGCATACTACGGGACCCAAGTACACCAACCATAGAAAAAAATTTGTATTATATCATAGCCATTGTGTTAATACGGGCTATAACATAAGCGCAAAATAAAAGTTTTCTTCCTGAGGGACGCTTTGAAACCCAGTCAATCAACTTTTTGATTTTATTAATACTTTGTACAATCCAGGAGTAACAATTAGTCCAGAAAATATTGTATATGTATTAGACTACCTATAATACCCATTTTAAAGTTTTTGGAATCATACAAACATGTTCAATTTTGAAACTAAACATTTAGTTCACAGGATTACATTTTTCATTTGATTTCTGGAAGTCTTTTTTACCCTAGGCCTCCTTGTAAATGGTATCCTTGACAAATAATGGTTCTGAGGCATACTAGGGGACCCTAGTACACCAACCATAGAAAAAAATTGGAAGATACCATAGCCATTGTGTTTATACGGGCTGTAACATAAGCGCAAAATAAAAATGTTCTTCCTGAGGGCGGCATTGAATCCCAGTCAATCAACTTTTTGATTTTATTAATACTTTGTACAATCCAGGAGTAACAATTAGTCCAGAATATATTGTATATGTATTAGACTACCTATAATACCCATTTTAAAGTTTTTGGAATCATACAAACATGTTCAATTTTGAAACTAAACATTTAGTTCACAGGATTACATTTTTCATTTGATTTCTGCAAATCTTTTTTACCCTAGGCCTCCTTGTAAATGGTATCCTTGACAAATAATGGTTCTGGGGCATACTAGGGGACCCTAGTACACCAGCAGACTTCTATTTTTACCGCATACCTCATTACAAATGATAAAATTGACCAATAATGGTTCTGGGGCATACTACGGGACCCAAGTACACCAACCATAGAAAAAAATTTGTATTATATCATAGCCATTGTGTTAATACGGGCTATAACATAAGCGCAAAATAAAAGTTTTCTTCCTAAGGGACGCATTGAATCCCAGTCAATCAACTTTTTGATTTTATTAATACTTTGTACAATCCAGGAGTAACAATTAGTCCAGAATATATTGTATATGTATTAGACTACCTATAATACCAATTTTAAAGTTTTTGGAATCATACAAACATGTTCAATTTTGAAACTAAACATTTAGTTCACAGGATTACATTTTTCATTTGATTTCTTTAAGTCTTTTTTACCGCAGACCTCCTTACAAATGATATAATTGACAAATAATGGTTCTGGGGCATACTACGGGACTCAAGTACACCAACCATAGAAAAAAATTTGTATTATATCATAGCCATTGTGTTAATACGGGCTATAACATAAGCGCAAAATAAAAGTTTTCTTCCTGAGGGACGCTTTGAAACCCAGTCAATCAACTTTTTGATTTTATTAATACTTTGTACAATCCAGGAGTAACAATTAGTCCAGAAAATATTGTATATGTATTAGACTACCTATAATACCAATTTTAAAGTTTTTGGAATCATACAAACATGTTCAATTTTGAAACTAAACATTTAGTTCACAGGATTACATTTTTCATTTGATTTCTTTAAGTCTTTTTTACCGCAGACCTCCTTACAAATGATATAATTGAAAAATAATGGTTCTGGGGCATACTACGGGACCCAAGTACATTAACCATAGAAAAAAATTTGTATTATATCATAGCCATTGTGTTAATACGGGCTATAAAATAAGCGCAAAATAAAAGTTTTCTTCCTGAGGGACGCTTTGAAACCCAGTCAATCAATTTTTTGATTTTATTAATACATTGTACAATCCAGGAGTAACAATTAGTCCAGAATATATTGTATATGTATTAGACTACCTATAATACCCATTTTAAAGTTTTTGGAATCATACAAACATGTTCAATTTTGAAACTAAACAATTAGTTCACAGGATTAAATTTTTCATTTGATTTCTGCATGTCTTTTTTACCCTAGGCCTCCTTGTAAATGGTATCCTTGACAAATAATGGTTCTGAGGCATACTAGGGGACCCTAGTACACCAACCATAGAAAAAAATTGGAAGATACCATAGCCATTGTGTTTATACGGGCTGTAACATAAGCGCAAAATAAAAATGTTCTTCCTGAGGGCGGCATTGAATCCCAGTCAATCAACTTTTTGATTTTATTAATACTTTGTACAATCCAGGAGTAACAATTAGTCCAGAATATATTGTATATGTATTAGACTACCTATAATACCCATTTTAAAGTTTTTGGAATCATACAAACATGTTCAATTTTGAAACTAAACATTTAGTTCACAGGATTACATTTTTCATTTGATTTCTGCAAATCTTTTTTACCCTAGGCCTCCTTGTAAATGGTATCCTTGACAAATAATGGTTCTGGGGCATACTAGGGGACCCTAGTACACCAGCAGACTTCTATTTTTACCGCATACCTCATTACAAATGATAAAATTGACCAATAATGGTTCTGGGGCATACTACGGGACCCAAGTACACCAACCATAGAAAAAAATTTGTATTATATCATAGCCATTGTGTTAATACGGGCTATAACATAAGCGCAAAATAAAAGTTTTCTTCCTAAGGGACGCATTGAATCCCAGTCAATCAACTTTTTGATTTTATTAATACTTTGTACAATCCAGGAGTAACAATTAGTCCAGAATATATTGTATATGTATTAGACTACCTATAATACCAATTTTAAAGTTTTTGGAATCATACAAACATGTTCAATTTTGAAACTAAACATTTAGTTCACAGGATTACATTTTTCATTTGATTTCTTTAAGTCTTTTTTACCGCAGACCTCCTTACAAATGATATAATTGACAAATAATGGTTCTGGGGCATACTACGGGACTCAAGTACACCAACCATAGAAAAAAATTTGTATTATATCATAGCCATTGTGTTAATACGGGCTATAACATAAGCGCAAAATAAAAGTTTTCTTCCTGAGGGACGCTTTGAAACCCAGTCAATCAACTTTTTGATTTTATTAATACTTTGTACAATCCAGGAGTAACAATTAGTCCAGAAAATATTGTATATGTATTAGACTACCTATAATACCAATTTTAAAGTTTTTGGAATCATACAAACATGTTCAATTTTGAAACTAAACATTTAGTTCACAGGATTACATTTTTCATTTGATTTCTTTAAGTCTTTTTTACCGCAGACCTCCTTACAAATGATATAATTGAAAAATAATGGTTCTGGGGCATACTACGGGACCCAAGTACATTAACCATAGAAAAAAATTTGTATTATATCATAGCCATTGTGTTAATACGGGCTATAAAATAAGCGCAAAATAAAAGTTTTCTTCCTGAGGGACGCTTTGAAACCCAGTCAATCAATTTTTTGATTTTATTAATACATTGTACAATCCAGGAGTAACAATTAGTCCAGAATATATTGTATATGTATTAGACTACCTATAATACCCATTTTAAAGTTTTTGGAATCATACAAACATGTTCAATTTTGAAACTAAACAATTAGTTCACAGGATTAAATTTTTCATTTGATTTCTGCATGTCTTTTTTACCCTAGGCCTCCTTGTAAATGGTATCCTTGACAAATAATGGTTCTGAGGCATACTAGGGGACCCTAGTACACCAACCATAGAAAAAAAATTGGAAGATACCATAGCCATTGTGTTTATACGGGCTGTAACATAAGCGCAAAATAAAAATGTTCTTCCTGAGGGCGGCATTGAATCCCAGTCAATCAACTTTTTGATTTTATTAATACTTTGTACAATCCAGGAGTAACAATTAGTCCAGAATATATTGTATATGTATTAGACTACCTATAATACCAATTTTAAAGTTTTTGGAATCATACAAACATGTTCAATTTTGAAACTAAACATTTAGTTCACAGGATTACATTTTTCATTTGATTTCTGCAAATCTTTTTTACCCTAGGCCTCCTTGTAAATGGTATCCTTGACAAATAATGGTTCTGGGGCATACTAGGGGACCCTAGTACACCAGCAGACTTCTATTTTTACCGCATACCTCATTACAAATGATAAAATTGACCAATAATGGTTCTGGGGCATACTACGGGACCCAAGTACACCAACCATAGAAAAAAATTTGTATTATATCATAGCCATTGTGTTAATACGGGCTATAACATAAGCGCAAAATAAAAGTTTTCTTCCTAAGGGACGCATTGAATCCCAGTCAATCAACTTTTTGATTTTATTAATACTTTGTACAATCCAGGAGTAACAATTAGTCCAGAATATATTGTATATGTATTAGACTACCTATAATACCAATTTTAAAGTTTTTGGAATCATACAAACATGTTCAATTTTGAAACTAAACATTTAGTTCACAGGATTACATTTTTCATTTGATTTCTTTAAGTCTTTTTTACCGCAGACCTCCTTACAAATGATATTATTGACAAATAATGGTTCTGGGGCATACTACGGGACCCAAGTACACCAACCATAGAAAAAAATTTGTATTATATCATAGCCATTGTGTTAATACGGGCTATAACATAAGCGCAAAATAAAAGTTTTCTTCCTGAGGGACGCTTTGAAACCCAGTCAATCAACTTTTTGATTTTATTAATACTTTGTACAATCCAGGAGTAACAATTAGTCCAGAAAATATTGTATATGTATTAGACTACCTATAATACCAATTTTAAAGTTTTTGGAATCATACAAACATGTTCAATTTTGAAACTAAACATTTAGTTCACAGGATTACATTTTTCATTTGATTTCTTTAAGTCTTTTTTACCGCAGACCTCCTTACAAATGATATAATTGAAAAATAATGGTTCTGGGGCATACTACCGGACCCAAGTACATTAACCATAGAAAAAAATTTGTATTATATCATAGCCATTGTGTTAATACGGGCTATAAAATAAGCGCAAAATAAAAGTTTTCTTCCTGAGGGACGCTTTGAAACCCAGTCAATCAATTTTTTGATTTTATTAATACATTGTACAATCCAGGAGTAACAATTAGTCCAGAATATATTGTATATGTATTAGACTACCTATAATACCCATTTTAAAGTTTTTGGAATCATACAAACATGTTCAATTTTGAAACTAAACAATTAGTTCACAGGATTAAATTTTTCATTTGATTTCTGCATGTCTTTTTTACCCTAGGCCTCCTTGTAAATGGTATCCTTGACAAATAATGGTTCTGAGGCATACTAGGGGACCCTAGTACACCAACCATAGAAAAAAATTGGAAGATACCATAGCCATTGTGTTTATACGGGCTGTAACATAAGCGCAAAATAAAAATGTTCTTCCTGAGGGCGGCATTGAATCCCAGTCAATCAACTTTTTGATTTTATTAATACTTTGTACAATCCAGGAGTAACAATTAGTCCAGAATATATTGTATATGTATTAGACTACCTATAATACCCATTTTAAAGTTTTTGGAATCATACAAACATGTTCAATTTTGAAACTAAACATTTAGTTCACAGGATTACATTTTTCATTTGATTTCTTTAAGTCTTTTTTACCGCAGACCTCCTTACAAATGATATAATTGACAAATAATGGTTCTGGGGCATACTACGGGACCCAAGTACACCAACCATAGAAAAAAATTTGTATTATATCATAGCCATTGTGTTAATACGGGCTATAACATAAGCGCAAAATAAAAGTTTTCTTCCTGAGGGACGCTTTGAAACCCAGTCAATCAACTTTTTGATTTTATTAATACTTTGTACAATCCAGGAGTAACAATTAGTCCAGAAAATATTGTATATGTATTAGACTACCTATAATACCCATTTTTAAAGTTTTTGGAATCATACAAACATGTTCAATTTTGAAACTAAACAATTAGTTCACAGGATTACATTTTTCATTTGATTTCAGCATGTCTTTTTTACCCTAGGCCTCCTTGTAAATGGTATCCTTGACAAATAATGGTTCTGAGGCATACTAGGGGACCCTAGTATACCAACCATAGAAAAAAATTGGAAGATACCATAGCCATTGTGTTTATACGGGCTGTAACATAAGCGCAAAATAAAAATGTTCTTCCTGAGGGCGGCATTGAATCCCAGTCAATCAACTTTTTGATTTTATTAATACTTTGTACAATCCAGGAGTAACAATTAGTCCAGAATATATTGTATATGTATTAGACTACCTAGAATACCAATTTTAAAGTTTTTGGAATCATACGAACATGTTCAATTTTGAAACTAAACATTTAGTTCACAGGATTACATTTTTCATTTGATTTCTGCAAATCTTTTTTACCCTAGGCCTCCTTGTAAATGGTATCCTTTACAAATAATGGTTCTGGGGCATACTAGGGGACCCTAGTACACCAGCAGACTTCTATTTTTACCGCAGACCTCCTTACAAATGATATAATATACAAATAATGGTTCTGGGGCATACTACGGGACCCAAGTACACCAACCATAGAAAAAAATTTGTATTATATCATAGCCATTGTGTTAATACGGGCTATAACATAAGCGCAAAATAAAAGTTTTCTTCCTGAGGGACGCTTTGAAACCCAGTCAATCAACTTTTTGATTTTATTAATACTTTGTACAATCCAGGAGTAACAATTAGTCCAGAAAATATTGTATACGTATTATACTACCTATAATACCCATTTAAAATTTTTGGAATCATACAAACATGTTCAATTTTGAAACTAAACATTTAGTTCACAGGATTACATTTTTCATTTGATTTCTTTAAGTCTTTTTTACCGCAGACCTCCTTACAAATGATATAATTGACAAATAATGGTTCTGGGGCATACTACGGGACCCAAGTACATTAACCATAGAAAAAAATGTGTATTATATCATAGCCATTGTGTTAATACGGGCTATAAAATAAGCGCAAAATAAAAGTTTTCTTCCTGAGGGACGCTTTGAAACCCAGTCAATCAATTTTTTGATTTTATTAATACATTGTACAATCCAGGAGTAACAATTAGTCCAGAATATATTGTATATGTATTAGACTACCTATAATACCCATTTAAAATTTTGGAATCATACAAACATGTTCAATTTTGAAACTAAACATTTAGTTCACAGGATTACATTTTTCATTTGATTTCTGCAAATCTTTTTTACCCTAGGCCTCCTTGTAAATGGTATCCTTGACAAATAATGGTTCTGAGGCATACTAGGGGACCCTAGTACACCAACCATAGAAAAAAATTGGAAGATACCATAGCCATTGTGTTTATACGGGCTGTAACATAAGCGCAAAATAAAAATGTTCTTCCTGAGGGCGGCATTGAATCCCAGTCAATCAACTTTTTGATTTAATTAATACTTTGTACAATCCAGGAGTAACAATTAGTCCAGAATATATTGTATATGTATTAGACTACCTAGAATACCAATTTTAAAGTTTTTGGAATCATACAAACATGTTCAATTTTGAAACTAAACATTTAGTTCACAGGATTACATTTTTCATTTGATTTCTGCAAATCTTTTTTACCCTAGGCCTCCTTGTAAATGGTATCCTTTACAAATAATGGTTCTGGGGCATACTACGGAGTACATTAACCAAAGAAAAAAATTTGTATTATATCATAGCCATTGTGTTAATACGGGCTATAAAATAAGCGCAAAATAAAAGTTTTCTTCCTGAGGGACGCTTTGAAACCCAGTCAATCAATTTTTTGATTTTATTAATACATTGTACAATCCAGGAGTAACAATTAGTCCAGAATATATTGTATATGTATTAGACTACCTATAATACCCATTTTAAAGTTTTTGGAATCATACAAACATGTTCAATTTTGAAACTAAACATTTAGTTCACAGGATTACATTTTTCATTTGATTTCTGCAAATCTTTTTTACCCTAGGCCTCCTTGTAAATGGTATCCTTTACAAATAATGGTTCTGGGACATACTAGGGGACCCTAGTACACCAGCAGACTTCTATTTTACCGCAGACCTCCTTACAAATGATATAATTGACAAATAATGGTTCTGGGGCATACTACGGGACCCAAGTTCACCAACCATAGAAAAAAATTTGTATTATATCATAGCCATTGTGTTAATACGGGCTATAACATAAGCGCAAAATAAAAGTTTTCTTCCTGAGGGACGCTTTGAAACCCAGTCAATCAACTTTTTGATTTTATTAATACTTTGTACAATCCAGGAGTAACAATTAGTCCAGAAAATATTGTATATGTATTATACTACCTATAATACCCATTTAAAATTTTTGGAATCATACAAACATGTTCAATTTTGAAACTAAACATTTAGTTCACAGGATTACATTTTTTATTTGATTTCTTTAAGTCTTTTTTACCGCAGACCTCCTTACAAATGATATAATTGACAAATAATGGTTCTGGGGCATACTACGGGACCCAAGTACATTAACCATAGAAAAAAATGTGTATTATATCATAGCCATTGTGTTAATACGGGCTATAAAATAAGCGCAAAATAAAAGTTTTCTTCCTGAGGGACGCTTTGAAACCCAGTCAATCAATTTTTTGATTTTATTAATACATTGTACAATCCAGGAGTAACAATTAGTCCAGAATATATTGTATATGTATTAGACTACCTATAATACCCATTTAAAATTTTGGAATCATACAAACATGTTCAATTTTGAAACTAAACATTTAGTTCACAGGATTACATTTTTCATTTGATTTCTGCAAATCTTTTTTACCCTAGGCCTCCTTGTAAATGGTATCCTTGACAAATAATGGTTCTGAGGCATACTAGGGGACCCTAGTACACCAACCATAGAAAAAAATTGGAAGATACCATAGCCATTGTGTTTATACGGGCTGTAACATAAGCGCAAAATAAAAATGTTCTTCCTGAGGGCGGCATTGAATCCCAGTCAATCAACTTTTTGATTTAATTAATACTTTGTACAATCCAGGAGTAACAATTAGTCCAGAATATATTGTATATGTATTAGACTACCTAGAATACCAATTTTAAAGTTTTTGGAATCATACAAACATGTTCAATTTTGAAACTAAACATTTAGTTCACAGGATTACATTTTTCATTTGATTTCTGCAAATCTTTTTTACCCTAGGCCTCCTTGTAAATGGTATCCTTTACAAATAATGGTTCTGGGGCATACTACGGAGTACATTAACCAAAGAAAAAAATTTGTATTATATCATAGCCATTGTGTTAATACGGGCTATAAAATAAGCGCAAAATAAAAGTTTTCTTCCTGAGGGACGCTTTGAAACCCAGTCAATCAATTTTTTGATTTTATTAATACATTGTACAATCCAGGAGTAACAATTAGTCCAGAATATATTGTATATGTATTAGACTATCTATAATACCCATTTAAAATTTTGGAATCATACAAACATGTTCAATTTTGAAACTAAACATTTAGTTCACAGGATTACATTTTTCATTTGATTTCTGCAAATCTTTTTTACCCTAGGCCTCCTTGTAAATGGTATCCTTGACAAATAATGGTTCTGAGGCATACTAGGGGACCCTAGTACACCAACCATAGAAAAAAATTGGAAGATACCATAGCCATTGTGTTTATACGGGCTGTAACATAAGCGCAAAATAAAAATGTTCTTCCTGAGGGCGGCATTGAATCCCAGTCAATCAACTTTTTGATTTAATTAATACTTTGTACAATCCAGGAGTAACAATTAGTCCAGAATATATTGTATATGTATTAGACTACCTAGAATACCAATTTTAAAGTTTTTGGAATCATACAAACATGTTCAATTTTGAAACTAAACATTTAGTTCACAGGATTACATTTTTCATTTGATTTCTGCAAATCTTTTTTACCCTAGGCCTCCTTGTAAATGGTATCCTTTACAAATAATGGTTCTGGGGCATACTACGGAGTACATTAACCAAAGAAAAAAATTTGTATTATATCATAGCCATTGTGTTAATACGGGCTATAAAATAAGCGCAAAATAAAAGTTTTCTTCCTGAGGGACGCTTTGAAACCCAGTCAATAAATTTTTTGATTTTATTAATACATTGTACAATCCAGGAGTAACAATTAGTCCAGAATATATTGTATATGTATTAGACTACCTATAATACCCATTTTAAAGTTTTTGGAATCATACAAACATGTTCAATTTTGAAACTAAACATTTAGTTCACAGGATTACATTTTTCATTTGATTTCTGCAAATCTTTTTTACCCTAGGCCTCCTTGTAAATGGTATCCTTTACAAATAATGGTTCTGGGACATACTAGGGGACCCTAGTACACCAGCAGACTTCTATTTTTACCGCAGACCTCCTTACAAATGATATAATTGACAAATAATGGTTCTGGGGCATACTACGGGACCCAAGTTCACCAACCATAGAAAAAAATTTGTATTATATCATAGCCATTGTGTTAATACGGGCTATAACATAAGCGCAAAATAAAAGTTTTCTTCCTGAGGGACGCTTTGAAACCCAGTCAATCAACTTTTTGATTTTATTAATACTTTGTACAATCCAGGAGTAACAATTAGTCCAGAAAATATTGTATATGTATTATACTACCTATAATACCCATTTAAAATTTTTGGAATCATACAAACATGTTCAATTTTGAAACTAAACATTTAGTTCACAGGATTACATTTTTCATTTGATTTCTTTAAGTCTTTTTTACCGCAGACCTCCTTACAAATGATATAATTGACAAATAATGGTTCTGGGGCATACTACGGAGTACATTAACCATAGAAAAAAATTTGTATTATATCATAGCCATTGTGTTAATACGGGCTATAAAATAAGCGCAAAATAAAAGTTTTCTTCCTGAGGGACGCTTTGAAACCCAGTCAATCAATTTTTTGATTTTATTAATACATTGTACAATCCAGGAGTAACAATTAGTCCAGAATATATTGTATATGTATTAGACTACCTATAATACCCATTTTAAAGTTTTTGGAATCATACAAACATGTTCAATTTTGAAACTAAACAATTAGTTCACAGGATTACATTTTTCATTTGATTTCTGCATGTCTTTTTACCCTAGGCCTCCTTGTAAATGGTATCCTTGACAAATAATGGTTCTGAGGCATACTAGGGGACCCTAGTACACCAACCATAGAAAAAAATTGGAAGATACCATAGCCATTGTGTTTATACGGGCTGTAACATAAGCGCAAAATAAAAATGTTCTTCCTGAGGGCGGCATTGAATCCCAGTCAATCAACTTTTTGATTTTATTAATACTTTGTACAATCCAGGAGTAACAATTAGTCCAGAATATATTGTATATGTATTAGACTACCTATAATACCAATTTTAAAGTTTTTGGAATCATACAAACATGTTCAATTTTGAAACTAAACATTTAGTTCACAGGATTACATTTTTCATTTGATTTCTGCAAATCTTTTTTACCCTAGGCCTCCTTGTAAATGGTATCCTTTACAAATAATGGTTCTGGGGCATACTAGGGGACCCTAGTACACCAGCAGACTTCTATTTTTACCGCAGACCTCCTTACAAATGATATAATTGACAAATAATGGTTCTGGGGCATACTACGGGACCCAAGTACACCAACCATAGAAAAAAATTTGTATTATATCATAGCCATTGTGTTAATACGGGCTATAACATAAGCGCAAAATAAAAGTTTTCTTCCTGAAGGACGCTTTGAAACCCAGTCAATCAACTTTTTGATTTTATTAATACTTTGTACAATCCAGGAGTAACAATTAGTCCAGAAAATATTGTATATGTATTATACTACCTATAATACCCATTTAAAATTTTTGGAATCATACAAACATGTTCAATTTTGAAACTAAACATTTAGTTCACAGGATTACATTTTTCATTTGATTTCTGGAAGTCTTTTTTACCCTAGGCCTCCTTGTAAATGGTATCCTTGACAAATAATGGTTCTGAGGCATACTAGGGGACTCTAGTACACCAACCATAGAAAAAAATTGGAAGATACCATAGCCATTGTGTTTATACGGGCTGTAACATAAGCGCAAAATAAAAATGTTCTTCCTGAGGGCGGCATTGAATCCCAGTCAATCATTTTTTTGATTTTATTAATACTTTGTACAATCCAGGAGTAACAATTAGTCCAGAATATATTGTATATGTATTAGACTACCTATAATACGAATTTTAAAGTTTTTGGAATCATACAAACATGTTCAATTTTGAAACTAAACATTTAGTTCACAGGATTCCATTTTTCATTTGATTTCTTTAAGTCTTTTTTACCGCAGACCTCCTTACAAATGATATAATTGACAAATAATGGTTCTGGGGAATACTACGGGACCCAAGTACACCAACCATAGAAAAAAATTTGTATTATATCATAGCCATTGTGTTAATACGGGCTATAAAATAAGCGCAAAATAAAAGTTTTCTTCCTGAGGGACGCTTTGAAACCCAGTCAATCAATTTTTTGATTTTATTAATACATTGTACAATCCAGGAGTAACAATTAGTCCAGAATATATTGTATATGTATTAGACTACCTATAATACCCATTTTAAAGTTTTTGGAATCATACAAACATGTTCAATTTTGAAACTAAACATTTAGTTCACAGGATTACATTTTTCATTTGATTTCTGCAAATCTTTTTTACCCTAGGCCTCCTTGTAAATGGTATCCTTGACAAATAATGGTTCTGAGGCATACTAGGGGACCCTAGTACACCAACCATAGAACAAAATTGGAATATACCATAGCCATTGTGTTTATACGGGCTGTAACATAAGCGCAAAATAAAAATGTTCTTCCTGAGGGCGGCATTGAATCCCAGTCAATCAACTTTTTGATTTTATTAATACTTTGTACAATCCAGGAGTAACAATTAGTCCAGAATATATTGTATATGTATTAGACTACCTATAATACCAATTTTAAAGTTTTTGGAATCATACAAACATGTTCAATTTTGAAACTAAACATTTAGTTCACAGGATTACATTTTTCATTTGATTTCTTTAAGTCTTTTTACCGCAGACCTCCTTACAAATGATATAATTGACAAATAATGGTTCTGGGGCATACTACGGGACCCAAGTACCTTAACCATAGAAAAAAATTTGTATTATACCATAGCCATTGTGTTAATACGGGCTATAAAATAAGCGCAAAATAAAAGTTTTCTTCCTGAGGGACGCTTTGAAACCCAGTCAATCAATTTTTTGATTTTATTAATACATTGTACAATCCAGGAGTAACAATTAGTCCAGAATATATTGTATATGTATTAGACTACCTATAATACCCATTTTAAAGTTTTTGGAATCATACAAACATGTTCAATTTTGAAACTAAACATTTAGTTCACAGGATTACATTTTTCATTTGATTTCTGGAAGTCTTTTTTTGAGCAGACCTCCTTACAAATGATATAATTGACAAATAATGGTTCTGGGGCATACTACGGGACCCAAGTTCACCAACCATAGAAAAAAAATTTGTATTATATCATAGCCATTGTGTTAATACGGGCTATAACATAAGCGCAAAATAAAAGTTTTCTTCCTGAAGGACGCTTTGAAACCCAGTCAATCAACTTTTTGATTTTATTAATACTTTGTACAATCCAGGAGTAACAATTAGTCCAGAAAATATTGTATATGTATTATACTACCTATAATACCCATTTAAAATTTTTGGAATCATACAAACATGTTCAATTTTGAAACTAAACAATTAGTTCACAGGATTACATTTTTCATTTGATTTCTGCATGTCTTTTTTACCCTAGGCCTCCTTGTAAATGGTATCCTTGACAAATAATGGTTCTGAGGCATACTAGGGGACCCTAGTACACCAACCATAGAAAAAAATTGGAAGATACCATAGCCATTGTGTTTATACGGGCTGTAAAATAAGCGCAAAATAAAAATGTTCTTCCTGAGGGCGGCATTGAATCCCAGTCAATCAACTTTTTGATTTTATTAATACTTTGTACAATCCAGGAGTAACAATTAGTCCAGAATATATTGTATATGTATTAGACTACCTATAATACGAATTTTAAAGTTTTTGGAATCATACAAACATGTTCAATTTTGAAACTAAACATTTAGTTCACAGGATTCCATTTTTCATTTGATTTCTTTAAGTCTTTTTTACCGCAGACCTCCTTACAAATGATATAATTGACAAATAATGGTTCTGGGGAATACTACGGGACCCAAGTACACCAACCATAGAAAAAAATTTGTATTATATCATAGCCATTGTGTTAATACGGGCTATAAAATAAGCGCAAAATAAAAGTTTTCTTCCTGAGGGACGCTTTGAAACCCAGTCAATCAATTTTTTGATTTTATTAATACATTGTACAATCCAGGAGTAACAATTAGTCCAGAATATATTGTATATGTATTAGACTACCTATAATACCCATTTTAAAGTTTTTGGAATCATACAAACATGTTCAATTTTGAAACTAAACATTTAGTTCACAGGATTACATTTTCATTTGATTTCTGCAAATCTTTTTTACCCTAGGCCTCCTTGTAAATGGTATCCTTGACAAATAATGGTTCTGAGGCATACTAGGGGACCCTAGTACACCAACCATAGAACAAAATTGGAATATACCATAGCCATTGTGTTTATACGGGCTGTAACATAAGCGCAAAATAAAAATGTTCTTCCTGAGGGCGGCATTGAATCCCAGTCAATCAACTTTTTGATTTTATTAATACTTTGTACAATCCAGGAGTAACAATTAGTCCAGAATATATTGTATATGTATTAGACTACCTATAATACCAATTTTAAAGTTTTTGGAATCATACAAACATGTTCAATTTTGAAACTAAACATTTAGTTCACAGGATTACATTTTTCATTTGATTTCTTTAAGTCTTTTTTACCGCAGACCTCCTTACAAATGATATAATTGACAAATAATGGTTCTGGGGCATACTACGGGACCCAAGTACCTTAACCATAGAAAAAAATTTGTATTATACCATAGCCATTGTGTTAATACGGGCTATAAAATAAGCGCAAAATAAAAGTTTTCTTCCTGAGGGACGCTTTGAAACCCAGTCAATCAATTTTTTGATTTTATTAATACATTGTACAATCCAGGAGTAACAATTAGTCCAGAATATATTGTATATGTATTAGACTACCTATAATACCCATTTTAAAGTTTTTGGAATCATACAAACATGTTCAATTTTGAAACTAAACATTTAGTTCACAGGATTACATTTTTCATTTGATTTCTGGAAGTCTTTTTTTGAGCAGACCTCCTTACAAATGATATAATTGACAAATAATGGTTCTGGGGCATACTACGGGACCCAAGTTCACCAACCATAGAAAAAAATTTGTATTATATCATAGCCATTGTGTTAATACGGGCTATAACATAAGCGCAAAATAAAAGTTTTCTTCCTGAAGGACGCTTTGAAACCCAGTCAATCAACTTTTTGATTTTATTAATACTTTGTACAATCCAGGAGTAACAATTAGTCCAGAAAATATTGTATATGTATTATACTACCTATAATACCCATTTAAAATTTTTGGAATCATACAAACATGTTCAATTTTGAAATTAAACAATTAGTTCACAGGATTACATTTTTCATTTGATTTCTGCATGTCTTTTTTACCCTAGGCCTCCTTGTAAATGGTATCCTTGACAAATAATGGTTCTGAGGCATACTAGGGGACCCTAGTACACCAACCATAGAAAAAAATTGGAAGATACCATAGCCATTGTGTTTATACGGGCTGTAAAATAAGCGCAAAATAAAAATGTTCTTCCTGAGGGCGGCATTGAATCCCAGTCAATCAACTTTTTGATTTTATTAATACTTTGTACAATCCAGGAGTAACAATTAGTCCAGAATATATTGTATATGTATTAGACTACCTATAATACGAATTTTAAAGTTTTTGGAATCATACAAACATGTTCAATTTTGAAACTAAACATTTAGTTCACAGGATTCCATTTTTCATTTGATTTCTTTAAGTCTTTTTTTACCGCAGACCTCCTTACAAATGATATAATTGACAAATAATGGTTCTGGGGCATACTACGGGACCCAAGTACACCAACCATAGAAAAAAATTTGTATTATATCATAGCCATTGTGTTAATACGGGCTATAAAATAAGCGCAAAATAAAAGTTTTCTTCCTGAGGACG